>OY728153.1:996406575-997091582 GCA_963277665.1 Viscum album
TTAATCCATGGTAATATTTGTTATACCATAACTATATTTTTCATGGGAAAGGTGAAAGTTTACTTACACTTTGAAGGGTATATCATGCCATAATAATTTTTTCATGAATCTTTGTATATATTTTATGATGATACTAGCATGATAATCCCAAAAATTTAAAATAATTTGTGGATATTGAATCTAAAAATTTGAAAATCAAAGGTACACATAGATAATATGTGAAATTAATATGAAGGTTCAACACTTGATAAAGAAGGTAAAATAACCCTAAATAAGTATTAAAAAATGTTTTTCAGAAGTTTTTGGAACAAACCACAACAATTACGACACATGAAATGCCTTAATGGACAATTAATAGATCTAACATAATGTGAGAGATATTATTACATCCATTTATGAAGTTGAAAATTATTTAAATATCATAAATAAAAATATTTCCTTATATATTTAAAAAATTTCTAGATCAATATGTAAGATATTTGAATGATGTTAAAAATTAACAAAGGAAAACTCTTTAGAGGATACATTAAACGTTTGAAAGGATGTGTAATACTCTCTAAAATGAAGAAATTTGGAAAAGGAAAAAAATTATATGATACATAGTATATTTAGATAATAAATAATATTTTTAATTTATATGTAATATATTTCCCTTATAAAGGAAAATGATAAGAAATATATTTCTTCAAACTCCATTATAGCGTGTCATATAATTTTCTTTGTCAAATTCTAAATATATAAGAAATTATTCAATATGTATATAATCATATTTCATAATATATTTTGAATAAAATTATCAGGATATTTAATATATTTTACTTTACCAAAAATACATGCGTAGTATATTTTACTTTACCAAAAATTTATACAAAATATATTTTTATTTTCCTATGACATGTAAGGTTTTGGACTTAAAAAGATTCACTAAATCTTCATACATAATATCCTTCATCCTTCATAGGTAATATTTTTAAAATTAGAAAAATTTCCAAGAACAATATATTTTCTAAGACCACTGCAATACATAATATTTTTAATCAAAATGTAATTTTTTATACTTTTTCATATTTTTACCATTTTCCAAACATAATATAATTTCTTATTTTTACTAAATATATAAGATATTATACTTAACAATATTTCCATCAACTTAAAATATGAGATACTTAAATATTAATTTCAAAATAAAAACCAAAATAAAATCCCCTTTAATTGATTAAAAACATATACATTTAAAACTTTTACAAAAATCAATCTAAAATTTAATGAATAAATTATAGAATAAAAACTCTTATCTACCTTGATAAAATTATTCCAAAAATAAATATCCATATAAAATTATCATAAAAACCAAAAATATTTAAATAATTCCTTAAATATTCATTATAAACATTAAACATATTAATAGAATATACAATCATATATTTTCTCTTATTTTCAAGGATCCCATAATGGTTACTTTATTTAATATATAATGAATACCAACAACGGTCATATTTTTCCCCTATAAATAACCATTCATTTTATATCATTCATTTCATCCTCAAAATGTCTTCTATATTTATTCTTACTTTCCTTCTTTCTATTATTATCTTTGGATGGTTCATATTCATGGGAAATCACAACAATATGTTCTTCAACCCTATGGTTTTTTGTACATTTATTAACATCCTGCTGTACTAGTACTCGTCTTGTGTAATGTTATATTTTCATAGTAATATTCATGTCTCTCATGTAATACTAATGTTCTTATTCTAATTTATGGAATTATAAATACAAACATTTAATTTTATGAAAATTATAAAAAATGGGTTGTTACAAATGTCCTCATTAATATTTTTAAGGAGGATCACTCAAAGGAATAAGTCTTATTTCTCCATAGGGTATCCATGGGTTAAAATAATAACCTGAAGATCAGATGGTATCATAATCACATCCATATAATGTTAATACCTCACTGGTAAAAGGATTATTAATGAAAAGAGCCTTTAATGGAAGAGATATTCAGCTAACGCTTAGTAAAGCTCACATTCCAATACTCATGGTCACTGTATATTTTTATAATCCTTCAAAAACCATCATGCATTTACAACTTATGTTAAATAATGTAAGAGTAAATATTTCATCCAATTATGTATTCATATGGTCCTTCCTATAATTTATTAATGATAGTAAATGGAATTGATTCAAAAATTTAACCATTAAAAATTCAATTGTTATAAATGAATTATGTATTACAATTCATGAGATATAATAAAGTAATATTATATAGAACAGTAGGATAATGAAGTAACTATGATGTCACTTGCATCATACTAAATGATATTCCCAAACCATTTACACTATAGGCCTTGGTTTCTACATTCCATACAATATGATATATCAATATTGTACACTATGATATTGGAATATACACATCATAAATGTGTGTGTGTGTGTGTGTGGATTTAGGGAATATCTCCATAAATATCCCATTTTCACTAAATCCTTATAAAAAAAATTTCCTATCACCTTTTATTGTATCATATATAATAATTTATGAAACCATATCCAATAACCCTTTTAGATATCTTCCAAAAAACTTTTGGAAATTTATCATTAACTTCACCTCATAATCACATATTATGAAATACATTGTGAATACCCATTAAATTCCTTTTGGATAAACTCTAAAATACATTTAAAGAATATATCTAAGTAAAAAAAACCCTATTCTGTTATAAAAAAATTGTGAACCCATGGTACTTTATAGCATTAACAACAAATATAAATTCTTTAATTCCAAACTTTAATAAAAGATAAGCCTCTAGAAAAGAATCATCGTGAATCAATATATAAATAAATTTGGTGTGATATACATCAAACATATGTATCTCTATATTATTATCCACTAGATACATCATATGGAATAATTTATTTTCATATAATTTCTTTTTCCAAGACATAGAGTAACCATGGGACATGAAGTGTGTAAATACCATATAACCACTCATACATTCTAAATTATTTGAGTATAGATTAACCAGGTCAATGAATATATCACATGTTCTTTGCCCATATGGATAACCATAAAAAATTTCCCTTACATGATATATAATCACGTTATATATCTTATCTAAGTATGGTTGTACACTTTCTTATTCAATCTCAATAGAGGGCCCATATTTCATACTCTTTGTATGAGAGGACAGATCTCATCTTGGTTAATCTTCAACTGATGACATAATCAACAACAAACCTAACCATCCCCTAAATAGACAAGATCAAGGTTTTCTTGAGAAAGGTATAAAAGTAAGAAGGATCAAATTCTAGGAATCTATATAATTTTATCTATTAATTACATCCAAATATAAAACATTCACCCCTAATATATTAAATATATAGTGTATGACACTCTATAAAGTATACTTGGAGGGATTATCTAGTACAAAAAACTCCTTTTGTGCCTCATGAGTATATTTTGTATCTCTATGTGAAATCTTAATCATGTTATCTTTAACAATTATTTATATCTTATGATACTAAGTGACAAAAATTTATTAGGTATAACACAAAGTCGTACTTTGAGAGGTTAATTCGTGTAATATATACTACCAATGTGAAAAGTTGGAGATTGAATTTTGTATTAACGAAATATATTTTATATCCTTAAACTCACACATGAGCCTCAGCCCAGTTGGTGAGGTATCCTTAAGTACATCCATAAGACCCAGGTTCAAAACCAGGTAGAGGCATATTTCTGGGGGGTACTGTAGTAGTATTGTAGCAGGTACTATAGTAGGCACTGTAGCAGAAATGTACACTGTGTGGGTACTGTAACAGACTGTACACTGTACAGGTACTGTAGCAGAACTGTACATTGTGCGGGTACTGTAACAGGCATTGTAACAGTTACTGTAGCAAGTACTGTTTGATACTGTAGTAGTTGGAACTATTCACCTTGGGTCACTGGTTTGGGCTTGGAGTCCTTAATGCTTTCAGTCCACCCAAGCCTTTGGATCAGTAGGGCTTTCAGGACACCTTTAAGGCCTTCGGGCCACCTCAAGGCCTTCGGGCCACAAGAAGTTTCCCCAGACACACTATAAAAAAGGAGCAGCCCTAGAAGAGGATTTATAGGATGTGCACTCACCAGAGTAGAGCCAAATGGATTTGTCAGAATTAGATGGTATGGCTATGCCATTGGGACCATCTTGTGCTTACACGGTAATCCTACCCAGACGGCCATGCGAAGGTGGAGAGCTACTATCATGATGCGGATGGTGGGGAGGGGTAGTTCCTTATAGATAGTCTGGTGGAATCCCCTAAGACCTTTGGTTTATGTAATATCTTAAGCCTACGGGCCATGTAATCTTTGATCCTATGGGCCTTGTAAGGATTCCCCCTCATCCTTTGAAAGGGGGGTTATCAAAAATCAATAAAAATTAAGTCCTTCAGGCCATTCGGGCTATATCCTTAAACTCTATTATTCATATTAAAAAAACCATACATAATATCTTGTATAATCATATCTCATATTATAGACCACCAAATTGGCCTTATTTTTGCTATACATTTAGTGTTTTATTAAACTCATTACATCTCTATGTAATTATTGCCACATATATATGTGACCATCTGATAAAACACCCCCAATATACTCTTTTAGTGATAAAAATATATGAATAAATCTAGTTTGAGTAATGGTGAGACATGGGAATAATATTCCTAATGTTTCACTCTTTGATCATGGTATTAAAACTCCCTTAATTCAAAAAATATAATGTAATGAGGTTAATAACTTATATGGTTTACTAAGAAATCTTTCAAATTTTATATTCATCATCATTATTGGACCTATTTCTATCTAAATTTTCCCTTGAGATTATTTTTTTAACTAAATGTAACTCTTTAAATTGTTATTTTTTGTATTTATGTGTGAAAATTATTTTTTGGTTAAGTTGTTTGAACTTATAGAAATTTTATTTCTATAATAAAACTTAAAAAACTAGGATGAAGAGTATTTCACCTTCACTAAAAGTAATTCCATATCAAGGACAATGGTGGTAGTAATAGTATCCATGTTTTAGAGGAAGTGAAGTGGAAGGATTTTTTGAATATGGAATGAAAATTCCATAGGAAGTGGAGATGTCAGTAGGAAACTGATTTTAATGAGAGAGGCTATATAGGATTAAAATGTACTTTTATATAAGTAGCCTTTAGGTTTCAAAGGATACAATAGATTAATATAAAGGTTTTTGTAATATTAATCTGGAAGTAGAGGATGATCTAAATTCTAGCATGGGAATGAAAAATTGAGATTAATGTGATTCCGAAAGTTGGCATGAGATACGGGTGTAGTAGTGGAGAATCTGGAGATTTCATTATTCACTAAAAGGGTCAGTTGAGGTGGCGGTGATCAGTCAGTTACTTAAATTAATAGAAGTATATCCATAAAGTTCATAAGGTGATGAAACCTATAGAACCTTCTATAATTTGTGGAGTTACTCTATAAATAGATTGTGTGAGACACATTTTAGAGTGTGTGAAAATTATATAGAGAATTGTAGTGATGTTCATTCCCATGGGAGAAATTTTCTATGGAACACTTATAGAAGGTTATTTCTACTAGAGGAATTGCTAGTGTTCTATCATTTATTAAGGTAAGATTCAATAACATAAGTTCCCTTGTAACTTGGATTTTTATTTATAACAAAATTAAGAAATGTGTCCTTTTATAGAGAAGGACTACGTCTAAACCATATAATTCTCTTGTGTTGTTCTTGTTCTATTTTTTTTCTTGTTCTTGCCTATTTATTTTCTATATTGAAAGATATTATCTGGGGGAATATATGGAATTGGAACCAAAATATGGTGAATGATGGTAGTTAATAGGGTGTAAGGTCTTCCCAATTCTATATGCTAAGTTCACAAGGGTTTTATGGTGATTCAGAACTTCTATTGGCCTTATTATTTATTTGAGATATTAAAGAAACTTTTAATGGTATAAGGTTATCTTATTCTTAGTTGTAGTTTTTATACCCAGCATCAAGTTCTGGATTTTGGGAATATTATCCAATCCACAATAATTAGTATAAGATATTTTTTGGAAAAATTGTATATTGGTTATCGGTGAGTGGTTTACTAAGTTCAAAATAATTTCACTGGTAAGATATCAGAAATACTAGGGTTTTTTAGTATATCAAAATTACTCCATGATCAAGAGTATTTTAGAATTTTCTATTATTGAGGTGTGTTATAAAAAATCCATTGAATTATTTTTTGGATTGTGTTTATTAGAAATGGCATGTGATGTGACTTGTAAGAGAACTTACAAGATAATGAGAAAGCTTTATGGTATTTTGAAATAAGCTACTACAGATTTGTACTTATAATAGAAGTTGTGTCATGATTTTATAATTCATTCCATGAATATAGTTTTCAATAAAGTTACAAAGTCATAAACTAACCTATGTAAATAAGTATATTAAATATATTAAATAAGGGTCTTTAAGTTTTTAATAAGGTTTTTTACTTTTTCATTATAAGAGGATTATCAATCACACCATAACTTATTTTTTAGTTTTGTGACATGTTTAGGGTAGAGGATCTAGTTTCTAGAGGATTGATTTATAGGGAGTCTTTATCCTTGATAAGAGGCCATAATTTTTAGATTTAAATCCAATTAAATAGTCATACTATAGAAATTGATGTTGTGTCATGAACTATAAATATGCATTATTGAAGAATGGAAAAGTAGCTAGTTGCATAAGATTATTTTTGGTGTTTTGTAATATTAATTGAGGATTCTATAAGATTCTTTGATATGGGAATAACTTTTTACCCTTTAATATTTCAAGGATAGGAAGTAGTCACACCATATAGGGTTTGGCCACATCATGAAGGGGTTGGAGAAAAATATGACAGTTCTACTTTTCAAGAGACCATGTCGTGAAGGGGTAAGTTGTTTCATAGTGTATGGGTCAAATTAGTGACATGTTTTATCAATATGATCTTGAACTTTCATAGGAAAAATTTTACATGTCATGATTATGAGTTCTACACTATAGAGATACTGGAGCTTGGGTTTAAGTATTCAAAGTGAATTGGAGTTCATTCTATAACTATAATGATTGTGTAATAATAGTGTCAAGTTAATATAATTCCAAATTTTAATATTCTATATTTTGGTGGAATTTAAGGTAACTAAAGAGAAGATATTTTCTCGGTTTTGAAGGAAATATTTGGAAAGAAATTCTCTCTTACCGAAGGTGGATTCATGATCTATCTATAGAGAAACATGTTGATTCTATAGAGATATGGGAGATATCTTTCTCTTTTAAAAACATAAAAGGGGTCATATATGATTATATATTCATAGAAGATTATACAATAATAGAGAAAGTAAGAAAAATATAAATAGAATTATATACTTTTAATAGAAAGTAAGGAATAAGATCCATGTGGTATTCCCATTGGAGATTTTTTTATTTCATTATTTAATGAAAGTGGAGTAGAGTCAACACACTACTCTTATGTAAACTTGATCATTGTTCATGAAGATTAAGTCAACAAAACTTTTGGATGGAGTAAGTTATTTGAGTGTATGGAATTAGTGTTTTTTTATTTTAGTGTGGGTTGTAAACCTAAAGGGTTAATGAGGAAACTCTAAATTGTAACCAAAAAGTAGTGTTATTAGTCTTTTAGTTCATAGAAAATTGTCATTACATGCTCCTGGGATTGTCTGATTTTGGGTGAACTAAGTAAAATTGTTTTTCCCTCCTTTAATTTATTTATTACTTAATATTAGTTGTGAGGGGGTGATTGTTCCTAATAATAATGAAACAAGGTCATTGGAAAGGGGTTATTTGTGAAATATTGATAAACCCTGATTCACCCCTCACCACCACCCCTTAGGGTACTACCTTGTCTAATACCAACAAGTTGTATCAAATCTAATGGTTCTTGGTGGAGTTTCCTCTCTCATAAGTGATAGAAGTGGTCTTCAACCATAAAGGGAGTATGATCTTAGATGGAATTAATTTTAAATTATGTAAGATTCAAATGTATCACTACTTCCAATCATTGGGAATGGATGTGTACCTGTATTCCATTTATGATATTTCATATAATAATAAGACCATATCCTTATCATGGAAATACCCAAGATAACTTTATGTCAATTCTAAAGGATTTAATGTGTTTGGAATCACATTATCCAATTTTATATAGAAAAAGTTAATTTCATATAAATCCTCACACTCCATGTGGGAAAAACTACTCAACATATATGAATGTGGCTCTAATATACGTGAATATAAATTAAATGTACTCTAGAAAGGTATGAGGATCTAAGAATACACCCTAATGAGTCAATCAATGCATTATTTTATCAAGTGAACATCAGTATGGGGGACATGTTTGGGTTCATAGAAAACCTCAATGATATAAATATCATGAATAGGATCCTGATAATGCTACTATTTCATTTCAACATGAAGATATTGATACTCAAAGACAAGGACCCAAAAAAGTTGATGTTGGATATTCTTTATATCACTCTCTTTGCATAAAGGATGAGGAATAATGATGATGATTACTTTGAAAAAATATAGTTCTTAGGATGTGGAATTCAAATTGATGAAGAAACTTTCATTAGAATATGATTCTAAAGATAAAGAGATCATTGAGGTGTTTTCCTTCCTTTACTAAAACCTCAAATAGGGAAAATTAATATTCAAAGGAGATATTCCACTTGTTTGTTTTTAATGTGTAAAATTCAAGCATCTCACAGTAAATTTTTCAAATAAATTATGAGATAATGATAAAGATGAAGAACCCATGAATATTTTATCAAAGGGTGTGACAGAATGAGTAATTCATAGTATAAATTCTTCAAAAAGAATAAATTTCTTTCTTAAGAATATATCAACTTAGGAGAAATAGAAGTGTAGTAATTTGAGGACTAGAAATAACTTAGTGATGAAGTTCTAGTTGCTGTCATAGACAAACCACAATTAGAGGATAGCGATAATGAAGTTTCTAAAGTTTAGGGAATAGTAGACCTCAAGGTTGAATTAGAATATTCTCTTAAAGAAATTTTTTTGAAGGGATAAAACAAAGAAATCCAATGTAGTGGTACACAAATCCAATCTATATATACATTTGTAATAAGAATAAAAATCTGAGTTGAAGAGTGATATTAAATGACTAATATTCTGAAATTATGTAAAATTAGATAAGGAAGTTGATATCATGATAAAAATTGAAGATAAGTCCCAAATCATTGATAGATTACCTAATTCTATGAAATATTATGTAAAAAAAGATCAAGGAACTAAAAGGATATCTTTGTTCCATGTGATGAAAGCTTAAAGATCAAGAAATACTTCTAAATCCTGGAATTTCATCTGGAAGTTGGAATGTATGGGTTATGGAAAAGGATAAGGAACTTCATGGGGGATCAATAGAGAAGGTATAAACTTTTGTACAAGTTAAGTAGTTTAAATAAAAGGTAAAATCTAATTTGGGGCTTGATTACAAGTAAAAAAATCAGTATCACTTGATGTGAGACCTCAAGCAGCCACACCCCGAAAGAAAGTTGATTTAGGTGAGTCACAAAAGACCAAAAAGGCCAGAGCTGGATTATTGAAGACATGAAATAATACACCATGAATATTATTTTATTTTTATATAAATATGGTCTATACATAATATGTTTGTTCCATAGAAAAAAAGGCATTTCTTTTCTCAATAGAAACAAAAACTAATGACCAAAATCTCTTATAATATGTATGTTTTTATTAGATATTGATTTTGGTGTGAAGGTTATGGACACAAAGTGGTGAATTGATCATCAATGGTGAAAAGGATTGAACCTATGGAGACCCATAAAAGAATATATTAAAAGTTTGAATATTTATATAGTAGGATTAAAACTAATAATAAATTTATAGCATTACAAGATAGGGAGGATCTAGTAGTTCTGAAGGTGGATAAATCTTATCTACATCCAAAGAAAGGTAAGTGGTGATTATGGATTAATAAGGGAATATATTATAAGTAAAATGTCACTAAAATTTATTTAAAAGGAATTAATCTAGATATAATATTTATTATAGAACATGGTTGTACTTACCATGTGTATATGGAACCAAAATCTTATCTCTGGAATCAAGTATGATAAGGAAGGTGTTATCTATTTTAGAAATTATGAAGGGATGAAGATCATTTTCTATGGAAAATAAAAAATAGGAGGAAAATATTTTAGGTTCATGGATGAGTTAGTGGTTTAAGTTAATGGTTAGTATCTACTAAGTTTAATTTAATCATGTGACTTAGGTCATGTGATTTACTTTAACAATAAGTCTTTCATCATCAAAGGAATAGATGGTCCAGTAATAATATAAATAAAGTGTGTAAATGGTAATATATATATCATTAGTGGAGACAAATATAAATTATTTATATCCAAGTAATAATAGAAAAAGATATATAATAAGAGGATTTACCACTTAATCTAGAATTCATTTGAAGACACAGTGAATAATGAAGGTTCTCATGACATCCTTGAATATTCATATGATTTCACCCGTAAAGGTGATGCCTATCAAGAAGGGAAGATATTTTTGAAGTCATACAAGTTAAAGGAAAATAATTTGATGTGATTTATTAAGTTAGCACATGTGGATGTTTTTGGAATAATATATCCTAATACCATGGATGGTAAAAAGTATTATGAGTTTTTTATTGATGATTATAGAAATATGGCATGACTGGTGGTTATCTATCACAAATATAAATTATTCAATAGTATTGACTAATTTTAGATATTGGTGGAGAATATTATTGTGCTGAAAATTTAAAAAAAAATTAACTCATAAAAGTATATAATTAATTAACAATCATGTGGTTTAATATATTTATAAGCATAGGATAAGACACCAAATTTTTTAGATAAGGACTCCTCAACAAAACAAATTTATTAAGAGAAGGAATTGGATTTTTAATAACATTCCCTGAACAATGCTTATTGAAACATATCTATCAAATAAATATTGGAAGTAATAGGTCTGTACATCATTTTATAAGTCCAATGAATCTTTTATATGTCTAAATGAAGAGAAAAACCCCTACAAGATGTGGCATGGGAAGAAACTAGCACTAAAGTACTTTCAAATATTCAAAAGTAGATGATTTATTGTCAATAAGAAGAAGAAATGAGAGTTTGAAGATCATGGGGATAAATGTATTTTTATTATATATTTATCTAAAATAAATTCATGTAAATGTTATAATAAAAGGATTTGGAAAATGATTGAAATAAAGATATAGAAATTGTGGAAAACAAGAAGAATTTGTAATATTATAAGAAGTTTTTACAGCATAAAATTGAGGAACTCTATAAATAGAGTGTGATAAAGTTATTTTTCTATGGATATAACATGGGGATATAAAAGAATCATAATAATAAATTTATTATGAATAAATCATAGTATAATCAGTATCTATAAATAAATATTGGATAAGGGAATAAATCACATAATAGAATATCATTGGTGATTGGATAGATCTATTGTAAACAAAAATAATGATGGATTTACAAAAAAACTATTTTCTATCCCATATAGATCATAATTCTTTTTAAGATTCATCCAAAGATGTTAATTGAGTTAATTTAGTGCATGATTATCTTGAAAAAATTGAGAATAATGAAATATGGTAAATTTTTTTAAGGATGAAAGATAAAAAAAATTTCAAAACTAAGTGGATGTTTCGAAATAAAATCAATAAATATGGAGAGGTGGCTTGAAGAAAATAATGATTAGTTTATAAGGTACATTCTCAAATTAAAGGTATTTTCATTGATGATACATTTTCCGCTATTTCTTGGTTAAATCCCATTTTATATTTCATGTAAATGAAAGTATAAAGGGGGTTTAAGGTGTACCAAATGGATGTAAAATTAGTATTTATTAATAAATTCTTTAATTATAAATTGTACATTAAGAAACTATATGGATTCATTATAGATTAATAATTGATTTGGTTGAATAAATTTTTGTATGGACTAAATAAATCATTGAGAGCTTAGTATTCAAGATTAGATAAATACTTGAGGATACTTAGATTTCAATAAGGGGGGTTGATCATAACCTAAACATTAATAAGGGTATTTATTAGAGAATTTGGGTAAATATTTAAGTAGATGAAATAATTTTTAGAGGATCAAATGACATACAGTTCAAGTTATTTTGTAATATATGAGGTTTTAGTTCAAGATATATATGATTAGAGATTTATGCTTTTACCTTGGTTTATAGGTAACATAATGAAGGGATGGTATATTTATTTATCAATCAAAATATTCCAAATAGACCCTCAAGATATTTTGAATAGATTACTCTAAGATGATAAAAACATTAAAAAATACCTGAATGGATTTTTCAAGAGATAATAGTGTAAATGAGTTCAATATAATGAATTATATAAAAATTATTAGCATCCTATTGTACTTGATAGAAACATGAATTGATATTTTTTTCCATATTCTAAGTCATATGGTGCCAAAGTTTTCCCAATTATATCCACATGATATAAATAAAATGAGTACTTTTATATATTAAAAATATGATAGAATTCAGGTTGTTTTATCACAAACCATTATATAAATTGTTATTAGAATTCACTTATACAGATTGGGTTGGTTTGGTAGATGGTCTCAATTTAATATCAGGAAGTAATTTTTATCTTAAATGTTCATGCATTTATTGGTTGGGTGAGATTCAAGACTTTATCTCACTTAGAATTTCATAGGATAAATATATAGTGGCTACTCAAGAATTTACTCAATTGGTATTGATGAAGCAACAACTTGAGGTTGTTTGAGTTGATATGAAATATCCTGTTAGAATCATATTTGAATACTTAAGTGAAATTAATATTAGAAAAATCATGTCTTTAATTTAATGATAGATCACATTGAGAAAAATTATTATTTAATTATAGATATATTTTAACAATGTATGATCAAATTATAGTATGTGTAAATATAGGATCAAATTGTGGATATCATGATGAAGGATCTACTTAAAGCTGGGTTTGAGAAGCAACAGTTGGATTTTGGAGTCCAACCATCTCTATCCAAATAGATAGGTTGGAGAATAAACCCACACTCCCTATAGTATTTTATATTAATAGTAAAGTGTGGTAACTCTCACTTGATTTAAATTTTTGAATATCTAACTCTTTTTTGTGATCTTTCAAAGAAGTGTTCCTTGTGTTCTTTGAAAAAAGGATATAAGTTATCAAATAGCTAATTTGGAGGGAAATATATCATAGGAGATATTTTCCATGGTTGGTGATTGTATTATAAAAGGTGGAGAGTACTTGAATGTTTTTTAAGGGGTGTAGTATCTTTTAAAAGTATTAAATAAAATAGAAATCATGAAAGTGTTCTCATGATGAAATTTTTATTTAACTATTGTTTATCAAGACGATATTATCTCATGAGATCTTATACTTAGTGATTAGTGGATTTTTTATGTGCTATCTAGAGATGGAAGGTTTTGGTAAATGGATTAGGTTTATTATGAAGTTCTAAGATGTGAATATAGTAAATATTATTTGATTCTTTGAAAGGTTTTTCAGTGAACCCAAATAGGGATATTCTTAGAAAAATCTCTTGAAGAATTTTTGGGATTTTGATTATTGACAATGGTTTATGATGTGATTTCCAATAGAGCTTACAAGATGATGAGAAAACTTGAATAATTTTTGGAAGTGTCTACTATAATTATATATATAACATAAGTCACATCATGAAGTTATAATTCATTCCATGAATTTAGTTTATATAGAGTAAAAATGGCAGGGAAATAATTGTGTATTTAATGATATTAAAATTATTACATAAGGGTCTTATGGTGATTCATGTGGTTTTGTAATTTGTTACTAGAAAATGATTATAAATCATGTCATGAATCATTTGTTTTTTTCATGACCTAGATAAGGTAGAGGATTCATTTTATAGAGTATGGATTCACAGTGATATTTCTATTGTGATAATAGGTCATGAGTTTTAGGTTTCAAGTTGCTTTATTGGTCACGCCATAGAAGCCAGCATCATGTCCTAAATTGGAAATATACATTGTTAAATAATGGAAAAGTCCCAAACAGTATAAGATTATTTATGGTACTCTATAATATACTTTTATGATTCTATAAGAATCTTCGAGAAGTGTGTAAGTTTTTATCCATTGCCATTTCAAGGAGAGGAATCATTAATATTGTGGAGGGTTTGGCCACACTATGAAGGGGATGAAGTAAAATATGATTATTCTACTTTTTAGGAGACCGCATCATGAAGGGATAATTCACATCATGGTGTGTGATTCAAATAATAAACACATTTTTTAGAGATATTTTGTAATTTCATAGAAAACATTTTACATGCCGATATGGGTAGTTTTGCACCATGGAGATACAAGATAATGGGTTTGAGGATTCAAAGGGAATTGGATGTCACAACATGAGCATTATGGTCACACCATAACAATTTTTAGTTAATATAATTCCATAATTAAATGTTTTATATTTTAGGTGGGTTTAAGGGAATTTAAGAATATATATTGACTTGATTTTGAAGGGGATTTTGGAATAATTTTACCACGTATTGAAGGTGTATTAATGATATATCTAGAGGGAAACATAGAGATTATATATAGATATATGTGATATATTTTCAAAAATAGAAAATATGGGTCATGGAAAATTTTTGATTTATAAAAAATTAAATTATAATAGGGAAAGGAAGAAATATGGTAAGGTAATTATAGACTATTATTGGATAGTAAGTAATGAGATCCATGAGGTATTCTCATTGGAGGTTTATTTATTTCATCAGTGGATGAAAGTTGAGTGGAAAAAATACACCACTTTGGTGTAAATTAACTCATTATTCATGAATATCAAGTCAAAAAACTGATAGAGGTAGTAATCTATTCAAGGGTGTGGGAGTATTTAGTTATTTATTTTTATACAGGTTTTAAACCTAGAGGGTTGGTGAATCTACTCTGAATTGTAACTAATAATCAGTGAAATTGTTTTTTTATTCATAGAAAATTTTCATTGCATTCTCCTTAGATTATTTTGGTTTGGGTAAACCAAGTAAAATTGCTTGTGTATATCCTTTAATTACATCATCACTTCATACTAGTTGTAAGGTAGAGGAGTGTTTATGATAACAAATGAAAAAGATTATTAGTGAGGGGTTATTTGTGAAAGATAAACATAACATGATCCCCCCCCTTAGGTTACTTTATTATAATAGACCAAAAAGGTAGAATTTGGAACTTAGTTGGAAGACTACTATATATTTATTAAATATAGTCCTAGTCCCTTTAAACTTTTCATATTTAATAGGATTTTGTTGTTTTTAAAAGGATGGTGTTGTAAGTGGGTAAGGTTTGGATTGATAGTTCATTGGTGGATTATTAGGATATTGTAGAATGTTATTTTTTCTACTCATTGTGAATTTGGAATTTTTGTTAATTTCATTTAGTAGAAAGAGACATTTTCATTAGAATTAAATCCATAAAAGTAAGCATAATGATTTTTATTAAAGGTGTGTCTAGGATTGATGGTGCATGTCCAATAAAGAAGATATAAATCACTACAAATTTTTTAAGTATTTGTAAGAATAATTCAATGACATTTAGTTGATGACTAGTTGGCATTTGGAATTTTAAAATAAAGGGATAAAATGAGGCTACTAATATTGAACGGTTTATTACAAAAGGTTAATTTCTAGAGGTTTTATAAATCCCATAGCTGAGAGAGGGTGGATATTTTTTATTACCAAGTGTTATCCAACCCAATTGTGTCATAATTTTTAGATTTATGGTTCATCACTTAGTTTTCAAGAAGGATATTAGGTGTTTTTTTCTAGAATATTTAGTAGGGAGTTCTTGTGATAATTTTTAAATGTGATATTTCCATTTCGAAATGGATTGTTTTAGGGTTATATGGCATGTGGAATGTTCTCAGTTTTTTATAAGGTGATTCTGATGATCAACTGGAGAAGTAGGTGAAAAAATTTATATTTTGTGGGATTTATGTGTAGGGGATCCATGGTTGTGTAAAATTGTTAAATATAGAGTTTTTTATCCTAAAAGGTTTTTAGAAGGATCATGAATTATAGTGGAGTATACTTCCAAAACTATAATGATGTGGAATGGGAATCTCATTCACAAAAATGTGAGAATGTGATCAGTGTTCTCATTTTTAAAGGATAGGTGATAGTGAATTGGGAGCTTGTATAGTTTTGGTTATTCCTATAGGTCCATTTTACTTTTTACCTTAATCGATGATATAGCATGCAAGTGCGGGTATTTATTCCTCAAAAACTAGTCTAAGGTGTTTTGGAATCTTTATCAAAGAAAAAACATGGTGTGAAAGACACAAAAATAAGGTGAAGTAGCTTGAGGTTTAGACCTAATTTTAGAGAGAGTTCTGAAGCAGTGGGGGTTCTGTAATAACTGCTAATATGTTTTCTAGTAGTTCTAGGAGACTCTAATTGTAATACTAGAAATTGTTTTCATGGATAAGAGGTTAAAACTTTGAATAAGAAGGTTGGAATCATGTAAGGGATACATAGAATATATTTTGTGTTTAAAGTTTTCATGTTGAGATGTTAGGTGTTATGTTCCAAAAATGGTGGTGCATGATGTATTGGGATTTTTTAAACATAAATTATATATTTTAGATCAAGGTTATTCTATTTCCATTTATGGGAGGATCTTCCATTCAAAATCTAAGTCTGGATGGGGATGTTATTTTTATTCTTCCACCTACAAAATCTTTTGAAGTTTACCATGACCACATTAATGCTAGAATAGGTACAACCCCAAGTCTCATGTGTGTTTCTTTACAAAGTATTGGTGATAAAGACTTTAGAATTTCTATATTAGTGGTATTGGCTTACATAAATTCATCAAAGTTTCAGAATCTCCTATAAAATGAGGGGGTCCTTTGATGGTTTGGAACCTAGCTAAGATGTAATGGGAGAAAAGGACTAATGCATTTCATGGTTTTACTAAGCAATGTAATTTTTTTATGAGTAGTTTTAGTGGGAGTACGATAGTTCAATGATACCATACATTCATAATGTATTTTTGAATCAAGTTTGTTTCTGATGGTATCATTGAAGTTAGATGTATTGAAAGCTCTTATATTATGGAAGTTTAGTGGCATATATTTGATAATGTGAGGTCTATAAAGAGTGGGTCTAAAGATATGTTACAAAAAAAATGCTTTTTGATGAGGACTTAAATAAATTTAGATGATTCTCAAACATATTTAATTTGGAGGGAACTTCATAGAGGCATTTATAAGGTTTTATAATTTTATAGAAAGGGTTTTCAAAGTTCATAAATTTTTTGGTGACTTTGTCTCATAGGATCTTGGATGATCAAGATACTAGTGGAAGTCCATGAAGATACTATAAAGGATGAAAGATAAGAATGTTTCATTTTTCATTGGTTGGTTATAATTTGTAAATATCCTTGAAAATGGTCTTTAAGTTGGGGATTTTTATTCTTAACCTGTGAAAATAGTGTTAGAAATGCACTAAAATGGGTATCTCATATTGTGCAATATGCCTCAACTTATATCCAGTGACATGGGAATATAGTTTCTTCTATCATACATACAACTGGTATCTATTATATTTTCTTATAGAAAAGTGATTTGTGATATCAAGTACATTTACACTTCTAGGTCTTCCGTATAGTTTCCTTCAGCAAAAAATCATCATGTTGATTCATTAATGGTTATACATTCATGATATAATCATTGAAATGATTAATTATTATTTAAAAATAATTGGAATACATTATTATAGGGAACATAGGCTATCAAGTATCAATATCAAACACTTGACTATATTCATTAAATTAAGGGAGATTATATAAAGTTATATGATCCCACGTTGGAGTTGTGAGACATTCATAATCCATATTTGATATTATATTTTTCTTGGTTCTACTTTTATTTCCAAAAATAATGTGCTTGAATTTTGTAGGAGATCATAGGTTCCTCTCATTATAAATGAGTATTCTATTGGTCGGTGCCATCCTTGTGGAGGTGAGATTATGTTGGATATCTCTATGCGATTATGATCAAGAAAACATATTTTAGTTTTTAAAGCATGAAGCTTAATGAATTTTAGGTACACTTATTTATATTTATGTTCTCTATATTACATGTTAGTTTTCTTGATGATATATTATGAATTATTATAGGTTTCTTTCACTGCATTGATCATATGAAGATCCTCTAAAACCCATTATTGGTATCAAAGCCACAATCATCAATGAATAAACATGTTATTTTATTATTTATATAAAGAACATATATATCATAATCTATTTGGGCCATATCATAGTGTAAAATATAGAATGGTTAAATGTATTTTGTCTGATTATCAAATCTCATTACCTAAAATTATATTATAGAATAACATGATTTATGTTTCTAGTCATAGGGTGTGACTAGTGTGTACCATAGAGTATGATACATCAAAATATATAGTTTTGTGATTTGTTTTAAGTAGTGATATGAGATATTATAATCTATTATTGAAACACAATTTGTGTGAAAATGGAGTATTGAGTCATAGTTACAATATAGTGTATATCATAGGCTATGACTAGCCCATACATAAGGGTTTCTAAAGTACTCTTATGTATTGGTTAATTGATAAATAAATGTTTTCCATAGCATGATTGACTCTTACATATGGGTTACTCAAAATATAAAGTCCATTGCCTTTTACATATACTTGAAACATAAGGGTGTTGGTTGATCAAATCATGGATTATGATTGATAATCACCTTATCAATCATAAAATACAATTCAAGACAAAAAATTATGAGAATTAATTTTTTGGAATAAAATTATTATGGTTTATAAATTTTTTATAAAAGATAAGTGTTAGGTATTGTAAATAAGAGATTTTCATCCTAAATAAAATATAAAATATTCATATTAATATATAATGTTTAGTAAATAAATAAAATGTTTTTTTTAATTATTATTAATATCAATGCTTATAAATTGTTTATGAAATGTGAATACTATGTATGATTTAATTTATGAGATAAACTACTTCATATAAAATTGACATGACATGAATTACATAATTGTTAAAACAATATAACATTTAATTTTCATCTTCCATGACCTTGGTATGTAATGAATGTTATTATATTGAATTTAGTTAGTGAATATTGTTTATACATAGTAATTTTTAGAGTTAATATGAATTAGATTAAATATTAAGTAAATTATCCTTAATTAGAGGTACTTTGGGTCAAACTTCCCACTAGCATGGAGGCTTATGTCATATTCTATAAAGTTTGGGGTTGTCTATATCTGTCTCTAGGATTACTTATGTGGAGTTTATCAATTTCATATAATTCTAACCCTTTTTATGAAAAGTTCATATACCTTATATATAGGATGAATTTTGATATGTTTAATTATGTTTGGATTATATTTTTGGGTGAGTAACACAAATTATGAATTGTATAAATTGTTACACATTAATACAGTTTTAGCATATTAATTTGGTGGTTGTAATAGATATTCTAAAACTAAATAATTTTAAGCATATATATATAAAGGAATAGAATATGACATAATTAAGATTTTATAGAATGCAATAATTATGAATTTAATATGCATATGATGTATATTAAATTGGAAATACGTTAAATAAAACCCGTTAAATATTAAGTGTGATACTCCTTATAAAGTGGAAATTGTCAAGAACATGGTCATTAGGTATGGGTGAACCTAAGGGTTAGGTTCCCATGGATTATCTTATTTAAGTAAATCAAGTAATAAGGTGATCTTAATGGTTAGATGTCTTATTTTGGGTGTTTTCTTGGGTTAAAATTAGCTGAAAAGACCCTAACCCTAGTATCCCAAAGTCAGTGGTTACTTTATTACATTGACATAATATATAATAGATCACATACCAAAGGACCAAATAGTTTAGTAGTCTTGAAGAACTATATTAAAACATTATTATAATTTTACATTGGTAATAAAATATAAAAATATAGTGAAAGTAAAAAATTATGCATCCATGTACTCATTTAAAAATTATTTCTTCATATCTTTGGGAAAGGAAACAAAATAAGGGTGAGCTCAAATACTTAGTAAGGGTTACATATAATGAAATCTATCATGATTAAATAAGTAATAATAAATATGAAAAGGTAAATAACTAAAAACACATTCCATTTAATCAATAACTTGAGCATGAATAATAATATGGAAAGAATAAATGATAATAAAATAATGCCATATAAATAATCCCATAAGATTAAAAATTATCTGTGGATATCATAAATATTCAAATAATCATATGGACATCAATAACCGATTTCATAATGTTGGAATTCATAATTTTTTTTGTCTTAAACTTTCCTTTGAGGCCTTATACCAAAACATATTATATAAATGGGTAAGGCCTCGGCTAAATATCCAAAGTAGTTTGTCTCATGAGACATATTGATAAATCAATAGCCTATAACAGTCCCCTACCATAAGTTACTAAGTCCAATACATTACACATATATTGAATGATCAATTTAATTCATAAAAAATATGTCTTATCAATAAATATCTGCATATGGTGTTTTACTATGGAAGTTATTTGATTGAATGGGAAAATATTGATATTACATAAATATCCATATACAATTTAGGCAATAATCATATCCATGATATAAAGAATATGGATATTTAAGATAAATTTAATGTATAGTGAAATATAATCACATGAAAGTGAGTGTTTAAATAAAAATTTAATTACCAAAAAGTTAATAAGAGATAAAATATGATTATAAATTCATAGGATATGTAGGATTTATAGTAAATTCATGTATTTTTTAGAATAAAAGAAAAGGAAATAAAAACATTAAAATAAGTTTTCATTAATTATTTTTATTTGAAAAATAAATGAAATCTTATAGAATAAGATAAATATCATAAAATGTTTCTGGTGGTAGGAAAATCCATTAACACTGTATGCGTTAAAAAGAAACATTTCTTTGTACTTTTTGAAAAAAGAGTTGAAAATGGACCTTTAGGAAAATATTAGGAAAATTTATTTCAAACCTTTTAAAAAACAAGGATAACTTAAATTTCTTAAATAAATCATTTGAGTAAATAAAAATGAAATTTGTTAAAAAAAATTAAAATATATGGATATGGATGAAAAATATACATGATCAAAAAGAGAAATAAGACCATATTTTTTTATAAAAAAATCATTTCCTGATTCAAGTGAAAAAGAGAGGAAAATTTATAAGAAAATAAAGAAACTCTTTAAATTTCTATAGGATAATAAAATAGATTAATTTTATGAAGGATGGATTATAATATTCCATTAATGAAAAATATAAGAAATCCCAAAGAGATGAGGTTGTAAAATAAATTATTACCTCTTTGGTACCTATTAAATTGTAACCCCTTGAAGGTGTAAACTTAAATTTAAACTTTAATAATCATTAATAAATATAAATTCTTTTTAAATTCATAAAAGGGGTAGTATATACACCACATAAAATTAAATATATGTATAATACCAAATATATATCAATGGAGTGTAAATTGAGATGAAATCCCTTATAAAGATCGTATCATTGAAGTGAGAACTAATTAATGGAGTGATTATGTGTGAAAAATGTTAATCCACAAAAAACAATTGTAAATACAATATAATTAAATTAAAGGTAATTTCACCCATAACTGTGTCATAACATAGTCAATTAAGTATAAGTATAACCCAATGAATAGAAATTGAGTTAAGAAACTCCTTACCTCACACTTCCACTTTTTTATCATGCTTTAACCTACAATATAGTGGTTTTAAAAAATTTATGAATTTATAAAAAACCATATTCATGTGTATGATATCATATATCATCCACTTATAACATCTTATCACTCATTTTTCAATAATCTTTCATTTTTATCATTTTTTCTGGTGTTAACTACTTAGTTTTCTCATGTGTGTTTCATAATAGATGTTATAGTTCTTATGCATAGGTTATAGTTTAATATAAAGATTTAAATTAATTTTATAAATATCATATTTATTCATTAGATGTATTTTTATAATCATTGTTGAAATGTAAACATATAAAAATGAATTACACCATTCATGGAGATGGTAAGTCGTACATACGCATAAATGTTATTTTCACTTTTCGGGGAATAGAATAAAATAAAGGTAAATAATAATTCAAATTTACAGAATAATTATTATTTCAAATAATATATATATATACACACACACACACACTTTAAATATAACCTTATTATTATCCATGTAAAGCATAAATGAAAAATGAATCACATTAGTTCGTGGAGGTGGTAGTCCACATGTACGTAGAAGCGACATTATCATTTTCCAATGGATAGAAAGGTGAGAAATTAAATGGTATATTATATTTTAAGAAACAAAATTATGTTATAAATATCATATATACTAATTAGTTACATATATATAACCATCCAATTAAAATTCTGATGAAAAATGAATTACACTGCTACATAGAGACGATAAGTCGTACATATGCACAAGTGATGTTTTTACTTTTTATTGAATGGAAAAGAGATGAAAATGGTTTTTCAATAATCATAATAACATATCATTATAATTATGATACTTTATTTTTTATTTTATGATGATTATAATAGATTTATATGAATTAGATTAAGAAATAAACTTATAAGAGTCAGTAAAGACTATTTCCCCTTATTCGATAGACTTTCATTAGATCAATTCTTAAGGAACATTATAATGGTATTTTAAGAATACCAACACCTCTAATTCGTGGATATATAATTTTATAATAGAATTGGGTAGGTTTAATTTAATCTAGTCCAATTGATGTGGTGTAAATAATATAAGGGAGGGTGTCCTATTATAATTTAGGTGAGCAGCACACTTGTATTTTTTCATAGTTTTAAAATATTATTAAGTCACTTTTTTGAAAAATGGATCAAAAATAAATCATATTAAAATTTAATAAGTTTAAGGTATAAATAAAACCAACTAATGAGTTTTAAGAAAGTTTTATGCTCATTTTTACCCTTATCGTTTTAGATTATCCCCCAATAAACCTCCTTTGACCTTAATCGTGGTAACTTTTTCAAACATAAATGGTTATAATTTTACTTATGAGATAAAAATTAGATCATAAATGACCAAGGGATAAAATTTGAGACCATTTCTCATCCTAATTGTCTTATTTCATTATTTTATTATTTTTAAATAAATTGATAAAATATTATTTTTCATAAAATATCATGAATGTCATTTTTGATACTATTCATTTAGTTTGATCTTAAAGACATAAAGATAAAAAATTAATTAGAATATAAACTCTTTAAATATAAATTATAAATTATTATTAACCATAAATTCAAGTTACACCATAATACATCCAAAAAAATACTTTTGATGTTTTTTAAATCATTTACTTTGATTTTTCTACTACTTGAACAAGAACTGTATCGGTGTCATGTAAGATTTTAAGGTATTTATACCATTACTAAAAATTGAAAATACATTAAGACCAAAAAATTAAATTAATAGTGTTCAAAATAAACTTTTAGATTCATTCATAACATATTTTTACCCTATGTGAACATATAAAATAAATTTAAAAGTAAGAGAGTGACATTTTGGAATTTTCTTTACTTAAAATAATATAAATGTCATTTTCAAGTTAAAATGAAAAAAATAACATATATTAAAAAAAAATCTGTATATGGTTAGATTTATCCCATAAAATGAAATAATTTAAGGTTTTGGGTTGATTTTGAGACATTATTTCTTATTTTTAACCATGTTTTACCCATTTTACCCTTTTTAAGGTGATAAATATTTACCACGGTTACTATTCATAATGAACAAAACTAAAAGGGAACTATTTACAAAATTTGAACCCTAATTTTTCCAAATATAGTATCCATTTTTCATGATTCAATCTCTATAAGTGGAAGAAATTAATTTTAATATAAATGTGTAAAATGCAATGAAAAATAGTTTTTAAAGCATAAAAATTAACTTATATCAAAATCATAAATATATATGAATAAAATGAAATTAATTAGATCAAATGGATAATATCTAACTTTAATTAAAAATCCAAAATATAATTTTATTTTTAGATTACTTGATTTAATGAAAATAAATGAGAGTATTTGAAAAATTGAAATTTTTCACTATTCATTGAAAAATCAATCATTTCAGAAAAATAAAAAAAATCACCCTAAGTTAATTTTTATATTATGATTTTAAAAATTTTGTTAATTTATAAAATAAAAATTCTAAAAGTGGAATAAATTAATTATAATTTCTATGTACAAAATGCTTTAAAAATCATTTTTGAAGAAAATGAATTTTTGAATCATAAAATGACTTCACTAAAAAATGAATGATTGTTTACTAAAAATTAATTAATAAATTTGTATTGAATATGAATATATATATATATAAAATTTTTTACTCATATTAAAACCCACTAATTTAATGGCTAGGTTATAACGGTCATATTTAAACAATAATATTTATATAATATATCTGAATTCACTTAAATTTCAATGTTGAATTTCAATAAATATATCGAGCTTATTATTATTTTAAACTAAATTTTTGGGTTTTTTCATTCCCCCCCCCACACCCTAATTAAATTATTCCCTCAAAATTTTATCTCAGTCGTCAAAGGTTCAATATTTGAAAATAACTTTATTTAAAACTCACATCATAAAAAGGGATAGTAAAACTTTCTTTAAAAAGGGGAATTGTGAAGGATAAAGGTTACCTAAAATAACACATAATTGGGTTCATAGATAAAGAGAAAATTTATGGAAAGATAAATTATATACATGTAGGAGAAAAATAATTTCTAATGACTAATAGAGATTGATAGATAACATAGTCATGAGAAAGATAATGACCACAAAACTATAAATAAGTGAGGGGTGAACATACCATCAATTCATTAGAAATCAAGGTAAAAGGATAAAAATTTTATTTTAAGATATTTTTCCTAAAGTTTATGGATTCATTTACTATCTAGATAGATAAATTAAAAAATTTACTTGCTTATTTTCTTTCCATTTCATTTGTACAATTTCATCCTTTAGTTGTGCTTTAATGAATTTCCCCTTCATCTCTTACTCTAAGAAATGAATATTCAAAATGAATTGTTTAATGCCTGGAGTAATAAAATTAACTTTTAATAGATCATAATATCTATAAAATAAAGACAACTTGTTATTCATGTCTCTATATATTTACCAAATCCAAAATTATTAGCACTTTTTATCCAATATCGATAAATCTTCATTTGATGAAATAATACATTGATCTCTAAAATATTAACAATAACACTCAAAATTCAACTTAACCTTAAGACTCCTCCAAAATATGTATGAAAAAATTTAAATCCCAAAAATATGAAGGATTTTATCATATTTTTTTGTCTAGATCAATCTAACTATTATCTATAAATAATTTCATTTAATCATAAGGTCATATACCAAAAATGTATATACCCTAATCATATACTCCCCAAAATATGTTAATTGTTTCCATAATCACCATAAATCCACAATAAAATCATATATGATTACATAAATTAATTTAATCTCCATTCCTAAAATTATGTTTACATTAATCATATAATATTCCCAATATACTATACCTAACATTAATCACTTATTCACCAAATCACTTTTCAATCTCATGGTTATCTATATGATATATTCCCAAAATTCACTATCTATTTTTTTCAATCAACCATAATTACCTCAATATCAATGATCATATTATCCCTAAAGGTTATCAATAACGTTAAAATTATGTCCACAAAATATAAAATCATTATTCCTTAAATAACCTTTTTAATAAAATATATACAAAACCAAAGGGTTATATTTCCAAAAATTTCTCCCAAAATATCCTTAATCATATCAAACTCTCGTCACATAAAACCTCAGAATGGGTATCAATTCCTTTAAACTTATGATCAACCTTAGACTTATCAACTCAAGAAACTTTACATTTATCCCATATCATAATAGCATATCATAGGTTTCCATAGCTTCTCTTCTCTCATTCAACATAATAGATTATAAAGAAAATGTGAATTTACCAAAGCATCTTCCTAGTGAGTGTCAAACTAGGTGTGTAGTAAGCGAACACTCACCATGCACTAGAATTATAGATGAGATATATTTTACCAACTATCTTTAGGTTTATTACCCCTAGATTCATATGTTTCAAAACTATATCCACGTATAGTGTCTAGAAAAATATGTATTGCTAATAAAACCACATAATCTATACCTTAACAAAACTTTTATGATATTTTCCTACAATTAGACATATCCTCAATGTCTATTATAGAGTTATGTTCCCTGATATATATTTTACTAAACCTAGTTCCTAAGGTTTCTACTAAACTTGATCTGATACCAACTGTAAAAACCCCGACCCTAGTAGCCCAAATTTAGTGGTTACTTTATTAAATTGACATAAGATACAAGAGATGTCATCCATAAGAAAAAAATAAATATTCTTGAAGAACCAGATACAAAAAATTTTCTCATGTTACATTAGTAATAAAATATAAAAACATAGTGAAAGTAAAAAATCATGCATCCTTGAACACATTCAAAGATTCCTTCTTTATATCCAAGGGAAAGGAAACAAAATAAAGGTGAGATCAAATTCTCAGAATGGGTTACGTATAGTGGGAGATATCATGAATAAATATAGAATAATCAATATAGAAAGGTAAATAACTAAAACCACATACCATTTAATCAATAAATTGAGCATGAATAATAATATGATAATAATGAATTATGATCAAATAATGACATATAAATAATCACATAAGATTGAAAATTATCCATGGATATCATAAATATTCAAATAATCACATGGAAAAAAAATAATTTATTTTATAATGATGGGATACATAATTATGAACATATTAAACTTTTAGTTCAGGCCTCTTGATAAGATATATTACATAAATGGGTAAGACCTCGTCCAAATACCCAAACTAGTTTGTCACATGGGACCTACTGATACATCTAGGGGATATAATGGTATATTCCCATAACTTAATAAGTTTTATTAATTACTCGTATATTGAATAATCAATTTAATTCATAAAAAATATTCCTTATCTATAAATAACCTTATTTATTAAATAATATGGAATATCATGATTTCCCTTATCAATCAAATAACTTATATATTAAAAAACTATATGTAAAAATAGTATATGGTTTAGAAAATAAGCATATCCATGATAAAAATAATATGGATACTTAAGATAAATGTGATTACTAGTGAAATATGATCATAATTAATTTAATGTAACATGAGAAATTTAATGACCACAAAATTAATAATAGATAAAAATGACTATCAATTCATTAAAAATATAGGTTTTTTAGTAAATTCATGTATTTGTGAGAATAAAAGGAAAGGGAATAGAAACATTAAAATTAGTTTTCATTATAAAATTTTATTGTAAAATCCATTTAAAACTTATAGAAGAAGCTAAATATCATAAAACAGTTATGGCAGTGGGAAAACTCTTTAATGCGACATATGTTAAAAAGAAACATTCCTTTTGACTTTTTATTAATAAATTTGAAAATGAACCTTTTTTAAAACATTGGAAATATTCTTTTAAAACCTTAAAAAATTATTATAACTAAAAATTTCCTTAATAAATAATTTGATAAAATAAAAAGGGATTTCTATAAAATAATTTTAAAAAATATGGACAGGGGATAAAAATATACCTGATCAAAAAGATAAATAAGAACGGATTTTATTTTAAACGTTTATTTTATATATTAAAGTTCAAAAGAGAGAAAAAATTATAAAAAAAAATGTAAATCCTTAAATATACAAAGTTTAAGAAAATATATTAATTTTATGAAGGATATATTATAATATTCCTTCAATGAAAAATACAATCAATCCTAGATAAATGAGATTGTAAAATAAATTCCTACATATTTGGTAACATTTAAATTGTAAAACCTTGAACGTGTAAACTTAAATTTAAACTTAAATCATAATGAATAAATATAAATTCATATTAAATACATAAAATAGTCAGTATATACACCATATAAAAGTAAATAGGTTCATAATACTAAATATGTCTCAATGGAGTAGAAATTGAGATGCAGTCCATTATAAAGATCGCATCATTGAAGTGAGAATTAATAAATGAAGTGATTATGTGTGAAAAAATTAAATCCAAACAAAACAATTATAAATAAAATATAATAAATCCAGTGTCTATTTCACATATAACCATGTCATAACATAGTCAATGAAGTAGAAGTATAACTCAATGAATGGAAATTGGGTTAAGAAAGACCTTATCTCACACTTCTACTTTGTTGATCATGATTTAAACTTATATATAATGGTTTTAAACTTTTTATTAATTTATAATAGAACCATATTCATATTTATAATATCATATATGACCCATTTATAACATCTTATTACCCATTTTTTAACAATAATTCATTATTATCATTATTTTGGGTGTTAGCTACTTAGTTTTGTCATGTATGTTTCATCATGGATGTTCTAGTTCTTGTAAATAGGTTATAGTTTAATCATATATATAATTATATTAATGTTATAGATTTCATATTTATTCATTATATATATTTTTATAATAATTCTTGAATAGTGGTTATAGAAAAATGAATTGCATTATTCATGGAGACAGTGGGTCATACGTACGTATAAACACGGTTTTCACTTTTCAATTGATAGAAAGAAGAAAGTAAAATAAGAATTAAACTTTAAGGAATCATTTTTATGTCATATATATCATATATATTCATTAAATATATCCTTATTACCATCCATTTAATGTGAAAATGAAAAATTAATCACATCATTTCATAGAGGCGGTAGTCCACACATACTCATGAGTGACGTTATCATTTTCTAATAGAAGGTAAGGTTATAAGGTAAATGATATATTATATTTTAGGAATCATAATTATGTCATAGATATAATATACACTCATTAGTTCCATATTTATAACCTTCCAAATAAAATTGTGATGAAAAACGAATTACATCATTAGGTGGAAATAGTAATATGTACGTACGCACAAGAGATGTTTTTTCTTTCCATATAATGGAAAAGAGTAAGAAAATGGTTGTACCATAATCATAATAATGTATCAGTATATTTTTTATAATGTATTTATTATTTTATTATGATATAATATATTTGGATGAAGTATAAGAATAAATAAACTTGAAAGAGTTGGTAAAAATGATTACCTCCTCTTTGGTATACTTCCTTTAGATCCCTTATTAAAGAAACTTGAAATTGTCTTTTAAGAACACCAACACCTCTAATTAGTGTATAAAAAAGTTTATAAGAGAATTTTTTATGGTTTTTTTGATCTAGGTTACTTAAAGTTGTGTAAATAGGAGAGTGGAGGGGTGTTCTTTTATAATTGTGGTGTGTAGCACACTTGTAATTTTTCAAAGTTTTAAAATATTATTAAGTCACTTTATTAAAAAAAATGGATCCAAAATGACTCATATTATATTTTTATAAGTTTAAGGTCTAAATAAAACCAACCAATGAGGTTTAATAAAGTTTTAAGCTCATTTTTACCCTTATCATTTTAGATTAACCCCTGGTAAACTCATTTTGACCTTAATCATAGTAACAACTTTTTCAATCTTAATGGGTAATAATTTTGGTTATAAGGTAAAAATTAGATCATAAATGGAAAATGAATGATAATTTTTACCATTTATCATCATAATTGTACTAATCAAATATTTACGTGTTTTTTAATTAATTTAATAAAATATTTTTTTTCATAAAATATCATTAATGTTATTTTTGACACTATTCATTTAATTTGACTTTAAAGACATAAAGATAACAAATTAATTTGAATATAAAATATTTTAAAATAAATTATGCATTATTATTAACTATATAATTCACGTGACACCATAATTCAACCAAAAAAATACTTTTTCTATTTTTAAAATCAATTACTTTAATTTTTTTCTGCTTGCATAAGCACTATGTGTGGGTTGTGTAAGATTTTAAGGTAATTATACCATTACTAAAAATTAAAAATAAATTAATCATGTTCAATATAAACTTTTATACTCATTCATAAAATTTTTTATCCTATGTAAAAATGTAAAATTAATCTAAAAGCAAGAGAGTGACATTTTGAAATTTTCATTACTTAAAATAATATAAATGTCATTTTCAAGGTAAAATAGAACCAAAATTTCATTTATTATAATTTTGGATAGATATGGTATAATTTATCCCATAAATGAAGTAATTTCTAGTTTTGGGTTGATTTTGAGACCTTATCTCATAGTTTTAACCCTTTTTACTCATTTTACCATTACTGAGGTGACAAATATTTACCATAGTTACTATTCATAATGACCAAAAATAAAAGGAAACTATTAACCAAATGTGAACCTACTGATTTAAAATATGGTATCCATTTTTAATTATTCAATATATAGAATTTTCATAAATCCATTTTAATATAAATTCGTAAAATGCAATGAAAAACATTTTTTAGAAGAAAAAAAATATGTTTTTAAGTATAAAAATTAACTTATATAAAAATCATGAATATTTTTTATTAAAATGTAATTGAATAGAAAAAATTTATTGTATGTAAATTTAATAAAAAAACAAAATATAATTTTATTTTTAAATTACTTTATTTAATGAAAATAAATGAGATTATTTGAAAAAACGGTATTTTTCACTATTCACTATAAATAAATAATTTCATAAAAATCCCAAAATTTCACCCTAATTTAATTTTGATGTGATGATTTAAAAAATTATTTTTATTTTATAAAATTAAATTTATAAAATTAGAAGAAATTAATTATAATTTTTACACACGAAATGAAATAAAAATCATTTTAAAAGAAAATGCATTTTTAAGAATAAAATGACTTAACTAAAAATTAGGTGTTTATTTCCTAAACATTAATCAATAAATTTTCATTGAATAGGGACATTATATATATATATATATATATATATTGTAATTCATTTACTAATATTCATACCCACCAATTCAATGGTTAGATTATAATGGTCGTATTTAAATAATAATATTTTTATAATATATCTTAATTTGCTTAAAGATTAGTCTTGTGTGTCAATAAATATATCAAGATTATTATTATTTTAAAATAAATTTTCAAGTTGTTAAATTATATTAGAAACCCTAGCAGTTAGTATACTAAATGAATATAGCTAAGTTGATCCATGTGATGAATTTGGGTAAATAGATATCCACTCAACCATTTAAGAGCCATATATGATGTGATTAGGATGATACCCTACCTAAATAACTAAGTGGTGATATGGATGTTATATTAGACTCATTACATAGTTAAATATGGATCTTGTCTCATTAAATGGATATGATTTATACAGTCATCAATTTTAGTGGGAATAATTTCATTAAAATTCCTTGATAAAAAGATATAGAACCCAATACTCACCCATAGATATGTATTTGTTGTATATTATAACATGCATCATGTTTTTAATTTTAAATTATCTTATAGGTGTGACCTATAAAACAATTATATATTTGTATCTAAATTTGAGAATTGTTCTTGAAGATAAGTATTCTATGCATATGAATGTGAATGTTATATAAATCAATTTCTATAACTATTGATCATGGGTATTAAATATCAATTGTGAATCACACATTTGTACTAGTAAATAAAGAATTGGAGATAGGAGGGATTGAAAAAGGGTAAAGTATAACTACATACTAGTAATGGGGAAATATTTTCTACATTAGAGGTCAGAATGTGCAATCTAAGCCTACCTAGTGAATTAAGTCTAAAATTGGAGAACTATTATTATATTTCTTCCATAAATATAAATTTATTTTTTGTATATTTTTTATAAAATGTTGTATTTTAATTCTTTATTATGAATAATAGTTGTTCTATATATATATGAATGAAATATTTTATGGCATCGGGGATATAGTAAATGGTTTATATATATTTTATATAGATAATCTTGACTATAACATCCAAAATAAGAAGTTCAAGGTGGAATATAACCCCCACCTAATTTTAGAATTGTCACCTTAGACATATAAATGAGAAATTTATCCAAAGGATCTAAAGAGATGTATTGTTGGAATCATTTGATTATGAGTAATTTGATAATTGTGAATTTTTTTGTTAGAAAAAATAACCAAGAACATTTTAATGAAAATGTTTAAAGGGATAGTAGAATATTAGATCCCATACATAGTGATGTAGGTGGACCAATGAGTACTCGAGAAAGTGGTTGGTTTAGGTACATCATAACATTTATTGATTATTTTTTTGTATGGTTATATGTTTATGATGAGACATAAGTATTAATCTTATGAAAATTTAAAAGATTTTTATAAAAAAATATATAATAAACTTGAAAATTTTATTAAAATTATCCATTTAGATTGAGAATTTGAATACTTGAGCATGGAATTAAATGATCATTTAAGACTATTGTATTCTTAATTAACTGTGCTTTATCTAAAGCAATCATAAAGACACCATGTGTGATATGGTATTTGAAACATCCTATTTTGTCTTGTATGAGGATTTGGGGTTGTGAATCACTTGTACGATGATTGACCAATGATAATTTTAGTCATAATTTAGATAAATGTTTATTTTTTGGATATCCCAATGAAATGACAGGATATTATTTCTATAATTATATTTAATGAAAAGTGGTTGTGTCTTGACATGGTGTATTCCTTGAATGAATTACATAATTCAAGGGGTCAGTGGGTGGACATTTGAACTTAGATAAGATCAAGACCAACAAATAAGAAGTTTTCATGAGATGAAAGCTAAGATAGTTCCAGAAAGAGTTTTGTAAAAAGATTCAACTCAATTTATACAAGAAACATGAAGGTCTGGTGAGATTCATTAAGATCCCAGTTGATATGGATTTCTTATGGAAAATGATAATGAAATAATGTTCATGATTGATGAATCTACTAACTATCGAGAGGCCATTGAGAGTTTTGATTCTGAGAGATGGCTAAAGGACATAAAATCTAAAATGGAATTTATATACACTAACCATGTTTAGAACTTGGTAGATACACCTAAAGGGGTGAGACCCTGGGGTGAAAGTGAGTTTTTCATAATAAATCTAACATGGATGCTAAATTTTATACTTATAAAGCACACCTAGTGGAAAAGGGTTAAAAAAATATGGTGTTGACTATGAAGAGACCTTTTCATCAGTTGTGATGATAAATACCATTCAGATATTACATTCCATAATTTCTCATTATGATTATAAGATACATAAAATGGATATAAAACCCTCTTTTCTTAATGTGAATTTAGTCAAGGACATGTATATGATAAAGTCTGAAGGTTTTAAAATTCCAAATGAGTCTACTAAGGTGTATAAGTTGGAATGATCCATCTATATATTGAAGCAATATTCTTAGAGATTTAATATCTAGATTTATGATATAATAAAAGAGTTTGTTTTCATTAAAAAAAATATGATACTTGTGTATAAAAGTGGGTTAATGGGAGTGTAGTGGTATTTCTAAAATTGTATATGGGTAGAATATTTCTTATTAAAAATGATTTCCCAACTTTATACTCTATAAATATGTGGTTGTGAAAATGATTCTTGATGAAATACATGGGTGAAACAACCTACATATTATATATAAAGATCTATAGAGATTGATCTAAGACTTTTCTTGGTATAATTTAGAACATATCTATTATTAAAGTGCTAAAATAGTTTAGTATAGAGAAATCCAAAAAGGGTTCTTTACTAGTGTTTCGTGGAAAAAATATTATCAAGATTCAAGATACTTATAAAGAGTGAGAAATGATATATAGGATTAATTATGCATATTCCATTATATATATCATGTATTTTATGTTATGTACTCAACCCAATATTGATTATGCTTTTATCATTACAATTAAATATGAAACAAATCCTAATGAGATTCACTGAATTTCTGTTAAGAACATCCCTAAGTACTTAATAATAAGTGATGATGTGTTCCCAATAATTGGAGGATATTATGGGATTGGTGTAGAGGGTTATATTGATTATATTTTTCAATCGGACAAAGATAATATTAGATCTCAAGTTGGTTTATTGTTTTTCCTAAATAGTGGACTATTAGATAAAATAATTCTAAACAAGCCACTATAGTAGACTCAAAAACAGAGTTATAGTGCATCATTTCATTGTATGTTGTGAAGAAATAAATTTTGATCAATGATTTTATTTATGAACTTAGGGTGGTCCCTATAATTTAATGGGTAATCAATATTTAATGTGACAATAACGGAACAATTTCTTAGGACAAGGAATCATGGTCACACTAAATTACCAAACACTTCCTTCACAAGTACCATATCATTTGAGAGATAATTGATAGGGGAAATGTAAATATCTTTTGGGTGTATATAGTAGATAATGTAGAATATCCATTTACAAAACCATTAGCATAGAAAAAAAATATGAGGTTCATATTAAATATATTAGTATAAGATACATGATAGATTGGAAATAATGGTTGTGAAGTGTATCATGATTTTATAATAAAGGAAATATTTATTTATCATTTATTAATGTGTGCTAAAAATTATATTACATAAATATTGGAATGATAATATCCCCTAAAAGTATGAATTTGAGTTGTACCTAATCGATGGTAATCATGGAGTATTATGGGTTGAATTGGTATTTTAATATTAACATGAGTATTATCTTGTAATCGATGAAAATAGTTCCATATGATATAATAAGAGTGGAATTATGAGATAATACATCGAGACTTATTATTTTTATTAACCTGTCAAAGTATATCACATAGAATTTCATATGGTCATTGATATACATGGGGGTGTATGTTTATTATGAATCCCCTTTATCTGGGGTTTTTAAGATATATGTCATTAGAACCTTCATAATTTGATACCTTTCTTATGAAATACTTGAGGATTAACTAATCAGTGGGTGGTTTGATATGTTGTGGATAAATTTATTGGTTGGTGCTCAACCAATATGAAGTTTTTCCACTCATATGATAATAAAATGCATCCAGTCCTTTGATTGAATTATTTTGAGGAAATATATATCCAGTATTAGTTGATTGACATGTGATACACTTAGTTACTTAGAAGAGGTACATGTGATGTTCTCATATACTATATGAAATATATGTGATGTATTCATCGATATAGTTAGTCTATTTCAAAGAATCGTGATTGAATGAGATGACCTATACTAGATTGGTGTGTTCTATATCTAGTGGTCACTCAATATCATAGAAAAATAGATTATATATGTATGCATATGATTTATATTATATATCTTGGGGTGTACATGTTCATATGATGATATGAGTATGTTTAATCAAGATCACACCAAGCCCATTTGTAGCTTGAGTGGAACTAAATTTTTCTAGAGGCCACTCTTTAATTACATCTATGAAATCAAAATTTCATTTTTTTTCAATTCTATAAATTACCATAGGGTCACAAAGTTAATCCTTCAAATAAGAATTAATTTTTGGGAAAATATTTTGTTCTAAAATGAACAGTGTTTGATAAACCGTATCTAAAGAAGTTTGGATAAATTCACAAAAAAAAATGAATTTTTTTATAAAGTACTTATGGGAATTTAGTGAAAGATTAAGATTATTATAAATTCACTAAAATAAGTATATAATATTATACGATATACCCTAAGTCATAGACAATGATATGGTCATACAGTTTCTCCTATCATGGAATACGACTGGTATCTATTGTAGTATATGAAGGATAATAAATATACAATATAGAGTGCATGTACATCGACAATTATTACACAAAATTTCCTAATTTTATGAATCAACATGTTGATTCATTCATGGATATAAATTCATGATATAATCATTAAAATGTTCAATGATTATCTAAACCCAGTGGGTATACATTATTATATCATACATCAGTTGTCAATTGTTGATAGCTAACCCTTGAATCCCTTCATTAAATGAAGGGGTTCTATATAAAGTGATAATATCTCACCGTTCAAGTTATTTGACACTAAAAAGTTATATCTAATATTATATTCTTCCCAAATCTCCTTTTTTCTTTATGGATAAGGTACTAGCATGATATAGTATATCATAGGGTCATCTCATTATAATTGAGGATTATAGTGGTTAGTTTTAAACCTAAGGAGTAGAGAGTCCATTGTCTATATTCGTGTGATTATGATCAATAAAAATACTTAAAGTTAGTTAGGCATGGGTCTTGTTTCATTTTAAGTATTTATGTTTATATTAATGTTCTTCATATTACATATTTGTTTATTGATGATAGATTGGGAATTATTATGGATTTCTTCTATTGTATTGATCATATTAAGATCCTAAACACCCATAAAATAGTTATTAAGTAAGAGATTATTGGATTTTGGTGTAAAAATTGTTTTTTGGTTAACTTCTTAAAACTTCTAGAACTTGTATTTATATAATAACACTAATAGATAAAGAATGAATATCAATTCACATTCACCAAAGGGAATTATAGAGCTAGGTTAGAGATGGAATCATAATAATCCATGTTCTAGAGTAATTGATGTAGGGGATGTTCCAAATACAATATAGATGTTCTGGAAGAATTGAATATTTCGGTGGGAAATTAATTTTAGTGATAAAGTCTATGTAATATTTAACTAATCTTGTATAGAAGTAGCTTTAGGGTTTCAAAGGATGTTTCAGATTAATATGAGTGGTTAAATAAGGTTAATATATAAGTTTAGGATGATTAATATACTATCATATGAGTGTTTAAAATAGATTATTTTTTTGGAATTGGGAATAATATGTAGGAAGAGCGATAGAGAATCCAAATATTTCACTATTCACCAAAAGGGTTAGTTGAGGAGTTGTTTTTATACCAATTTCCTTGATTGAATGGGGGGATTTCAACAAAGTTCAAAATGTGGTGAAACTGGTGTAATATACTAGTAGCTATAGGGAACCTCTATAAATAGAGGGTTTAGGGAACTTTTAGTGTGCATGAAATCACTAGGGAGAATTGGAGTGGCATTTATTATCATATGATAACTTCACACAAAGTTCTTGTGGAAGGTTATTTTCACTAGAGGTGTTTTTTATTTTATTCCAAATATCTAGGTAGGGTTCTAGAACATGGTTTCACTTGTAACATGGATGTTTCTCCTTATTAAAAGTAATCAATGTGTTCTCTCATGGAGTGAGACTAAGTCTAAACCATGTAATTCTCTTTTGTTGTGCTTATTCAGTTTATATGTTTATGATATTGATCATGAATTTTTATTATATTTCTCATAATATCTTGTTTGAGGTAATTAATAGAACCAAAACTAGATTATGGAAAGCTAGTGTGGTGGCTAGGGTGTAAGGACTTCCAAGTTTCAGACATTTATCTCACAGGAGTTTCATAGAGATTCAGACCGTCTTGTAGCCTTGTTTTTCATTTGACTCCCGAAATAGATCTCTAATAGTATGTGGTTAGATAATTATTAATTATAAGTTTTAGACTAAGAATCAGAGCCAAGGTAGTGGACACCTTATCCAATACCTAGCATTCATTACCAACACATCCTAAACTCCCTTAGGGTATAAAGTGATATTCACTTCGTTAGAGTAATTAAATGTAACTCTTTACATTTCTATTTATTGATATACCCTAAAACACTTTTATTATATTAAGTGGCATTCAATTTAAATCTTTACTGGAATAATATTTTATTTATTTCACTTTAAAATTCTCTATTCCCAAACATACTCCCACTAGTCTCTTAAAAACTACATTCTCTACAGAATATCATTATAAGAAAGACAAGATCCATTATGTTAAGAAATTACTCTTATTTATTTTAGTGGGAATATACAACAAATAAACCATTGTGTCCATATCATATATGGTATTCTGTGTGTTTGGACAAGTACTTTGAAAATAAGACTTTATTATTTTAAATATATCACTGATGGGTGATGAGATCATATCCCTCATATTTTAACAAACATCTGGATATACAATTTTATCCTGGATAAAGAATTTTTATCCTTATATTCTTCTAAAGATGTTTCATAGAATATAATGAATCATGAATTGTGTGTATTGAATCCATTATCTCATATTTTCTATAATAAGTCATTGTAAACAAACAACTTCTCTTATCATATAAGAGAAATGAGATGAAGATTCACATCCTTTACTTAGATTTATCTGATCTTGATAAATTATTTTTTATTCAATTATTTTATGTAACAACACTTTTCTTCATCACTTAGATGAAATATAAAATCTTTATCAAATATTTCCTTGATTTTGAACTTTGGTATACTTACATCATTTGTAAATTATACATTTTGTATCATATACCCTTCAAAAGTGAAGAAATGGTTTCTATAGCACTGATACCTGACATGTATTTTTGATGGAGTTTCTAAAACACCATCAAGTATCCAAGACATATTCCATCCTATGGAATCATTACTCTTCCTTCCTGGTACCTTCTATAGGTTTCGATGACCTTGGTTGGATACTTTAAGAAAAAAATTAGAATTTTCCAAAAAAAAATCTTACTCCAGTTTGAACTTTTTCCCAATTGTACTTTCTATATAGTACCAACACCTAGACATATCATTCCTAGTTCATATATCCTCAATACTTTGGTAAAATATGGTAAATTTTTTGTTAAATCATTCACATTATTGGTAAATTCCCAATAATGATTACAGAATAAATTCCATATCCATAATAATATTTATAGGAAACCTTTAGTCTCTCTAAGTCATTAACATAACCAATTATATTGAATATATGAGTAGATAATGAAATTAATTTGGTCATAAATCATCTAATCTTTTTTAAACTATAAGTGAATCCATTTTATTCTTCTTATAAGCATCTATATTTAATTGTTGAACAACTTCAACAATTGGTTACATGGGAAGGTGTTTCTCTAACACATAGAATCTTATTCTTGTTTAATAATAATTCATAAGTTTTATACCTATCTAAGGAGTATCTTACATTAATATTTACCTTTAAAAATTTGATCTCAAAGTCACATCGGATGATTTTAATTCTATTTTATCTACAATAAAATATTTTATCATATGAGAATTATTTTTTACTTTCATTTAAGAATTAATTTTATCAAATATGATCCCACTAAAAAGATAACCCATTTTAAAACACTATATCCATTAGTGGGTCAATATCCACTATAAAAAATAAAAATTATTCATGATTTTTTTTCATTTAGATATGTTTACAACTATAGCTAATTAATATACTCGTGTTTTTAAAAAACATAGCTAAAGGATAATAAAATATAGGGAAATAGATAGAGACAAATAACTATGTTTTTAAATATATCTAATTATTCATGTGTTTAGAAAGGTGGGTAATTAGCTTAATATCTATAAATGTATCTAATTAGACATGTTTCAATAAATATAGTGAATTAGTTATGTTTTCTAAAAATGTAGGTAATTAGAAATGTTTAAAAACATAACTAATTACCAACACTCTATTTCCTATGGTTTCTTGGAAACACTGGAAAGAAAAATTTTAAGTATTTCTATATTTATATAATTGTTACATTTTTTTATATAGTCTTCCCTCAACCCCACTATGTGCCACTACCCATCACTCGGGCCCTCTTTATGATGTTTCCTAACATCGGCCCCAGCAGACACCCCCACCCTTGATCACTATATCACAATGCCTAATCACCACCACACGCATCATTTCTTGATACACACTCTCCCTCTTGAAGTCCCCCTACCCCTTAAAATCCTCTTTTAATCACGTAGGGGGGGGGTCTTTGACCATTATTGGTGGAATTAAATGAAACACACAAACCAATTCACTCGATCGACTTATCTTCTTATGTTGGTAACTATAAATATATATATACTTATATAATTTTACTATTATTATTATTAGTATTATTATTACTACTATTACTCTTATATAATTTTTTATATATATTTATATATATACTATAATATGTATTATTTTTTATATATATTTAACATATATATATATATATATATTAATATTATATATTTGTGTGTGTGTTTATGTATGCATATATATTAGGTAGAGGGGGTTATAAACCACAAAACACACACACACATAGGAACCCCTAGTGGGTCATGCCTCATCCAACACCAAAAGGAATTTCAAGCACCCATTGGACCTATTTTATTACATATTTATAGCCTAAGGGCCCAAGATTATGATGGCTTGAAGGCCTTAGCTGAATGTGGATCAAAGGCCGATGAATGAGATAACCCAAAGGACTGAATTAGCAATCTGAATCATATTGTGTCATCAGACTTACACCATGCCACCCCCTGAGATTAGTCATCACATTGTGTTCACACTGTGGTAGGGAACCCCTCCATCCCATATCAAAAATCTATGTGGGAAGAAAATCGGATGATAGATGTCGGCACATCCATCTCTCTTTTCAATCCGCCCACCTGGCATTGCCTGCATAATACCACACTGCATTGTCTGCAAATCATATCATGTCATCAAACTACTCCCATTGTTTAGATAGTAACATGGAAGGTCACCTCTTCATCCCATGTTGAAAATCTATGAGGACGCAAGGTTGGTTGATAGGAGACAGTGTGCCCATCCCTCTTCGAGATCACCCACCCAGTGGTGCTTACATTATATAATGCTACACCGCCTACATATTGCATGGATCCATTTTTCAAGTCCCTTTATGACACTTTCTACCAACTGATGATGGATCGAAGGTCCTGTGTCTCAAAGGCCTATGATGGCCCAGAGGACCTATGGCTCAAAGGCCCAAATCTATGTGTGTGTATGTTTATAACTATATTTTTAAATGTAAATTTTATATATGTGTGTGTGTGTTTATTTATATTTATTTTTTAAAAAGTAAATTAAATATATATATATAGGGTGTGTGTGTATTTATTTATATTTAAATTTTTTAACATAAATTTAATGTGTGTGTGTGTTTATATATTTATATTTAATTTTCATAATTTAAATTTAAAATACACACACGCACACACACACACACATATATATATATATATATATATATTTATACTTATATATTTGTTTATATATATTTATATATATAGATATAAATTTAAACTATATATATATATATCCAAATATATTTATATATTTATATATATTTATAAATCTATATATATTTATAAATTTATAATATATGTGTGTCGGTGTGTGTATTTATATTTATATTTTTAAATATAAATTATATATATATATATTAATTTATTTATTTATATATATGTTTGTATGTATTTTTATTTATACATATTTTAAATCTCTATATATTTATAAATTTATAAATATATTTATTTATTTATTTAAATATTATATATATTTATGATATGTGGGTGTTTTTGTGTGTGTTATTTAGATTAAATTTTATTATAAAATTAAGATTTCATATATTATAAATTATATATATAAGTTTATACTAAAATATTTTATATTATAAAAAATTATTTTAAATATATTGGCCACATTTTTAGAAAACGTATCTAAATTAGCCATATTTTTTAGAAAATGTTGATAAATTATCCATGATTTGGAGAAAACTTAACTAAATAGTTCATGTTTTTTTTTAAAAAACATAGCTAAATTAGCTATGTTTTCTGAAAACATGAATAATTAGCTACATTTTCTGAAAAATATTACTAATTAGCTATGTTTTCTAAAAAATGTACCAAATTGGCTATGTTTTAAAAAAACATCACTAATTTAATTTTTTTATAGTGAACCAAATTTCACTAAGAAATGAGTTTGGTTTCGCATTTCTATCATCACTTAGTTATTTATGTAGAGTATCATCCTCGTCATATCATACATGACACTTGGATAGATGAGTAGACAACTCTTTTCCCAATCCATCATATCAATAAACTCAACTATATTACTTCAATGGATTAATCTTGTTATGGTATCCCAACTATGTGTAACCCGGTTAAAATGCAAAAATGAACACTCAATCCTATTAGAATAACCTATTACTTGTTCCCATACACAAGATAATATAGGGGAACCCAGCTTTGGCGTGACCTACCTGATTAGAAGATCGAGGTCTTGAAAAGTGTTTTCTTTGGAAGGAATCAACCTCACTATCTTATCTCATGTTATTCTATTTTATATGTATACATTATTCTAGTGATTTAGTTAGGATCATATTCCTTCCACCAAATCAATATGTTCAAACCATATTGACATGTAGCCCTTTATACAACTCATATCTTGTGTTACTAACCTAAATCCAAAGATAATTAGATTCATACATATCAAAATGAATCTTATGCATAAGGTACATGAAACCCTTTCATGTAAGGGATTAAAATTATATGAAACCAACAATATCTATAAGAGTAAGAGAGCCATATAGAAAACACCCAATTTTCTAGACAAGGCATATACTTCCAAGCCAGTTAGTATTTCGACCTAAAGTCCCTCTATCCAAGGATACTTTACTCAAGAAAAACCTCAATTCCATCATAATTCTAACACTTAATATGTATAAACTATAAATTACCTCTTAATTAAAGCTCATAACCAAGTACAAGCCAAAGTCAAGGTAGAATAAAACTAAATGAATTATCATACCTAGTATATAACTCTTTATATGAATGTATAAAAATTTATAAAATCTGTTCAATAATTTAAACTAAAACATATATCCATTTATAATATAACATTTATATCAATGAATAAAATAGAGAATGATCAGTTCTTAAATTTAGATACAAGATAAATAATTTTGGAACAATTCATAAAATATGTAATTATAGACACTTTATAATTTAGTCATGAGTTACAGAAATTCCATAATTAAATAAATATAAACACTTTATATTTATCTCTAACATGAACTCATTCATGTTATTCTTTTATATGTAATTTTCTTCAAATATATGATAACTAAAATATAAAAATTATATATAAAAACTATTCATATATATTATGTAAACATCCAAAATATCACATATTTATTATTTAAACCTTGATCATATCAATTGTCACAACTAACTCTGACATGGTTTAAATAATTTCCTTAAATAAGTCATTTTTAATTTGAACAATTCAAATTAAATATTATGAAAAAATCATAATTTAAAAAATATACCCCTTTATATTTCCCTTATTTTATAATTTATAGAAATTTTATACATTACACTTATAATTTCCATATAAAAACTTTATATCTAAATTATAATTCATGCCATGTAATTTGAAAAGTTGATTTAATATTAACATTTAATATTATGTATATTTATTTATTAATTGTTTCAAAAATACTTAATAATTAATTATAAAAAAATAATTAAATAATTAATTTATAAACATTTTATAAATTAAATAAATATCCCAAAATACCTTTTTCTATAAATTATAAATTATTTATAAATTATTTAAAACAATTCAAAACTTTAAATTTAGTAAAAATTAAAATTTTCATGTATATTGTATTGTATGATAGTCATATATTGTAATTTTCAGCTTGCCACATTATCAATCATATTTTGAGATTGATAATATACAACTATAATATCTTCTTTAGTTATTTTTTAGTCATATTTTACAACATGTACTACTATTACTAAAGCAATATGATGCTTTTTTTTCATCGCATGATACACCATCATTGCATTTAATGACTTCACATATCATACGCTATGATATTTCCAAAAATTGAAGGAATGCACCATTTCATCTCCTATGATATCTTATATCGTATGGAATGACCATATTGCAGCTTATAACATCTTATATAATAAGGCTGTCTATAGTTCAATTTTTTAGTCATTTTTAATGACATGCAATATGATATCCATGCGATATAAAAAATTCTTCTATTTTTACATTATTTTAAGAATCAAATGACATGGTGTGGATATAACACTACTAATATGTTTATAAGGATTTATTAACAATTAATCAACATAATGGAAACAATAAGAAACCCTTAAACCCAAGATCAACCATGCATAAAACTTGAAACCATGTAAAACTAAAATGAAGAACACATGTATACCATGCATCGATGATACCATTTCCATAATATTCATTAATATGTTTGAGGAAGATCCCCAAAGGGGGTAATTGGACTCCCTTATCTATGGTGTATCCATGAGTTGAAAGACCCACTTGATGCTCGGGTGGGATAATCCTCTCATCCATAGTATGATAGTACCTCATTAGGAAAAGGATAAAGAATGAAGAAATATTTTAAGGGAATTGAGATTTGACCAAGGTTTGGAAATATTTTATACCCATCCTCATGGGTACTACCTTTTTTATAAGCCTTAGTAATTCATCATTAATTTACTCCTGAGATTGCATAATGTAAGAGTAAATGGTTCTGTTGATTATGAATGCATTCAAATGATACTCCCTAACATTTATTAATGATATACAATGGAAGTGATTCTAACTTTTAACCATTAAACATTCTCCTACTTTAAATAAATTTTATATTATAATCCATAAAATATTATGTATCAATATTATATAAAATTTTGGGGTAAGGAATTGACTATGATATCACTTATATCATACTAAATGATATGCCCCAATATGCACACCGCCTAAATTAGTTTATATATATCATATAATAAGTCATAAAAATATCATAAATTACAATATTGGTATATACACATCATATATATATAGATTTAGGTGATATCTCCATTAGATTTCATGTTATCTCAAAAAAATAAAAAAAATAAATTTCACATCAGTTGTGTGAAATATCATTTTTAACATAAGTTATTAAAAGAACAGATTCAAATGATAAATTTTTCACATTGTTTATTTAAAGAACCAACATGAAAAATTACGAAATACAAAAAAAAATTATATCTACTTTTCATAATAATAAAAAATTAAAAATATATTTATTACATTTTTTGTAATGATGTTTCTTTTAAATGGAACCTAAAAACAAAAAAAACAACATAAAAGATCTATTTCTGTATAAGTATGTGTTTGGATAATTGAAGGTTGATGCTTTGATCAGCTATTATGACTCACTTGGACACATAAGGACCATGGCACAAATAGAGTTAGCGAATTATGAATGCATTAAGATAATATAAAATTGCCTAATTGGGTCATTGGGTGTGTCATGTTTGTTATTATGATGCCCCATACCCACACACCCAGATTCGGTGCTAAAAACATATTTTTTACATACTAAATTTGATACCAACTGAATAGACCCAAACTCAACCACTAATAATTATAATATCAACAACCAATATTTAATTTATTACATAACTAAGACCTTTTAGGTTTAGAGTTTTATATAATAGTAAAAACTTTTAACTAACAAAACACAAATATTTCTCATACAATGAATATTTTTCCATTATATAAAAAATTTATTATTCCACAAGAAGTCTTTAATATCTCCCAAAAAATTCTCTACACATGATACCCTTCTAGAAAAATCATATATAATACTCCTCTTTATAACTTGTGTAAATGGAAAAAAAATAAGGGTGAGCTCAAATAATTAGTAAAGGTAAACATAACTGATGTCAATCAAAGATCATAAGTGAGCATAAGATAAACATGTAGGTATAAGATCATAATTAAGGTATATAAAAACATTATAATAAAATCATACCCAATAAAACATGGATCATAAATCATTATCCATAGCATGAAGTTTGTCATATGACATGAGTAAAGGAGTGTGTGACCATGAGTAAATAATCATGAGCTGTGAAAATATAACATGGATACATTTAAACTTCTTAGCTAATGAATTATGAAAAATAGTCACATAATAAATAATTAAAGAAAAAATAATCATTAAAAGTTACTTGGGACATCATATCCACATCACACTTATAATCACCTTTATAATCACCCTTATAATGGAATAAACTACCCGGTTAATTCCAACATATTTTATCCAGAGAATAAATCATTACTCAATGCATTTGAGGGATATATTGAACCCAACTATCATCATATATAATTTCCAAGAAACATAACATGAATAAAACACATAGGGTATTCACTTTTATCATAAAACTCAATAAAACATTCATCATTCCTCCATAACTTAATTATCCCATTGAAAAGAAACATATTTCATGATAATTACCTTTAAATATCATCATAAGACATCTATAAAAATAATTTAGATGGTATCATTATATAATATACCCATTGAAGTAGAAAAATAATTAAATTATATCTAAATAGATGAAAAATAATTTTATAAAAGCATTAGAAATATGCTTTGAGAAACAAGAAGAAATATCTTTTTTATTTTGTTAACTTTTAAAAACAAGAAATTCATAGAACAATGGAAATAATATTTTCCTTTAAAATCCATGTAAACTTATAAATTAAACTAAATGATTAATAATGTACATGAAAAATTAAAAAGTATATCATGTGGTAAACATTAAAAACCATTCTTTTCACACCTTTATAAAGAAATCCAAAAATGACCCGTATAGAAAATATTAAAAATATTCCATTTTAAACCTTTGTAAAAAGTAAAATATAGTTCAAAATGAATTTAAAAAAAATATGTGTAGATAATAGAAATATTGAAATAATTCAAAAAACATGGATATGGAAGAAAAAGAGTTAGGTGAAAGACTTCAAAACCTTTAAAGAAAACCCTTTATGGCTTAATAAAATAAAAATAACTTGAAATAAATAACTTAAAAAGGAAATTTAAATGAAAAAAATAAAAAATAAACATAATATAATATTTCAAATAGAAATTATATACACCATATAAATGAATATAGTTTTATAATACAAAATAGGTCTCAAAGAAGGAAAATTGAGACCAAAAACCTTTATGGCATTGGTAACCATTGAATCAAAACACCTTGAAGGAGATAACTTGAAATAAAATATTAAAAACAATTAATAATGATATTATAATGATATATAATGTCAAATAGGAAGTATGTATTCCATATAAAATAAAATATGTGCATATTATAAAACATGTCTCAAAGATGGAAATTTTGAGATGAGAAACTATTAAATAAAAATTCATTTAAAGAAAGAAATTTGTTTGGATTTTAAAATCACATTAATTGAATGAAAAACATATTATAATACATCCATATGTCAATGAAAAAAAATAACACCATATAAAAGGAATCATGGTGCACAATATAAAATATGTTCTAAGGAATTGAAATTGAGACCAAGAAACCATTACCTCAGACTTCTGCTTGGTCGGAAGCACTCTAACTTCCCTGTAAAATAAATTTAGGTTCATTATTACTATGAATAATAAAATTATTCATATTTATTTTACTTTATACCATCTATTTATAATTCCTTATTACCCATAATTTAATTTTTTATTGTTAAAATTAACATTATGTTGTTAACTGTTCGGTTTCCCTTACATGCTCTGGTTTGGCGGTTCTAGCCCTTGAGTCTTGCTTATGGTTTTGTCACCTCCATAATTTTAATTCAAATTTAATAAATGTGTTTTATATATTTATATATTCCAATATTCATTTAATTTAATTTATGTTGATGATTCTCTTGGAATGTTTAAAAAATCATTTTTTAGTATTTATTGAATTTAATAAATGTATTGAATTAATTGGTAAATATAATTTTAAATATTACCACTATAGAATTATTAAAAAAATATTAAATTAATAATTAATACATTTTATTACCATTATTTAATTTTTTTTATTCATTCATGAGATAAATTTTATAACAATGTCCTCGTAGGTGGTAAAACCGACCAAAATAAGAACATGTTATAATGGTTGAATCAGTAAGAAAATGTTAGTGTATAATGATAATATAACTTTTATAGAATATTAATTGTTTGAAAAAAATAGATAAAATAAATTCAAAAAAAAATTGGATGAATCGTATAAAATAAAGAGAATAGTAAGAAGTTATTACTTAAAAGTGTCATGATATGCTCGTTTTTCACAGTTAAATTTTATGATGACCATTTATTGAAAATATTATTAATAAAATATAAATATTACTTTTATATAACCTTAATAATGTTATAAATATCATATTTATTCATTAAATCTATTTTTATAATCATCTATTCAATGTGGTTATGAAAAATGAAATATGTCATTCATGGAGGTGGTGGTTCGTACGTAACACGGTTGATGCTTTCATTTTCTAATGGATGGAAAGGAAGTAGATAATGGTTGTTACATAAACATAATAACATTTAATTATACTAATTATAATTATTTAATTATATTATTATGTTTATAATATATTTTAATAATGTGAAAGAAGAAAGAAACTTGAAAGAACTCGGTTAAGACAATTACTTGTCCCTTGGATATCCTTTTCTAGGTCAAACCTTAATCCCTATTAAATTGGTATTTTTGGGATAATATAAAATATATGGAATGTTAAATAGGTTTGGGGAGATTATATACATATTTTGATAGATCTATTAAGCTTTAAGTGTGAAGAGAAGTGGGGTGGTGGAGGGATCCTTTTATAAGTGAGAGGAATGGAACTCTTGTAAATACTTATTTTCTTAAAATATAATAAATTTCATACTAAAATAAAGTGGAAGAAAAAAATTCAAAATTTATAATATGATCATCCAATCAAATTTAGTCATGTTTTTTATGATATTTGTGGCATTATCCCTTAGTTTAATCCCCTTTTTAACTCATTTAACCTTTACTGTGGTAACTAACTTTTACTATGGTAACTTATTTTTATGAAAAAAAATGAAATTGAATTTATTAAAAAAAATATTCCAATTAAAAATATGAAAACCATTTTACAATATTCAATTTATATAGGTCATAAAGAATAATTTTAATAAAATTATTCTTAACACGACAAAGATAATTTTTAGAAAAATTTTGTTTTTAAGCATAAAATTGAATATATACCAAAATTATGAATAGAATTTATTACCATTAAATTTATTAGTTTATTGATAAAAAGGAGAGTTATGTTAAATTTAAATAAATCCTTAACTTAATGGTACCTTATGAATACTTAATTAAAGTAAAATATCCCCAAAATAGTTTTTATTAAAAATAAATATAACTTAGGTTCCAAAATGTAAAACATAGGTTTTTAAATTAAACATAATATTTATAAATGATAAATTTTACTCCTTAAATTAATATTTGGTTGATAAAATGGTTTTAAATTTTTTAATTCTTTCTTATATCATGGTGGTGTCATAAAAGTTATGGTATTTATAAAAATTGTATTTTTCACTATTCACCCAAAAATCAACCTATTTAGAAAAATCCAAAAAAATCACCCTAAGATAATTTTTATATGATGAATATAAAAAATAATTTTATTTTAAAAAATTAAAATTCTAAAATTTATAAAAATATCTTTTAAATAAAACCATATAATACATGGGAAAACAATTTATTCTTAATAAAACCTATTTGCTTTCAAATAAAAAAATCATATCATTATTTCAAACTTGATAGAATTATTTATCATAATAAATATGAATATGAATTTATATAATTAACATGAATAACCTTTTATAAAATATTTTATAATTAAATAATTCTTTTAATAGTTCAAAATAAGAAATTATGTTAAGGAAATTTACCTAACCTTTAAATAAAACATACCTTATGAGATAAAGTAAACATAATAATCTTAAATGAATAATTTTTACCTAATTTATTATATAATATCTTTTTATACATGATATAAACATATATAAGAGTTTAAATCATATATATAAATTCATAATCATGATTATTAATAAACTATAAAATTGATGTCTTGTTAAAAAGAGCTGAGTTATCGCATTCTCCCCACTAAAGAAATTATGTCCTCACAATTTTTTCTTGAGTTAAAAAATAAATTAAAACATTTTCAAAATCCATTTTAAATGTTAAAAGAGTACTTTTAAAATAATAATTTTCAATTAAAACCCCAATAAAGGCACCTCAAGAAAAAATAAATTTTAATATAATAAATGTGGAGTATAAGATAAAAGAAATATATATAAGTGGAAAGAAATGATTTCTTAGTTTTTTTTAATAATTATTTGTAAAACAAACATCAAAAAGAAAATATCACATTTTTTTATTAATAGAGATAATGTAAAATATAAATTATTCAAAAGATAATACATATATATCTCCTAAAATAATAAAACATTTATTGTAAGAAATAATGAATACATATTGGATAAAAAATAGTCAACATAGAGGAGGGAAATTATTCTTAACAATATTATAAAAAATCATCAAATAAGAAGTACATGAAAATGTAATTTCAATTGAGAGAAAAATAAAATACCATTTGAAAAAAAAAAGAATAGTAAAATATATCAATCATAGAAGAGTATGGTCAAAGAAGAAAGATTGTGACTCTAGAAAAGGTGATTAATCCAAGAAAATTTCTTCTAACTAGTGTGAAATCTGAATTATAAATCCATAAGAGAGGAAAATATACCATCAATTAATCATAAATGAAATTAAAGTATTTATTTCAAGATATTTTATTTGAGGAAAATAATAGAGATCGGAGAAATAGATTCTAAATATCAATAAATTTCAAAGTCAAGACTGGAATTCTTATCATACATATATATTTTTTGTTAAACCATTTTTACAATTTTATAAGAATCATACTTTTGAATGAGTTTTTAATGTGTACCTTGATATTCTTATGATTTTTTTATACAATACTTGATAAATTTATCATCCTTCTGATTGAGTTTGAGGAACTATTTTACCCTCAATATAGAGAATATGATAAAATATGATTACTTGATTACTTTACATTCTATGAGCATAATTATATCCTTTGGTTGTGTGTTTCTATGAGTCTTCACTTATGATTCATCTCACATGATGAATGACCGAGATGAGTTTTTCATTCCTGAAGCATGAAAATCAACTTCTAATAGATCATGAGATCTATAAAAGGATGAAAAGTTATTCCTCCCATTTCTGGCCATTTACCAAAACCAAAATGATTGGCATAAGTTGAGATAATATTCAATATGAATAAACCTTTGTATGAATAACTACTAAATTAATCTCTAAAACCTCAACAATAACACCTAAAGTTCAACTTAAATCGTTTCAAAAATAATTGACCCTAAAACACTTCAAAATATATATGTCGGGTTTAAACCCCAAAAATAGAAATATTTGATCACATATTCTTCCAAAATCAACTTAACATTTATCTCCAAAAAAAATTAATCACTCATATAGTCACATACCAAAATTTATATATCTTGATCACGTATTCTCCCAAAATATAGTAATCATTTATCAAAATAACCTGAATCTCTATGAAATAAAACTACAATAAAATCATATATGCTTCCAAAAGTTAACTCAATCTTTATTTGTCAAATAATATCAACCACTTTGATATAAAATCTCACACTAAATAATAATTTTCCATTTGATTTAATACGATAATGTTCCAAAAATTATAACAACCCTTTATACTAAATAACCATAATTTTCTCAACATCAAAGAATATATTAACCTTAAAGGTTATCTATAAATTTTAACTTATATCCCAAAAAGTATAATAACATTCTTCCCAAATAAACTTCACACTAAATAAAATGTTAAAACTAAGGGTTATATATACCCAAATCATCTAGTAAAATCCAATAAGTATCTCCCATAGTATCATTAATCACCTTAAAATCTCACCATATAAAACCAAAAAATGGTATTTATACCTTTAACCATATGACCGACCTTAGGCTTATTAAACATGATGGTATCCACTCTTGCATCGACCAGATAATTGGATTCTAGATGAGCTAGGAATCCTCCCCTAATATACCATGAGACTGTATCCCATACATACTGAGCATCCCAAAGTCTCATCCATCTCAACAGGTGATTCCTACATGTCCCAGGAAATCGCAGTAGTGTCAGACCCAATAGATGATCCCCAGGCATCCTAGGAAATCACATATCATCAAACATAAATTGATAAATAATAATGGGTGGTCGAACATCCATTCCCATCACACTATCAACAGAACCTCAGGATTACATTTTCGGTATGGGTTCTAAGTGACACCCACTACTAACTTTACCCATAGCCAAATACACCTACTCGGGGTCATCACATGGAGGGGCGCCCATAGGGGTTCTAATAAGTACATTTCATGCATGCTTTTTAGTATTTAAATGCATCACTTTTGATTTATAAATGATTAATTCTTTCCTGTTTATTTAATAGAATTGTTCATATTGGGTAGGATGCTACAATTTATAGAAAAACAAAAAAAAGGATAAAAAAACCAATATTTCCACTTAAATATGACTTATCGTGATGTTGGATACATATGGAACACTTTTAGGGCTTGAAATTGAAGAAATAGGGAAATTCTGAGGTTATGGCACTAGAAAATGGAAATTCACGTTATGAATCTATTATAGTACATGAAAGAATGCAATTCATGGATTATATATAGGACATGAAGAATTTTAGAGAGGGGGTATGAAAATTTATGGTGTGACTTACCCTTTCACAACGTGACAATGGCTGAGACCCAATGAGGAATGTTTCTATGGAGATTTAAATGGAAGATAAAAAATAATTCCATGGGAAACCATTTATCACCCAAGTCATATTTATGACTCATAATGGACTGCAATTATGATGAAATAAATTCAAAAATATCCCTATGGAGTTCTATAAATAGAGAGTTTCACTGCTACTGCCAAGGGGATTCTAGAGACCAAATATTGGGGTGAGTCACTACACTGTGTAGGGTCCCCAACATTCAATATCTTCACTTTATTCATGTTTTATTTTTATTTTCTCCTTCAACCTTACTTCCTCATCACTAGGATGAGAAGATAATTCCCACCTGGTTCTAGGGTAATGTATTTGAAGGGGGAATGTTCCATTCGATTTTTTTTATTCGTGTATTTGGATTTCCACAATTTCTTTATACAGTTTCAATCTTTTTTTGTGTATTTAATCATGGCCATTGATTGATTAATATGGAAGGAACCTTTTAATTGTGAAATTGGTACCCTAAATTAGGCATGAACATTGTCGCATTTCAGGTAATTGAGTTTAAAAATGGTATCAAGAAAAACTCAATTTGGTAATGCCCTAAATTACCTGACCATGGGAAAAGAGGTATTCCTATTTAGAGGAGGGGATACAATGACCACTAGATCCACCTTGTCTCAAATCCAATGCCAAACATGAATTAATTAATTTAATCATTAAATCTAATTGCACCCAAACCCTAAAACTATAAAACCCTAGAAATCTTTCAAACCTAATTTCAAAACAACCGATTTACTTTTTCTTTATTCTCTCACTTTCTTTAAATTATTTCCAAAACCCAAATTTCTTCCCTCTTTATTCACTATCTTCTTTAATCTAATTGATCAAAAAAATTCTTTTAAATCATAAAAATCTAAATATGTCGTCTCATAGGTTCGACCTCAATATTTCTGTATACTATATTTTAATTAATTAGTAGCACGGTTTGAGACTTTTTATAAATTTTGTATTTTGATTATCCCCATGGGGAAATAACAATTCCCTTCTCGGTCTTTTCAAAACCGACATTGTTTCTGAGGATGGTTGAATTTTAGTTTTTAGGTTTAAAATTTTAATATTAATTTTGTTTATTTTATTTTATTATCTCTATCTTATCTTAGTTGTTTCATACTATGAAATTCATATTCTAAAACCTTAATGCATGACAAAAAACAAGGGAAATGGAAAAGATACCCTCAAAATTGATCATAAAACTGATAAAATCCTAAGGAAGAACAAAAAACCCATGACCATAGTTGGCGTAGAGAATTATCAAGTTTTTGGGTACTAATAATAGATATGGGGCTGCATACGATCACAGATTATGGACATCCATCAAACACAAGATTGTAATCGAGCATCCTCGTGTCAACTGTTGTAGAAAATCACTTTAAGATTAATCTTCCAATCATTAAAATGATTTCAAACATGGTTCATTTTTTCTAGCCTACCTTGAGAAGACCTGAACATGCATCTAGGAAACTTCCTCAAGCTTTGTAACAAATTTCAATTCTAGAATGTCTCAAGTGATATGGTAAGGCTTCGCCTATTTCGGTTTTTATTGTGAGAACGAGCTTGGGAGTGGATATAAAGTTTTCCAGCTCATTCCATCACTACATGGGATGATCTAGAAAGTCATTTTTTCACCTACTTATTTCTTTCATCTAAATCAATAGATATTCTGGTAAATATTCTGAACTTTAACCAATTTTAGGATGAATTATTGTATAACACATGGGATAATTTTAAGGATTTGATTAGGGAATTCCCACATCATGTCATAGAAACATGAATACTAATACAAACTTTATATAAATGTCTTACACAGGGAAACATGCCAATTTCAGATATTGCAACCGAAGGATCGTTAATGAAGAATTATCCATAGGAGAGCTATAGTCAATTGGATGAAATGGAAAGCAATAACTTTTAGTGGGAATTTGAAGGGACACAATAAAGAGGCATCCACATGGTCAACAACAAGAGCTGGATGGTGGTGTAAATGGATTCATTGACAAAAAATATGAACACTATGATAGACCAACAACAACAACCCACGGGTATGTGTACAGAAGAAGTAAATTATACTGATTAGAATTGTGATAATCAATTTCGGGGCTGGCATCCGCAACAACCATAGAAACAGAACCAAGTCCAAGGATTTCATCCAAGACAACAAGGTTTTCAACCTCAACACCAAGGTCCATCACTGACAAGTCAATTTCATACATTGGAAGAGGAACTAACCACATACATGACCATGAATAGAGTGGTAATCTAAGAGATGAAGGAATACTCAGCAATCTATAAGTTCGTGTTGTGAAATTTGGAGTATCAAGTAGGATAAATTGTTGAACAGCTCATAGAGAGACCAAGAGGAGTACTTCCAGGATGACCTAAAGTGAATCAATGGGAATATTTGAAATTCATCAACCTATGAAGTGGAAAATTCATTTATTACCCTCCTAAATCAAGAATTAAACAACAAGAATAAAATGTTGAAAAAAAGATAAAGAGATGGAAAGAGTGAGGAAGAAGTAGCTGAAGAAAAGGTAGTTGAATTTGGTGGTGGTATCAAAGGACCTACTTAAGAAGAAGAAAAGATCCGTGTAGTTTTTTCATCCCTATATTTATTAGAGATAATAAATTTGGAAAATATTTATGTGACTTAAGTGTGATCACTAACAGCATGGCATACACCACTTTCAAGATTCTGGGACTAGAAGGACCAAAGCCTATAAGAGTTTCACTTTAATTAGTAGATTCAATAGTGAATTAAATCTAAGGGTTCATTGAAGATATTATGATCAAATTTGAAAAAATATACTTCCCTTTCAACTTCTTAGTGTTGGATATAAAAGAGGAATGAACATCACTCATTCTGAGAAGGCAATTTTTAACTACTAGGAAAGTGTTGATTGATGTACAAAGTAGAGAACTTTGTCTGAGAGTTAGTGGTGAGCAAGTGAGTTTCAATATCCACCAGGCAATGAAGAAATGTGATGTAATAGAATAAAATGAGATAGGATAAGACAAAATACCTAAATTTGAGGATATTGCTGAGATTGAATAGGTGCATGAGGTAGTTGTTGTTGTGAAAGCGGATACTCAAAATAAATGTACTGTAAAGAAAAAAATAGAAGCTAAAAGGTGATAACACGACACTGGAAGAGCGACTGACTCCACCAAGTTTGAGAAGGTCTTACAGGTATGTATGGTACATGACCTTACATTTAGTATTTTAGGATTAAGGAATAGGTGGTGGATCGACCCAATGGAAATCAAGTAAGTATTGTCGGGAGGAAAAGTTAAGTTGTTTAGAGGGGAAGGATAGGGATCGACCTTTGTAGATAGGTCACAATTGATACCATTCATAGACCCTATCCAGGTAAAATATTTCCAATAATCCATCACCTAAGATGAATCTGAAAGAGGTAATCTTAATCTAATGATTCTAAACAAAAGCGCTCTCGAGAGGCAACCCGAGTTTTTAGGATTTTTCTTTATTTATATTTATGTGCATGCACTCTCCCCAAAATATTTAAAATTTCATTGATTATTTTTTATGCTTTAACCTATTTATTTTTATTTTTTAGGACCATCAATACATTGGAAAGAATCATGAGAGGAAGCTGTAGGATCAACTCACATTTTGAACCGCATTCACAGCATGAAATCCAGAAGATACGTGCTATGAAGCCCATTCACATCATGAATCAGGTGCCAAAAGAACTTGTACAACTAATTTTGAAGCATCATTCAAATAGGATTAAGCATTTCAATTCTTAATTTTTTTTATTGTATTCCCTATATTTAATTTATTTAGAGATTTTGACTGTCAATTTCATGTCTGCATTTGATTCTTTCTTTAATCAACTGAACTGATAGATATAAACTAACTAGGATGCATATCATGCCATGAATTTAAATTTATTTTTCAATAAATTTTAATGATAAAATATGGAAAAAAATAGTATATATGTGGTTTTGGATTTATAAAATCGTGATTTAGGGGACCATGTTATTTTTTATAAATGATTTTTTTTTTTTTTGAGATTTGGCTTTCCTTGAATTTATAATATTTTCACTAATTGATTTTATTATTTGTATGAATTTCCATGATTGTTTGTCCCTAACCTTCATTTTCATTCTCAAGACATTATGTAATCCATATATTTCTCATTCTTTCTATAGTATATTTCTTGAGAGACTCAGGCATGTTCTCTTCTAGAACTTGTTTGGAATCTTTTCAAAGCTATGACTGAACAGAATCACTTTTAACATGATTGAGAGATTTTTTTTTAACCTTTTATCCTTTGACCCACCTTATCCATTCCTACCTTCCTCTAAATATATTACATGATATCTTAAAGAATAAGTTTATGGGAAAGTCTATCCACGGTGGGATAAGGATGTACTACATTGAGTAGACATTGTAGGAGTTTTTTATTGTGATTTTGGGAGAGGAAATGATATCATTCATTGTAAATTATCATTATTCACCTCTCTTTTTAATAAAAAAAAATATATTAAAAAAAGTAAAAAATGGGTTGTGTCTTGGGAGGATAAAAAATCACCATTACCAGACTGATGATCTTTTGATCGTATGTGGTTAGGTCGTGGATGTGAGATTTGTCTTAAACACAATTTTTGAAAATAATAATCATAATAAAAGAGCAAGAGAGGATGATTCATTCATTATTCTTACTTTTATCATGATCCCACTTTGATCTTTTTGGGATGGGAGAGAGATGGCATCTATAAAGGGAGATTAATATTGATCTTTTTTATATCATGGACTATGCTTCATAGTCAAACCTCCTTTTTTATCTTTATTTGTTTTCACATCATTTACCCACCTTCTCTAAGCCTAATAATTATTTTATCCTAAATGGTGAAGTCCTCATGATTAATTGTGATCTTTATCTTTACATGGTAGAGATTCTAGATGTCTTGAAAGTCTGTAGTAAGTGACGTGTTCTTAAGGTATATGATGAACTTTATTTACAATTGTACCTTGATAATGAATGGAAAAATTAAAGTGAGTTAAACTGTGAATGACATGCATATTAATAATGAATTGAAAAATAAATAAATAAAGATAAATAAAAAGGATTGGATATTTCAAAAAAGAAAAGGTAAAATACTTTTTTGATTCATTTCTTTGAAAAATGAGGCATTAATGAGTTTACCTTTGTGATACTTCAATATTTAATTTCCAATTTAATCAATTTATTTTGTTGAAATTGAGTTTAAATCATGGTAAAGTGGGTGTCCTTTATAGTATGTTGAGATTCTATCCTTGAGGAAAAGTCGGAATTCAAGTGTGGGGGATTTGATGAGTCCATTTCTTGCATGTTTTTTAGTATTGAAATGCATAACTTTTTATTTATAAATGGTTAATTATTTCCTATTTATTTAATATAATTTTTTGTGTTGGGAAGTATGCTAAAATTTATGGGAAAACAACAAAAGGAGCAAAAAAACCAAGAATTCCACTTAAAGATGACTTCCTAAGACATTGAATACATATGAAACACTTCTAGGGATCGAAAGTGAAGAACAGGGAAATTCGGAGATTCTAGCGTTGAAAATGTCAATTCAAATCATGAATCCATTACAGGACATGAAAGAATGAAAGGTGGGAAGTATATACAGGACGTGAATCATTTTGGAGAGGGGGAAAGAAAAATCATGGCATGGATTACCCTTTCACACTGTGACAATGGCTGGACAGACTCAGTGAGGAATGTTTCTATGAAGATTTCAACCGAAGATAAAAAATAATTCCAAGGGTGTCCATTTATCACCAGAGGTATATTTTATGAATCATAATGGACTGCATTTATGATGACCTAAATGCAACATGATCCCCATAGAGTTCTATAAATAGAGAGAGTCGCATTATTGCTACCAGGGGGATTTCAAAGACCAGTGATTGGGGTGAGAAGTTGTGTTGTGTTGGGTCCTCACCAGTCGACGTCTTCACTTTCTTTATGTTTTATTTTTCCTTTCTCCTTCCTCCTTAATTCCTCATCACTATGATGAATGGGTAATTCCCACCTGGTTCTAGGGTAGTGTATTCGAAGGGGGAAGGTGTCGTTGGATTTTTTTTATTCATGTTTTTGGTTTGCTGCAATTTCTTTATCCAATTCCAATATCTTTATTTTTTTAATCATGATCATTGATTGATAAACTTGAAAGAAACCTTTTAATTGGGTAACTGGTACCCTAAATTAGGCATGACCATTGTCACATTTAGGGTAATCAGGTTTAAAAATGGTATTGAGGAAAACTTGATACGATAATACCCTAAATTACCTAACCATGGGGAAAGGGGGATTATTGTGTTGAGGATGAGATACCATGACCATTAGATCCACCTCATCTCGACTCTAGTGCCAAACATGAATTAATTAATTTAATTGTTAAATCCAATTTCACATGAACCCTAAAACTACAAAAACCCAGCACGCCTTCAAACCTATTTTCAAAAGAATCAATTTTCTTTTGCTTTCTTCTCTCACTTTCTTCAAACAGTTTCCAAAACCCAAACCGCTTCCTTATTTCTTTGACCTCTTCTTTAATCCAATAAAAAATTGTTTTCTTCTAAAACCTAAAAATTTAATTGTGTTGTCTCATGGGTCCGACCTCGATCTTATCGCATACTATATTTTAATTAATTAGTAGCATAGTTTGAGTCTTTTTATAAATTTTTTATTTTGATTAGCCTCGTAGGGAAATAACAATGCTCTTCCCAGGCTTGTGAGGTTCCCTAGGTCATCACTATAGCGAAGGCATACCACTCAAGATCCTCAAGGTCAGTGCGTAAGCATAGGCATCCCTCTTAGGATCCTCAATCACAACTAGGATCTCGGGTCAACACTTGACACTCTAAGGACATTGTTTCCCATGGCGTCATCGATATGCTAGCACAACCTCGTTAGCTACATGAGGTTCATCGCGTGGGAAAAAATTCGAAACGATGGCCCATGAACCATCTCGGTTGTCAAGGTATCACTAGGTCGGTCCGCTCACTCAACCCATTCATCCCACCCAAGGTCTAACTACTTAGGCTGACAACTCTCACAGGGGAGATGTCCCCAAGGTCATCCCCTTTCCAAGTCACTCTAGGTTGTCCCGAACACCCAACCTTTTATCCTTCTTTAATCGCAACCTGGTCCCACTAACCTGGGACAGTTCCATACACCATAAACTGATGCCCTTGGCGATCATATGCCACACCCTCCAAACACTCTCACAATCCTCATATGGGTCTCACCCCATGTCTCTCTCAAGAGACCTTTGGTTCCATTTATCATAGCTTACTTTCCTTGAATCGCCTCTTAGAAGCCCTCATAACACCCCAAGGGTTCCATCATCACGTTATATGCAGAAAAATGCTTAGAATGGACTCCTCTTGAGCTCATTTCCTGCTTCAAGGTGCACAAATCATCCAAAACCCCTCAAAGGGAACAGTAGACAATGTGTACTTCCGAGTACACAACATGTACTCTGAAAACCACACCTGGCAATGTACTTTTACATGGCATGGGTACACCCGGGGTCTTCCCGTGTACTACTACACCGCCAAGGTACACCCGGGGTCTGGTTGTGTACTACTACACGACCATGTCCCCCTCACATGGGATGTTTGGCTATTTACTTTGCCACGTGGTCATGTCCCACTACACGGTGTGTACTTAGACTACACAGCGTGTAGTCCCAAAATTTCCATCTTCCCTGAATAGGAAAAACACACGGTGTGTGTTCTTGAAACCACACGTCGTGTAATCAAGTTTTCTGAATGGGAAACCTTTGCAATCCCACTGAAACCTCTGTTTCCCCCAAAATAGCTACAAATCAACCATCACGGGGTCCCCAACAATCATAATAGAGCTTCAAAACTTAAAAACTATGGATCTATGAGGATTTATGGCTAAAACTTAAAACGAACCTACCTCGTGGGAAAAACGTCGAAGCTTCGGGTCTAAATTTGAGCCTGGAAGCCTGTGCACCCCGATCTAGTCTCAATCACCACCATGGATGAAATCCAGTGGCGCCTCCTTCCCCCTTCCATCTTGGTCCAGCCACCACGTGTAAGGGAGGACCCCCCCCCCCCCACACACACACACACACACCTCACTTATACAAAACCTCTCACTTCGGACTCAACCACGGAGTCAAAATTTCAATCTGACACTCCATTCAAAAGATATGATCGTTCGAACATGCACAAATAAATTAATGTTTAATTAATTAAATATTCTGTCAAAATTCAAATGGTTCGGAATTCCACCAAACTCCTATCCTCAGGTAATCACCCTATTTCGAAACCGATGAAGTTGTCAGAAATTTTATTTAAGATCGTCTAGCAAGGTAAAATTACCATTTTACTCCTCGCGAGCATACCAAAAATTCAAATTTTTGTTCATTTTCGCAACCTGGAAAAACATGGCTCTTTACACCCTTGTTCTATCTTGCATCGTTGTCTGCGTCCTTGACCATAAATGGCCCCAGAAATCCTTCTCAATAGTGGTTGGCATGATTTGAACTCGGGTCATATGCAGAATTACAGGATGACTTACCATTCAAGCAAGCTTCAAGTTGTTTTATTATTATTATTGTTGTTGTTGTTGTTGTTGTTGTTGTTGTTATAATTATTAAATGTAGTAGTAGTAGTACTAAGGATGATTTAACCACTCAATAATGAAAGACAATGTGGGGAGTGGTTGTTTTACCAAGTTCTTCACAGAGCGCATCTGAGACCCGAGATCTTGTACCTACTGCGGTGGAGGGTGGTTACACCCAGAAGGGCATGTTTCGTATGGGGGGCTCGAGTTTATGTTAAAAAAAGTAAACTCGTTTTTTGAACTGTTTAGTGGGGGTCCAACACGAACCATGGATTTAAATCAATTAACAATTCAAAAATTAAACCATTAGAACCTACTAAAAATAAGTTCAAGAATGGATTTATTGATAATTTTCTATTATTATTATTATTATTATTTTAATAAATTTTATGAGGTATAAGTTTGGATTTTTCAAATCTATCACTCTTCATTTCAAATTATTAATGCAATATCAACAGGTTTTTGGTCTGGTGATAAAAGGGTAGGGTGTTAATATACAAAGGGCGAGGTTTGATTCTATGGGTCTTTGAGACCAAGTTAGGGGGAAATCAATGTAGCATTTGAGCTTGTGCTCAATGGGAGATGGATCGCCTATTCAAGGGGAGGTGTGGTCAGACTCGATTGGATATGTGCATTGTATTTTAATTTGATTACATATATTAATGGTGTTTTACTTATTAATGCAATTAATATTAAATGTGATTAACATTTCAGATATTTATAAAATATAACTATTAAAAATGTTAATGACAACAACTATTAAATGTATTTATTTTTTATATATTTACTTTTTTATTAATTAATTATAATCAACTATTGATAATTTTGTTTGCCAACTATAATAGTAATAATCTATATAAAAACAACTATATCCACGGAACACGACACAATGAAATACAACCAAACCACTCCACAACGTGCTCCGCCCCAAACCCAAACCACTCCACTAACTCATACACCCATTAGACCTATTTTGTTACATTATCCACCCTGATTTGTGTGACCCAAAAGTCTTGATATATATATATATATATATAATGAAAAATAGATTAATTGTGTTTTACTTATTAATGCAATTAACATTAAATGTGACTAACATTTTAGATATTTATAAAATATAACTATAAAAATGTTAATGACAACAACTATTAAATGTATTTATTTTTTATATATTTACTTTTTTATTAATTAATTATAATTAACTATTGATAATTTTATTTACTAACTATAATAATAATAATCTATATAAAAACAATTATATCCGCATAACACGACACAATGAAATACAACCAAACCACTCCACTAAATAAAGGACCCCGCAACCTGCTCCACCCCCCAAACCCAAACCGCTCCACGGCAACCTGCTCCGCCCCCCAAACCCAACCACTCAACCCCTAAATGCGCACCCTCATACACCCATTAAACCTATTTTGTTACATTATTCACCCTAATTTGTGTGACCCAAAGGTCTTTATATATATATATATATATAATGAAAAATAGATTAATGGGCAGTCTTCGATTATCATTAATTATAATGTATTTTGAAAAATAATAGTCTACTGTAAACAAGATAGAATTTTTTCAAGAAGCAGATGGAACCCTATAACCCCAGACCAGTAAATTTCCCTCCCTCCACATTTTCCCATACAGGGATTTTAAAAAAAATCCAGAAAATTAAAAGTTAGGAAGAGCTACATCTGAGGTCCCAGAGACAGCTGGCCCATGATCTGCCGATACATAGATGGCCCACCAGCTGCCACATTCAGGCCAAGATCCGGCACCGGCTCCACCTTCGGTTCTCCCTTCGGCATCACAAACCCCAACTCATTAACCTGCCGCTGCTGTTGGTGCTGCTGCTGTCTGAAATACGGGTTGGTGGGTACCAAACCCGCCATCGCAAGGTTAACCAGCTCACCCGGTTGCCCCATTCCGAACGAGAAACTGGGGGCAGGGCCCGGGGGAGGGACCAGCGGCTGCCTTCCCGATCCATGGAAGCCCAAAGAACCCATCAGGGCACCAGCTGCCAAGCCATTGTAGCAGGGGAGTGACTTGGGTCTCGAACTATGCGGTGGCTCAATTGATGTGGCTGCAGCAACCGTGCCGATGCCTGCGCCGGTGCCTGAGCTGGCGTGGCTGGTGCTGTTACGGGCAGCTGGGATGTCATGATTGTGCTTCCCTTCGTAGGTGGTGATCACTGACTGGAAGTCGTGGGACGCCCTCTCCACATGCTTCCTTACATCGCAGCCTGAATTGGTGCACTTGTAGTAACTCCTGAACCAAGAGAACATTAAGGTCTGTTTGGAAGCACTTATGAAAATTGATTATACCGCTCACTTATGATCATTACTTGAAAAAAAAAACAGTATGAACAAGTGTTGTTTGTTCTGTTTCTGGAGTGGCACAAATAAGCAATCTGAAAACATTGATGCAGAAGCACTTACCTTAAATGATGAGTGCTATAAGCAATTTTCAATAAGTTTTGTCAAAAAAAGCACATCAGTTATGATAACTAGTTTGAAAAAATAAGTTTTGTTTGTTCTGTTTTTGAACAAAACCACCCAAAAAAGTGACAGAAAAACGCATTTTCAGAAAGATGTCTAGAAATGCTAATACAAAAATATTTATCATATTCAAAAAATGAAATAAGTGGTTTTCAGTAACACTGTGTTTGGTGAGATTTTAGTAAAAGAAAAGAAATGATTTGATATTTTATAAAAGAAAAGAAAAGAAGAGAAAAGATTGTGATTTCTCTTCTCGTGTTTGGATCAATAACTTAGTAAAAGAAAAGAAATGATTTGAATTTTTCTCCATCTTGTTTGGTGAATCTTTTTAAAGGAAAAGAAAAAAATTCTTTTGTGATACATGTAGAAAATAGGGATAAAATTGGAATTTTAAAATATTAACAACCATTCACCATCATTTCTTTCCAAATCATCCCAATTTTAAGGTGATTTAAAAACAATAGCAGGAAAGAAATCTATTTCTCTCCATTTCTCCCGTATCATTTCTCTCCTCTTAAAATTATCTGACCAAACATGAGAAACCAATCTCTCTTCTCAATATCATTTCTTTTCTCTCAGTATCACCCCTGTCAAACTAGCCCTAAATGCTGTCAAACGGAGCCTTAAATTCCTAACCAGATTTTTCAATAAGCAATCTGAAGACTCATACAGAAGTCCATATCAAGTGATTGAAAAATGTTTATAGCACTTATCACTTACGATAACCAGTTTGAAAAAAAAATGGTATTTATAATGCTTCAGAAGAAAACACTTAAATTTCAAAAGAAAACGCTTGTTCAACAAGCAACCTGAAAACGTTTATAAAGAATCGCTAATCGCAAGTGATAGAGTGATAAGTGTTCTAATCAGTTTTCAATACGTGCTATCAAACGCAACCTAATCAGCTTCAAAACTGATCAAGGAGGCTAAAAAAAGTGTGAAAATGGAATCATAAGAGGACCTCGGATTCGGATTCCCTTTCACAACTTTCTGCCCATACTTGCGCCAGCGGTACCCATCATCGAGGATGTCAACTTCACTAGTGGTTTGCACCACCACCCTGGGTTTGCGTACAGCTCTTGTCGCCCCACTCATTTCTGCCGCATATGCCTCAATTTTCCTGTCAAAAGACACCTTCATAAAAACCATTTTAAAACACACCCACACCCACACCCACACCCAAGTAAAGGCAGCTATTTTGAACCCGACATGATTACATGACATGACCCAACATGAGTTAACAGGTTTGGCTTGTAATCGGGTCAATTAATCTGACATGAATAATATTTAAGATGGGCTCGGGTTGACCCTTCCTACCCTGTAACCCGATTAAAAATATAATGATAATATAAAATACAAAACATATAATGATAATTAATTTTATAATATATTTTATTCTTATAATCACCTTAATTTGAAATAATTCAAGATGAATAACATATGATTCATATTAATTAGATTATTTTTTATCTAATGAGATAATTCAATTCGGTTAAGTCATCGAGTTTATTTAATATTAACTGCTAGGACATGTCATGATACAGCCTATGTTATATATTTAATGTTGTCGACAGGTTGAGTTAGGGTTGATCCCTTCATAAATGGGTTGGATTGGATCAACCTGCTTAGTTAAATGGATTCACAGGGCATCCAACCCGACATGAACCCACATTGCCACCTCTATGCAAAGCCATGGACAGTCACCTTCTCTTTGACTCGTGTTCGTCCTCTTCACCATCATTGCCCAGTGACACACTCCCATGTGTCCCACGATCATCCTCATCTTCACCATCGGAAAAGGTCGTTGACACATCCAATGCATCACCCGAAACTTGAGCACCATTCAGAATGTGTGAAGGGGGAGATGATGGGTTGCAATAGTCAGCTGAAGATGTCACCTCATGGCTGTCACGGCTCCAGTCAGGAGTGCCCACATCTTGCCTGGCTTGTTCAGAGGTGCCTACCTGGGTGTCACAGAGCAAGCTGGGTGATCCATTGGCCGATCTGCGATTTAGTGGAGGCTTTGCATGGTTGTGAACACCTTTGTAGATGATTTCGGTGACCACGCCTTCCCGGGATCGTTCCACCTTCTTCTTAACTGGACAATTTGGGTGAGTGCACTTGTAGTAACTCCTAGGATATTTACTTCCTTTCACATGCTTCTGCCCATATTTTCTCCAATTATATCCATCCTCTGCACCTCCGGCCATGGTGTCTCCACCTCCTTTTTGATCCCGGTCCTCATCTAGCTGCACAGCAGCAGTACCAGCCACTGACATGGAGAAATCAGACTGAATGCCAACTAGACTTTGATTCTGAGAGTGTGCTTTGATCAGATCAGCGCCTTGAGACTGGGCAGAGTTCTCAGATTGGACCTGAGAAATCTGCACATGGATGGCAAACAATCTAAGGGCAAAGGCTAAATGTTAATCTTGAAAAAAATTAGGAAAATTGTGTTCCAGATGATGTTTTTATGTGCTAAGGATGGCAATGGATATCCATTAACCGGGTATCCGACACTACCTAGTCCGATTAAGTAAGGGCAGTGATTAATTGGGAGGATTGAGACAGTGAATTCAAAACCTGATTAATATTTGGATAGTGTTCCGGCAAGGAGTTTAAAAAATAAAGAGGTTATAAATGGGTTTGGGTTTGGAAAACTAAATGGGTTACTATTCGGGCACTCAACCCATTGTCATCCCTATATGTGGTTTTTTAACAAGCCACAAAAATAGATCAAGACTACGATTACTTGGCTTGCATCGCCAGGGGAAAAGGAGGGACCCAGTTCCGCAGGTGGCTTGAATTCAAAAGGCGAAGCACAGCCGTCTTCAAATAAATTGTCATTATGTCGAACCGGAGCAATTGAGCTCGCAGGGATGACATTTTGCAAAAATGGAAACTTTCCAGTTGTTGGAGATGGCTGGGCCTGCAGCAAAAATGGAATTAATGCGAGGAAACAATTTCAGTAAAAAAAAACCTAATTCCAATATGATAATCATACAACACAGATTCTATTTTCCTACACATAAAAGGGCATATGAGACAATGAAGGTACCCATAAATGAGAATTCAAAATAGATAGTAGAGAAATAAAATAAACATAGTTCCTAATGGCTAGTGTCAGGGACCATTGCGTCACACAGTGTCTGCGCAATTGCCCAATTGGAATGACGCGCCATAGCGTGCGCTATGTTGCACCATGGCGCACTGTGGCGTTGCGCGCGCCATTGCGCCATCATATATATATATTTTTGTATTTTTGCACCTTTTTTAACCACCTAACCCAATCCTATTAAAATACTTTATCAAAACGCTTTGTTGCAAAGTCAAGCGATGTCCCTTCTTCCTCTCCCGACTCTGTACGACACATCGATTGGGTGTCGCGACTGAGCACAACATCAACCCTGCCACCTCCACATTATCATTCCTGGGATCGAATTGCAATGATTTGTTATTTGAATGACAAATGGTTAATTATTAAAAATAGATTATTTTTCAAAATAAATTTTCACTAAATTTTTTAAATATTTTTTAAGTTTTATATTTTTATTATTACTAATAATGTTGGCATCTAACTTATCATTTTTTATTATTTTAATGTGTTTATATGCCCTTTGTGTGCCGTAAGTTAATATGGTCACACGCCGTGCGCCGTGCAATGTGTTTTTGCACTGGAGGCCCTTTTCACCATTGTGCGTCATGCACCGTAAATAACTATGAAATTAATATAACACAAGTTTAGACTATTTCACTAAATCAATAGGAATACTTAAGCTCCAGCATAACAAATTCTCAAAGGGCAACAGCATGGACAAACAGTAACTGGCTCAAAATGCATCAATCACAAACTAGGGTTTAAAAGTCACAAATACAAGGAATTGCAGCAAAAAATACAGTTACAGTTTCAAATGGATCACTTAAGCTTGGAAAAAAAATTAGAAAAAATAGGTCTCTTGATGCATGGTAATCCATTCTGCCTTCTAGTTGAAACTGGGGGGGGGGGAATCAGCTATGAAATGAAGTGGAAATTGGAAACCAAGAGACCAAAGCATATATGAATGTAAATTCTATACAGATTATTATATAAAGCACATGATATTTGATAGTACCCAAATGACTGAAACATAACAGATATTATTTATAATTCTAAATGCCATTTACAATCACCATTCCATAAAAGGGTTTTCCACCAGTTTTCAAGTTTTAATTTGTTATCATGCAAAAACACGCAAATGGTCCATGCAATTAATTGCGGCATTATACTAATGCTATCCAAACGCATCATTTGCAGCTACATCTAAAAACAATTGAAGAAATACAAAAAAAAAAGGATAAACAACAAATGCTGTTGAACACTACCATCATACCAGTGAATTAGAAAGGAAAACAGGAGAATCTAACAGAGAAGCGGGACTAAGCCCAGGAGGAATCGTTAGGTAAGGTGACCGAATATCAGGTTTCAGAGAAATATCAGAAGATCTGATGCTTTCTGTATTCAGCCTTGGGGCATTGAACCCAGATCGAGCAGCCATCCTTTCCACAAGGCCACCCTTTAAGTTCAGGGTCTTCTGTTCAGGGAATGATTCCCTCAATTGAGCCAACAGATCACCCGAACCAGTGGCTTGTGGCTGGTCATTAACATTGCTCGGCTCTAAAAAGAGACATTCATTTCCACGTCCATGCATAGGGCTCAAAAATGGTTTTGAATTGGACCCAGAATCAAACAATGACGAGAATAGGGATCTTGGGCTTGGGGTAGGAGGCATCCAATCCCCGATATTTGCAACATGGTCACCAAAACCACCGCCAACCATGATGGTTCAAAAGAAGTACTTTGCTTCCTTTCAGTGCAACCAAAATCGAGGAAGTTGAAAACCTGAAAAACTGATCAAATACCAAATTCACAAAATCAGTTTTGAAACCCAAAGCATAAGCCGACACACGGAAAGAAGTTATGCAAAAGGAAAAAAGGGCACAAAAAAATGACGCACTATAAGGCTATGAAGGGAATGTACAAGGGTCGAGTATGCTGAGACTGAAATAATTGGTACTGTGGTGCAAAATGCAGAAATAAATGAACACGCTTCCAAAATAATCGTGGAGTAAAAAAACAGTCAAAGTAGAAGAATCAGGTAATGGCAAATGTGGGTACAGACACTCAATTTTACAAAAGTAAAATCTCACGCCGATCATTAAGCCTTGACAGAGTATAAGGGAACATGAAATAGCTGTTTACATTTCAAATTTGACCATATTGCACTCATCATCTCCCTCCAAAGAAGGCGGGGAAAATTAGAGATGCGAAACGATTACTAAACAGGGAGAGAGAGAAAACAATAGAAAGCACAAGCTCCGTGCTTCTTCGATAAGGTTCACAGGAATCGCGCAAATATATACGGATCAAACTTCATCTTCTAGCAATTCATCGCAGTCAGTGGCGGAAAGGCGTGAATCAGATAACCAAAAACCACGAAGACCCGGCCCAAGTAAATAAATGGAGATCTAATAAATACCCATTTATGAAACTCAAACCACCATTATGATCTAACAAAACACGAAATCGGGAAGATAAAAGCAGCACGTGAATGAAATCATAAGCAAACGCCGGAAGAGAGCCACCGATAGAGAGACAAAAATGCGAACAACACCAAACACGATTCGTCTTCTGTCGTTCACGGGGAGAGAAAATAGAGGGTCCCAGGGAAGCCAGGGAAGATAATGGCACTAGAGTATAATAATCCCTGGAAGCTCGGAAACAAAAGGGTCAAAGCAGTGGAAGACGCCGAGAGAGTGATCGGGAATGATGGGGGTCATTTCATGGGCAAATGATTGAGTACGAATCACGAAACAGCGGCAGACAAACAAGGGAGCTACAGGAACTAGGCGATTGGATAATCATCTCCGTCCCAAAACAAAGAGATACAGACTGGATGGATAAGACGGGGAGGGAGGGAGGGAGGGAGAGAGAGAGAGAGATCTGACTTCGAATCAACCCATCCCCGAACAAAAGTTTGCCGGAGAACAGCTGATCAATGCTGTCGATCTGGGATTCGATTTTTCCACCATTTTCTTCACCACCGGAAAGACCAGGAACGCATCCCAGGCCGGCGCCACAGCTAACGCTCCTCCCCGCTCCTCCGCCTCTTCGAGTCCCTTTACTTTCCCTTTGTTTTTTTTTTTTTTCTTTTTGTTTTTTTTTCTTTTTCTTTTTGTCTCTCTATTTTATCGTCTCTCACCTCTGTGGGCCGGCGATCACGACGACGACGATCGGCAGCTGACTTAAGTCTATAAATAATGTAGCTATTTTATTATCATCATTTATTATTATGCTTTAAACATGACTTTATTTATTATTATAATCTATCAAATCTTAAACGAAGGCAAACGAATCTTGTATTTTTATTTTATTGAAATTTGAATTTAAAAATATATATATACATGTAAAACTATATGAGTAGTTTCTATTTTGTATTTTATTCAATGCCCTGTTTTACTGAAATATCATGTAAAATTCAGATTGCACCACACAACTGGATTTAAAAAATTAAATTCACATCATTGAATCAAAATAAATTAAAAAAGCAGGATTATTAGATTTTTCTCAAATATCCAGTTATGCACTTATATACACACAACTGTATTACCCACAAAAAATATAGAAAGAAAATAATTTCAAAAAATATAACAAATTATAAAATGAGTAAAAAAATTAATTGAAATTAACTATTTATTTCTGGAAATATTTTAAAACGTTCAAATATTTGTTTTATATTTACAGTTAACTATTAATTTCTGAAAAAATTAAAAAATAAATAATTTGTAATTATATTTAAAAAAAATTGAAATTGAAATCAAGAAAACAAGAAAAAAAATTATTTTGAAAATATTAACAAATTGTAAATCATTTTAAAAATTATTAGATCTGTTATTAGTATGAAAACGGGGGAATTTATTTTCAAAAAATTAAAAAATTGTAAATAGTTTAATAACTAGTTATTTTTTTATTACCATAAAAAAACTTTTTATTGACTAGCATTGCATAATAATTTTTTAAAACCTTATAAAAATAGTAATTTATATTTGTTTGAAAATAATAATTTGAAACACAATTCAAAAAGAAGGAAAAATTTATTCTTAAAAATAACAATTTTGAAATTGATATAAAAAATAAATCCATTTAAAAGATATTTTTTTAGGATATTTACAAATAATTAATAATTTCCCATGCATGTTAAGAAAATCTTATTTGTATATTTTAAAAATCAAATTCAATTCTTAAAAATACTTTAAAATAGAGACAACAACATCAAAAAAAATTAAAATTTTATAAGGAAATTTTTCATTGAAAATTTATATTAGAAAATTACTTTCAAAATGTGTATATAAAAATTCAAATAAATAAATTCAAAAACAATATGTGATATAATTTCACTCTAATTTTATACTATAATGTTCTATTAGAAAACATCTAAACAATTCTACTATAAAATTTCATTGCAAAATTCTATTTGAAAAATTCAATTGGAATTTACATAAAGAATTCTACAAGATTTTTTAACTAAATGTTTACTTGAAATTTTACAATAAAAAAATATACTACATATGCAAGTTTTTTAAGGAGTATTACAGTGAGGCATGATATTTCCAATTAAAATTTTAGTGGGAAGTTTAACTTCATTTCAGTGGAAGTTCTTATGGCAGTTTCAGTGGAAGTTTGATTGGAACTTCCACTGAAAGTTTCAAAATGCGATAAAAAGCATATAAAACTAAAGAATGTATTAATAAAAATTAAATTTTAATAAACATATCTATAATAAATGCAGTGATATAAAATATGTATTATATCTGTAACATAATTTTTATAAATATAATATAATTTATCATTTAAAAATGTATATACTATATAAATAAAAATATAAATAAAATATGAAATTAAAACTAAAATTGAATTTATAATAAATGTGTCACGACCCGTCCTCGGGGCCCGTGCCGTGACAACCCCAAGCCCGCCTTCCATAGGCCAGGGGCTGACGACTAGTACCAAAGGCGTAAATCCCGATAACTGAGAAGACATTGCCTTTATAAAAGTAAACAAAACACCACAGAGTACAAGCGAAAGTAAAACACTAAGTACAAAAGGAAGTGCTGAAAAGTAATGAGCCATAATACAAACCCAACTGAAAGTACAACTACAACTGAATGAAAGTACAACAGAAAAAGACAAACAGCTGGAAGAAAGGAAGCAGCTCCTGGGTCGTCCTCCTCGGATCCTACCTGAAGGTTAGGTACAGATAGCCTCCACAACGCTCTCGCCCGTCAACCCCCTCCGAATGTCGTCTCGCCGTGGAGTCCACCTCCGGATACTGACTCGTCGTGTGGTCCACCTCCGGGTACCATCCAGTCCTCGAACACTCGGCCTCTGTCAGCGCTGTCCGTCGTCTGCAACCAACACAACGAGGTGCGGGCATAGCCCGTGCAGGAGTGAGTATACGATACTCAGTAGGGACCCCGAGACCCTCAAGGTCTCACTAAAACCAACAAGGATAACCACAAAGAAGATCTCAACAGATAACATCTACTTAGGTATATGCCCATACATATACCTAAGTTATCAAATAACTCATATCAATCATGAGGTAAACACAAAGATCATAAACTCAGCTCAAACCAGGATTTTTATCATCGAAACTGTAACTGCTGAAGAACCCCGTCTCTGGAGTGTACAATGGTCCTGTCACGACTCCGAGGTACTGCTCACTAACCTAAGACTGCTGAGGTACTCCTCCTGTTGAGTACCGCGGGTCAGCCACCCAAACACAGTAGTGCTTCCCGCCGGGGTATGCCACCCAAACACAGTAGGGCACACCCCCTAATAGTCTGCAGAGGTACTCTCCGGACGAGTACCGTGAGTTTGCAATGTCACACAGTAGTGCTCCGTCCGCCATGGGTCTGCACCCAAACAAAGTAGTGCTCCGTCCACTGGCCTAGTCGACTCACTCCAAGTCGAGTCGGTCAAGCAGTCGTCAGGTCTCAGCCGACTACACGGTCTCCGTACTCCGTACGCTCGTCTCCGGGAGGGTCCGCTCCACGAGCTACAAGTCGATACTCCAAGTATCTCAAAGTCCCACGAAGAAGTATCTCAAAAGACCGCCTCGTCATAGGGGTCTCAACGCAACAGACGACGCGTCAATCGGACGCCCGGTCTGTGAGTTATTAGTCTTTTCGTCCTAGGGGCCCGGTTGGTTTCGTGTGCGAGCCAACCCGACCGTATCTCAACTGTACCCCGAACTCTCATAGGGTATATTCATAGGGACCGTTTCTCCATGTGATCACCAACGCCGCTGACGGTTCGTCAAACGGACGCTCAGTCTGAAAGTTATCAGCTTTTCCGTTCCAGGGGTCCGGTTGGATTTCGGATACAATCCAACCCGGTCACTATCCAACTACAACCAAAACTCAGGCGAAGTATTTCAAAAGTTCCGTCTCATCAAGAAGAATCCAACAAAGTCGACGGCGCGTCAATCGGACGTCCAGAGCTCAAGATATAAGCGTTTCCGCTCTGAGGGCCCGGTTGGTTTCGTATCCGAACCAACCCGGCCGTATTCAAAGTTCTCCGAAACCTTGAGTGTAATATACCGAAACGACCGTCTCGATCCAAGGATCGCTACGAAACTGATGGTGCGTCGATCGGATGTCCGTACCCCAAGATATGGACGAAAGACATAAAAAGGTCCGGAATTGGGGGTTTCGGGCCCGGACCGATCCGGCCCGAGACCCCCTGGGTTGGCCCGAACCGGTTCGACCCGACCCGAGTCCAGGTCCGGCCCGCTTGGGCGCGGCCCGACCTGGCCCGGCCTGGGCGCGACCCGGCCCAGCCTGGGCGCGGCCCGGCCTCGCGGTCCGGCCCGGCGTGTTGGCCAGGCCCGGTGGCTCGGCCAAAACGGTCGAGCGGATGCGCAAAGGGGGGGGGGGGCACCCCCTTGAATGAGACCGCGACCCCGTGTGGGGGCCGCCCCTTGCCAACGGATGCGGCTGAGCGCCGCATCTTGCCTCCCTCGGTCCCGCGCGGTTGCGGGACCAGCGGCCTGCCGCGGCGGCGGCCCTCCCCGGCGGCGCGCCGAGCGCCGCCGTCTCCTGGCGGTCGGCCGGTGCCGGCAAGGCGCGCCAGCGGTGTTTTCCGCGGACCACCAGACGCCCTCCGGTGGTCCGTTTTGCTCACTGCCTTCGCCAACGGTCCTCCCGGGACCCGACCTTCACTGCGTAGGCTTCAAATTTACCTTGCGACCCCGTTTGTCGTCGCCCGTCAATCCGCGCACAACGATCAACCAGCGGAGTCTTCGAATCGCCTCCGTGGCCCCGACTCCGGCCGCGGTTTCGTTCGGCCTCAACGGTGCGGCGCGACGACGCCACGCTTCTTCGTCGTATTCTTTCTTGTTTCCGCGCGGTGTCGTTGCACCGCGCCGCCTTTGTTCGTGCCGCAACGAATCAAAACAACAAAGGGGGAAGAGAGTCGGCCGTGTTCGTGCGGTCCGACCTCCTCCCGTTAAGTTGGTAATAAGCGGCCCAAAAGACGAAGAACAACAAGGATTTTTCACGAACAAAAGAAATCAACCCAAACAGTTTTCCCCGAAATCAAGAATTCCCAACCCGCAAACATAATCTTCGCGGATCAACTTAATATTTAGTTGATCCACGTTCTTAGATTTAGAAGGAAGTAAACAAGGGTTCACTAACAATCACAAATAAATTCTCTACCTCGAGCGTAGTTGAACGAAGGCTCGTCGCGGAATTGCACGTCGCGGAAGAAGGCGTCGCGGGAGGGGGATCGTCGCGTCGCGAAGAAAAGATTTTTCGGCGTCGCGTCGTCGATCTCCGAGGATCCGGCGTTCTTCGCGCTCTTCGCGTTCTTCGACGAAGAATGAAGAACTTCGAGACTTTGAGCCATTCTCTCCAAAATCCTCCCGCACAACCAAGGCAACAACAATAATAAAATAAGACACCTTCTTATTTTATTACTCAAGCCTTCAGTTTGAAATTCAAAATTGAATCAAACAATTAACTCAATTAATTAAAACGTTTTAAACCGCCCAATTAATAGAGACGTTTAATATTTAATTAAACGCACGAGTTGACTTCGTTTAATAGGGGGTGCAAGTGCGTTACTTTAAACAAAAAGGGGTTGAGGAAGTTGAAAGGGTGGGGCTCGTGTGGGCCCCACCCCACTAATATCCTACCTAGCGGATTAGTTAGGATGTGGGTCCCACTCAACCACTTAGCTTAGGTTAACACTTCCTTGAATAAAAATAAAATCTGTTGCACAATATTTTATTTTATTCTTTAGTTAACCCAATTAAGTAAAACTCCACCCGAGCAAACACAACTCCGGTAAAGGTGTTCTTAAGCAATTGTCGGTGCTGCGATTCTATCGGTGCCCTCAGATTTCAATTCCGAGCACCGGTTCAAAAGTTAGAAAAACCCGCTCGTTCGTTCACTGAACGTACCCGAACTAAACTTCGGAAAATGATTCCGGGCACACTGGGCCTCAGAATCAGGTGCTGTCAGAAACTACGTTCTTGTAAAATCCAAAAGAAAATTAAGAAAAAAATTCTCTTGAATTTTACGGGTCTTTACATTACTCCCACCTCAGGGCTTTACGTCCTCGTAAATCTTTAACACAAACTAGGGATACAAAAGTGGTATTGAGCACGCATATGAGCCTTCCGCTCCCATGTGCTTACCTGGAGGTTCCCGTACTGCTAGTGAAAGCGCACCCGAGGAATCGACCGTCCTCATAGGATCCGCTCCTGTCGATCCTCGATCCCCACTGGAATATCTGCGTATGTCGCCCTGTCATCGACGTCCAACTCCCTAAGGTCGATGATGTGTGAAGGATCATACACGTATCTCCTCAGTTGAGATACGTGGAAGTCGTCGTGCACTTGGTGCAATTGAGGTGGATGGGTCAAGTGGTAAACCACCTCGCCTACCCAGCTGAGGACCTATAAAGGTCCGTTGAACCTCGAAGATAACTTGTCGCCTCAGCCACATCTCCGTAAACCTCGTCGAGGTGAGACCCGTATAAGGACGTGATCGTCATCCTCGAACTTTAGAGGTCTCCAATTCCTGTTAGAACTGAAACTCAAAACGACTGTTGCCACGAGGGTAAGGTTGACCGACTCAAGAGTGATCGGTCGCACCCTACTGTGCATGAGTTTATCCTGTGCTGCCTGGGGTTTCTTTTTCGCTGACCAAGGAAAACTCATCCCGACGTCGTAGTTAAACCACAACCTTTTTGCCTAATACCGTCAATTTGTGTATGAACTGTGATTGCCCAGTCCATACTCAAACCAATGTCGTAAGGCCTCGACGCTGCCACCAAGAGATTCCAACCGAAACTCTCGCCTCGAGGGTCTGACCACACCATCGGCGTAAGTGTGATTATCGAGTCTTCTCTCAAGGTATCTCCAGACGTGAGGGTCAAGTCTACGGCTTACCGGAAACTCTAGGTATGGGACAAGATTTGTGGAAGGAAGGAATGATTCATATCAACGTCTGTTACTACGGCAGCTAGTAGTGGACACAGACTGTCCCTTGAATCATTTTTAGAGCCATTGAGTCACACTCCTTGACCGCATGCAGCCGCACTCTTCCTCCGCCCTCCAGCTCCCTGAGCCTGGCGGGAACAACTAAGGCGGGTGGTTGTAGCATGTTAAAATGTACACCACCTCATGCTGCTCTCCTAGCTCTGCCTCCACATCTGCTGCTTCACAGACTCATCTCTCCTTAAAGCTTCCTCTTCTTGAAACATTTAACACGCTCGAGTCTCTAAGACTGGCGCCGGTTTCCTGTTTCTTACTGCACTGTGCAGTCTTCATCCGCTCCTGGATGATCTGCACCTTCTTTGCCTACGATATGAAAGAGCTGCTAAGATTTCTCCCTTGCCGAAAAGAGAAACTCAGTCTCATCCCCTGAATGAACCACACCCATTGCCTAATATAGTCAATCCTGACATGAATGATGCATTCATGCCATGGATGACGTCGTAAGGCCTCGACGTAACTACCAAGAGATCCAACCGTCACTCTCGCCTCCAAGGGTCGAGTCACGCTGTCGGCATCAGTGTGAGGTCACTGGGTCTCCTCCAGTAGAAATCTCGAAAGTGTGGGTCAAGTCAACAGTTTTAACTGGGACCTCTCAGTATCAACCAAATAAAAGGACAGGAAAACAAACATCACAAAGTTAAGTGTCTTTTTATTATTGCATCTCTTAGTACAAAGACACAAATACAACAACAACATGGAACTAGAAGTACAAGGGATGTATCCACTAGTTCCGCTCCTGTCCACCTGCTCCCGGAGCTCTACTGCCTTGTCCACTGCTCGGCTGTTTCTCAAGCACCTGCCGCTGCTTCTGCCTCGGTGGCTCCTCCAACGCCTACGGATCGACTGTGCGAGGAGTCGGACAGTCACGTGCCATGTGACCCTTCCTACCGCAGGAGAAACACTGTCCGTTTCTGGCACGCCTGGCTCTGACTCCACCCCGGGTGCCCCACACTACTGATCCTATAACCCGAGGTCGCCCACCTGCTGGTCTGGTCCTCTTGGACCTATGCATCATCTGTCTACTGCCTACAGACGACTCGAATACTGATGGAAAAACATGCGACAAAGGCAGTAGCTCCTGAACACGCTCAGGGTGCAGAGCTAATGGTACAAACTCCACCCTGAAGAAGGTATCGAAGTCTCCCCATGTGAAGGTCATCTCATCGCAAAACTGGAACAAGCGGCTCCACCACCTGCCTGCTGCTGCCTGAAGAAGGCTGGCAACAAATATCACCATGAAGTCTGTTGGCGTCCCCACTAGCCTGAAGACTCTCACCACAGCCTCTAGCCAATCCTCAGCCGCCTGCGGGTCCGTCTCTCCCCGGAACCTAGGTGGCCTCTGGTGCTGGAACTCGTGCAGCGCGCTCAAGTGGCGTGCATCACCTACTGCTAGGGCTGGTGGCATCAGTGGCCCAACGTATGGTAGTACCACTGGTGCCTCCACTGGTGCCTCAACTGCAAGAGGGCCCTGTACCGAAGCCTCGTCGCTCGGCAGGCTGTCAGTACGCACATCCCTCTGGGCTCTAGCTGGTCGTCCGTGAAAAGGAATCCTGAAAGGAACATACGTGACACGATCAAACGATTTATACCTGGTGAGCTGACCTGGTTTGAGCTGACTTTTAAAAACTTCTGGAAACACACACGCAATCAGTGTTTTCGTGCACAAAGTCGGAAATCAGTTGCCAGGGTCCTAGTGTATGGATACGTCGGCCGCCCGCACCAACACTGGACTCCCTGAACTGAAAAACACACTCAGTACCCTCAAACACTATTGCTTCACAGAAAGAAAAATATCAGAGTTATAAGTTCTGCGGTAGAACCGACTCCTTTGATACCAATTTGTCACGACCCGTCCTCGGGGCCCGTGCCATGACAACCCCAAGCCCGCCTTTCATAGGTCAGGGGCTGGCAACTAGCACCAAAGACGTAAATCCCGATAACTGGGAAGACATTGCCTTTATAAAAGTAAACAAAACACCATAGAGTACAAGCGAAAGTAAAACACTAAGTACAAAAGAAAGTGCCGAAAAGTAATGGGCCAGAATACAAACCCAACTGAAAGTACAACTAAAACTGAATGAAAGTACAACAGAAAAAGACAAACAGCTGGAAGAAAGGAAACAGCTCCTGGGTCGTCCTCCTCGGATCCTACCTGAAGGGTAGGTACAGATAGCGCAGCTCCTGGATCGTCCACCACGGATCCTACCTGAAGGGTAGGTACAGATAGCCTCCACAACGCTCTCGCCCGTCAACCTCCTCCGAGTGTCGTCTCGCCGTGAAGTCCACCTCCAGATACTGACTCTTCGTGTGGTCCACCTCCGGGTACCGTCCAGTCCTCGAACACTCGGCCTCTGTCAGCGCTGCCCGTCGTCTGCAACCAACACAATGAGGTGCGGGCATAGCCCGTGCAAGGGTGAGTATGAGATACTCAGTAGGGACCCTGAGACCCTCAAGGTCTCACTAATACCAACAAGAATAACCACAAAAAAGATCTCAACAGATAACCTCTACTTAGGTATATGCTCATACATATACCTAAGTTATCAAGTAACCCATCTCAATCATGAGGTAAACACAAAGATCATAGACTCAGCTCAAACCAGGATTTTTATTATCGAAACCGTAACTGCTGAAGAGCCCCGTCTCTGGAGTGTACAGTGGTCCTGTCATGACTCCGGGGTACTGCTTACTAACCTAAGACTGCTGAGGTACTCCTCCTGTCGAGTACCGCGGGTCAGCCACCCAAACACAGTAGTGCTTCCCGCCGGGGTATGCCACCCAAACACAGTAGTACACACCCTCTAATAGCCTACAGAGGTACTCTCCGGACGAGTACCGCGGGTCTGCACTGTCACACAGTAGTGCTCCGTCCGCCATGGGTCTGCACCCAAACAAAGTAGTGCTCCGTCCACTGGGCTAGTCGACTCACTCCAAGTCGAGTCGGTCAAGCAGTCGTTAGGTCTCAGCCGGCTACACAGTCTCCGTACTCCGTACGCTCTTCTCCGGGAGGGTCCGCTCCACGAGCTACAGGCCGATACTCCAAGTATCTCAAAGTCCCATGAAGAAGTATCTCAAAGGACCGCCTCGTCATAGGGGTCTCAACGCAACAGACGACGCGTCAATCGAACGCCCGGTCTGTGAGTTATTAGCCTTTTCGTCCCAGGGGCCCGGTTGGTTTCGTGTGAGAACCAACCCGGACGTATCTCAACTGTACCCCGAACTCTCATAGGGTATACTCATAGGGAGCGTTTCTCCACGTGATCACCAACGCCGCTGACGGTTCGTCAAACAGACGTTCAGTCTGAAAGTTATCAGCTTTTCCGTTCTAGGGGCCCGGTTGGATTTCGGGTACAATCCAACCCGGTCACTATCCAACTGCAACCAAAACTCAGGCGAAGTATGCCAAAAGTTCCTTCTCATCAAGAGAAATCCAACAAAGTCGACGGTGCGTCAATCAGACGTCCGGAGCTCAAGATATAAGCGTTTCCGCTCCGAGGGCCCGGTTGGTTTCGTATCCGAACCAACCCGGCCGTACTCAAAGTTCTCCGAAACCTTGAGTTTAATATACTGAAACGACCGTCTCGATCCAAGGATCGCTACACAACTGACGGTGCATCGATCGGAGGTCCGTACCCCAAGATATGGGCGAAAGACCGAAAAAGGTCCGGAAGTGGGGGTTTCGGGCCCGGACCGATCCGGCCCGAGACCCCCTGGGTCGGCCCGGCCTGGGCGCGGCCCGACCTGGCGGTCCGGCCTGGCGCGCTGGCCCAGCCAGGTGGCTCGGCCAAAACGGCCGAGCGGATGCGCGAAGGGGGGGCGCCGCCCCCCTTGAATGAGACCGCATTCCCGTGTGGGGGCCGCCCCTTGCCAACGGACGCGGCTGAGCGCCGCAGCTTCAGCCGCGACGACCCTCCCCGGCGGCGCGCCGGGCGCCGCCATCTCCTGGCGGCCAGCTAGTGCGGACCGCCGCCTCCGGCCACCGGCGCCGCTGTGCCGGCGAGGCGCGCCAGCGATGTTTTCCGCGGACCACCGGACGCGCTCCGGTGGTCCGTTTTGCTCGCCGCCTTCGCCAACGGTCCTCCCAGGACCCGACCTTCACTACAGAGGCTTCAAATTTACCTTGCGGCCCCGTTTGTCATCACCCGCCAATCCGCTCACAACGATCAACCAACGGAGTCTTCGAATCGCCTCCGCGACCCCGACTCCGGCCACGGTTTCGTTCGGCCTCAATGACGCGGCGCGACGGCACCGTGCTTCTTCGTCGTGATGGTGCCGCGCTTCTTCGTTGCGTTCTTTCTTGTTTCCACGTGGTGCCGTTGCACCGTGCCTCCTTTGTTCGTGCCACAACGAATCAAAACAACAAAGGGGGAGGAGAGTCGGCCGTGTTCGTGCGGTCCGACCTCCTCCCGTTAAGTTGGTAATAAGCGGCCCAAAAGACGAAGAACAACAAAGATTTTTCACGAACAAAAGAAATCAACCCAAACAGTTTTCCCCGAAATCAAGAATTCCCAACCCGCAAATATAATCTTCGCGGATAAACTTAATATTTAGTTGATCCACGTTCTTAGATTTAGAAGGAAGTAAACAAGGGCTCACTAACAATCACAAATAAATTCCCTACCTCGAGCGTAGTTGAACGAAGGCTCGTCGCGGAATTGCACGTCGCGGAAGAAGGCGTCGCGGGAGGGGGATCGTCGCGTCGTGGAGAAAAGATTTGCCGGTGTCGCGTCGTCGATCTCTGAGGATCTGGCATTCTTCGCGCTCTTCGTGTTCTTCGACGAAGAACGAAGAACTTCGAGACTTTGATCCGTTCTCTCCAAAATCCTCCCGCACAACCAAGGCAACAACAATAATAAAATAAGACACCTTCTTATTTTATTACTCAAGCCTTCAGTTTGAAATTCAAAATCGAATCAAACAATTAACTCAATTAATTGAAACGTTTTAAACCGCCCAATTAATAGAGGCGTTTAATATTTAATTAAACGCACGAGTTGACTTCATTTAATATGGGGTGCTGGTGCGTTACTTTAAACAAAAAGGGGTTGAGGAAGTTGAAAGGGTGGGGCTCATGTGGGCCCCACCCCACTAATATCCTACCCAGCAGATTAGTTAGGATGTGGGTCCCACTCAACCACTTATCTTAGGTTAACACTTCCTTGAATAAAAATAAAATCTATTGCACAATATTTTATTTTATTCTTTAGTTAACCCAATTAAGTAAAACTCCACCCGAGAAAACGCAACTCAGGTAAATGTGTTCTTAAGCAATTGCCGGCACTAAGATTCTATCGGTGCCCTCAGATTTCAATTATGAGCACCGGTTCAAAAGTTAGAAAAACCCGCTCGTTCGTTCACTGAACGTACCCGAGCTAAACTTCAGAAAATGATTCCGGGCACACCGAGCCTCGGAATCTGGTGCTGTTAGAAACTGCATTCTTGTAAAATCCCAAAGAAAATTAAGAAAAAAATTTTCCTTGAATTTTATGGGTCTTTACAAAATGCACTTATAAGATGTATTTAATGTATTTTTTTAATACAATTTTAATTAATAACAATTATAAATCCATTAATTAGAAGTTCTAGTTGAAGTCTCAATGGAGGTTCTAGTAGAACTTTCACAATAAAAAATTATATATATTTATAAAACCAAAGAATCTATTAATAAAAAATAAATTTTAATAAATAAATTCATAATAAATGCAATGATATAAAATATTTATTATATTTGTTACATAATTTTTATAAATATAATATATTTTACCATTTAAGAATGTATATTATATACGAATAAAAATGTAAATAAAATATGAAATTATAACTGAAACTAAATTTATAATAAATGCACTTATAAGATGCATTTAATATATATTTTTACAAAATATTTATTAATAAAAATTATAAATCCATTAAGTGGAAGTTCCAATGGATGATTCTAATGAAAATTTTCAGTGGAACTTTCACCCGAAAATTCATGTGTAAATTTCAACTGGAAAATTCCAATTGAATATTTTGATAGAAAACTACAGTAGAAGGAAATTCCAGCGTCACTTTCCACTGAAAATTATTGTTAAAACTTCCTCTTCAAAATTTTAACCGAACCTTATACTAAAAAATTACAGTTGAATCTTTCATTTAAAAAATACCATTTGAAACTTCCATTATAAAATTTTAGCAGAAACTTTCACCAGAAAATTTCACTATCAATGTGTCTTAGAAAATTATAGTGAAACTTTCAATGCAAAATCCTAACGAAACTTCCGCTGAAAAATTTCAATGAGAAGTTTCACTCGAAGTTCTAGTGAAATCTTCTATTCAAAGTTTTAGTGGAAATCTTTATTAAAAATTTTCATTAAAATTATAGTGGAAATATCCATTGAAAAAAATTAGTGGAAACTTTCACTATAAGTTTATATGTAATGTAACATCTCAAGATTTTAAAAGGAAACGTTATGTTCGATAGCGTACAAGATATGCCACACCGAACGTAAAACGAACAACTAAATATTATTATTTAAAAGGTGACCATCACAACATAGTCATTGAATTGACGGGTATGAATAGGAATAATTAATTTATGAAATAAATATATAAATGTATTATTAAATGATTAGAAAATAATAACATAATTTTTAGTAAAATCATTTTAATCTTAAAAAAATATGTTTTCTTCAAAAATGATTTCTATTGGTTTTCATGAATTAATATTATAATTAATTTCTGGAAGTTTTAGAAAATATATTTGACAAAATAAATTTAATTTTTGGTTTCAACATGTCAAAATTATCTTAGGATTATTTTTTTGAGAATTTTCTTAAAATATCGATTTTTTTAAGAAATAGTGAAAATTATTGATTTTTATTGAAAGCTGTATTTTATTTTAAAGTTTTTTAAAAGTAAAATTATTTTTTGGATTAATTTTAAAATTTAATTAGTTCTATACGATTTTAAATAATCAAATTATAGTTTTTGAAATGAATATTATAATTGAATTTAGTATAAAAATATTTTATTTTTAAAAATGGCATTTTCTGAAAAATTGTTTTTCGTTTCGTTTTGCCGATTTAATTTTGAATTAAATGATGCAACTTCTATGTTTTGAATTTTGAAAAATTGATTCCATATTTGAAATCGGAAGGTCCAAATCACGCATTCAACCAAATCACGAATTCAAATCACAGGATCACAAAATCAGCACCACAAAAACCATCACGGCTTGACCTTCTATCTTGAAGCCAATGCGAATTCACCCTGGCCGGTCACCAAGCAAACCAATTTCCCATCACTCACCACAAACAACATTAAAAATGAAGAACACCATGATCAAACCTGCAAGGAATCCGCATAAAGAACCTCCCCCCTCCGCTCCACACCGGGGCTAGCTCTGAGCATCGCCGAGCCAGGAAGACGAAGTCAAAGTCGCGCCTAGACCATCGCCGAGCCAGATGCCAAAGATCGGGATCTCTGCCATCATCATTGAGGCACACCAACCGAGACGAGGACGCAGACGCCGACACCAACCCACACCGCGCCACGACGGACGTGGGGAGGGGGCAAAAGCGGAGAACCCCAGCCTGCGAGAGGAGGATATCACCGCTGCTCAGAGGCCTGCACAATGCATTAGAATTTATCTTCTTTTAAAGAAAAGTTAAACATATAACACTTGTTTTTAATAAGTAAAATATTTTTAATATGGTATTATCCATAATATATGTTCAACTATAAATAGCATTTCAAAAGATAATAGATCTATCTTCAACGTGATATTTTTTTTAATTTTTAGTGAATAAATAATCACCTTAAATGTTTGCACAACACTGATGCATTAACTATTTAATTAATGAAAAAATAAAATAAATGATGTTAAAATAAATGTAATATGATATAATTAATGTAATATAAAAAATTTATAGATTAATTTTACATGTTAGGGATTCATTAAAAGATTTTTTAGAAGTTATATTGTTTTATTAACGTTTTTAAAAGTCAAAGTAATGAATAGTGTCAAAATTGACATTAATGATATTTTAAAATAAATAATATTTTATTAAATGATATAAAATTTCAAAAAAATATTAAATTCATCAATGTGATTAGGATAAGGTTTAAAATATCAACAATGATACATTTATGGACCGTTTGACATTTTATAGTTACAATATTGACTCTCAAAGAGTAAAAATCAATGTTGTCACAGTAAGAGTTAAATAGGTTAAATAAGAGTTAAAACTAAATGAAAAGGGTAAGAAACTAATATAAACTTATCTAAAAATTATTATATAAGAATATTTCGACCCATCCTTATCTTATCTTAGAAATATCTCACTTTGTATTCATTTGGAATTGAAAATTAATTTATATTAATTTAATATTTTAATAAATTACAAGAGTGCTCCTCCCCTCTCCTATAAAAGGGCACCTCTTATTCTCATCTCAACACACTTCAAAACTCATTTGGTTTGACCAATATCTGACCAAATACCTTCATAAAATCACTTCCCTCATTTTAGAGTCCCTATTTTAGGTAGAACACCAACCTTAGTGGTCATAAAGTGTTAAAAAAGGAGGTTGTCTGAAGAAGAGGTATCGTTTTTAATCAAGTGTTTCTATTTTATTTCTTCTTCCACCTATTCAAAATATTATTAAATAATGTTAAAATAATAACTCCAGTATAATTCATATAATGGCATGTTATTATGTTAGTGGCATAACCCATATCCATATATGCTTCCATCAAATGAGAAAAGAATTCATCGCTCATGTGTACGGTGAACTACCGCCTTGTGAACCGATGTAATTTGTTTTTCCACCACTGTCTCTCAAGACTGGTTATAATGATGGAATAAAGGTTTATGTATGGTATTCATGACATATTTATTATTCTTAAAAGATAATACTTCACTTAAATTCTTACCTTTCCATGCACAAAAAATGTTAACGTTGTTCGTGTGTATGTGTGGACTACCACCTCTACGAAGCGACGTGATTCGTTTTTCATCACCATATCACATGAATGGTATTTATAAGTATATTTAAAGAATTAATATTATATTTATGATATTATGATCATTCTTGAAAGGTAAAATAACACTTACCTTATTTCCATAATGATCGTTGAAAAATGGAAACATTACTCATGCATATGTAGGACCTATCGTCTCCATGATTGTAATGTAGTTCATTTTACATAACCATATTTAATATATGAATTTAAAATTATAATTGATATACAAAAATAATAATTATTTCATGAATATTAATATAGAGATGGTGGAATAATGACTTCTTTGGCCATAGTCTACATACCTATGTCACCTTGGACTTCAGAACCGAATATCGCCAAAAAATCTGACGTGAACTTAAATAATGAAGTAATTTTTATAACATGGTAATAAGTGAAATAAAAAAAATTGAAAAGGGTTCTATAGAAAGTATATAACGACCCAATCTTTTTGAGTAGTATATTAACTTACTCTTATTTATTTAATAAGATGTTAATGGTTAATGCAGAAAGAGGAGTCGATGGCTTCATCCAGTAGACTCAACCCTTACGAAGCCCACTTATCAGAGCTTGGGAAGGAGGTAGCATCTGTGGGCTTCGCTTTGGACCAAGCCCAATCCGAGCTCCAGCGTTTCAAGCTTGAACGAAAACGCTTGCAGGAGAAGTTCAAGTTAGTGGAGATTGCTACTAGGGCAATGTTATCTGAGACTCCCTCAGATTCTATCACCATAGCACACCTTACACTTAGGTCTTATGCCAGTGTTATAAGGGGCTATGTGATGAGACCCTAGTTTCCTTGTGTAATCCTTTCGGATGAATAAATTGAGATTTCTTCCTTTAGTGATGTTTGTGAAATTTCAAATGTCTAGATAATTTTAGAATGTATTTTATTGATGAATTTTGAAAAAGGGATATTTTGAAATATTTATGTAAACCCTAAATAACTAATGATGTGTAATGATTCTCAAAAAATGGTCTTCTACAAAAGTGTTCATTAAGGAATTTGGAGTCTAATAAGATCAACTTAATTTTTGATGAATAGTAAATTATGAATAGTGATTTTACGCTTAGGATTAGTAATGTGACCAAATGGATTAGTAATTTTCACTCAAAGAATGTTTTAATATAATCTAGGCACCTTGATTAAGTAATGTGATTCAATAAAATGGGTAAATAACGGTTTCATAAATTATTATTCAAGTATTAGTTTTTTTCTGATGAATAGTGTTTTTTAATTAAAAATTTAATTAGAAATAATTAGAAAATTATTTTTATAAAAATGACTTTATTTTTGAACTCAGAGCATCGATATTATGTTATGGTAATTTTTGGGGATTTTTCTAAAAAAATAAATTTTCGGTGAATAGTGTATTTATTTAAAAATAAAATTAAAAATATTTAGAAAATTATTTTTATAAAATGGAGTTCATTTTTGAAATCATAGCATTGATATTTGGTTAAGGTGAAATTTTGGGTTTATTCTGAGAAAGTTGAATTTTCAGTGAATAGTAAAAATACCGTTTTAGGGTTTCGGTATGTTTAATGACATCATAATGATGTCATGATGATGTCATGAGATCTTTTGAGGGTTGGCCGGCCAAGGGTGATGAATTATTGTTTTGGGGGCCCCATGTGGCCTAACTCCATGATAAATGCCAAGGGAGAGCCCATGGGTTTGAGAAAAGCACATGTGAGGTGTCCTTTGGCCATTAATGCTTTGTCCCCTCACTTTCCCTATAAATACCCACCCTTTCCTCCCTTGGTTTTCACTCCCAACTCTTCCCCAACGAAGTTCTGGTCTTTTTACCTTCCAAAGAGTCCTCCCAAGGTGCCCCCAAGCCCTCAAGATCCAATCCTTTGAGTTTCAAGAGTCACATTTTAAGGTAAGGGATCCGACCCCTCTCTTTCTTTTCATGAAATCTCTTTTATGTCATTCCTATTATGCTCCATGTTTTTATGTGAGAGGATGTTCTTTTATATTCCTCTTACTGCCCTTTCATGTTTATATGATGAGAGATCCCCTCTTACTCTCATCATTTCGTTTTATGAAAGTTTAAGTGACGCCGTTAGGCTGCCGAATTTTTAAGGGATTCTTTCACCCTTCTCATTTTTCAAGTTCAATTTTAATGTCAAGTCTTTCAAGTTCCTTTTTATTATGTTGGGGTATGATCTCTATATCAATCATACTGATCTCTTATGATCATATGATGAGGGACCCTTTTTGATCTTGTCAAATCATTTTCTTTTGAAGTTAAGTGACGCCGTAAGGCTGCCGAATTTTCATAAGAGAAATCTAATCTTTTTCCTTCCATGTTTTTCATTTCAAATGGTATGTCCCTAAAATTTCGTTACCATGTCCATATGTCCTTCTTATTCTTTCACCCTACTGTTTTATGGATCATTTATGAGTGGGTGACCCATGTCCCCTCTCATTTCAACGTTTTCTAAAACCCCGAAACTTAGCCGTTATGCTGCAGAATTTTCCCCTCAAAATGCCTCTCTCTTTTCTCAAAAATTATTTTATGTTATAAAGTGAATACTCAAAGCTCTTATTTCTACAAAGGTATTCACATATATATCAAAATGTTCCATTTTAAATTCTGGGATTTACATACATGAGACCCGCTTTCCCTTTCTGTGGGTTTAAAGTGACGTAAAAATCATGTCTTTAAAGCAGTTTTTAAAACGTTATGATTATGAAATGAAACCCATTTATTTTATGCTATGTGGGTTATTTATGAAATGTTTGATGATGATATATGTGGCTCACATGATAATAAAGGCAAATTTAAGGGTGCGCCCTGATAGCGCTCCAATGCATTGGGTAATGATGTAACCACTAGAGATTACAATTTTCATGATACCTTGGTGAATAACCTTGGTAATTTTCAAATGACACCTTGGGGATGGACCTTGGTGATATGTTCATGATTGTCTATGTTAAATGATGTAGCCACATCTTCAAGTTATGAAAAATGTTATTTTTATTATGAAATGCCTCATGATTTCTTTCTCATGCCTTAAAGTTCTTTTCATGTCCTTATTGAAGTATCTCAAGTTCACATGTAAAATGTTCCTCTTGTTTCCCTTACTGGGCCTTCTGCTCACCCTTTCTTTTGATGTATGTCCCCAGGTTATGAGATGCATAATGAACATAGGATGAACTAAAGGAGAAGCCTTTCAAGTGTTTAAGAAGAATGTTTTTATGTTTTTTTTTGTATTATGATCCTTGTTTCCAAGACACTAAACCTTAACGATCCTCAGTTTTGTGTAATGTAATGGAAGTTTATGTTATAAAATGGCGGGATGCTATAGTTGGTATCAAAGGATGGTTTTGTTATTTGTGGAAATTAGGATATAAAAACTTTAGGAAGAACCCTATAGAAAAGTTTAAATATAGGAAAACTTCCTGGTATTTTGGTAAGTATTAAGTAAGTGGTCTATCAAACAAATACATCCCTGTCTGGATACGAGCAGGTAGAGGCGGCTCTGGCACAAATGTACATAGGGGTAAAACCCGAAAACACCGCTTTGAGCTAGACTCGAACGGGAACTGGTGCACGATAACGGGACTTGCTGCACTCTTGGTTACGACACTCCCGGGGGATATGTTTGGTTAATCACATGCTTTTTATGAATCATTATGAAGGAATTATAGAGAACTATAATTGTCTAAGCACGAAGTCTTAGTTAAAAGATTCATAAATGAAATAAGTTTCTCACTAAGGTTTTATTCTTTTAGAAAATGGCGGGCAATAGGAGAAACCGTGCCGATGGTGACCGCAATGCACCATGTGCTGACGGCCCTCCGATGGAAGCCGGAATGGAAACATTCATGCGGATGATGAACCAACTGACTCAAGTTATGAGTAATAACTTGAATCAAGCTGAGAGGCCGACCTCACCACGAAGGGAACAACTTTCTGTTGAGTCCTTCATGCGTCAACGACCGCCAACATTCAGTGGATCTACTGACCCATTGGTTGCGGAACAATGGATAAGCTCCATTGAAAAGATCTTTTCTGTACTTCATTGTTCGGAACAAGAAAAAGTCACCCTTGCTGTTTACCGCCTAGAGGGAGAAGCTGATCAGTGGTGGTCACTGATCAAAAACACGAAGCCACGAGGAGAGATGGAAGCTATGGAGTGGGAAGAATTTCGGGGAATTTTCTTTAACAAGTATTTCCCTCGTTCCATGAGAACGAAAATGGAGAAAGAGTTTCTCGAGCTGAAGCAGAAGGAGAACGAATCTGTCGGAAGCTATGAGATGAACTTCACAAGGCTTTCCCGTTATACCTCAAGCTTTGTCATGGACCCTAATGGGAAGGTTGATAGATTCTTTGGCGGACTACGACCACATCTGCGGAAGAATCTAGCCAACAGGGACTACGATAGCTATGAAGAAATAGTTCGAAGTGCTATGAAAGTTGAACTAGAGTTTGGAGAGACACAGTGGTCTCACAAATCTAATGAGAAGAAGAGAACTCTAGAACCAAGCCTGGGAAGAAGTTTTGATCAGGAAAGAGGTGGAAAGCATATGCAACATGCCACATGCAATAAATGTGGGAAGAAGCATCCGGGGAACTGCTTGATCGGAAGTGGCAAGTGCTATAGGTGTGGAAAAGAAGGCCATATTTCTCGGAATTGTCGTGGTGATGTGAAGCCTCAACTTCCCAACACTAACGACAGAGGAAAGATGGTTCTGGCCCTACCCGAAGTCACATGCTTCAAGTGTGGACAGCTTGGGCACTTTGCTAATCAATGTCCAAATCCGAGGGCGGTGGAGGGGAATCACCATCAACCTCAGCAGAGGCCAAGGGAGCAAGGTCGTGCTTTCGCTATCACAACAACTGAAGTTGAAGTTCCGAACGATGTGGTAGCAGGTACTCTTGTTGTCCTCTCAAAACTAGCAAGTGCTTTATTTGATTCTGGTTCTACGCATTCCTTTATTTCTTCCAAGTTTGCAAAGAATATAGAATCAATCCCCGAATTGCTTGAGGTAGAGTTGTCAGTCAAGACTCCAAGTGGGATTATCCATGCATCAACAGTGTTTAGAGACTCTAGTGTTTACTTTGGTGAGCACAATCTTATCGCAAATCTAGTAGTCATTCCCATGATGGAATTTGACATTATACTAGGGATGGACTGGCTTTCAAAGTATAATGCTAAGATCAAATGCAGAAGTAAGGAAATCTCAGTAGTCTTGAATGAACGACCTACAGTTATCTTCCGAGGAGAGATATCCCGAACTGATCCCTATCTAGAAGCACCTCCTATAGCTTTCTTTATGGAGTTAATCGGTGATGAGGAAGAAGGGAAAGGGAGCATACAAATTGAAGATGTTCCGATTGTTCAAGAATACATGGATGTATTTCCTGAGGAGTTACCTGGACCTCCCCCAGAAAGAGAGGTAGAGTTCTCCATTGAACTCGTACCTGGGTCTCAACCGATATCAAAGACTCCGTATAGAATGGCAAATGTGGAGCTAGAGGAGCTAAAGAAACAACTCCAAGACTTGTTGGAGAAGGGGTTTATCCGACCGAGTGTGTCTCCTTGGGGAGCACCGGTTCTCTTTGTGAAGAAGAAGGATGGATCAATGCGGCTATGCATTGATTATAGAGAACTGAACGGGATCACAGTGAAGAACAGATACCCTCTTCCAAGAATTGATGATTTATTTGACCAACTTCGTGGGGCTCAATTCTTCTCTAAGATTGATCTTCGATCTGGTTATCATCAACTGAGGGTGAAGAAGGAAGATATTCCAAAGACTGCCTTCCGATCAAGATATGGGCATTATGAGTTTACTGTTATGCCCTTCGGCTTGACTAATGCTCCTGCTATTTTCATGGATTTGATGAATAGAGTCTTTAAGGACTACCTTGATAACTTTGTGGTAGTTTTTATTGATGATATTTTGATATATTCAAAAAGTCGTGAGGAGCATGAAGATCATCTGAGGGTTATTTTGAAAACTCTACGGAAGGAGAGGCTCTTTGGGAAGTTCAGCAAGTGTGAGTTTTGGTTACAACAAGTGGCTTTCTTGGGGCACATCGTAACCAATGAAGGAATCTCGGTTGACCCTGCAAAGACAATGGTTGTGGAGGAGTGGCCTCAACCCACAACAGTAACTGAGATTCGTAGTTTCCTTGGTTTAGCGGGATATTATAGGAGGTTTGTGAAAAACTTTTCACGGCTTTCTAATCCACTAACCAAGTTGACTCGAAAAGGGGTTAAGTTCATCTGGACAAAGGAATGCGAGGAAAGTTTCCAAGAGCTGAAGAAGAGATTGGTTACTGCACCGGTGTTAACACTACCCTCTATCGGAGAAGGATTCGTTATTTTTAGCGATGCATCTCTGAAAGGGCTTGGGTGCGTCCTCATGCAAAATGACAAAGTAATTGCTTATGCATCTCGACAGTTGAAGATTCATGAGCAGAATTATCCTACGCATGATCTAGAGCTGGCGGCAGTTGTTTTTGCTCTAAAGATATGGAGGCACTATCTTTATGGGGAGAAATGTGATATATACACTGACCACCAAAGTCTAAAGTATATTTTCACTCAGAAAGAATTGAACATGAGACAAAGGAGATGGTTGGAGCTTATTAAAGACTATGATTGTTCAATTCATTATCACCCTGGAAGAGCAAACAAAGTCGCGGATGCGTTAAGCAGGAAAGATCCTGTTGTTCTGGCAACAATGAGGATCCTGGGAGATCCCTTGATTAAAGATCTAGTAAAACTGGACATGGGAATTATAAGGAAAGGGACATCATCAACCCTATCCCAAATGATTTCTCAACCTTCATTACTAGAGAAGATCAAGAAGGCTCAAAAAGAAGATCCTTTGCTGCAGGAGAAGTTCGAGGCTGTAAAGGATGGGAAGTTCCCTGATTTCAATATTGATCAAGAAGGTGTATTGAAATTTCGTACAAGACTATGTGTTCCATCTATTCCGGAGATAAAGAAAGAACTGATGGATGAAGCTCATAGCTCTACTTTCTCTATACATCCGGGAAGCACTAAGATGTATAGAGACCTTCGTGATCATTATTGGTGGGATAACATGAAGAGGGAGATTTCCGATTACACTACAAGGTGCCTGGTGTGTCAGCAAGTAAAGGAAGAAAGACAACTTCCTAAGGGGGTATTACAACCGCTACCCATACCAGTATGGAAGTGGGATAATATCACCATGGACTTTGTAACTGGTCTCCCGAAAACATCCAAAGGGAACAATGCGATATGGGTTATTGTGGACCGTCTCACCAAGACAGCCCATTTTATCCCTATTCGGGAAGATTTCTCTCTAGATCAGCTTGCCAAGATATATGTGAAGGAAGTGGTAAGGCTGCATGGGGTACCACTATCCATCGTATCTGATCGTGACCCAAGATTCACATCAAAATTCTGGAGAAGTCTTCAGCATGCTCTGAATACTGAATTGAATTTTAGTACGGCCTATCATCCTCAAACTGATGGCCAATCTGAAAGGACTATTCAGACACTCGAAGACATGTTGAGATTATGCTCAATGGAATTTAAAGGTGGATGGGATCAACACCTCCCATTAGTGGAGTTCTCTTATAACAACAGCTTCCATGCGAGTATTCAGATGGCACCCTATGAAGCTCTGTATGGAAAGCGGTGTAGAACTCCTACTTGTTGGGATGAAACTGGTGAGAGGAAGCTTCTTGGGCCTGATCTCGTGCAAGAGATGACAGAACAGGTTCATGCCATCCAACAACACATAAAGGCTGCTCAGAGTCGGCAGAAGAGCTATGCTGACAATCGTCGAAGGGACTTGGAGTTTGGTGTTGGTGACAAAGTCTTCCTTCGAATTTCTCCATGGAAGAGAGTCATGCGGTTTGGGAAGAAAGGGAAGCTCAGCCCTAGGTACATCGGCCCCTATGAAATCCTTGATCGCATAGGAGCAGTGGCCTATCGTCTAGCACTTCCACCGAACCTAGCTCAAGTTCATGATGTCTTCCATGTATCTCTCTTGAGGAAGTACATACCCGACCCTTCGCATGTACTGAACCCAGAGGTGGTACAACTTGAACATGACCTCTCTTATGAGGAGCAGCCAGTGGAGATCTTGGACCGTAGAGACAAGGTCCTACGAAACAAGACTACCCACCTTGTGAAAGTGTTGTGGAGGAATCATAAATATGAAGAAGTGACTTGGGAGCCTGAGGAAACGATGAAGCAAAAGTACCCTCACCTTTTCAACTAGGCCTCAAGTATAAATTTCGGGGACGAAATTTCTTAAGGGGGGAAGAATGTAACGACCCAATCTTTTTGAGTAGTATATTAACATACTCTTATTTATTTAATAAGATGTTAATGGTTAATGCAGAAAGAGGAGTCGATGGCTTCATCCAGTAGACTCAACCCTTACGAAGCCCACTTATCAGAGCTTGGGAAGGAGGTAGCATCTGTGGGCTTCGCTTTGGACCAAGCCCAATCCGAGCTCCAGCGTGTCAAGCTTGAACGAAAACGCTTGCAGGAGAAGTTCAAGTTAGTGGAGATTGCTACTAGGGAAATGTTATCTGAGACTCCCTCAGATTCTATCACCATAGCACACCTTACACTTAGGTCTTATGCCAGTGTTATAAGGGGCTATGTGATGAGACCCTAGTTTCCTTGTGTAATCCTTTCGGATGAATAAATTGAGATTTCTTCCTTTAGTAATGTTTGTGAAATTTCAAATGTCTAGATAATTTTAGAATGTATTTTATTGATGAATTTTGAAAAAGGGATATTTTGAAATATTTATGTAAACCCTAAATAACTAATGATGTGTAATGATTCTCAAAAAATGGTCTTCTACAAAAGTGTTCATTAAGGAATTTGGAGTCTAATAAGATCAACTTAATTTTTGATGAATAGTAAATTATGAATAGTGATTTTACGCTTAGGATTAGTAATGTGACCAAATGGATTAGTAATTTTCACTCAAAGAATGTTTTAATATAATCTAGGCACCTTGATTAAGTAATGTGATTCAATAAAATGGGTAAATAACGGTTTCATAAATTATTATTCAAGTATTAGTTTTTTTCTGATGAATAGTGTTTTTTAATTAAAAATTTAATTAAAAATAATTAGAAAATTATTTTTATAAAAATGACTTTATTTTTGAACTCAGAGCATCGATATTATGTTATGGTAATTTTTGGGGATTTTTCTAAAAAAATAAATTTTCGGTGAATAGTGTATTTATTTAAAAATAAAATTAAAAATATTTAGAAAATTATTTTTATAAAATGGAGTTCATTTTTGAAATCATAGCATTGATATTTGGTTAAGGTGAAATTTTGGGTTTATTCTGAGAAAGTTGAATTTTCAGTGAATAGTAAAAATACCGTTTTAGGGTTTCGGTATGTTTAATGACATCATAATGATGTCATGATGATTTCATGAGATCTTTTGAGGGTTGGCCGGCCAAGGGTGATGAATTATTGTTTTGGGGGCCCCATGTGGCCTAACTCCATGATAAATGCCAAGGGAGAGCCCATGGGTTTGAGAAAAGCACATGTGAGGTGTCCTTTGGCCATTAATGCTTTGTCCCCTCACTTTCCCTATAAATACCCACCCTTTCCTCCCTTGGTTTTCACTCCCAACTCTTCCCCAACGAAGTTCTGGTCTTCTTACCTTCCAAAGAGTCCTCCAAAGGTGCCCCCAATCCCTCAAGGTCCAATCCTTTGAGTTTCAAGAGTCACATTTTAAGGTAAGGGATCCGACCCCTCTCTTTCTTTTCATGAAATCTCTTTTATGTCATTCCTATTATGCTCCATGTTTTTATGTGAGAGGATGTTCTTTTATATTCCTCTTACTGCCCTTTCATGTTTATATGATGAGAGATCCCCTCTTACTCTCATCATTTCGTTTTATGAAAGTTTAAGTGACGCCGTTAGGCTGCCGAATTTTTAAGGGATTCTTTCACCCTTCTCATTTTTCAAGTTCAATTTTAATGTCAAGTCTTTCAAGTTCCTTTTTATTATGTTGGGGTATGATCTCTATATCAATCATACTGATCTCTTATGATCATATTATGAGGGACCCTTTTTGATCTTGTCAAATCATTTTCTTTTGAAGTTAAGTGACGCCGTAAGGCTGCCGAATTTTCATAAGAGAAATCTAATCTTTTTTCCTTCCATGTTTTTCATTTCAAATGGTATGTCCCTAAAATTTCGTTACCATGTCCATATGTCCTTCTTATTCTTTCACCCTACTGTTTTATGGATCATTTATGAGTGGGTGACCCATGTCCCCTCTCATTTCAACGTTTTCTAAAACTCCGAAACTTAGCCGTTATGCTGCAGAATTTTCCCCTCAAAATGCCTCTCTCTTTTCTCAAAAATTATTTTATGTTATAAAGTGAATACTCAAAGCTCTTATTTCTACAAAGGTATTCACATATATATCAAAATGTTCCATTTTAAATTCTGGGATTTACATACATGAGACCCGCTTTCCCTTTCCGTGGGTTTAAAGTGACGTAAAAATCATGTCTTTAAAGCAGTTTTTAAAACGTTATGATTATGAAATGAAACCCATTTATTTTATGCTATGTGGGTTATTTATGAAATGTTTGATGATGATATATGTGGCTCACATGATAATAAAGGAAAATTTAAGGGTGCGCCCTGATAGCGCTCCAATGCATTGGGTAATGATGTAACCACTAGAGATTACAATTTTCATGATACCTTGGTGAATAACCTTGGTAATTTTCAAATGACACCTTGGGGATGGACCTTGGTGATATGTTCATGATTGTCTATGTTAAATGATGTAGCCACATCTTCAAGTTATGAAAAATGTTATTTTTATTATGAAATGCCTCATGATTTCTTTCTCATGCCTTAAAGTTCTTTTCATGTCCTTATTGAAGTATCTCAAGTTCACATGTAAAATGTTCCTCTTGTTTCCCTTACTGGGCCTTCTGCTCACCCTTTCTTTTGATGTATGTCCCCAGGTTATGAGATTCATAATGAACATAGGATGAACTAAAGGAGAAGCCTTTCAAGTGTTTAAGAAGAATGTTTTTATGTTTTTTTTTTGTATTATGATCCTTGTTTCCAAGACACTAAACCTTAACGATCCTCAGTTTTGTGTAATGTAATGGAAGTTTATGTTATAAAATGGCGGGATGCTATAAAGTAAATAATTAATATAATTTTATTATTCAGGAAGATAAATAATGTACGTGACAAGCCAAACTCAAGGTAAGAGACTCTAACTAAAAAACATTGTTTTAAATGTTTTAAAGATTTATTTTCTAAATCTTTATGCTTCATGTACATGTTTTCAAAAATATTTTTATGAATGTATTTATATGAACATGAATGTTTTAAAAAGTTAACTTTCTAATTTCTCTCAAATGTTTTCAAAAAGGAATCTTTTTAAGGTTTTATGTAAGGAATTTTCTTTAAACAAAACACTCTTTTAATGCTTCTTTTTAAAAAAGTCAAGGAATTATTTTTTAACTTATACAGAATGAGTGGATTTTCCTTCTTTTGTGACACCTTAATGTTTTGAAGATTCATTTAAAAGATTATATTTTTTACTTTCAAAGAATTTTTTCCTTTTTATGTGCGCATTATTCTTTTAAAATAAGTGATTTTCCTCAAGGAATATTTTTATAATGCAAACATTCATGTTTTATGATTATGATATGGTTATTGGAAATTGTTTATGATTATATGTGGTTTTTTTATTTACCAATTATGGGTGGTTCCATGATAAACTAAGGATGGGTGGTTACATTATAACCTCCAATGTACTGGGTACTCTAGAATTTTAGGTTGACTATATTGGTTACTTCATTTGTAAGAGTGATATGAAAAATGATTTCCCAAGTTACCTACTTAACTTTTATGTGCTTGCTAATGAGTTTTCATGGAAATAATTTTATTTTCAAAAGGTAAGATAATGATCTTTTTAAAAAGATGATTCTTTTTTGGGGTAAAAGGTATATTTTTAAGAAAATGTTTTTATGGGTTTTCACTAGATTAATGGTTTTCTTTATTTTATGCCGCAAACTGAGATTTTTGTTCTCATCCCAAGTTTTAAAATTCTTTTATAGGGTTTAAGGGAGAGTAATAATAAGGATGAAGTCATGAAGAAAATTGTGAATATTTTTCATGAAATAAAATCATGTTTTATTTTAAAGAATTTTGTTTTATGAAAAAATGGATACTATGTAGAAGTGTCCACCTATAATATATGGGTATAATTTGTAAGAGTTTGTCCTAATTCTCTAAAAATATAAACCTAAAAGATCTTTGGGAATGAAAGAAAGCGAATTATAGTTTAAAATCACTAGAATGTGTAATGTTTTAGGCCAAGTCCTTACAATTGGTATCAGATCTGGGTTTAGATAACTTCAAAAATGTTTCCAGGCGAGGTTATCTTATGATTTATGGATATCATCATGAGTTTATAATTTTAATGTTGATAATAATATTAATTTATTATGAATCTCTTTTGTAAGATCTCGGGTTTTCCTTTGAGGTACATATCTTTTTTTTCAATTTAAATGATTGTTTATGGACTAATGTGAGTTCCCAATGAGGTCATGGGTGTATCGGGGGTTATCAAGTCTTGTTCGGAACCTGAAGCCTCTTTTTTGAAAAAAATAAGGTAGGATGCACAATTAGTAGAAACCATGCGGGGTCATGCTGCACGGTTTGAGAAACCATACGAGGGATGGATAGTGGGATTCTTGAGGCCACACAGTTTGAGGAAACCATGCTGCCTGAGGAGCACACCCATGCGAGGGGATTTGTAGATTTTGATAGAGGGTGTTGCATGGTTTACACACGATTAGGAAAACCGTGCTCATGAAATCGTGCGAGGTGCCCCTTGAGATAGTGAAGGGCGCATAATTGGTGCACGATTTGGCCAACCATGTGGCCAAACCATGTGACCTAGTTAAAAGGTGGGAAATGACCATTTTACCCTTAAAATCTATTAAAACCTAAACCCTTTTCTCTTTTCATCCATCAGACAACATCTCACACTTGGGAGCTCCTTTAAAGGCCAATTGATAGGCTTTACTCTTGATCATTCATCCAGACTCGGAATCGAACACCATCAATCTCGTTGGATTCACACCAGTGAGTTCTTCGATCCTACTGTGTCATTATTTGTTTGAATTCATATCAATAGATTCATTTAGGTGCAATATAATATGCCCCATTTCTAGGTTCTTTGCCTATTCTTTATTTTTCTCTCGATCTGGACTGAATTAGAGATTTATACTGGATGAGTGCTTCACTAAGGACCTATGGTAGGTGGTTTGTACCTTTCCCTCAGGGCTTGGGGTTTTATAAGCATAGTTTTCATTGTTCCGTGCACCATACTTTCCAAAGGTGCCCCTTTAATTCATTAAATGGTTGAATTGGATGAATTAGAACTTATTAGGGATGCCCACTAGTTTCATTAAGTTTTTTGGAGGTTGTTAGCACCAACCTAGGCCACTTATGGGGTGTGACCATGCTTTTTCACTTTTTTATACAACCCTTGGGGTTTCCTAGTTAAAAAAATCTATTTATAAATTGAATTGAATTGAATTGAATTAAATAATTAAGAGAGAGTTGACACCTCCTTTTCCATGTTTTTACATGATGTGAATTGATTGAGTTGTTTGAATGGATTTTATAACAGTTGTGGAAATGAGTTGGAAGAACTCATGGAATGTAAATGTTATGAATTGATGAATGTTGTGAAATGGTTAATGAGATGATTATGGTAGTGGATGCCTTGGTTGGTATACCCAGGATCCTGGTTCCATAGGATGCCATGGATGTTTCTCCCATAGATTTTGTTTATGGTAGTGGATTCCTTGGAACTATTTTCTCCTTGGGTATTGATTCCATAGGATTCCTTGGGCCTTTCCACCCCTTGGATCCAAATTACTTGGACTCACATTGAACATGGTTCATTGCAATGCTCCTTGGACTCTAACCAAGTTGTTACCGAGTTTCCATCGAGATGGTCCTCAGACTCGACATAGATGCCTTGGTCTTCTATACCTTGGATCTGACCCTTCATGGTATGAAACTTTTGATTACATGATATAACTGTTGTGGATACTTTTGGTTGTATGACATGGATATGATGGATATGATACACTTGGTTGTATGACATGGTCGTGGTGGATATATTTTTCTATGCTTATAGATAGCCCTGGTACAAGTATTTGACTCTAGTGGGTAGACCGAACAATATCATTTGTTCATTATTCTTTACAGATTCCCATTATTTATGGGAGATTAACCATTGTTTGCAGGGATCCATGTTTTTATAGATAGTATCACTTACAATTATTATGTTTTCCATGGGCTTTTACTTGTACTACTGTCATACCTGTTATATACTACACACTATTTTATCTTTCTATACACAGACTGGATTTGTTATAGACACTGTTGCTGGTGTCCTATTGAGTGTTATCTCACACCATGTTAGGGGCGCTGTTGGGTACCCAGACAGACTTGATGGATTTAGGTAGGGACTGGGGAAAGCGCCTACTATACGATGCTTGATTTGTGCTATGCTTAGGAGAAGGAGAGCATAAGACTGAGGTAGGATCATGATGCTATCTGGGATAATTCTGTTGGTCTTTTTGATATTTTGATACATGTATTATACTATATGCTTGTATACATGTTTTCCTACTTTGTAGAGACATGAAATGACACATCATTTTGTATATGTGATTACTTCTGACATTGTTTCTATATTCATGTCTTGGTTGTTTATCTCCTATCAATTATTTATCTTCTTCCATTATTGATCTATATGATTATTTCTGCTATGTTACACTATGAAATAAGAGCATAGTATCCCCAAATACATACCCTAGGCCCTCACTTCTAGTAGTTAGCCTATGGTGTATGGGGAGGTGCGCTTGAGGCCATATGAACCACTGGTTTGGGTCATCGTTTAGTGGCATCCATGTTGGGACATTTCAAAGTGGCATCAGAGGGGTTATTTTCTAATTTTCTACTTCGAGACAATATATAAGAGATTAGTAAGGTATTGGAATTTGGTAATGAGTTTTTCTTTGGAGTAGTTAACCCACATACAAGAGAAATCCAAATTTTCATGGATAGAAATTTATATTCTTTAGATTTTGACTATTACAGCTGATTTGATTCCACCATTGGTTGATACACTTGAATCGTAATTTTATCATTGATATGATTGAGGATCTGTTTTACCATTACCCGGTGAGATGAGGGTATGCATATCATGCATCATTTTAGGAACCTGTTAGTATTCACATGCCATGAATTATTCCATGCCATATAGGATGCATTGCTTGGCTACATGACTTTGTGATATGTACCTTGTGTGATATACCTGCTGTTTGATAAATGTTTTTTATAGGGAATTGGGAAACATGGTTGGTACTTAGAGTGCCTTCCATATCCTGAAAAATGTTTTCTTGATTAGGATACAACAGACACCCTAAGAGGCCAACTGTGGCACATTGAGTCATGGACCATTGGTCTCATGGACTAGAACGTGTTATGGTATGGATTAAGTGGATGCCATATTTTGGTTCATGAGGTGTATGAGCCCTTATGAATAAAAAGAAGTGAACCATTTGGTTCAACCATTTAAAGAGAATTGTGAAACAAAAATTAATTCAAATGAATATTGAAATTGTGAAACATAGAAATGGACCTTGACCCAATTTTAGAGTGGATAGTAAGAAGTGTCTCTAGTGATGTTTGTGACTGCCCTGCCTTGGCTTTAGGAGCAGGAAGATGGGTATGACCTATTTATAAGAAGGATTCGACCTGTCCTACTCTTTTAGCTGCAATATTTTTGTTTTCAATCTTTTTTAAGGCATGTGTTTGGAATTATAGAGACATGCCACCATAAAGACCTCAAGTCATATGCTAGAAGGGTGGAAATGACCATGTTCTAAAGGTGACAGGACATGGGCTACTGTGGATCCTCCTGTAGTGTCATCTATGGAACCAATTTTTTTACTGGACATAGGTGCTAAGGCACAATTCTATGAGGAGTTTTTATGCTATATGCATACTTTTTAGGGAACAATGCAGCTTGCCTTATCTATGTAAGACCTGACACACTTGTTCCAACAACAACATTTGCCCATGTTTTTGGGGGATGGAGGTCTGTAGCCTGCTGAGCTATGGCTAGAGACTAATTTTTAGATCTTCAAGAATATGTAGACACCTCCTGAGAGGAGAGTGAATATCATAACATATATGCTTCTAGGAGCAGAAAATCCTTGATGAGATGTTTTGAACAAGTATGATAGGTTGTAAGATATGGTTTGAGGAGATTTCCAAACCAGGTTCTATGATTAATTTTCCCCTGAGACTCTGAGAGCAGAGAGATCTAGTGATTTTTTGTATTTGGATTAGGGCACAATTTATGTTATGAAATATTTGTTATGCTTTATAGATCTGCAACATTTTACACCGATATATATTGATGATGAGGCATTGAGGGTGAGACGCTTCGAGGAAGGCCTTAGGAATGTTGTTCAATCTCAGGTCAACATGTTTAGGCTGGTGAATATTAATGAGATAGTGAATCAGGTGCTTATTATAGAGAAGAACTTGAGGAAAGCTAGAAGAACAGACTAGGGAAATTTTGCCTCTCGACCCAATGTTTCAGCTTCCAGTGGAAGGAAGCCCCATTTTGAGGCTTCTCCTAAGGAAAGTACCAACCATACTGTTAGTGCTAGTAGCTCTACTTTCTATCATTAGTGTGGCATATGGGATATATGAGAAATCAATGTGACTGAGACCCAGTCAAGTGATGATCTTACATTATGATGGACCATGTATAGTGTTTTTGCAAGACCTTCCCTCCAATGGTCAGTGGTAGGGGTCAGATCCAACTCCTAGTTCAGGAGTTGGATTCATAGCTCCACATTAGGCTAAGAGTTGGAGAATTACCAATCATTCAGGCTGAGGTGGCGGTCATGGATGAGGTATCGAGACACTAGTTATACCTATACAATAGAGTGGGCTTGATCTAGGTATTGAGGTTGTGTCATAGGGTTGTGGTTCAGGCAAAATATATTCTATACAACCTACACCTGGGGAGAAGAGCATTAGTCCATCTACGGTGAAAGGTATGATCTTAGTAGCCTATATTTTAGTATCTACCTTTTTCGATATAGTTTCATCTCATAGTTTCATATTTGCACCTTTTGTAGAAATCCTTGAGCTTGTTGTTCAGTCTTTTGATGGCATTATGATGCTTGAAACATTATTGGTGATTAGATCAAGGGTATACGCCAGTGCAGGGAGTGCCCCCTTTAGATTAATGGGTGTCACTTTATATGGGATCTTTTTTTCCTCGAGATGACCAGGTTTGATGTAATACTTGAGTTTTACTAGCTAATTTCTTATCAATACCATGTTTATTCTTATCATTAGAGGGTGAATTTCACATCACCATAGGGTGGAGTTTTTATTCACAAGGGTGAATGGGATGTCTAGGAAAGAAAATCTCGACCACAACATCGTGGGTTGGGTGGGATGCCAACCTAGATTTTTAGTTTATATCTGGATGATCAGGGAGCACATAATGTAGATTTCCTTCTAGTGGTTGATCGTTTCAACAATGTTTTTTTAAATGGATTTTCTAGTTTACTCATGAGAGAGAGGTGGAGTTCTCCATAGAGCTAGTGTCATGAGCTATATCAGTATCCATTCCTCCTTATAGGATGAAAACTATAGAGTTATAGGATATCAAGAGACAGCTAGAGAACTTGGAGGCTAAGGGGTTTATATGACCCAATACTTATCTATGGGGTTCGCTGGTACTTTTTGTGAAAAAGATAGATGATACCCTTAGGATATGTGTGGATTATCTAAAATTTAACTAGTTGATGGTTAAGAACTGGTATCCCTTACCATAGATAGATGACCTTTTTGTTCAGCTATGAGAAGCTCAAGTGTTCTTGGAAATTGATTTGAGATATGGATATCATCAGGTGCATGTTTGACCTGTAGACATACCTCGCATGACTTTTTATATCATGTGTGCTCTATATGAGTATCTGGTTATTCCATTTGGTCTTGAAGAACCTTTATGACATTTTATAAAAGTTTTGTATTTATTGACAACTAACCTTTTTATAAAAAAATGTTTTTTTCTTCAGGATTAGACCCGGCCTATCATAATGAGTTTTTGTAAGAAAGATGAAAGTTACTGAATGTTCAAATCCAGAAAAAAAGAGGGAGAAAAGTTTTTTCTTTGAGAAAGTTGTTTTTGGACACATGTTTTTGGATTGAGCAGTACCAGATGCAAAAGGTGTAAGGAATATGGAAGTTAGAATCTCTGTAAATTTGTTGACCAAATGCACCATCAGAATTAGATCCATCAGCATAAAGTTAAATATTCATCAAACTCGGCGCTGGTTATAAGTTCATAAGTTGTAGAGTGAGGAAGACATAATGATTCTGAAGAGAGTAAAAAAAGACATTAATACTAGGAGTTATAAAGTTCTTAAACTTTCCAACCTCAGTCAGATGATGCTTTTCCAATCTTGGAGTTCTCATAAATCTTAAAACATTGTCATGATAAAAGATGTTGAAGAAATGGAGGAATCATAAAGATTGCATCAGTTATAGAAATCAAGACAAAGTCTCTATCAGATCTAGAAGTACCATACGTAGAAGTTTTCAGAAGACTGAACGAGTTATAGATGACGAGGTTTGAAGAATCTCAATTTTTCTAAGTGGAGTCACCATTGAATAAATTTCATCACACCGAGTAGAGGAAGAAAGTTAGATTGTAATGATAAGAGGAAGAAAATCAGATTGTAATGAATAAAGGAAGAAATTCAGATCATAATAAGCAGAGGAAGATAGATAGATTGCAATGCGATGAGGAATTTCCATCGTAATAAGCTAAGGAAGTTTCATCATAATGAAATTACATCGGACTGAAGCTGAGGAAATTACATCATATTAAAGCTAAGGAAGTTATATCAGGACGGAGAATAGTTAGTATGTTTGAGAAGACTGATTTCAAAGAAATGTTGAGAAGGTTTGAAGCAGTAAAACTTGAAGTTTAAATGTGAGTGTTTTTCAAAGATTTGAAATTTAAGCAAGAGGGAAAGGTTTTTCAGTTTCTTGCCTTTTCTATTCGGATTCACCTATAAAGATAATCACAGTACATTCATACTTTTCATCCTTTTTAATGTGTGAAAAAGGTAGAGCACTATAAAGTTTGAGGAAGAGGTTGAGTTAGTTTTCTTTCTGAACATAGATCCCGTTAGAAGATCATACAGCTGAAATTTTTTCTTTCTGGACTAAGGAAGATCGAATTAAAGAAGATCAGACTGAGGAAGATTAGACTGAGCAATCACTACTACAAAACTAAGTTTATCTAGTGTTATGGATTCAATAGTTCTAGCTAAAATCTCCTTTAAATATCCCCTTTGTCAGTGCTAGAAAAAATGCTAATAAAGGCCCCTCTTTAACAACACTTTTTTAGCACTATTAAAGACCCCCCTTTATTAATGCTTTTTTTAATAGTGCTGATATAGGGTATATTTCAAAAAAAATTACATTTCATCAAAAATAATATATTAAAATATAAATATATTTTTATTGATATAAAAATAATATATATTTTTAAAATATGTTTTAGATAAGGTAAATAGGCATTTACACTTAATATAAAATATATTTAGTGAAAATGGCTTATAAAATAATTAAAAAAATATTTTTAATCAATAATTTGATAATTATTATCGATTAATAGTTATTTAATATCAATTGGAAGACAAAAAAATCAAAAAATTATTAAAAATATAAAATAAGTTGAAAATGTAACCCGAACTTCAAATGATCATAACTTTTGATTTGGATGTCTGTTTGGGATCTACCACATATCAAATAGAATCCTACAATGAGCTATACACACTTAGTGACACAAGTAAACCTTTGTCACATTTTTCAAAGCCCAAAAGGCCCATAAGGCCTACAAAATTGAGTTTTTAGTCGGGTTACCCCAATTTTTTTTAACATTCGATGGAATTTCAGCCTCATTTAAGGGGGTATTTTTGCCTGTTTTTAGTGGGGATTAAATTTATTTCTAGGGATTTCATTTATATTGATATTATTGTTTTGAAATTTTATCATTTTTCATAATTTAGTTTTATTTATAATTAAATATATTCATATTTTTTATATTTACTTATAATAAATTACTTGTATAAATTCACATATCAACATATTTATATAGAAATTTATTTTTAAATACATAGAATAAATATTTATTATTCATTTTAGTTAATGTAAAAAATTATCTATTCTATTTACCTTATTAAAATAAATTCATATGTATATATAACTTTTATATATACATATTTGTGTGTATTAATAAATACACACACACACATATTTATATTCTAATATATATAAATGAATATTAGTATATAATATATTTAAATAAATATAATTTTGTATATATATATCACACATTTCAAAATATATACAAATAAATTGAAAATTTATTAAATATACAACAAAATACACATGACATAGTGGTAAAGAGCATTCATTTAAATAAGGGATGCCCTGAGATTGAATCTAGGAATGCACAATTATTCAGTGCAACCTTTTAGTACTGAGAAAGGGAGTCGCGGTGTGTGATGGTAGATGGGTAGTGTAAAGCACTAATAAAGGTGGTTGGGGTCTGTGAAAAATTAAAATTTCCCCATATTTTTTAACAGTGTTTTTTAGTGTTGTTAAAAGACACCCTTTACCAACGCTGAAAAAAGCATTGTGAAAGGCACCCCCTTGTAACATCACTTGCAATATCAAAAATATTTAAGCACCGATAAAAACCTTTAATAGCGCTGTTAAAGCCCTGATTTTTATTAGTGAGTTGAGAAACATTTGAGAAATGGAGTTTGAGAAAAGGGTTCATCATAATGAGTCCATCATAACGAGACAATAAGACTAAGGCAATCAGACCAAAAGTCATTAGACTGATGTTCTAGACAGAGTTTTTTGAAGTGAAAGTTTTGGTGATATTTTCTTTTATGGATGGAATTATTTGTAAGAAAACTTTGTAAACTGATAGGAGTCACTATAATCATTCCTATTGAGAGATAGAATGTGTCTAATGAGATTTGGAACAATTTTTATTCACTTCTTCAAATTAGTGAATTTTCATAGACCTATGAAAGTAGCTATGGTAAGGATATAGGTTCTCACACTAAGACCGAACCTTGTAAATCTCACGTTCTTTACTTGATTTACTACTTTTTCATGCATGAGTATTTAATAAAAGATGATAAGGTTATAAACTTTAACAAGTTACATTTTCTAAGTTTTAAAATTATTGAAACTTATAAAAAGTGAACAACTGATTCAAACCCCCTTCTCAGTTGTTATTCGATCATTTATAACTTTAATTAGTATCAGAGTTGAGTTTCCCTTATTGAATCCTTTTCATGTATAATCTCAATTCTATCAACAGTAAAAGAATTCATACATTTTACGGGAAAAATTATTATGGATGAAAAAATAGGATGATTTCTTACCTCCTATCTCTTGGCCTGGAAGTTGTCGATGTTTCTAAAATTGGGTTTCCACCTATTGAGAAAGATTCCTTGATGAATTTTTCTAACAAGATAATGAAGTTTATGGAAATTCTAGAAATTCTATCCTTATGTTTTTATTAGAAAATGTTTATATTAAGGTGATGGGACTCAAAAATTCAAAGAGTATGTGGGATAAAATGGAAAGTATTTTTGAAGGTAATACTAAAGTGAAGGAAGAAAAGATTCAAATATGGAATAGTAATTATGAAGAAATAAGAATTAGATATGAAGAAACTATTGATGAATACTTCACCAGAGTTAATGAAGTTGTTTGAAACATTAGAGGATTCCGAGATGTCTAAGAAGATTATATAATTATGAAGAAACTTATGCAATTTTTTTGGATGTTTTTTATTCTAAAATTTCCTCTTTAGAAGATACAAATGATTTATCTCTTGATGAATTGCATAACTTTCTTGTTTCTTATGAAATAAGGAAAGATCCAATGTTCAAAAAGATTATGAAAGATGAAATTGATTCTAAATCCATGGGAAAAATGAAAATACAAGATGTTGAATATATTGATCCTTGTGAATTTGAAGATACATAAGATTATGATTTGAATGAAAAAATCACGTATCTTATACCTAAGAACTATCGAAGAGAAAGAGGAAATTATGAAGGAAAACTTACTCTCAAATTGTTTGAGTGTGGGTGAATCATAAAATTTTCTATGAATTTACCCAAGAAGAAATTTGAATAATATAAATATTATTCTGATGAAAAACATTGATGGAAGAAGTGAAAAAAAAATCTAAATAAGAAAAGTCATCCAATAAATATAAGAAGTTCACTAGAGAAAAAAGGAGTATTCTGAGTAAGAAATATGAATAAGACTCAACTAAAAACAATTACTTAGATGATAAATATTTAGAAAAGTTTAGAACATTCATTACAAAATATTAGAAAGTTTAAGACTCCTCAAATAATGAAGTAGAAGGAAGTGAAGAATCTTATAGAGAGTATCATCTCATGACATAACTTGTTTCATTTATTGAGAAAATCAAAACTCTCAATAAAGAAATCAGAGTAATAAAAAAATATTTTGAAGAAGTTGATGAAGGAAGAAAATATTCCATCAAGTAGGGGGAATAATATATTCAGTAGATCATAAGTTACAAACTTAGAATTAATGAACATGGAAATATAGTTGAAGATCTCAGTAAGAAGCTGACAGCTAAGGAAGAAGAAGTTAAAAAGTTTCAATAAAAACATCTTGAGTCTGAAATTACCTTGATAAAGATAAATGAAAACTTCAAAAAGGATTCAGAAGTAAAATGTAATACTTCTAAAGTTTTTGAGAAATCTTAGATCAAGAATCAAGTGAATTCCTCACCCTATAAAAATAATGTTTCATATGTTTTTTCTAATATTTCAGGTGATAAGAAAAATAATGGGAAATTTTGGGTGGAGAAAGGATGTGATAAACCTATCACATCTAAAAAATTTGAAAACTTACTCATAATTAAAGATGGTCCACACCCATAGTATGTTAGAGCAGGAAGAAGTTATCAACCTCAATAAAGTTTCTACAAAGAAAGATCACAATTCAATAAAAAATCATGATTTTATGGTTTATATTGGCACTATAGAATCTATGAACACATGGCTTATAATTTTTGGCATAACTTATCACTTATTGTAAGAAGGTTTGAACATAGTGGAAGAAATAGTGAAAGTAGAATGAGTAAGTTTCCTAACACACAAGAAGTTAGAAAAAAATATATCAAGATGTTATAAACTTTCCAATAAAAAAAAAATTTGAATATCTGGAAGAAGTTTGTGGAAGATGTGATCAGAATGGTCATCATAAAGAAATATATATGAAACTTATTCTAGAACAAGTTTCTTATAGAAGAAAATAAAAGGAAGCTGGAAAGAATAAATTTTAGGAAATGAATTTTATTATTGATACTACCTTGAAAGCAAGAAAAAATAAAAAACCATGGATACTTGATAATGGTTGTTCTTTACCCATGATAGGTGATTTAAAAATCTTGAAACATGTTGAAAATCACGATGGAGGTTTTGTTACCTTTTGGAATGATAGTTTCTTAAAAATCAGAGGAATCAGAACGACTGATATTGGAGTAGAAAAGTTGAAATCTAAGGGAGTTTTATTTGTTTATGGGCTAAAACATAACCAAATTAGTGTAAGAAAACTGTGCGTTGATGGAAAAGAAGTTATTTTTCAAAAAATATTCATGTATTATCAGAAGTATGAAATATAGAAAATTTATCACAAAAGGAGAAATAACTAGTGGATTTTTTTTTTCAATTTGAAGAACTTAATAACTCATGTTATCTAAGTATTGATGATGATAATAAGTTTTGGCACCGAAGACTTGGCTACATTGGGTAGAAAAACATGAACACAATTTCTAAAGTTGATACTGTATGAACTTTTCTATAATTGAAAAGAATAGAGGAAGATGTTTTTGTTACTTTTTAGAAAGGGAAGATGACTAATAAAATTTATAAGAAAGTTAAGATTTAGTCTACTAGGTCTCTTGAACTTATTCATTCTGATTTATGTTGGCCAATGATACATAAATCAATAAAAATATATTTATACTTTATCACTTTTATTAATGATTTCACTCGGATGAAAAACATCATATTTATGAAACACAAGCCAAAGGCTTTGGAAATGTTCAGTTTTTTCAGAAAAGAAGTTGAGAAAGAAATAGGATTTTATATAAAGAAGTTGAGAATAGATAATGGTACTAAATTCACAAGCAATAATTTTGAAACTTATCTGAGAAATCATAGTATCAAACATCATTATAGTTCTCCCTACACTCAAAAAAATGTATTATCAGAAAGAAAGAATATAAGTTTGGTGGAAATGAGAAGAAGTATTTTAACAAAATACAAACTTTCAAAGTTCTACTGGAGAGAAGATATTAGTACTACTATACATATTCAGAATAAATGTTTTTTGAGACCATAATACAACATCACTTCTTATTAATTTTGGTATAACAAAAACCCTTCATTGAAGTACTTCAAAGTTTTTAGAAGTCCATGTTTACTCAAAATAAAAAATTAGGATTTGGGAAAGTTTAATGATAAAGATGAGGAAGGGAGTTTTATGGGTTATTAACCCAATGGAAAAAGTTACAAATTTTGGAATAAACATTTACAAAAGTTGGTGGACTCATATGACGTGAAAGTTATTGATAATACAACATCCTTAACAGAAATTGATGTGAATGTTGAGGAAGAAAAACTAAAAGTTTCCAATGAAAATGAAAGTGAGTAAAGTAATGTGCATGAAGATTCAGATAAATCATGTAATAAGGAAATTGAAGCAGGAAGAGAAACTCTAAAATTTCCTAATTTATAAAAGAATGTTGAGAACAAAAATATTCTTGGGAATTAGAAGGATCTAGTTCTGACTAGAAGGAAGCCAAGATTAGAAAATAAAACTCCACTCATCTAAAAAGTTGAACCAAAATTAGTTTCAGAAACTATTCAACATAAAGAATGGGTGAATGATATGAATGAAGATTTGGATAAAATTGAGAAAAATAAAACATGGGAACTTATTTCATGCCTAAAAGATAAAAATGTTATTAGAACAAAATGGTTTTACATAAATAATTTGAATAAACATGGAGAAGTTTCAAGAAACAAAGAAAGGATTGTTTACTGAAACCTTTACCCCTATTACAAGGTTAGAAACTATTATAATGTTTCTAGCAGTGGCTACTCACCAGAATTACAAATTATATCAGATGGATGTAAAACCAACATTTCTAAATGGAGAAATTGAATAAGAAGTTTACATTGAACAACCTTGTGGGTTTTTACTTGATGAGGATGAAAAAAAGTTTTCATATTGAAGAAATATTTGTATGGTATGAAACAAGCTCTATGTTCATGGTATTCTAATCTTTAAATTATTTTGATAATGTTGAATTTTTCTAAAGGAAAAGTTGATATAAACTTATATGTGAAAGATGTTGAATCAGGAACTCTAATTGTAATTGTTTATGTGGATGATATAATTTTTTATAGAGATAGATAAGATGTTTATAAAAAAATTTCTAAAGAAATGAAAAGTAAATTTGAGATGTAAATGTTAGGAGAATTAACATTCTTCCTTGGTTTAAAAGTTTAAAAAATAAATTTTCCTATCTCAAGAAAATTATGCTAAGTAATTGTTACAAAATTTTAGAATGATAGAATATAATAATTTTATACTCCTATCTCAGTAGGGATGATGTTAAGTACAGTTGAGTCCAGAAAAAGTGTGAATCATAAAGAATTTCAGAAGATGATATGAAGTATACTTTACCTTATAGTCTCAAGGCTTGATATTGTTTATACTGTAACTTTGTGTTCCAGGTATCAAAGTATTCTGAAAGAATCACACATGTTGGTAGAAAATAGAATTCTGAGATATGTCAAAGTAACAATTTAAAATATCTTGTTATACAAAAGAAATTGTGAAATGAAGTTTCATGATTATACTAATGGTGATTGGGATGAAGATTGTAATGATATAAAATCAACTTCAAGAGGAACATTTTACTTGAGAGAATGTTGTGTAAGTTGGAATAGTAAGAAAAAATGTTCAGTAACTTTGAGAACAACGAAATTAGAATATATTGTGGTGAATTAGGCTTGTACTCAGATGTTGTGGATGAAAGTTTAGCTACAAGATTTGAAAGTAAAATTTTATAAACCATTAAAGATACTTTGTGATAATTAGAACGTAATTGATATTTCTAAAAATCCTATCCAAAATTCAAAATCAAAACACATTGATATAAAGTTTTACTTTATAAAAGAGAAAGTTTCTACCAGAGATATTTTTCTAGAATATATCTCAATGAAGCATCAAATTGCTGATATCTTCAGAAAGGAAATTCCAAAAGAAAGGTATATTGAATTGAGGATTTAAATTCATTTTCAACCTCCTCTAATGAATTTATAAAATCTCATAATGAATTCCCTCACCATGCTTTGGATTATGTTGAAAAAGGGCAAGATAAAGTAACAAATTTCTACTTTGTAAGAAGTTTTTACTTATCTTTATTTTATGAATATAAATATATGGTTATCAGATAATGGGGGAGAGAAAAAGAAAAGTGAGAAAAGATAAAATTGATGGGGGTTTTATCTCAACATGGATATAAAATTTTCTTATCACCGAAGGATGAAATTACTTCAAAAATATTACTTTATTTGGTAGTGTGGTGTCAAGACACTCTCCTTTAAGAAAAGCCGTGTTTTGATAAAAGTTTAAAACCTTGAGTTATGAAAAATTTCTGAGAGTTGAAAAAGTAATTAACGAGTATTGTTAACAAATCCAAAGGGGGATATTGAGAAAAACTTCATGATGTTTTAACAATTTTTTTATTTATTGACAACTAACCTTTTTATAAAAGAATATTTTCTTCTTTAGGATCAGATGCATTCCATCATAATGATTTTTTGTAAGAAATATGAATGTTTTTGAATGTTCAAATCCAAAAAAAAAGGGGGAGAAAAGTTTTGTCATTGATAAAGTTTTTCTTCTTCCAAAAACAGGTTTTCATATTGAGCAGTACCAGACACAGAAGGTGTAAAAAAGATGGAAGCTAGAAGTTCTATAAAGTTGTTGATCAGACGCAACATTGAAATCAGATCCATTAGCATGAAGTTCAAGATTCATCAGAATCAGAACTAGTTAGAAAGTTAGAAGTTATGGAGTGTTGGAAGATAGAATGATGCTGAAGAGAGTAAAATAGGAAATTAATATCAAGAGTTAGAAATTTTTTAAATTTTAATGCTTCATCCAGAAGATTCTTTTATTTTCTTGGAGTTATCATAAACCATGAAACATTCTTATGATAAAATATGTTGAAGAAATGAAAGAATTGTAAATATTGCATCGATTCCATAAATCAAGACAAAGTATCCATCAGATCCAAAAGTACTAGACATAGAATTTTTCATAATTATGAATGAGTTATAGATGATGAGGTTTGAATAATGTCAAAGTTTCTAAGTGGATTCACCATCAAATAAATTCCATCATACTGAGCATAGGAAGAATGTCAGATCATAATGAGAAGAGGAATAAAGTTAGATCGTAATGAGAAAAGGAAGAAAGTCAGATCATAATGAGCAGAGGAAGATAGTTAGATCAAAATGAGTTGAGGAAGTTCTATCATAATGATCCGAGTAAGTTACATCATAATAAATTTACATCAGACTGAAGATGAGGAAGTTACATCAGACTGAAGACAAGTTAGTATATTCAAGAAGATTGATTTCAGAGAAATCTTGAGAAGGTTTAAGCAGTCAAAGTTGAAGTTTAAATGTGAGTGTTTTTCATAGATTTAAAATTTGAGTAAGTAGAAAAAGGTTTTTAGTTTCCCACATTTTCTATTATGAGTCACCTATAAATAGAAGCACACTACATTTGTACTTTGTATACTTTTTCAAGTGCAAAAAGGATGATCAATGTAAAGTTCGATTCAGAGGATGAGTAAATTTTCTTTTCGGATAAAGATCTCATAATAAGATCAGACAACTGAAAGTTTTTCTTACTGTACTAAGGAAGATCAGATTAAGGAATATTAGATTGAGGAAGATAGGGTTAAGGAAGATCGGACTGAGAAGTTGAGTAGAGTTTGAGAAGTGGAGTTTGAGAAAAGGGTTAATCATAATGAGTCTATTAGAATGAGATAATCATACCGAGGCAATCAAATCCAGGGTCATCAGATTGAGGTTATAAATAGATTTTTGTGGAGTGAAAGTTTTTTGTGATATTTTCTTTTGTGGTTGAAATTATTTTGTAAGAAAACTTTGTAAATTGAGAGGAGTTAGTATAATAATTCTTAATAGGATATATAAGGTGTCTAATGGGATTTGGTACAAGTTGTATTCACTTATTCAAATTAGTGAACTTCCACAGACCCATGAAAGTATCCATGTCAAGGATGTAGGTTCTCACACTAACTCTGAACCTTATAAATCTCACGTTCTTTACTTGCTTTCCTAATTTTTCATGCATGAGTATTTAATAAAATATGATAAGGTTATAAACTTTAATAGGTTGTAGGGGTTAAATTTTAAAAGTATTGAAACCTATAAAAAGTGAACAATATATTTAACACCCCCTTCTCAGTTGTTATTTGATCATTTAGAACTTCAGATCCCATGAACGTGCCATCAGTTTTCATGGAACTGATGAACTGAGTTTTCCACCCTTATTTGGATTCATTTGTGGTGGTATTAATGGATGATATCTTGGTATATTCTCACAATCAACATGACTATGTCAAAAATCTTGAGATTATTTTGGATACGATGAGAGATAATTAGTTATATTCTATGCTCAAAAATTTCCATTTTGGATGGATAAGATTCACTTACTGGGTTATATTATCTTAGATATAGGATTATTAGTTGACCCAGAGAAGGTGAGAATTGTAGTTTCATGGGAGAAGCCCAAGAACGTCTTTTACATACAGAGTTTCTTGGGGGATAGATGGATATTAAATTAATTTTATAAAGGAATTCTCACAATTAGAAGCACCTCTTATGGGATTAACTAAGAAGGGTGTGAAATTTGTATATTTAGATACCTATGATATAGCCTTTCAGGAGTTGAAAGGGAGACTGAATTTAGCACCAGTCCTGATTCTGTGAGATCCAGGAAAGAGATACACTATGTATTACGATGCATCAGGTATTGGGCTAGGAGTAGTTCTTATGCATGGAGATAGAGTCATAGTGTACAAGTCTTTTTAGTTAAGGACACATGAGAGGAATTACCCGATGCACGATCTTGAGTTAGCTGTAATTGTTCATGCTTTGCGCTGTTGGAGACATTATTTACCGATAAATCATTTTATGGTGTACACGAACCATAAAAGCCTCAAGTATATATTTACACAAAATGATTTGAATCTAAGGTAGTGAAGGTGGTTTGAGCACCTACAGTCTTTTGACTTCGAGCTTGCATATATGCTTGGAAAGGGAAATGAAGTTGCTGATGAACTGATTCGGAGGACTCATATACAGCCAGTTCAGGAGGCTAGTAGCGAGTGACAACTTATAGATTTGTTTTCAGAGATGAACTTGGAGGTGTAGGATAGGCAAGAGAAGAGTTTTCTTTCACCTTTAGCAGTGAGCTCTACTATTTTGGATAGAGTGACAATAATATAGCTTTCTGATACCGAGGGACTACTCTTATGGGAGAGTGTGGTAGGTGAGGACCCACCTCCTAGTTGGATTGTTGGTGAGGATAAAATTATGTGTATTCATGGTCGCGTTTAGATTCTAGTGGATATACACAAGGAGATGATGCGAGAGTTTCATGCCTCAGTTTGGGCAGTGAATCTCAGTGTTACCAAGATATATCGGAATTTACATCGCTAGTATTGGTGGTTGAGAATGAAATGTGAGGTATATGGTTTTATTATGAAATGTTCCACCTATCAATAGGTGAAGGCTGAATATCAGTGACTAGTTGGACTTTTAAAACAGTTACCCATTCCTGAGTAGAAGTGGGATGACATTTCAATGAATTTAATGATTGGTTTACCAAGATTTCCTCGAGGTAGTGATGATGTATGGGTTGTTGTGGATAGGCTCATGAAGGTCGCTCATTTTTTGTTGATCAAATAGACCTTCTTAGTAGATGATATTGGGAGGTTATATATCTGTGAGATAATATGACTTCACGGGGTTCCTTGGACTGTTGTATCAGATAGGGACACTTGGTTTACATCTCATTTCTGGAAGATTTTATAGAGGGCATTGGGTACATAGGTGCTTCTGAGCACAATATACCACCCTCTGACAAATGGCCACTCAAAGTATACATTTTAGGTTCTTGAGGATATACTAAGATCATGCGTCCTATATTTTAGGGGCTCTTAGGAGAGGCATATACCCCTAGTTGAGTTCACCTATAATAATAGTTATCATATGAATATATAGATTACACCCTATGAGGCTTTGTATGGTAGACCATTATGAACACCCATGTACTGGTTAGAGGCAAGTGAGACAACTTTACTAGGACCACGTCTCATTCAAGAGACTTATAAGTAGGTCCAGTTGATTCAGAAATATATGGATACTACAAAGTCTTTACAGAAATATTACACTGATAATTATCGATGACCTATAGAGTTCAAGGTTAGGGATGAGGTTTTTTATGTATCTCATTGAGGATGGGACACAGACAGATTAAGAGATAAGGTAAGATTTAATCATGATATGTCATACCGTTTGAGATTCTAGAGAGAGTCATGCCAGTATCCTATCAGTTGAAATTAACTTATAGGTTACAATACATACACAATGTCTTCCATGTATCTCAGATACACCATTATAACTCAGATCCATCTCACACTCTGTAGCCATATGAGGTGGAGTTACAGGTAGATGCATCCTTTAAGAGCATCCTATACATGTTGTTGATAAGAGCACAGAGGTTCTTAGAGGCCGATAAGTTCATCTAGTATGGGTGGTATGACATCATGACTGTTTATAGGATGAGACTTGGGAATGGGAGGATAATGTATGGGCTTAGTGGACATAGTTATTCTCAGGTGATTCCTGACCACCCTTGGAAGGGCAATTCAGGGGTGAATTTATTTAAGGGGAAGATCGTAAGATCCTAGGTTTTTCTATGAGGTATGAATCTTTTTTTTCTCACTTTAAATGCTCTTTTATGTCCTAATGTGAGTTACCAATGAGGTCATGGGTGTATCAAGAGTTTCTAGGTCTTGTTCAGAGCCCAAAGACTCACTTTTTGAAAAAATAAGGTAGGCTGAATGGTTAGTAGAAACTGTGTGGGGCATGCTGCATGGTTTGAGAAAACATGTGAGGGATGGACAATGGGATTCTTATGGATGAACAGTTTGAGGAAATTGTGAAACCTAAGGTGAATTCCCAGGTGAGGGGATCTTCAGTTTTTGACAGAGGGTGTTTCATGGTTTTCACATGGTTAGGAAAACCATGCACATAAAACCGTGTGAGGTTACCCTTGAGATAGTGAAGGGTGCATGATTAGCACACGATTTGGACAACCATGCAACCAAAACATGTGACCGAGTTAAAAGATGGGAAATGAATATTTATCCCTTAAAATATATTAAAACCTAAACCATTTTCTCTTTTCCTCCATTGGAAAATAGCTCACACTTGGGATCTCCTTTGAAGGCCAATTGATAGGCTTTGATCTTGATTGTTCGTTCAGACTTAGAATCGAACACCATCGGTCTTGGTGGATTCACGTTGGTGAGTTATTCGATCCTCTCATGTAATTATTTGTTTGAATTCATATCAATAGAGTTATTTAGGTGTAAGATAATATTACCTATTTCCAGGTTCTTCATCTATTCTGTGTTTTTCTCTTGATCTAGACCAAATTATAGATCAATATTGTACAATTTCTCTACTATAAACCTACATTAGGTGATCTATACCTTTCCCTCGAGGTTTGGTGTTTTATAAGAATAGTTATTATTATTCCATGCGCTAGAATTTCTGACGACGCCCCTTTAATTAATTATATGGTTTAATTATATGAATTGGAACCTGTTAGGGATTCCCATTAGTTCCATCGAGTTTGTTAGAGGTTTTTATCCCCAACCCAGGCCACCCATGGGGTGTTCCCTTTCTTTTTCCCTTCGTTATACCACCCTTGGGGTGTGAGTAAGATTTCATAGTTAGAGAAATCCATTTATAAATTGAATTGAATTGAATTAAACAATTAGGATGTAACACCCCAAGCTTCCACGGTACGCTTCTCTTTGAATAATACAGTAGTGTGTGTTGTATGCAACTTCAAGTTTTAACACACACCACAACCAATCAAACTAGCCGTTATGAATAGTAATACCTACTTTTTGAAATTTTATAAATTTTATATTTCAAAATGGACTTCATTTTTGTATTCGGAATATCGAATTTATCCTAGGGTGAAATTTTTAAACTTTTCGGATAACTTTTATATTTTGATGAATTGTGAAAATTACTAAATTTTAATTAAAAACAAATTTTTTAATCAAAAATAATTAATAGTGATAAATTATAATATTGAGTGGTTTTAAGGTATAATTAGAATATAATTTTACCATTTTATTCAATGGTGGTCATTAGAATTAATTTCACTTTGAAATTGGACATAAACAATTGTCAATCTTTTGATTGATATTGTTTCTTAAAAACACGCTATTTGTTTTGACAACGAGAATTAATTATAAAATTAATTAATGCAACTTATATTTTTGGAATTTTTTAAAATATACATCATTTTTGAATTCATAATATCAATTATAGCTTAGGGTTAATTTTTGTTATTGTTCTGAAAAACTTCGATTTTTGATGAATAGTGAAACCACTAAGTGGTAGTTAAAAAAAACTGATTTTTCGTTTAAATGAAATTTTACCACCTCTGTGATTTGAATTTCCAAAATCTGGCATACATCATTTTCATTAGGAATTAAAATGTGGTTCAATGAGATTAAAATAATTTTTGGTGAATAGTAACTTTTAAGTTCTATTAATTGCAATTAAAGGTAATTAGTGTAACTTAAAGTAAATATAATGTTATAATAATATGAAATTACCTTTACACTTGTACTAACCTTATTGGGTGAGTCATGGAAGACCAAGACAATCCATGGTTCAACTTGGTGACCTCATGGAGCCACTTGGGTAAGAAAATGACATTAATAACTTTTTATTTAAAGTAAAAATAAAATTGTCACAAACATGTGTTGTTTTACTAAAAAAATTATTAAATAGGGTTATATAAGTTAAATTTTAGACTATAAATATTCATTAGAAAGATAAAAAGATTTCATAAATCATCGTATATTTTTTTTATAAATTTTATACTTTAAATAAATTAAATTTTTTATAACACCATGATGATGTAACAATTACCTCATTAATTAACGATTTAAATAAAATGAAAATATAATGTAAAATCTAAGACTTACACTTGTAAAAAACCTATTGAATGAGTATATTTCGAACCCTTATCACCTTATCCTAGAAATATATAATTTTAGGACCTTTTAAATCCGAAAACCACTTCATAATAATGTAACATTTCATGACTTTCCAAGAGTGCCCCTCCTCTCCTCTTATAAAAGGCCCCCACCACTACCACCTTATTCACACATTCCAAGCCATTTGGCTTGGCCAACCTCTACCCAAATACTCTCTCAACTTCCCTCTCTTACTCCTAGAAGCATCACTTTGGGAAGAAGTCTTCCCAAGGATAACTTTGTCTCAAATCAAAAAGAGTTACCCGATTTTAAGGTAATGTCTTCTCTTATGTTCTTTTGTATTATTTTTCTTCTCCAACCCCTTAAACTCTTTTTATTACTTTATTTTATAACAACACCAGTATATTCAATATAATAGGATGTTTTTATTCGAGATACAATTACACACACCTCCGTCTAATGGTTAAGGAACATACTGTTTCTGTGGATGGCGAATTACTGCCTCACGAAACGATGATTGTTCTATCTTCTCCTACCACCCCTCATGGTGGAAATTATGATGAAAATATATTTATTTATGATATATATCATATTTATTTCCTCTATATTCTTCCTTATTTTACATTTAAAACACACCTTTATGCTTTGCATGTTCTGAAAATGCGATAATTTCATTTGAGGAAGTGTGGACTACCGCCCCCTCAAGTGATGTGACTCGTTCATGAAATACATGGAATGTATAAAGAATGGAATTAATGAAATTATGTTACCTATATAACATATATATTATATTATAATTATAATATATATATATCTCATTTAGTTTTAATTCCATTAAATACGAAATAGAAATGAAAGTAGCGTTCATGCATACGTACGGCTTACCGTCTCCATGAACGGTGCATTTCATTTCTTACCTCTAAATGTTATGTAATATTATAAATGAATGTATATGCTGGATATATATGATATATATGATATCTAAATCATGAATATAATTCTTAATATAATGGATATTTTACCACATGAACAACTTGTAATTATAAGAAGTTTATTTTTGACTCAAGTACCAAAGATCGAAAAAACGACCGTTATTAACTTAAATAATTACATAATGTTTATAATATGGTGATAAGTGATATAAAAGGAATAATGAACTTGAAAAAGGTTATTAATCAAGTATAAATTAACTCTAGTGTATTATTCAGGAGGTTAAATAACGATCGAGTCAAGTCGGACACGAGGTAAGGGACTTCATCTCAATCTCCTTTCATTGAGGAATATTTTTTTTATACACAACTTTCTTTTATACGGTGTAGAAACCCCTTTGAATTTTACTTTTATTCAAAAGGAATCTTTTTATACGAAGCGTTTTTACTAAACGACAAAAGGAATGTTTTGTCTTACGTATGCGGCGACAACGAATTCTCCGCCGCCATGACCATTATTTGAGTTTCGGCTTCCTCTACAAGCCATAACTTTTTTTAAATGAAAAATAAATACCATGTTTTAATTTTCTTCTATTTTGGTATTGAAAATGGTTTTGATAATGTTTTATTATATCAATGTGTTGTATTGATATCTTGTGATTGAAATGTGGAAATGCTATGTTTCCTTTATGCATGTTTTATGTTATACGATTATGTTATGGTTTATGATATGTTTAAACCTTTTCATATAAGGAATGAATTGGACTTAATAAGTGACGGGTGGAGCCTGCTATAGCTCATCGATGAATCGTTAGGTTTCATAAGACAAACTAGTGTCTTGTCATGAGGCCTTGACAAAATCTTATTCGTAGTCTTGACACGAGGCCTTGGCTACGTGGTTATGATAGTCTGGAATTATGCATTCTATCATTATGAAAGTGGTTATTGATATTGCATATGATTATTCGACTAGTAGAATATCCATGTGAATAAGTAAATGGAATTATTTCATTTTACTTTTTCCATATTATGCTGAAGTTCAAGTTTAAAAGGCTTTTGTTTTAGTTATACATTTCCTTAAATGTTTATGTTTATTTATGAAAGTTTCTGCTATATTGTTATCCTTACTGAGCATCTGAGCTCACCCCTTTCAATGTTTTAATTTTTCCAGGATGTGAAGAAGTATTTTATGAATGAACTGTAGGGATAGTATGAGGGGATATGAAGACAATATGTTGTTTTAGTTTTGTTTTACTTTATGATGTAATGTAATACTTATGAATATATCTAGTGTTTCTAAGGTTACTAAACTAATCGGTCTTTCGAGACTTAATCTTTTTTGATCATGCCAATGTTATGTAATAATGCACCGACTCTGGGTAACTGGGGTCGGGGTGTTATAGTTGGTATCAGAGACAATTTAGTACTAACCTTGTAAGCTAGATTTAGATAAACTCTGATTAGAGCACATAGCCCTAAGATAGACTTTGGGGATTAGTATAGAAGAACTTCCTAGAATTTTGGTATTATGAAGATTTTGTGAGTTTTCTGAGCAATACATCCCTGTCTGGATACGATCAGGTAAAGGCGGCTCTAGCACAGATGTACCTAGGGGTAAAACCCAAAAACACTGCTTTGAGCTAGACTCGAATGGGAACTGGTGCACGACAACGGGACTTTCTGCACTATTGGTTACGACACTCCTGGGGGATATGCTTAGGACAATTCTCATTTTCTTTACAGACCATTATGAAGGGTTTATGAGTATTTACTTATTCAAAGAAAATTTTTTTATGATTATTGATTATATCCATAAATAGTTCAATTTATGTTAATGGTTTTGCAAGTTTGTTATTATGTATCTCGATTCATAAACTAATCTAGTTTATGACATTGTTTAGAAATGGCACCTAGTGGAAGGAATGGAAATCGTATCAATGCACGCACTCCATTTAGGGATTTCCCTCCTGATCAAGATAATTATAATGGAGCTGGTGATACAACTGGTGCTGATCAGCTTATCACCATAATGGGACAACTCACTCAGGTTATGAATAATAAACTTACTCGTATGGGGCACCCTGATCCGTAGCGTGGAGGATCAATGTTAGATTGCTTCATGAGGCAGCAACCACCAACATTTAATGGGAGTACAAATCCATCAGTAGCTGAGCAATGGATAAGTTCCCTAGAGAAAATATTCCATGCCTTGGGGAGTAATGAAAGGGAAAAAGTTATCATGGAAATTTACCGCCTCACTGGAGATGTTGATCAATGGTGGTCATTGATTCAAAACATGAAAGAAGATGAAGAAGTATCTAATATGGAATAGAGGGAGTTCAAATAGCTTTTCTTAGAAAAATACTTTCCTCGTTATCATCAAGTAGATATGGAAAGGCAATTTCTGAGTCTGAGAAAAAAGGAGGATGAGAATATCACAAAGTATGAGGCTAAATTTACAAGGTTAGAAAGGTATTATAGATATTATATACGTAACCCAAGAAGTAATATTTATCGTTTCTTTGATGGGTTAAAACCATTTCTTCATCGAGCATTAGTGTCACAATCCTTCTCGTCGTATGAAGACATTGTCTCATGTGCTATCAAGACAGAAAAAGAATTCTCTAAGTCTTATGACTTTAAAGAAAAGCAAGAGAAGAAGAGATCTACTGATAAATCTGGAAATATAAATAAGGAGAAGAAGGGAAAAGTTCAAAATCCATCCTGTAGTAAATGTGGGAAGAAACACCCCGGTACTTGCTTAAAAGGAATGAGAGTTTGTTACAAGTGTGGTGAAAAAGGCCACCAAGCTCATGATTGCAAGGGAAAGAGAGTTTCTGTCAACGTGGAATGCTATAATTGCAGAGAGATGGGACATTATGCAAATTAATTTCCTAAACGTTAGGGGAACTTACCTCAGAAAAGGCCAAGGGATCAAAGCCAAGCTTATGCTATCACTACTGCTGAGGTAGAAGCTCCGAAAGAGGTGGTGGCAGGTAATTTAATGGTTTCCTCAAGTTTAGAAAATGCTTTATTTGATTCTAGATCATCGTATTGTTTCATATATTCCCAGTTTTCTAAGAAAATTATATATTTCCAATTTGATTTAATAAAGGAGTTGTCAGTTAAAACTCCAAAGGGAAGTATCATTGCAACAAAGTTTTGTGAATCAGTCCCCATTAGAGCACATAAATGTTCTTTATCCGCTGATTTCATTGTCATACCTATGATTGAGTTTGATATAATCCTTGGTATAGATTAGCTTTCAGACTATGATGTAAAGATTTATTGTAATAAGAATGAGGTTACGATTTTTGATGATGATGATAAGGAACACCTTATCTTTAGAGCAGAATCGTCACCACCTAATTCTTATTTAGATCTACCCCCAGTAGCTCAACTAAATTCAATTATTAGGGAGGAAGAGAATCAAATGACTAAGGGAGAGGAAAGTAATGTTCAAATAGAGGATGTAACTATTGTGAAAGAATATGTAGATGTGTTTCTGGAAGATTTACTTGGGATCCTCCAGAACGAGAAGTTGAATTTTCCATTGATTTAGTTCCTGGATCAAGGCCTATATCAAAGACCCCTTATAGAATGGCCACCGTGGAATTAGTTGAACTAACGAAACAATTATAGGAATTGAGTAATAAGAGATTTATTCACCCTAGTGTTTCTACATGGGGACCCCCTTCCCTTTTTGTTAAGAAGAAATATGGATCTATGAGGTTGTGCATTGACTACAGGGAGATCAATGCTATAACAATAAAGAACAAGTATCCCTTACCTCACATTGATGATTTATTTGACCAACTTCATGGAGCTCAATACTTTTCAAAGATTGACCTTCGATCTGGATACCATCAGTTGTGTGTGAAAAAGGAAGACATTCCGAAGACAACATTTCGAATAAGGTACAGGCATTACGAGTTTACAGTAATTCCTTTTGGATTGACTAATGCACCCTCTGTATTCATGGATCTAATGAATAGAGTTTTCAAGGAATATCTTGATGATTTTGTGGTGGTATTTATTGATGATATCTTGGTATACTCCAAAAGCTACGAAGATCATGAAAATCACTTGCGCATTATCCTGAATACTCTTAGAAGACATGAATTATATGGGAAGTTTAGCAAGTGTGAATTCTGGATTCAGAAGATTTATTTTCTTGGCCATATTGTCTCTAAGGATGGAATTTCCATTGATCCTTCTAAGACTAAGGCAATACAAGAATGGACAACACCAACGAGTATAACTGAGGTATGCAGTTTTATTGGTTTGGCAGGTTATTATCCACGTTTTGTCCATAATTTTGCCCGATTGGCTAACCCATTAACGAAGATCACACGTAAAGGGGTTAAATTTGTTTGTAAAAAAGAGTGTGAAGAGTGTTTTGAAGAACTGAAGAGAATATTAGTCAATTATCCTATATTTAATCTACCATCGGGGAATGATGGGTTCGTTATTTATAGTGATGCATCAATGAAAGGACTTGGTTGTGTCCTTATGCAGAATGATAGGGTTATTGCCTATGCATCACGACAACTAAAAATTCATGATCAGAACTATCCTACTCATGATCTCAAGTTAGATGCTGTAATATTTGCCTTGAAGATATGGAGACATTATCTCTATGGTGAAAAATGTGAGATATATACCGATCACAAGAGTTTGAAGTATATTTTCTCACAAAAAGAACTCAACATGAGGCAAAGGCGATGGCTTGAACTACTCAAGGATTATGATTGCACGATACACTACCACCCGGGGAAGGAAAATAAGGTTGCAAATGCTTTGAGTAGAAAATATCATGGAGTTTTGAACATAATGAGAGTGGAAAGGGATCCTATTTTCATGGATCTAGTAAATATGGATATGGGAATCACCATGGAGGGTGAAACATCAAAACTTTTTCAAATGGTTTCCAAACCATCTTTACTAGAAAGGATAAAGAGTTCTCAGGCCGATGATGAAGAGTTGAAAAAAAATATTAAAGCTGTGAATGATGGGCGATTGAGTGACTTTGTGTATGAAGATGAAAATTTGAAATTTGGGAGGAGACTTTGTGTTCCCGATATACCTGATTTAAAGAGGGAATTGTTGGATGATTCTCATAGTTCCAATTTCTCTATACACCATAGGAGCACTAAAATGTATAGAGATTTAAAGGGACATTTTTGGTGGGACAACATGAAGAGGGAGATTACCAATTTTGTGTCAAGATTTATGGTCTGTTAACAAGTGAAAGCTAGAAGGCAACAGCCTGGAGGAGTATTGCAACCTCTTCCCATACCTGAGTGTAAATGGGATAATATCATGATGGACTTTGTCATGGGACTACCAAAGAATCCTAGAGGTAATGACACAATATGGGTCATTATTGATCGTCTTACCAAGTCAGCACATTTTCTTGCTATAAGAGAAGATCTACCACTTGAACGTCTAGCAAGACTATATATTAATGAAGTTGTGAGACTTAATGGAGTACCCATATCGATTGTCTCAGATCGTGATCCCCATTTTACATCAAGATTCTGGAAAAGTCTTAAGAAGGCCTTGGATACTGAACTTCGTTTGAGAACTGATTACCACCCTCAAACAGATGGACAATCAGAACGAACTATTCAAACCTTAGAAGACATGTTGAGATCATGCTCCCTTGACTTTCAGGGTATGTGGGATCAATATTTAACTCTGTTAGAATTTTCCTATAACAATAGCTTCCATTCAAGTATTCGTATGGCACCATATGAAGCATTATACGGAAAGAGATGTCTCACACCAACCTTTTGGGATGAAGTTGGTGAAAGAAAACTTGTAGGCCCAGAACTGGTGGAGGAAACGGTGGAAAAGGTGAAGGTAATCCAAAACCACATCAAAGCAGCTCAAAGTAGGAAGAAGAGCTATGCTAACAACTGAAGGAAGGATTTTGAATTTCAGGTAGGAGATCATGTTTTCTTGAAGGTATCTCCATGGAAGGGAGTTATACATTTCGGTAAGAAGGGTAAATTGAGTCCCAGGTACATTAGACCCTTCAAAATTCTAGAACGAATTGGGGTTGTAGCTTACCGTTTGGCAATGCCACCAAGTCTCTCCAAAGTTCACGATGTGTTCCACATATCACTGTTGAGAAAATACATGCCTCACCCAACGCATGTACTCACCTATGAGTAATTAGAACTGGAACCTGATCTATCGTATTGCGAAGAGCCCGTCAGGATTCTTGACACAAGAGAACAAGTGTTGAAAAACCAGACGACTCATCTGGTAAAAGTTCTATGGAGAAACCATAAGATGGAAGAGGAAACGTGGGAACCCGAGGAACTTATGATGAAGAATCACCCAAGTCTTTTTATACAGTTATATTATAAGAAATTTCGAGGATGAAATTATTTGAAGGAGGGGAGAATGTAACACCCCAAGCTTCCACGGTACCCTTCTCTTTGAATGATACAATAGCGTGTGTTGTACGCAACTTCGAGTTCTAACACACACCACAACCAATCAAACTAGCTGTTATGAATAGTAATACATAATTTTTGAAATTTTATAAATTTTATATTTCAAAATGGACTTAATTTTTGGATTTGGAATATCTAATTTAGCCTAGGGTGAAATTTTGGAACTTTTCAGATAACTTTTATATTTTGATGAATAGTGAAAATTACTAAATTTTAATTAAAAATAACTTTTTTAATAAAAATAATTAATAGTGATAAATTATAATATTGAGTGGTTTTAAAGTATAATTATAATATAATTTTACTATTTTATCCAATGGTGGTCATTAGAATTAATTTCACTTTGAAATTGGACATAAACAATTGTCAATCTTTTGATTGATATTGTTTCTTAAAAACACGCTATTTGTTTTGACAACGGGAATTAATTATAAAATTAATTAATACAACTTATATTTTTGAAATTTTGTAAAATAGACATCAATTTTTAATTCAGAATATCAATTATATCTTAGGGTGAATTTTTGGCATTGTTTTGAAAAACTTCGATTTTTGATGAATAGTGAAACCACAAGTGGTAGTTAAAAAAAACTGATTTTTTGTTTAAATGAAATTTTAGCACCTTTGTGATTTAAATTTCCAAAATCCGACATACATCATTTTCATTAGGAATTAAAATGTGGTTCAATGGGATTAAAATAATTTTTTGTGAATAGTAACTTTTAAGTTCTATTAATCGCGATTAAAGGTAATTAGTGTAACTTAAGGTAAATATAATGTTATAATAATATGAAATTACCTTTACACTTGTCCTAACCTTATTGGGTGATTCATGACCGACCAATAAAATACATGGGTCAACTTGGGGACCCCATGTAGCCACTTGGGTAAGAAAATGACATTAATAACTTTTTATTTAAAGTAAAAATAAAATTGTCACAAACATGTGTTATTTTACTAAAAAAATTATTACATGGGGTTATATAAGTTAAATTTTAGACTATAAATATTCATTGGAAATCTAAAAATATTTCCTACATCATGGTATTTTTTTTTATAATTTTTAGACTTTAAATAAATTAAATTTTTTATAACACCATGATGATGCAACGATTACCTCATTAATTAACGATTTAAATAAAACGAAAAGATAATGTAAAATATAAGACTTAAACTTGTCAAAAACCTATTGTATGAGTATATTTCAAATCCTTATCACATTATACTCTAAATATATAATTTTGGGACCTTTGAAATCCAAAAATCCCTTCATAATAATGTAACATTTCATGACTTTCCAAGAGTACCCCTCCTCTCCTCTTATAAAAGGCCCCCACCACTACCACCTTATTCACACATTCCAAGCCATTTGGATTGGACAACCTCTGACCAAATACTCTCTCAACTTCCCTATCTTACTACTATAAGCCTCACTTTGGGCAGAAGTCTTCCCAAGGATGCCTTTGGCTCAAATAAAAAAGAGTTACCCAATTTTAAGGTAATGTCTTCTCTTATGTTCTTTTGTATTATTTTTCTTCTCCAACCCCTTAAACTCTTTTTATTCCTTTATTTTGTAACAGAAACAGTATATTAAATATACTAGGATGTTTTTATGATAAGTATTTGAGCTACACTTACACACACCTCCGTCTAATGGTTAAGGAACATACTGTTTCCGTGGATGGCGAATTACTGCCTCACGAAACAATGATTGTTCTATCTTATCCTACCAAACCTCATGGTGGCCATTATGATGACACTATATTTATTTATGATATATATTATATTTATTTTCTCTCTATTCTTCTTTATTTTACATTTAAAACATACCTTTATGCTTTGCATGTTGTGAAAATGCGATAATTTCATTTGAGGAAGTGTGGACTACCGCCCCCTCAAGTGATGTGACTCATTCATGAAATACATGGAATGTTTAAAGAATTGAATTAATGAACTTATGTGACCTATATAACATATATATTATAATATAATTATAATATATATATATCTCATTTAGTTTTAATTCCATTAAATACGAAATAGAAATGAAAGTTGCGTTCATGCGTACGTACGGCTTACCGTCTCCATGAACGGTGCATTTCATTTATTACCTATAAATGTTATTTAATATTATAAATGAATGTATATGCTGGATATATATGATATATATGATATCTACATCATGAATATAATTCTGGATATAATGGATATTTTACCACATGAACAACTTGTAATTATAAGAAGTTTATTTTTGACTCAAGTACCAAAGATCGACAAAACGGCCATTATTAACTTAAATAATTACATAATGTTCATAACATGGTAATAAGTGATATAAAAGGAATAATGAACTTGAAAATTTTTCTTAAGCAAGTATAAATTAACTCTAGTGCATTATTCAGGAGGTTAAAGAACGATCGAGTCAAGTCGGACACGAGGTAAGGGACTTCATCTCAATCTCCTTTCATTGAGGAATATTTTGTTTTATACACAACTTTATTTTATATGGTGTATAAACCCCTTTGAATTTTACTTTTTTTCAAAAGGAATCTTTTTATACGAAGCGTTTTTACTAAACGACAAAAGGAATGTTTTGTCTTACGTATGCAGCGACAACGACTTCTTCGCCGCCATGACCATTATTTGAGTTTCGACTTCCTCTACAAGCCATAACTTTTTTTAAATGAAAAATAAATACCAAGTTTTAATTTTATTTTATTTTGTTATTTAAAATGGTTTTGATAATGTTTTATTATATCAATGTGTTTTATTGATATATTGTGATTGAAATGTGAAAATGTTATGTTTCCTTTATGCATGTTTTATGTTATACGATTATGTTATGGTTTATGATATGTTTAAACCTTTTCATATAAGGAATGAATTGGACTTAAAAATCTATGAGTGGATCCCGCTATAGATCCTCGATGTATCGGTAGGTCTCATGAGACAAACTAGTGTCTTGGAACGAGGCCTTGACAAAATCTTATTCATAGTCTTGGCACGAGGCCTTGGCTACGTGGTTATGATAGTCTGGCATTATGCATTCCATTATTATGAAAGTGGTTATTGATATTTAATGTGATTATTCGACTAGTATAATATCCATGTGAATAAGTAAATGGAATTATTTCATTTTACTTTTTCCATATTATGCTAAAGTTTAAGTTTAAAAGGCTTTTGTTTTAGTTATACATTGACTTAAATGTTTATGTTTATTTATGAAAGTTTCCACTATATTGTTATCCTTACTGAGCATCTGAGCTCACCCCTTTCAATGTTTTAATTTTTCCAGGATGTGAAGAAGTATTTTATGAATGAAATGCAGGGATATTATGAGGGGATATGAAGACAATATGTTGTTGTAGTTTTGTTTTACTTTATGATGTAATGTAAGACTTATGAATATATCTAGTGTTTCCAAGGCTACTAAACTAATCGGTCTTTAGAGACTTGATCTTTTGTGATCATTCCAACGTTACGTAATAATGCACCGACTCTGGGTAACTGGGGTTGGGGCGTTACATAGGATATAGTTTATGCCTCATTTACCATGTGTTTATATGATTTGAATTGATTGAATTATTTAAATGAATTTTATAGAAATTATAGAAATGAGTTTGAAGAACTCATGGAATGTAAATGTTATGAGTTGATGAATGTTATAAAATAGTGAATTAGATGATTATGGTAGTGTATTCCTTGGATGGTATACCTAGGATATTTATTCCATAGGATGTTATGGATGTTTCTCCCATGGATCTTATTTATGGTAGTGGAATCCTTGGACCTGTTTTCTCTTTGGGTATTGATTATGTAGGATGCCTTAGGTGTTTTTACCCCTTGGATCTGTATTGATTGGACTTTCATTGGATATGGCCTATTAACATGATCCATGGAATCCAACCAAGTAATTATTGAGTTTCCATCAAGATGCTCTTAGGACTCGACGTTGATGCCTTAGTCTTCTATAACTTGGATCTGACCCTTTATAGTCTAACAATTTTGATTACAAGATATGGTCATTATGAACACTTATGGTTGTATGACATGGACATGATGGATATAATATAATTGGTTTTATAGTGTGTCCATAGTGGATATATTTTTCTATGTTTACAGATAGCCTTCGTATGAGCATTTGACTATAGTGGGTAGACCAAACAACATCATTTGTTTATTCTTATTTACATCTGCCCCTTGTTTACAGGAGCTTGAGCATTGTTTATAGGGATCCATGTTTGGATATACAGTATAACTTGTAGTTATTACTTTTCTATGGTATTTTAATTGTACTACTGTCATACTTGTTATATAACACACACTTCTTTAGCATGTCTTACATAGACTAGATTTGTTATAGACACCGTTGGTGGTGGACTACTAAGTGTTATCTCACACTTTGTTTGGGCTGCCGTTGGGTACCCAGATAGACTTCATGCATACAGGTAAGGACAAGGAAAAAAAAAACATTTTACAATGCTTGATTTTTTCTATGATTAGGAGTAGGGGAGAACAAGACTCATGATGCAAGCTGAGATAGTTCTGTTGGTCTTTTTGGTATTTTGATTCATGTATTGCAATAGATCTTTTATACTTATTTTCCTACTTTATAGAGACATGAAATAACATGTAATTTTGTATATAAGATTACTTGTGGAATTGTTTATTTATTCCTAACTTGGATTTTTATCTTCTATTAGTTATTTATCTTCTTCCACTACTGATCTATACGATTGTTATCGCTATGCTACACTATGACATGTGGGAATAGTCTCCCCAAAGACACAACATAGGCCTTTGATACTAGTCAGAAACCTCTGGTGTATAGGGAGGAATTATTAAGGCCATGTGACCCACTGGATCAGGGTACCATTTAGTGGAATCCAGATCAGAATGTTACACCTTTTGGGGCTTTAATTTATGAAATTTTAAGGCGACTAATGATATTTTGGGTGACATTTATTTTTTTAGGTAATTATGAGTTATTAATTTTTGGGATGAAAAATGAAAGGTATGAGATAACCTTTGAGGTTAAAACATTTCTTTAATGTTATTTCAAGTATTTTATCATATTTTTAGGAGTGTTATAAGAATTATATAGTTTTATAAAAGGAAAACCCATAGACCATGTGAAAACCCATCACATCTGGCGAGGTCGTAAGGTTTGAACCCACAACTGAAGGGAGATAAGGGTGCATCAACTACCACTAGCCTACATGATGTCATAGTTAATATGAAATTTTTATTTATTTAAACTATATGAATAATAAATTTTAAGTTGATTTTGGGAACATATGTTTTATTGAATATATAAAATTGTAATTGGAAAATGATTTGGTGATTAAGTGATTAATGTTATTTTGGAAGATGTACACTATTTTGGGAATGCTATATGATTAAGGTAAATAGAATACCATGAGATTTTATTTAAGAACTAATGGTAAATTTATATTTTGGAATCATATATGATTTTATTATGGATTTATGGTGATTGAGATTATTTTTGGAAATAGTTAGCATATCTTGGAGATTATGTGATTTAGGAAACTACATTTTTGGTATGAGACTTTAATATTCATTGATGTTATTTGGGGATAAATTTTAATATTATCTTAGAAGACTATGTGATCAAATCCTTCTAAATTTTGGGTTTCAATCTTAGTTTGGACTATTTTGAGGAATTTTAAGGACAATTATTTATTGAATGATCTAAGTTTACCATTAGGTATTACTGTTGAATTTTTGATATTAAGGTAGTTTTTCTTTGATTAAACATTTATTATTTTTTGGTAATTATCTTATCTTCATAAAACTATTTTAGTTTTAGTTAATGACTAAATATAATAGGAATAGATTGTTATCATTTTTTGGATCTTGTGATATATAGAAGTTGATTCTAAAGCTCTAGGGAATAAAAATTCACCTTGAATACTCATCGATTGGAGAAAAAGACAAGTTTGTGGATGAAATTGATTAAAGGATGAATTATTATTGTCAATTAAGTATATTTACTTATGTTATTATATTAGTCTATAAAGAAATTCCTTAACTATAGTAAAAGTATATTTAAATAAAAATGTTATTTGTTTACTTTTCTTATAGAGAAATCAATGTACTCATAACCTATTAAAGATTTACTATTTTGTGGTGGTTAACTTTCTCATGAACATGTTCTCTATCAATCTATATAAATCCTTGAGATTTATATTTTCTCTTCCATGTCCATGTTTTTTAACATGGAAGCCTAATATGTGTTACATCAGGTAACCTCTATACTTTCCTTTCTATATTTTAAAATGAAAGATTTATTGAATAATTTTTATGAAGTAGGTTTTCAACAAAGGTATTTTAAAAGTCAAACCCTTATTACTAATGTTAAATTCAAAATTGTGAGGACACAATTTCCAAGGTGGGATGGAACATCCCGATATTTTAAAAGGAAACACTATGTTTGATAGCGTACAAGATACACAACACCGAGCATAAAGTGAACAACCAAATATTATTATTTAAAATGTGACTGTTATAACATATCCATTGAATTTAAGAGTATAAATAAGAATAATTGGTTTATTAAATAATTATATAAATGTATTGTTAAATGAATCTACAAAAAAATCACATAATAGTGATGGTTTTAACCACCTCCAAATGGTTCTACAATGGTTTCCCAAAATAGCTGCTGAAGTTTTCATCGGCATCCAACTCACATCGGTTCCATATATTTAGTGTTGGTTTCTAGGAACCATCACAGAACATTTATTCTGGGGAAGTTTTCTTAGTTTTAGTGGGGGTTTTCCCTACCAAAAAATGTTAATGATATAACGGTCATTTAAAATACCTCTATATCCTCCACATTTTTGGTAGGGGAAACCGCCGCTAAAACCAAAAAAACCACCACTAAATAAATATATACCTTAAATAGCAGTAGTTTAAACAACTTCTATATATCAATTTAAAAAAAATCCACCAGCAAAATCTATAGCCCCAGAACAACCAAAAAAAATTCGATATATATATATAATAAATCACCTTGTAAATTATCATAAAAGATATAATAGTGAGTCAATAACAAGGAAATTAAAATATCAATACTATATATAGGCAATAACCCTCTATATTGGGATGATCTATACATGTATTACTAGCATGTAAAAATTTATAGACTAGTCCATGAATACATTACAACATGTAATCATGGAAAAACATTCTAGTGGATATTCAATTCCTAAGACATCCTAGTAAGAAATCAATAAATGTAGTTGTGAATTCATTAAGAAAATTCCAATAAGGTGTACACAACCCAAAAATGGTATTAAACTAAGGAATACTAGTGGTAATGCTCAAAACCACTTGGTCATAACATAAATTATTCTAGAGGCACATGTTTGTGAAAGGTTACTTATTACCACTATATTTTCAAAGTCTCAAACCAAAAGTTTTATAAGTGACACTTGATATGAGTTATATTTATTTAATAAATTAAGTTTCAAAAGGGGTAAAAGTGATTTCTAATGAAAAAATATTTTTATTAAAACTTATTAAAAATTAAAGAGAAAAAGGAAGATAAGAATCTAATCAAGATAGTATTTTCAAAATATAGTTTTCCATAAAACTTTCTAAACTTTAAACTCCTTTAAAAAACATATAGATTATCAAGTTTCCATTTTAGTTGAATTCTTGAAACCATTAAATAATTATGTTGAATGACTTATTCCCACCTTGTAAACCTATCCACCACATCATCTGTTGACTTATAGGTTATTCAAGTTTATTTGGAATAAGTGATTCCCAATATCAAATATAGGTGGGAATCATAGAAGTATACTTGAGTTTATAATTTAACAAAAAAAATATATTTAGGCTAAAGAAAGAATACAAGGTTAAAAGATATCCTAAATTTGGTTTAGGACTAAGGGTATTTTAAGGATTCCCATTTCAGATCATAATAGACACCAAGGAAAAATTTCAATTTGCTAAAATGATAGGATTTAGTGTTATGGATTAAGATCAAACTGTTTAACTCACATGTTAAGGGAAAATCATCAACATAGATCCAAACTTATAAAGGATTCACTAATAATAAATATGTTTAATGAGATTTTATATTACAATAAAGAGGGGATGTGTTTTTTTACATAGTTCCAATTAGACACTTAGAAAGCATTTAACCCATTATATAAAAATATCTTTAAAAACAATTAATTTATATCTTTAAAATATAAATAGGTTTCATTACTTTATGAAAAATGAAGGTTGGCATCATATAGAAATAACCAAATAATCACTCGGTGAGTCGACACCACCTACCAAAAATTTAGGCAATCTTTATAAATCCAACGATCTCCAAGAAGTACTTAAGAATAACTCAACCAAAATTACCAGCCAAAGGAAACCAATACATAATCACTATAAATTATGAATGAAATAAAATCCATTAAAAACAAATAATACAAACTCTATAAATTAACTTAAGAACATTGGATCACTATGTTCTATATATTCTCTAAGAAACCAACAATGCATTTCATCCAAATCCATGGAAATACCTAAAGTAAACCTACCTCAATATAATTCAATCAAAACAATGATGGATGATGATCAATCATCCCATACAAGCCTCTATAGAATAAAAGAAGAGGAAACCCCAATATATTGGGTGAATTTCACCATGCTCAAGTGGAATTCCTCTTAAAATACCTTATTTAATAAGAGAGATTATAAATAGGGGTAAGAAAATGGAATATAGGAGGGAATATAGAATTACGTTAGACTTTAGTGTGATAAAGGACCATGAATCTTACATGAATTAGGGGGAATGAAGAAGGGATAATAAGGATTTGGAAAACCAATTCAGAAATGATAGTCACATGAAAGAAAAAAATGACAACATCCTGGCCTATACGACCCAAGTTTATATAAGTGATTTAATTAATGAATCATCGATGTTCATGAATTCCACTAGTCTATCAACTAGAGACATTTGAGTCAAGACATTAAAACCAAATTGATCATGAACTATCATACATAGTCATAGAATTATTTACTGATAAAAGACATGAGAATAAAAGAATAGGGATATGGAAATAACCTACTAAGCATAGATGTTGTGATTCCTTTATTTTTCTAGAAGGTACACCATTAAAAAATTCTCAAAAAACTGTTTACACATTTCAAAATATAGGGATATTACTATATACCCAACCATACCCTAGAAACAAAAAATGCAGTTACCCATCTAAAAAAATACCCCCAAAGAACCAAGCATATATATTTTCATGCAATGTAAGGTAAATACAGATATCCCTACCAGAAACCACAACATGGTTTCTGAATCACCATATTAGTATTAGTCTGTCATAAGTTTAGTTACACATCATATCCAAATCAAAAGAGAACCCTAATCACTACCTGATACACTTTTAATGACACCCTCTCTATCTCCATCTCCACTTCCTACCACCGTCACCTATATGACAATTATGTTGAAAATTAAATAGTGTTTTATATTTAAATTTAAACTTAAAACCAATAGAAGTTTATATACTAAATGATTTTTAAGTTGTGTCATTTACCTTCTCACTACCATCCATTTATGAAATATCACCAGGTATAGATCCATTCATCTTCTGATATAATTCAATCAACGCTTTCTATAGAGCAACAACCTTTGCATCTTTCATATTTATATGAGCCCCTGTTCCTGAATTGTGATTTTTATTTCAACAAAATCACTCTAAGCATCTTGAGGTATGGGATAACTACAACCAGGAGTAGATGCTACTATAATACCTAGTGGCCTGTCAAAGACCTCAGATGGTAATGGTCCCAAACCCATCCCACACACTTGACCAGGATGCTCCTTCCCAAGGACTTGACCAACTAGATCATCCTGGGAGATCGAGAAAGACTGTGTGAGATTTAAATCCCATAGTTCTTTTATTTTTACCTATAAATAAAATATAATTCATATTTTAAGTAATACATATTAACATAGTGAACAATGGAAATAAGTTATTATAATGAAAATAGAATTCATACCCCAACTTCTTTGGTAGGCTCATTAACACAACTCCCATCATATTTTGTATGGACATCCAACCATGGTTCCATTTGGGAGACTTGGTTCCCTAAATTATTTAACTGCATTAAAAAAATATAAATCAACAATTTAATGTATAAAATAGATAATTTTATCTTATAAATATTTAAACTAATGAAAATATTACCAAAGTCGATCTGTTTCTGGAAATTTTTTTTGTCCCGACAGTGTAAGAGATGATTTATTTAGCTCAACTTGAGGCATTTTACCTTAAAAAATCATGAAATAAATAACATGTAATTTAATAGTAATATATTAAATGTCATTTTTTTTTCATATGTATGTATATATGTAAAATAAGATTAATATAATAATATATATTTCAATACCATGTGATTCTCATGATGATGGATATCATCAAAAGTATTCCTTTTCTCTCTAGGTACCCCTTCAGGTACCTTATCATATAGCTTCTAAGTTATCAATGAAGCATCATTGAATTCATTCCATAATCTCCATTTAAAATCCTTCTACTTCTTACCCAAAATTTTCAATGTTCACTTTCATGCTATAAGATCAAAAATGGTAAAGTGGAATAACATTTGTACAAAGAGATTCATTTTTAAAATATTAGAATTTAATAACATACTGATATTCAATTACACCATAATGTATTAAAATTACCTTTATCTCTGAATCAAAGACTTCATTTTTATAATATTGAGAAACATGCCTTTAATCATCATAAGTAATCTAAAGAGTAACCAGATCTACCACCAGTTGGCCTAAAATATAGCCAAATAATCCTACGACATCATCTGTAGGGACCCCATAATAGTTAAATGGGTCAACTATCTTAAATCCATTTAGATTCTAGACATCTGAACTGTTCATATTTATCTTCATAGTATAATTGTTTGCATCTTTTATAAAAAAACAATTAGTAGTATAAAAAAGGTGCAGTAACTTTATTCACATTAAAATTTATATCTATAACTGTCACCCTCTAATATCCTCATAAATAAATAGGAGTGACGACCTTCTCCTCACTGCTGAAACTATTGAATGGGGAGGTTCTATCTCATATGCTGAAGAAGTGTGTGCCAAATGTTGATGGAATGGAGGGTGTGAGAGATAATGTAGGGGGAAGACAGAGGATGTATCCGATGCTGTTGGGAGGGATACTGATGGATCATCATCTGTCAGTGTGGTTGAGGGAACATCAATTGGGAGTCGACTGGGATCAGTGAAATGATTCCTCCTTTTCATTCCTATCATTTAATCAAATAAAATTAAATTCATAACATATATTTCAAAAAATTAATGCAGTTTTTTTAGAAACGATAACATATGCACAATACTGAAAAACATAATATGTATAACTATGATAATTAATGTCTTCACATATAACATAAGTGGTTGATAAATTAATGGATGACTGCACATACAATCATTTTTTCCTTCAATCATGTCTTTGTTCTACTCCATCATTACTTCATCTACTTCATCCACCCTTGTAAGACTAATATTTTTAATATGATGATGGAAAAATAAGGTCGCTTCTTGCTACTGATGAGATTCAATTTCAGAGGTCAAATATTCCACTTCATCATCCATATCATACAAGTCTCTTTGTTTTATGTGAACAAATAAACTCCACCCTTAATCCACAAAATATTATACATAATATACTCTTTTCTCTTGTGATTATAAGATATATGGATCATGTAATTCAAGGTCACCTACATCCATTAAGTAATATAAGTTCAGATAATTAAATTTCTAGGAATCTCTTTTAATACCTTGGTAATATCAACCCACATTAATTTGAATAAAACAACTAAAAAATTACTATGGTAGTTTAATTTTATAATATCATTCAACTTTCCATAGTATCCCAATTTAGAAACCATAAATATAACAAAATTCTATGTTTTCAAAACCTATTCTTGATTGACTGTATGAAATTTAAATCCATTCACATTGTAAGTATTGAACTTTCTAGACTGTTTCAGAGGAACTCAAGCCATAAAATTTAAATCTTTTGAAAACTCAACCTGAATATCAGTATTCATGATATAAAAAAAGTAATATACAATATTATATTTACAAAATACATGTGTTAACCTAATATCTATATTGATTGCAATATTTATGAACTTACACGACATGCAAACCATTCTACAATCTCTTTATTAACATATTTTGTTATATCTTTCTCATTTTGTGTTTGAATTATCATTCATCTCTCTGTTTTTATCCTAATATCTTCAATAAATGGATATTCAATTTCACTATTCAGAATCACATATCTATGTGCCTATAATAATTCTATTTTTATCACTGTAACATTTGAGCTCCTCCCAACTGATCGGCCAATAACAGGAAATATTTTTGATTTCCCATGTAGTTGAGATTGAGTTGATGTGTCCTCAACATGTCCAACTCAATTAAATATTATCTCAATATCATCAAAGTATCTAGAACAAAAGGTAAGACGCTATTATTCTAAATATCCTTCAGAAATAGAGCCTTCGAGTTGAGCTTTATTTTTCACACATGATTTCAAATGGCCAAGATATATGTGAAATAAAATAAATAAAACATAATTGATTAGCCAATAAATGAGGCTAATATTCATTGTTAATATATATAATATTCATGTTCTTTATTATTCATAAACACCATTTTAGTGCATTTTACACTTTTAACATCATTTCACATTATGATTGTAATACCTTCTTAAAATGCACTATTATGTGGTACATTTTTGAACATCATTTAAAGTAACCAATGATTCATCTGATTTTAAGGAATATAATTATACATATTTTAATTTGATATTTTGGGAAATTTATCTACACTTAAATATAAACATGTTTGATTTAGGGATCAATGGAGAATTCATGGAAGAAGATGGGGATATTTTGTGATGAAAGGAAACAATTCTGGAGAAGTCATATTGGAAATCAGCCCACTGATGAGACTGTGGGGCCCAACATAAAGGCCCAATGAATCCCAAATTTCGTGTTATTTTAGAAGAAATGTAGAGTAAAAAATCACTCTTCATTATCCAATGCTAATTCGGCCTCCATGGTGTCCATTTAGGTGGACCAAGTTAGAGATAAAATTGTAGGCCAGATTCTGCGGCCCAGAAAAACAGTCCACTAATATAATCATATCTCCGAATACACAACTCCAAATTGGACCAAATTTTACAAGAAGTTAGGAGACATTCTGGGATCTATTTTATTCTTCTATGTCTCACTCTTATTCGGCAATATAGAAGGACTTACAAGTGCGTCTGTTCGGTGGAAGCAAGCTGGATGCTACCTCGGGTCAAGGGTGGAAAAGTCTCCTCTCCCTTACTTTCCACCACCCTAGGCCTACTATACTTAAGTGGGATCTTTTTTACTGTTTTAGTCTCGACCCAAGGCTCCAAAAATTCCTATTTAAGGTAGTGGTGGTGAAGGAATTTGATAATATTTGAGCTTTCTTTCATTGTAATCTGCGGTTTTGTTGTCTCAAATTTGTCTTCCACATGTAAGTTGTTTTAATTCATCCTTGTTTCTTAATAAAAGTTATTATTATATTATTATTCTTTTCTTATCCTTATCACTTTTATACCATTGGTTCAAGTTGTGAACTTGTTCATACCAAACCTTGTGATATTATCACACAACGGTGGAGTGATTGTTATTTTATTGTGTTTTTTTTACTTCTCCATTTCCTCCCTCACGAGTCTACTTCCCGCTTCCATTGAAACCATAGAATCAATGGAGGGATAACCAAATTATGGGTTGATCCAAGGGAGTATCAAAGATATGTATTGGATGTTATTTATCACCCCATTAATGTATAATCACTTCTTTAATTGATATTTTTATTTGATGATTTTTAAACTCCATCGTCCTTGTTGAATTTAAGGCCACACACTTCATATTCAAATATGAACCTTTACCTTGAAGTGATCAAAACTTTGATCCTTAAAGTGTATAGATGATTAGTATTAAAGGGTGTAGGAATTAAAACAGTAAGTGATGATGTTGTTTTATCTCCTTAAATGAACCCATCTCAAATATAAGAAATTGAAATCATTGAAAAGGAAATACGTCCAATCCACCCCGAGCGATAACCTAGGATCAACTCATTATTTTAAATTGAATTAACTTAAATATATTAGTTATACTTTAAACCCATATAAAATCAACCCAAGTTGGCCACTTCATAGACAAAAACAGTCCATATAATGTACGTTTCTATAGGTTTCTTCTTAGGTCTCTGAGGATTCGATAACCCAAGCTAAACTAAAAGGACCGTTCTACCTTCATCTCTTGGGTAAATTTGAGCGAGAATCAAATTTTAGCGCCATTTCCAGGGACCCAAGTAAGTCATATAAAAATCCATTCTATTCTCCCCCATTTCTTCTTTTCTCATCCAAATTCTCTTATCTTGTCCCTTTATCGTTTTTTTTTCTTTTGGCGCATGTCCGCCTACACCCGTGATCAATCGAACCGTCTAGTTAGGGTGGATAGTCCTAGGGTTGGTGAGTCAAGTACACCAAGGGAACTCTTTACATTAGATCCTAATCTTCCTAACACCCCTGAGTCAAAAATTGATCCCATTTCAATATAAGTTCTTTAAAGAAACCAACTCATAAACCCGGGTGGGAATCAAAATGGAAACCCAAATGAGGCAGCCTCAAACTTGGGGAATGCAATTGATCAAACCATGAATGACTACCTCACACCTTCCTAGAACAATGACCCCTCATGAATTAGACATAACTCCCTAGGAGATTCTAACTACATCTTTAAAACCCATGTCCTAAACCATCTTCCCACATTCCATGGAATGGAGTCTGAGATGCCCTACCTTCACATTAAGGAGTTCAATGACATTGTAGAAACCATGTGTCCCCCACATCAACTAGAATCAGATAAGATGAGGCTATTTCCTTTTTATTTAAAAGATCAAGCTAAAAATTGGCTAAAAAATTTGAGACCATCATCCATAAACTCTTGGTACCAACTACAAAGAGAATTCTACAAAAAATACTTTCCCCACCACAAAAAAATTGCACTTAAAAAGAGTATCCAAAACTTTTTTGAAAAAGAGGGAGAGTCATTATATGAAACATGGGAGAGGTTCAAAGACACTCTAAACATAGTTCCACACCATGGTTTTTCTATTCCTGAACAAGTGAGAATTTTCTATAAGGGTTGGGTCCAGGGAATAAACAATTCATTGACATAATGTGTAATGGAACCTTTAAAAACAAAGCCCCAAATGATGCTTACGAGTATCTAGAAAGACTTTCTGAAGAAAACCAAACATGGGGAACTTCACCTTATTCTGAAAATCCACAAAGAACTACTGGAATTCATACACTTAGAGAAGAGGAAAGCCTTAGGGATAAACTCGCAGCACTCTCTAGGAAGGTTGAAGAGATAGACCTTAGGAAAGTCTATGAAATCCAAACTGTAGACCCTGTTTTCACAATTTGTGAAAAACATGACCATAAGATAGACAAATGACCAACCATTCCATCCATCAAGGATTTTCTTTTAGGAGGACCCCCAACAGAAGTAAATGCTTTGAACTTTCAAAATCCTCAATACCAAAACAACTTCAACCCAAGGTATAATGACCACCCAGGCTTCCGATGGAAAGATAACCAACAACCTAGCCAACCACAGGGACAAAATCCTTACCCCCATCAGAACTGCCAATCCCATAACCAGTTCCAAACCCAACCTATCTAATACCAACAACCACTTGTCCATTTTCAACAAACCATCCCACCTCCAAAATATCCCCCTGGGATAAACCAATATTCTCAAGCACCAACCCAAACTGTTCCACAAAGCCTACTAGAACAACTGTGCAAAAAAATGGAGAGGATGAAATTAGAAGTCTCTTACCTAAAACAAGAACTTCAAACCATCAAAACTGGAAAGGAACCCATGCCTACTCAGGAAGTTCCATCCTCAACTTCAAGGGGAGAGTCAAGTTGTGCTCAAAAAACTCATGAACAACTAAAGGCTATGACTGTTTTAAGAAGTGGGAAATCAATTGAGAAACCTGAACAACTAATTCAGAACCCACTTGAAGATTCAAACTTGGATGAAAATTAAAATGAACCACAAGATCAAACTGATGAAACTGATAACAATGTGAAAGAAACAACTCTTCAACAAACAACCCCACAACCTGCACCATTTCCTCAATGCATGAGGGGGAAACCCAAGCCTAAACTGAGTGAAACATTGAGGGAAATCTTCTCACAAGTCAAGTTGAACATTCCCCTTCTCGATTCCATCCAAACCATACCTGCCTACTCAAATTACCTTAAGGACTTGTGCACTTTTAAAAGAAAATTTTCACATAAAAACCAAGTCCTTTTGGCTGCTAATGTGAGTACCACCATTCAAGGGACCATTCCTCATAAGTTGAAAGACCCAGGTTTCCCTTACATCAATGTTGAACTAGGAGAAAGAAAAGTTGTCAAGGCCTTGTGTGATCTAGGTGCTAGTGTCAATCTCATCCCCTATGCCGTGTACTACCAGTTAGGCCTATAAGAACTCCAACCCACATCTGTCACACTTCAACTTTCTGATCATAGCATTAGGGTTCCAAAGGGTATTTTAAAGGATGTTCTGTTAAAGGTTGAAAACTTCATCTACCCTACTGACTTCATTGTCCTTGAAAACCATCCAAACTTAGAAAATAAGGAAAAAATACCAATCATCCTTGGCCGTCCTTTTCTTGCAACAATCAACTCTGTTATCCGAGTCCAAAATGGGAACATGACCATCACTTTTGGGAACATGAGTCTAGACTTGAACATCTATAATGAAAGCTCACAAATAGGGGATGATGAGGACATTCATGAAGTAAACATGATAGGAATAATTGACAATGAATCCATGGAACATCAAGTAATATTTGATGAATGTTTAAGTCAGGATGAGATTGATTTCCTTTGTTCATATGAAGGAAGTTTATCTCCTTATCTTGAATCATTTTCAAATTGCTCTTATGATGAAGTCTTAGGTCTAACAATCAGTGAAACCTTTCAAGAAACCACTTTCATGGAGACCACTCCAAATTACTTCCCTAAATCTGATCAAGCAAATCTAGTAGCTGAAACTTTTACATGTGGGGAATCAATCCTATCTGAAACTCTAAAAAAAGAAATTTAACTTTATCCAATGTCCCAATCTTCTGCTGAAATTCCGAACCAACCTGATCTTGAATTGAAGGAACTTCCCGCTACACTCAAGTATGCTTTACTAGGGGACAATCAAACACATCCTATTGTCATTTATTCTTCTCTTGAATCCAATCATGAAAGGATGCTTCTAGATGTCCTTAGGAAGCATAAGAAAGCCATTGGTTTGACCCTTTCTGATATTCTTGGGATTAGCCCACTTATCGGGACTCATAGGATTGTTTTGGAATCTGATTCAAAGCCATGTCGTCAACCTCAACGACGACTCAATCCCAATCTCATGGAGGTAGTAAGGAAAGAACTTATGAAATTGTTAAAAGCTGGTATCATATATCCCATAGCTGAGAGTGAATGGGTGAGCCCAATCCAAGTGGTTCTAAAAAAGGCTGGAATCACAATGATAACCAATGAGGATGGAGAGATTCTTCCAACAAGGGTGAGTAGTGGATGGAGGGTCTGCATTGACTATAGGAAGATAAACTCATTCACCAAGAAGGACCATTTCCCCTTACCATTCATTGACCAAGTCCTTGAGAGAGTGAAAGGTCATGCATTCTACTATTTATTATATGGGTACTCAGGGTATAATCAAATTGAGGTCTCCCTAGAGGATCAAGGGAAGACTACATTCACATGTCCATTCGGAACCTTTGCTTTCAAATGCATGCCCTTTGGGTTATGCAATGCCCCTGGAACCTTCCAACGGTGCATGATGGGAATCTTCTCAGACATGGTAGGGGATTTTCTAGAGGTCTTCATGGATGAATTCTCTGTGTTTGGGGATACACTTGAGGGATGTCTGCAGAATGTAGAGAGAGTCTTGTCAAGATGTGAAGAAAAAAATCTGGTCCTAAACTGGAAAAAATTCCATTTCATGGTTAAAGAGGGACTAGTTCTAGGCCATCTGGCCTCAGGTAGGGGGGTTGAAGTCGATAAATCCAAGGTTGACATCATTCGTCACCTTCCATCACCTAAAACTGTCAAGGATGTGAGGTCTTTCTTAGGACATGCCAGTTTCTATAGAAGATTCATCAAGGAATTTAGTTCAATCTCCCGTCCCCTTTGTTCTCTCCTAGTAAAGGATGCTCCATTTGTTTGGACAGAAAGATGTGAGGGTTCATTCTCAACCCTCAAATCCTCTCTCACCTCTCCCCCATCATGAAATCTCTAAATTGGAACCTTCCTTTCGAACTTATGTGTGATGCCAGTGACTTTGCTGTAGGAGCTGTGTTAGGACAACGTTGTGATAAAACTCCTTATGTCATTTCTTATGCAAGAAAATCCTTAAATGATTCCCAAATCAACTACACCACCACTGAAAAGGAGTTACTTGCTATTGTGTTTGCCTTAGAGAAGTTTAGGTCCTACCTCTTAGGATCTCCCATCACTCTGTTTACTAACCATTCTGCACTAAAATACCTCTTCCAAAAACAAGATGCTAAGGTTAGAATAATTAGGTGGGTCCTTCTCTTACAAGAATTTGACCTCACAATAAAGGATAAAAAGGGAATTGAAAAGTTTTGTAGCTGATCACCTCTCTAGTATGGAATTCAAAGACAACTCAAATCACCTTTCTGTGTCTGATTCATTTCCTGATGAACACCTATACTCTATGAGTGACTACCCTTGGTATACTGATATAGCTAATTTATTAGTTACAGGAGTCATTCCAAAATTATTAGGGACTCAAGCTCAAAGGAAATTGCTTTCTGATGTTATACACTATTTTTTTGATGATCCATACCTCTATAAGTTCTTCCCTGACCAAGTCATTAGGAGGTGTGTCCCAGAATCTGAACAAGAGTCCATCCTTAAATTCTGTCATAGTGAGGCATGTGGAGGTCACTTTTCCTCTAAAAAAACTTCTTCTAAGGTTCTTTAGTGTGGTCTCTTCTGGCCCACCCTCTCAAGGGACTCCTACACATTTTGTCAAAGCTGTCCTAGGTGTCAACAAGTAGGATCCATTAAAAAAAGGAATCAAATTCCACTTACTCCCATCTTAGTGGTTGAAATATTTGACTATTGGGGAATCGATTTCATGGGTCCCTTCCCAAACTCTAGGGGATACCTCTACATACTCTTAGCTGTTTATTATGTCTCAAAATGGGTTGAGGCCATTCCCACTAAGTCCAATGATCATCAAGTTGTGATTCAATTTCTGAAATAGAAGGGCTATAATCAGTGATTGAGGAACCCATTTCTACAACCGCCCATTCTCTTCACTCATGTCTAAGTATGGTATTTCTCATAAAGTGTCCACTGCATAGCATCCTCAAACCAATGGTCAAGCTGAGTTAGAGAATAGGGATATTAAGCAAATTCTTGAAAAAACTGTTAACACCTCTAGGAAAGATTGGTATGAGAAACTCTTAGATGCTCTTTGGGACTATCGAACCGCATATAAAACCATTTTAGGAATGTCCCCATATAGGTTGGTTTATAAAAAATTATGTCATTTACCTGTTGAAATTGAGCATAAGGCCTTTTGGGCAATTAAGAAAATGGATTATGACCTCTCATTGACTGGAAAAAAAAGGAAATTAGATCTCAATGAACTGGAGGAACTAAGGATGGAGGCTTATGAAAATTCAAGGATCAATAAAGCTAGAGTTCAAGACTAAAAATCTAGGAATATCAAGGTCAAACATTTTGAACCGAGAAAACTTGCGCCCTTGTATAGTTCAAAACTTCATTTACACCCAGGAAAGTTAAGGTCTAGATGGTCAGGTCATTTCATAGTGCATCATGTGTACCCCCATGGGGCAGTAGAGATTCAAGATCCAAAAAGTGGTTACATTTTCAAGGTCAACGGTCAAAGGTTAAAACCATTCATTGAATCATTCAATAAACATGAAATAGAGGTTTAGTTAACTGAGCCAACCTATGAACCGGGAAAAAATTGATAGATTTAGGATCCATGTCGGGCTAACGACATTAAACAAAGCGCTGCATGGGAGGAAACCCATGGTTTTCAAGTTTCCTATCAATGTTTTTTTAATAAAATTTATATTTTAATTAATCATTTTTATATTTAAAAAAATAGACTGTTGACCTGTTCTTCTATTATGAGTAAGTATGGGTATGAAAGGGGAGCACCATATTCATCCGTGTCACGTGGTGTGATCCTTGAGTAATGCCTTACCCATAAATTTAAAAAGAAGACAATGTATCATCAGTTTGTTTTATTTTAATTTTTTTGTAGGTTAAAATAAAAATACAAAAAAATAAATAAAAATACAATAATAATAATAAAAAGGGAAACGTCGTAGGTCGTGGGTCAAACCCTGTCACAACCGGTGAAGCCATGGGGATTCAAACCCAGGACTGAAGGGAGACAGGGGCGCGTGCTTACCATTGACCTACAGTTTTTTGTGCTTCCTTGTTCTATAATTTATATATATATACTTATATTTTACTTTCTTTATTATATATATATATATATATATATATATATATATTGTTTTGTTTTGTTTTGTTTGTTTTTTTCCTTTTTCTACTAGGAAACTCTACAAGTGACATAGATATCAAAGGATTAAAAGGGAGCAACAAGAATTTCAACTTCAACCACGAGGTGACTTCATTCTATGATCCTTATTTTCAATTTCCTTTTTGAACTTTCTTTCTCTACCTCTACCCCCTTCTAAATTTTCTTTTTTTTAAACACTGGGGACAATGTTATTTTAAGTTGGGGGGGGGGAAGATAAAATGAAAAATGATTTTTTGTAAAAAAAAATGAATAATTTGAAGAAAAAAAATGTGTAAATGGAAGGAAAAATTACTTTAACTTTGAACATGTCAATACACATTGCACACTTTGAAACTGAATATCAAATAATTTAGCATGCCCTGATTTTGATTTTAATCCTTGTATAATTTCATGAGCATAGATTTTGGAAAGTGTGGCTGTCCAATGTGATATTTCATTGTTTATATTTTCATCCAAATAAAAAAAAAGATCACAATGCACGTCCTTTGGATATTGGGTTATTAGTTTGAGTTCATGGGGTCCCCCGAATAAATAGTATAGGTTTGGTGATCATTTTAGTTTTAATATGAGTATTAAATAAAAAATAATAATAATAATAAATTTGCACGTAGAGCAATGAAATGACCTAATGCGTGGCTTTCGGAACTTGGGGATCGTGACTCCATAGTTGTCTGGCCCAAAGTTTGTAATTTTATCTCTATTTTTGGTAATTTGAATTTGTTTTTGACTGAGTTAACTCGAGATGATGCCTGAGTATGTGGGATTCACTTGGTTCCCTAAGGTCTTTGAGCCTGGGAGTCATCGGCAAAGTCTCGCTACAGGGGTTGACTCTTTTGAGTGCAATTTCAATTACCACGACAAAATTGCAAAAAAAAAAAAAAAACATAATAAAATATATATTTTTTGAATACTCATATTAATATTGAAATTTGATTCCACCTAGAGCTTCTGTCATTTTCCCCTTGAATAAAGATGAACCCCCATGTCTATTGTGATGCACAACACATCCTCATACTTAATTGATATTGGATGAAATATGGAAATGAATTTGAACAAAGGAATGGGCTTGGGATTGGGATCTTATTATGAAACAATCTTGTATTAAAATATTTTTATGGGTTTCATGATTGTTTGGTATAAGGTTTTTGGTGATCATTGTGTGTTAAAATGTTTTTTTGGAAAGGGAATTCGAATTTCATATTGTTGAGATATGTTTTTCTCAGGACTAGAAAAACTCAAGTTGGGCGGTGTGATTAACCAATAAATGAAGATAATATTCATTGTTAATATATATAATATTCATGTGCTTTATTATTCATAAACACCATTTTAGTGCATTTTACACTTTGAACATCATTTCACATTATGATTGTAATACCTTCTTAAAATGCACTATTATGTGGTACATTTTTGAACATCATTTAAACTACCCAATGATTCATATGATTTTAAGGAATATAATTATAAATATTTTAATTTAATATTTTGGTAAATTGATCTACACTTAAGTATGAACATGTTTGATTCAGGGATCAATGGAGAATTCATGGAAGAAGATGGGGATATTTTGTGATGAAAGGAAACAATTCTGGAGAAGTCAGATTGGACACCAGACCACTAATAAGACTGTGGCTCCCAACATATAGGCCCAATGAATCCCAAATTTCGTGGGATGCTATAAGACATGTATAGGAACAAATAAATCTTCAGGATACAATGCTAATTCGGCCTCCATGGTTTACATTTAGGTGGCCCAAGTTAGAGATAAAATTCTGGTCCAGATTCTATGTCCCAGACAAATAGTCCACTAATATAATCATATCTCCGAATACAAAACTCTAAATGGGCCCAAATTTTACAAGAAGTTAGGAGACATCTCGGGATCCATTTTATTATTCTATGTACCACTCTGATTAGTCCATCTAGAAGGACTTACAAGCGTGTCTGTTCGGTGAAAGCAAGCTGGATGCCACCTCGGGTCAAGGGTGGAAAAGTCTCATCTCTCTTACTTTCCACCACCCTAGGCCTACCATACTCAAGTGGGATCTTTTGTACTGTTGGAGTCTCGACCCAAGGATCCAAAAATTCCTATTTAAGGTAGTGGTGGTGAAGGAGTTTGATAATCTTTGAGATTTATTTCATTGTAATGTTATGCTGCGGTTTTGTTGTCTCAAATTTGTTTTCCACATGTAAGTTGTTTTAATTCATCCTTGTTTCTTAATAAAAGTTCTTATTATCTTATTATTCTATTATTCTACTTATCAATTTGATACTGTTGGTTCAAGGTGTGAACTTGTTCATACCAAAACTTGTGATATTATCACACAACGGTGGAGTGATTGTTATTTTCTTGTGTTTTTTTACTTCTCCATTTCCTACCTCATGAGTCTACTTCCCGCTTCCATTGAAACCATAGAATCAATGGAGGGCTAACCCGCTTATGGGTTGATCCAAGGGAGTAGAAAGGGGCTGGATTGGATGTTATTTATCACCCCATTAATGTATAATCACTTCTTTAATTGAGATTTTTATTTGATGATTTTTAAACTCCATCGTCCTTGTTGAATTTAAGGCCACACACTTCATGTGCTAATACGAAACTTTACCTTGAAGTGCTCAAAAGTTTGATACTTCAAGTGTATAGGTGATTAGTATTAAAGGGTGTAGTCATTAAACTAGTAAGTGATGATGTTGTTTTATCTCCTTAAATGAACCCATCTCAAATATAAGAAATTGAAATCATTGAAAAGGAAATACGTCCAATCCACCCCGAGCGATAACCTAGGATCAACTCATTATTTTAAATAGAATTCACTTAAATCTGTTAGTTATCCTTTAAAACCATATAAAATCAACCCAAGTTGACCACTTCATAGCCAAAAACATTCTATATAATGTACGTGTCTATAGGTTTCTTCTTAGGTCTCTGAGGATTCGATAACCCAAGCTAAACTACAAGGACTGTTCTACCTTTATCTCTTGGGTAAATTTGAGAGAGAATCAATAATTATATATTTAATGAAGTTCCAAGAATTATTTACTTAAGATGAGAAATATATAAATAAAGTACCTCTCAATTGGATACATCCATCGATAATGTATGGGGCCTCCTAATTTAGTTTCCTCAACTAAATGCATAGTTAGATGCATCATGATAGTAAAAAACAATAAAGGAAAGATCATCTCCATTGCACAAAGTGTCAATAAAAGTCTTTCCTGAATGTTTTCAAGCTCAGCTTGTTATAGAGTTTTCTAACATAGTTATCTGAAGAATGTAAAAAATTGGATTACAACTAGAATACCTTTTTAGATAATAATATACACAATGATAATGGTAGTAACTACTGTAACAAAATAAGTGAATCATTGATTTTTAATAAATGTAACTTATAATGCTGTAAGTTGAAACACATTAAAATTTTACTTAAATAACCTTCAGATACCCTCACATTATTTAAAATTCAAAGGAATGTATCTTTATACCTATTTTTCATTGAATTTTTTTTCCAGATCATACTTTCCATTCTCATATGGCTAAATATCATGATTTATGTTCATTGTTTGTAAGTCCTTCAGAGAATTGATATGGTCCTTTGATTTTCCATGCTCATTAAGAAATGTGAAGATCAAATTATCACAAAAATTATTCTCAATATACATAACATCAATATTATGCTGCAAAAAATTAAATTCCCAATACATAAGTTTGAAGAATATACTTTTATTCTTCCATTTTCATGTTCCAATTTCACTTGACGATGAAATTTGAACTTGTTTCCCACTATCATTCAAATTACGCACTTTCCTAAATTTTGTTTAAACATTTCCAAGTTGTTCCCATATTTCAAAAACTATCAACAACTTTGGAGTTGGTCTATGATTAATAGAACCATTGAATTTTTACTTATTCAACTGAAATCTATGAGATGAATCAAGAAATATTCGATGATACAAGAAACACCATTTTTTTACTGTAAGGTAGATGTTTGGGATCAAAATAAAAGTTACAAATAGGAAAAGAAAAACCTTTATATGTGTTCCAACCAAATAATTTCCCAAGTCCAAGGAAGTCACTAATGGTACACATTAGAGTAACATTAATTTTGAACATTGTTCTAGAAGATGCATCATACGTTTCAACATTGTTGCTCCATAAGTCCTGTAATTCTTCAATTAGAGGCTGAAATTATGCATCAATATCATTTCTATACATTTTTTAGGAATAATCATTAAAATGATAAAATATGTTTGTTTCATTCAAATCCACAGAGGTAGATTTTAAGGGATCAAAACAACTAGAAAAATGCTATAACCAGTGCTCGAAGTCCCAAATGGGTTGAATCCATTAGCAGCCAATCCCAATCATATATTCCTAGGATCAGATGAGAAACATTTACGTAATGAATCAAATGACATCCCTGATTGTGAATCTCTTGGATGTCGCATTAAAACATCATTGTTATTATCTATATAATTCCACTTCATGTGCTCAATAGTTTTTGATGACATGAATAATCTTTTCAATCAAGGATTTAAAGGGAAGTAACACAAAACCTTTGTATGTGTGTTCTTTTTATTCTACTTTGTAGTAGTATCTTGATTCAAACTTCAAACATCACCCATTGACTACCATATAGAATATATTTTTTTCAATATTGTCTACTTGAATCCCCTCCCCAATAAAGCATACAATCATTAGGACAAACATTTATTTTTGTATAATTCAGACCAATATTTTTTAACAATATTTTTTATATCATAAAATGACTCAGGGATCTTAGCTTCAGAAAATAGATCATAAAAAAATTCTAATATCATGAAAATTTCCTTATTTTTAATTATGTATAGGAATTTGATATGATATAACTTCATCAGAAAATAATGTTTTTAATATTTCAAACATCCACCATACAACTCTGGATTTCCATCGTCAACTAAATCATGAAACACATTTGTCTGCTCAGTGAAGTTCTCTCTTACATTAGACTCCACAGAATCAATAGGTGAATCCAATGATATGTTATAATCTTCATATGTTTGTCTTATAGTCTCAAAAAACATCACCTGTCAATTTACTATTTATATCACCCTTAATAGACTATTCTGATATGTTTTGATGTTGATGTTGTTGTCTTATAATGTTGAAAGCATAATTTATAAGGTTTTTCATTTCGTTTTCCATTGTTGATGAAGTTGGGATCTCATTATGTTGATTGAAATTAGTGCTCAAACTTTCTGTAACGTTCGATTATCCATTCTAAATCCAACAAAAATATTGAGTAGGGAATTTATTCAATATAAAGTGTTCATAAACTTCATGTCTCTTAAACCATATTCTAAATTTACATTTAGGACATAGATTTCTTATTGTCCTATCAACTGATCGATTAGAAATTGAAAAATCTAAAAACTCCTCCAAACCCTTAGCATTCTGAAGTGTGTTCCTCAGTAATGTGATCAAATTTTTTTCCATATATATCACGATGTACCTACACTTTATTAAATAAAATTAAAACACATAAGTATTAATAAGTAGAAAAATAGACAAATGGAAGTGAAAAAAACACAACCCAAGTAGTTATAAGAAGAGTCATATAAGTACTAAAAAAGTCAAAGTAAAAAAAGGAAATCATCCATGGATTGTATTATGTAAAATAGAAGCAAGTGAAAAATCATAAAATCATTAAGAAAACTATGTTTCAAATGTTCTTTGAAAATCATTTACCAAACCACACATTGAAAACCAATTTAAAATATAACTATTTTCATAAAATTACTTTTTAAGGAAAGAGATCCCTATTTAAAGGAAGTCAAATGGCGTCAAGAACCCATTTTTCAATGATATGATAAACCATATATGATTTTTTGAAAACAAATAAGAAAATACATTTATATTTTTTAGAGAAATTAAAGAAAATAAACAATCTATTTACTATTAATTTTCAAAATAAATATAATTTTTACAAGGCGAAACAAATCAATAAAATAATAAAAAAAACCATTAAATATTAGTGTATAACTCTCATGGTCTTAATGTGACAATCTAGTACTTTAATCACACATAACCATCTTTCTAGGGTATGATGAAATCCTATCAGACCACCCTAACATACACTTCCTTGGACTCATTGAGATTTAATTCTAATAGCTAGAGTTAAATCATAACTATAGGTACAAGTAGAATAAAATAAAACTATTATAATACTTATACCTAGAACTCCCACTTAGATTCCCAAGGCTTCCTATGAAATTTTCTAATTCCAAACATCAAAATATAAAACAAAATATTAATAAAACTATCATTTCACATATGTAAATCCATGTATAGAAACAAAAATTTTCATATCAAAATATCACCACCTCAAATAATATGATTCAAAAATTATATATATGATAAAAAGTGGAACATATAAAGGGTGGAATCAAATAATATCACCATTACTTCAAGCCAAACATGGATAAATAAAAATAATAATTTAAACCCATGAGATCATTATCTTAAAATCTAAAATAATTAATATAATCAATTATGGTTCTAAAATAAGGGATAATGTTTTATTTTGTAATAATTAATCCTATGCTTATTCTACCCATCTTAGTGTATGAAAAATCCCATAGTGATCCTAATTTTTTTTATTATATTATCAATATAAAACTCTAATTAGAATCTTAATAGTCACATTGTTTAATATTTTTTAATTGTAGGTTATATTTATGAATTCATAATGAATTTTAGTTTAAGAGAATATGTATCTATTGATTATTAGAATTCAATATCCTCACAGACGCTGATGACTAAAATATAAAGGTAATAAGAAAGATGAAGAATAAATCTCTATTCAGGAAAGAAACCAAATATTCAGTTTTCCCATGTTGTAATTATATTGGATACAGGTTTAGAATGTAATAATATAAAAATCTTATAGTTACATTAACTTACAAAGTAAAGGATTTTTTTTACTTAAGATCAAAATATTATTTTGAAATAAACGAGTAACTGATATTTCTTACCAAAATTTTACTACATAAGAAAAAATAACAAGTGGGGGGAGATCACAAGTTTAATGATTTACATGATGCCTTAATAATTGATTTAAAATATATTATTTAAAACTATATAAAATATATAGTTACTTTTATTTGTGGCTATTTTATATGCTTGAATAAGGAGATCACCCAATAGGAGGAAGAATTTGTTAGGATGAAAAATGTACAATCACAGAATGTAATGACATGAACTGGTGTCACAGAACAATGAAATGGAAGTAATAAAAAAAATTAAAGCTTGAAGAAATATTATTCATTATTAGAAATTACTATCTTAAATAAATTTTTAAGAGGCCAATGAAAGGATTAATGGGAAGTTTTATACACTTGATAAAAACTAGAAGAATTCCATTGATGTTAAAAACACTCAACTTAATATCAAATAAATTATGTTAAAGAATTATGAAAATTAATTATAAGAGAAATACAAGATTAATGATGTTTATAAGAATAATATTGAAGTGATAAAAATTGAATATGAATATAGAATAAAGATAAACATACTTAATAAAAAATGTCTAGTGCAAAATGTCAAAGTTTTAAATATAAAAAATATTCATGTTAACTATTAGAAACAAGTTTAAATGATAGTTTATACCTCACATAATTCTAAGAATGTTTTATATGAAAAAGTTCATTATATATTGGAATAAGTATATTGAGATCATCTAATGATCAATATTTAGTAACCCCAATGGAAAAAATAACTATCAACACAAAAAATTAAAATTGTACTAATTTTGTTTTCATGTACATTGAATATATGAATTATTAATACGTAAAAAAATGGATGAAAAAAATATAGATAAATCCTCCACTAAATATATGATGGATGTGAGAAAATATATAATAACAGGTCCTAAAAATGAATCCAACAAATGGAGCAACCCTGACCATATCCTAGGCCAAATCCCCAAGATACCATAAGAACACCATAGATAAATTAAAACTATAATGAGGAAAAACATTAAAAAACTCTCATGGACATCATATATAAATGAAATGAGAATAAACCATTGAAAAACACTACCCTAGGATGTCCTCTACCATGGTTGAACAGAATCCCCAAGAGAATTGGGAGATTCCACTATGCTCCTCTAGAATCTCCAAAGAAAACCCCAACCAAGGAAAAAAATTAGAAAGAACCAATCGAAATATAAAGTGAGGTGTATATAGGGTTATAATATCCTCAAATAACTTAATTAACAAAAAAAATACTTGACTCAAACCAAGGGGTTGTGAAGGGAGGAAGGGAGAGGGTTATTAGAAGCCAAACCATGAATGACCGCTCAGGCTCAGGAGGATTAAGGGGAAAAGAGCACTAATTATGGATATAAATAGTGAGGGGGGAAACTAATGGAGTAGTATAAAAATGGTCTTTAAATTCGGCATTTTAATATCGGTTCTTAGAGACTAACGTTAAATTTATTCCACAAGGACTTTTAATGTCAGTTTTTTTCTTCAGAAATCGATGTTAAAAATAACTTTTTGACATCAGTTTTTTTAAAAAATGACATAAAAATGTTTACTAACATTTAGATAATTTCCTAATATTTGATTTGACTAGTCATGAATCTAAAACGGACTAATGGATCAAAATTTATGGACATCAGAAGTTGAACATTAAAATAATTTTAACGTCGTTTTTTTTCAAGAACAAACATTAAAAGTCTCTTTTTTTACATCATTTTTTAAAAAATAGCATAATTTTTTTTATAAAGATTTATATAATTTTATAACCTTCGATTTTTCTAGTCGTGGATCTGAAACAGACTTACAGATCAAAAATTATGGACATTAGAAGTTTAAAATTAAAAGAATTTTAATGTCAGTTTCTTGTAAAAATCGATGTTAAAAGTGGTTTTAATGCCTTTTTTTACTAAAAATAGATATAAATAATGGTTTCCATGTTGTAGTTAATTTTAGAATATTCATTTTGAATACTTTTGGAGCTCAAACAGACTTAAAAATTAAAATTTATGGTCATCATATGTTAGACTTATCCAAGAGAAGTCCAACTTCTCATGATTATAACTTTTAATTCGTAACTTCTTTTGAGATCCACAAGTAGTCAAAATAAAGATTTTGAAATAAAATATATCATGGAATCCATTTATTACATTTTTTAGTAAAAATATGACGTTAAAACCACTTTTAACATCTATTTTTTAAAAAATTGACGTGAAGAGTTTTTTATGAGGATTTTTAATGTTGTTTTTTTGTAAAAACCAACGTTTAAAGTAGTTTTTATATTTAAAATAATTTTTTTTCCAGAAAATTATGATTTTTTGATATTTAAAAATCATTTATATAAAAAATTGATGTTAAAACCCTAACACGAGAAGTTTTTTAACTTCAGATATATATTTAACTAACGTTAAAAGTAAAATTTCAAATACGCGGGTTCGGTATTTCAATTTTTTCACAACGCATGTTTCAATTTTAAAAATATTTCCTAAATTTTAATACATAACTGCCATAAATTTTTTAATTTTAAATATATAAATCTCCATTCTCTTTCTTTCATCATTTTTGACATCTTCGATCTAATCAAAATTTTAACACTTCTTCAATTGACGATTTGTATATGGTATTTATTCTCATAATTTAATGTCATTATTATTGTTTTACCTATTGCTAAAAATCTTGATAATTTTTCTTATGATGATGAAGAATTATTTCGATCGAAATACAAAGATAAAACTTCTGCATGAGATTCACCAACTGAGGTAAAAAATTCTTTACCGATTATCATTTTATCGATCACCGTTTTCATTACCACGTGAGTTCATCCTTAAAAAGAATATAATTAATGACAAAAAATATATTGATTCGAAGGAAACCAAAAAAATAATTGAAATTAGGTTGAATATTTATGTTTATTCTTTATTATTGTCATTTGATTTCTGTAATTTTTATTTCTTATTTATCATGCTTTTATTTTGAAGCAAGTTTTATCTATTAAATCTTAAAGAGGTAAAAATTATCAGTTATATAAAAGCTGATGCCAAAGACCAATGAGGCTTCACTTTTGGCATTAGTTTTTATGAAAACCGAAGCTAAAGACCCCTATGACCCAACTTTTGATGTCAGTTTTTATGAAACAGACACCAAATACCCCTGAGGGGAGAGTTTAAGTGTTAATTTTTTGTAAAAACCAACGACAAAGACAACCAGATCTGAGTTTAGGCATCGGTTTTTGTAAAAAATTATGTTGAAAATGCCTCTAATTGGATTTTAAATTGAGTTTTAGACATCGAGTTTATAAAACCTGACATTGAAGCTTCCATTTTTAACATCGCCTCTATAGATTTTGGTTAAAAACTGACATCAATATGTAAAAAAACCGATTTAGAAATACCTTTTTCCACTATTGGTAATTGTGGCGGTGAGGGATCATGGTAGGGGTGCTTAAGGGGGGGGGGTGTCTAGGGGAGAAGTCGGGGGATCAGGGGAGAAAGTGTGTTTTTTTAATAAATAGATAAAATTTAGAGGAAATTTTTAAAACCCCCTGTAAAACAATGAATTTGGTGTGGTGTGATTAGAAAATATTAACATAATTTTTAGTAAAGTTATTTTAATCTTCAAAAGAATATGTTTTCTTCAAAAATGATTTTATTTGTTTCATGAATTACTATAATAATTAATTTCTGGAAGTTTTAAAACATTTATTTTATAAAATTATCTTTATTTTTGGTTTTATCATATCAAAATTATCTTAGGATAAATTTTTAATAATTTTCTGAAAATATTGATTTTTCAAGGAATAGTGAAAAATACTGATTTTTATTGAAAACCACATTTTATTTTAAAGTTTTTAAAATTTAATTTTTTTTTGGATTAGTTTTAAATTTTAATTAGTTAAATTTTATTTAAAATAATATAATTATGGTTTTTGGAATGGATTTTATACTTGAACTTAGTATAAAAACATTTTATGTTTAAAAGGGGTATTTTTATGAAAAAATGTTTTTCTTTGCATTTTGCCGATTTAATTTTAAATTAAATGATGCAACTTTTGTGTTTTGAATTTTAAAAAATGTATTTAATATTTTTAATTAGAATATCCAAATTTAGTAAATATTTCACTTTTATTTTTGGAGAATATGAATAGTATCCTTAGTAATTTTTGTTACCACAGTAAATGGTAAATCAGGTAATTAAGGGTAGAAATAAAATGACAAGGACTAGAAAATAACCATAAAACTTTTTTTTTATTTTATGAGTAATATTTGTCCATAATTATTCAATTTTATTTTATATGAACATTCATGTCCACTTGGATTAGATTATGACCTTTATAATATTTTATTTAAATAAAAGTTAAACATATCACACTCTTGTTTTTAATAAGTACAACATTTTTAATATGGTATCATCTAGAAGATATTTTATACTATAAATATTATTTTGAAATATAATATATTTATATTCAACATGGTAATTTATTTTTAATTTTTAGTGAAGAAATAATTACCTTAAATGCTTTCACATCACAAATGCAATAATTATTTAATTAATAGAAAAATAAAATAAATGATATTAGAAATATTAAAATAAATATAATATGAGATAATTAATCCAATAAATTAATTTTATAGATTACTTTGATATGTTATGAATTCATTAAAATATTTTTTCAAAGTTATATTGTTGTATTGATATTTTTAAAAGTCAAAGTAATGAATAGTATCAAAATTGACATTAATGATATTTTAAAATAAATAATATTTTATTAAATGATATAAAATTCCTAAAAATCTTAAATTCATCCAAGTGATTAATAAGTGGTTTAAAAAATCAACCATGATCCATTTATGGGTCTTTTTACATTTTATAGTGACAATATTAATCCTCAAATAGTAAAAATCAATGTTGTCATAGTAAGAGTTAAATGGGTTAAATTAGGGTTAAAACTAAATGATAAGGGTAATAAATAGACTTAAACTTATCTAAAAATTATTATATGAGAATATTTCAACCCATAATAATATTATAATCTAAATAATTCACTTTGGATAAATTTTAAATTGAAAATTAATTTATATTAATTTAATATTTTAAGAAATTTCAAGAGTACCCCTCCCCTCTCCTATAAAAGGGGACCTCTTATTATCATTTAAACACACTTAAAAGATTTTTTTCCAACTAATATCTACCCAAATACCTTTAAATAATTCCTCTCCTCATTCTAGAGTCCTTATTTTATCTATAAAACCAACCTTATTGGTCTTAAGGTGTTAAGAACATGAGGTTGTCCGAAGAAGTGGTATCGTTTTTAATCAAGTGTTTCTATTTTATTTCTTATTTCACATACTAAAAACCTTATTAAACCATGATAAAATAATAAACACACGATCCTACATTTACTGAGATGTTATTAAATTAGTTTCATGACCCATATCCATCACTTCTTCTATCAAATGGGAAAATAATTCATCGTTTGTGTGTACGGTGGACTACTACCTTGAGAACTGATGTAATTCGCTTTCCATCACTGTCTCCCAAGAATGTTTATAATTATGGAATTAAGGTTTATATATGATATTAATGACATATTTATCACTTAAATTTTTATGTTTCTATTCACATAAAAATGATAACATCATTCGTGTGTACGTGTGGACTACCACCTCCATGAAGCGATGCGATTTATTTTTCACAACCATATCACATGAATGATATATATAAGTATATTTAAATAATTTATATTATATTTATTATATTATTATAATTATATAAAGTTAAAATATTACTTACCTTCATTCCATAATGACCGTTGAAAAATGGAAACATTACTCATGTGTACGTACAACCTACAGTCTCTATGATTGTAATGTAGTTAATTTTTCACAACCATATTTAACAGATGCATTAAAAATTATAATTTATGTATAAAAATGATAATTATTTCATTAATATTAATCTTGATATGGTGTAATAATGAACTATTTTACCATAGCACAAATACCTAAGTTATTTTTTACTTTAGAATTGAATATCGCCAAAAGATCTGACATGGACTTAAATAATTAAGTAATTTTTATAACATGGTAATAAGTAAAATAAAAGGAATAATAAAATTTAAAAAGGTTATATATAAAGTAAATAATTAACATAATTTTATTATTCATGAATATAAGGAATGTACATAATAATTTGAACTCAAGGTAAGAGACTCTTTAACCAAAAAACCATATTTTAAAAGTTTTAAATATTTATTCAATAAATATTTATCTTTCATATACATGTTTTAAAAATGATTTTTATAAATGACTTTATATGTACATGAATTTTTAAAAATATAATTTTCAAATATCTGTCAAATATTTTCAAAAATCAATCTTTTTAAGGTTTTATGTAAGGAAATTTATTTTTAAAAAGATTATATTTTAATTCTTCTTTTTACAAAAGTCAAAAGGGATTTTTTTAACTTATATGGAATGTGTGGATTTTCCCACTTTAATGGTGCTTTAATTTTTTTAAGATTCCATTATAAGATTACATTTTTATTTTCAAATAATTTTTTTCCTTTGTATGTGCACAATATTCTTTAAAAATAAGTGATTTTCCTCAAGGAATGTTTTTCTAATGAAATAATTCATGTTTTATGATAATGATATAGTTATTGGGATTTTTTTTATGATGATGGGTGGTTCGATTATTAACCAATAATGGGTGGTACTTTGATAAACTATGGATGGTGGTTATGTTATAACCACCAATGCATTGGGTACTCCGAAGTTGGAGGTTGACCATATTGGTTACTCCATTTGTAATAGTGATATGGAAAATTATGTCCCATGTTACCCACTTAACTTTTATGTGCCTGATAATGATTTTTAATGATTTTTTTATTTTAAAAAGGTAATATAATGATCTTTTTGAAAAATGGTTTCTTTTTTGGGGTAAAAAGTTACGATTTTAAGAAAATGTTTTTATGGGTTTTTATTGAACTAATGGTTTTATTTCTTTTATGTCCCTTACTGAGATTTTTTTTCTCATCATAAGTTTTAATTTTTTCGCATAGGTTTTAAGGGACATTAATAACTAGTATGAGATCATGAAGAAAATTATGAATATTTATCATGATATTAAATCATGTTTTATTTTAAAGGTTTTTGTTTTCTAAAAAAATGGATACTATGTAGAAGTGTCCACTTGTAATATATGGGTTTACTTTGTAAGAGTTTTTACTAATTATATAAAAATATAAAGCTAAAAGATATTTGGGAAAGAAATAAAGTGAATTATAGTTTAAAAACACTAGAATATGTAATGTTTAAGGTCAGGTCCTATAGTCACTTTAATTGAAAGTTACTATGTGACTTTCATAGGAAGTTATAGTGGAAATTTCACTAGAGGTTAACTTTCAATATAAGTTCTAATATAAATTTCATTGGAAAATTTATATAAAATTTCCGAAATAAAGTTTAATTGGAAAATTTAAGAGTAAAATAATGTGAATTAATGGTAAACTAAAGTTAAGAAAGGGAAAAATGATGTTAGGTAAGGGTAAACTGAAGTTAAGTAAGGCTTAACTAAAGTTAAGAGTAGAATAAAGTTAAGGGTAAAACTAAATTTAATTAAGAGTAAATTTTTTAGGTAAAATAAAGTTAAGTAGGGATAAAATAAAGTAAAGTAAGGGTAAAATACACTTAAGTAAGGGAAAAACGAATTTAAGTAAGGGTAAACTATGTTTAAGTAAGGGTAAAGTAAATTTAAGTAAGGGAAAAAAAGTTATGTAAGGGTAAACTAAAGTTAAGTAAAGGTAAAAAAAATTTAAGTAAGGGTAAAACTAAAGTTAATTAAGGGTGAAAAAAAGTTATGTAAGGGTAAAACTAAAGTTAAGTAAGGGTAAGAGAAAGTTATGTAAGGGTAAAATAAAGTTAAGATAACTTTCATCAAAAGTTATAGTGGAACATGCACTAGAAGTTCCGGTGGAACTTGAACAGGAAGTTCTAGTGGAACTTGCACCGGAAGTTCCAGTGGAACTTGAATAGGAAGTTCCAATAGAACTTGCACCAATAGTTCTAGTGGAACTTACACCAGAAGTTCCAATGGAACTTGCATGGGAATTTCCAGTGGAAATTTCACCAGATGTTCCAGTGGAACTTTCACCGGACATTCCAATGGAACTTTCACCGGATGTTCGAGTGGAAATTTTATTGTAAACTTTCAATGAACATTTCCAAAATAAAGTTTCATTGGAAAATTTTAGTTGAAAATTTCATTAGAAATTTTAGTGAAACTTCCACTAGAGATTCTAGTGAAACTTCCACTAGAACATTATAGGGGAAACTTCAACTTCCACTTAGAAAATCCACTGAAACATGCACTGAAATTTCTACTAAAACTTCCACTACAACATTCTAGTAGAGACTTCCGCTCAAAAATTACAGTGGTAACTTCAACCTATACTTGAAAATTCTAGTGAAACTTACACTAGAAATTCCAGTGTAACTTCCACTATAACATTACAATGAAACTTCTATTGGAAATTCCATTAGAACTTCCACTGTAAATTGTAGTGAAAAAATGTGATGTAATTATCCTGTGAAAATTTTAAAGAAATAATAATGTTTTATGTTTAAAAAAAATATTTTTTCTATATCCTTTAATAAAAACTTAATTTTTTATGCTTCTCCAGTTTGATATATTATTAATAAATTTGTATAAATAGTATTTTCTATGATGAATAATAATTTTTTAATGTTAAAAAGTAATTTTTAATGATTTTTAAAGAAATAATAATGTTGTATATTTATAAAAAATATCTTCTATATCCTTTCATAAAAACTTAATTTCTCATGATTCTGTGAAAATATTATTTTTAAGATGGTTAGTAAAATTGTAATAAATTTTCAACGTTATTTTTAATGGTTTTCAATGAAATAATAAATTTCTATATTTGTAAAAGAATTATTATTTTTATGACCTTAAAAAATAATTTTATATTTTTTACAAAAAATGATGATGATTAAATAATTTTAAGACTAATTTCATTATAAAATGATATAATTTTTTATAACTTTAAAACGATTCATACACCTTTTTTTAGAAAAATTACAAATTATTAATTTTTTATGAAATGGTTAAAAATTTTAAAAATTAAAACATAAATTAATTTTTCATTTCTAAATCTGAAAAATTCATAAACTAATTTTTAAATGTTTTATAATTTTTTAGTTTGATCTATTATTAATAAATTTTTACAAATAGTATTTTCTAGGATGAATAATAATTGTTTTTATAAATTTTAAAATTAATTTTTAATGATTATTAAAATAATAATAATTTTCTTTGTTCGTAAAAAATTTCTTCTATATCATTTCATAAATATATAATTTTTTACGATTCTATACAAATAGTATTTTTTAAGATTAATAAAATTTTAATACATTTTCAAATTTATTTTTATTAGTTTTCAAAGAAATAATAAATTTCTAGGTTTGAAAAGAATTGTAATTTTTTATGACCTTAAAAAATAATTCTATTAAATAATTTTATGATTAACTTCATTATAAAATGTTAATTTTTTTTATAACTTTAAAAAAATTCATATACATTTTTTATTCAAATTAAAAATTATTAATTTTTATAAAATGATTAAAAATTTAAAAATTTATAACATAAACTTATTTTTCATTTATAAATCTAAAAAATGTTATTTTTTATAAATATAAAAAAATATTTAACACATTTTCATTTTCTGAACACCCAATATTCATGTCATTTTTTTAAATATAAAAAATAAACATCAATGAAAATATTGATAATTTCCCCAAATTCTTGGTAGACAAAAATACCCACTAGCCTATCTCATCCTCTGATCTAGACACATATATAAATCCCCTGATGTCTAAATCTCTTGCCTTCATAGGGTAATACCATCATTTGGGGAACTGGAGACGATGTGGCATGAGATGAGATTATATTAAACAAAAGGCATACATTTAAAGAGAGTAGATTTATCATTTATCTAAGTATTTATTTTTCAAAAAATATATCCTTTTAAATAATCATAAATAAAATTTCAAAATTGATTTATAATTAATTTTATTTTAAAAAAATTGTACTTTTTATGAAAATTTTAACATTGAAGACATATATATTATTTGAAAAAAACATCGATATAATTTCATTAAATTTATTCATCATAATTTTTTAATAGAATTTCATAAACATATCATTTTAACACATTAATTAATTTTAATATGACTATAGTTAATAAGACAATTCAATTTAATTCAAATTCTTTTTCATTCTTTATTTTAAGTTTTTGTTTGTGCCCTAAATTCAATCATCTTGTTGTGAATTTTAAGACCATATTGCATCATGTAATATTGGAATTAGAGTCTGAATCAATATTAATCAACCATTAACAAGATATTTAATTTAAAAAATTAATAATGAAAAAAAATTGGATTTGAATACGGGCATTCACCAATTTTTTGATATTTTTCAAAATGAAAAATTATTTTACAATATGGTTCATTGCTTTGTGTAAAGAATTCTAAAAATCATCTAATTTTAGATGCTGAAAAAGAATAATCTCGGATAAAGCATCATAATTTTCAAGTGGATAACTCTATTGGAAAGACTAAGGGTGTATAGGTGATTAGTATATGACCTTCAGTTGAGTTTAGATATTTCATGAAGTAATTCATAGGGGATAAATATTTACGATGCAATTTTAAACCAAGTATCAAATTCTTTGATAGTTTTACCCATATACCAATACCATATTAGATACTATATTGATTTAAGGTTTATATTAGAGGAAAATCCTAATTTTTAATATTTTATTAAAATACTATATAATATGTTTAATGAGATACACATGAATTCTTCTACAAGGAACATTATACATAAAAGTACCCATAAGAGGAAAAGTTAAGAAAACATAATAGTTATTAAAAAAATATAAGTAAAGGTTAAAGATATATGGAATCTAATTTTAATTATGATATTAATAATCAATATAAATGCATAAAATTTCAATAATCTAGAATGAATTTAAATTATTGCAATCATAGTGTCCCAAATACACCCTAAGAGGGGGGGGGGGTGGGTGAAATAGGGTGTTGCTTTTTTTTTTCACTTTAAAATTCTGATGGATCTTGTTCTCACATTGCAAAGAACAATATAAACCTATCACAATTAAATACACAACCAAAGTATCTAAAGTCTAAAATTTAAAGTCATAATCATTGGAGTTTTACTTGGATCAACACTAATAGGAATACATAAGGAGAATAAATCAATGACGTGTTGATGTACCAAAATTACTATGCAATGTATGTGATTACAAGGTTTTGGAAAGACTTATTGTCAATCCAAGGGTTATTACCTCCTATCATCTCTCTACTCACTACTTTGAAACAACTTACATGAAAAATATCAATTAATGGAAATTTATAAAAATTCCCATATAAATCAATAACACCTAACAATGAGGGTTTCTTCATTATGATTTAATTCTCACAAAGAAATATATATCTTCATTATGTATCTTCCTTTAGTTTCATCTACCTTATTTAATAATCATTCAAATATCCATACCTTTTGATTGTCCACATTTCACACACTTAATAGGCACAAAAATACCCAATAGGTTCATTCAATAACTGCCAAGTAACGTGTCAAACAATCCTATTTCAAAATACCTTTGAATCAAAAAAATAATTTGGAACTGACCAACCTATAGGTAACCACCATAACTTCACCATGAAATTATATTAATTTTCATTATATTTGAAAACAACCGACTATATTGTGGTGTAACCTATCCCATTACAACATTATATTAATCAATCACCACTTACCCAAACCACACCACAATTTCATGAATTTATGTTGTAGTGTGGCTCTTCAATGTGATTCACACCACAATATTTTTTTATTTGTGATAAGAACTATGACATGACACTCACCTTCATGAAACAACACCTTATTCTAGATAAACACCAAATTTCCATGGATCTCTAGTTGTTACATGATTCATTTTTTCCTTTCCTCTATATCTTGTATAGTTATGGTGTGGAATTATTATTTTGGCATGGTTTATTCTAACATATCTTTCAAAGAATAGATTTTATTCTTATGAAAATCCACTACTATAATTTTATTTATATATTGTTGGTTGAAAACTTATGTGTCTAGTGAATTTATTAGGTAACTCTTATGTAGCATTTGAGAAATCCAAGATATTATCACATAACTCCGTTACAAAAAACTTACTCATACTCCACCTATTAAAATATCTAATTACTATTATACAACCAGTTTATTTTTCAAGTTACTAATGTGTATTCTTTGAAAAATTTACTTTAATCTGACACAACTCCATATTTTTACAAAAAACTTCACTATTTTTCTCAAATGCCTCAATAAGAAACCAAAATTCACTAGACTCCACCAAAAATTCATTCCTAGCCAAATAACATAAATATGGTCCATTTTTAACAAAAAAAATATCACTTCCAACTTTTAATCTCAATTTTCAACATCCTACTCCTTTTTTAAGCCACATTTAAACATCCTCAAACTCAAATAACTATGGTTTTAGAATTATCTCCTTTTGGGGTTGTTGGAAATCCAAAATGACTCCAAAATCCTCAGTGAAATTATAGTAGAAACACAAGTGTGGTAGAATCACTCAACTATTACTCTAAATCAATGTGAGAAGTTCTCGGTTTAGAAAACAAGAGATTAAGAAAGATATATATGCCTCAATGCACACCTTTAATATTCATCCTTTTGAAACCAATTGTTGATAACTGAAGTTCCCTAGTATCCCATTGTATTATACCATTCCAAGATGTTTTTTTCTCATCCCCATGGATTATATCCCCTTTCTTTTTTCTGATTTCTCTTGTACCACTCATTGATCTCTAATCTACTTCCCCTTTGAAAAATAATTTCTCAAGATTTCACTAATTAATAAATGAACATTTCCCCCATTTAAAAATAAACCAAAAGGCTATACTTATACTAAACACCAAACAACTATGTTACACACTAAAACCATATCAGGAGAGGGGATTTTTTAGACCTACACAATCTAAGGGTGGTGGTTGAAAAACATGGTTCAATTGATAATTTTAAAATTCTAGTGTGGACAATGGCTTCAAGGTAATATATGTTACTTATTGATTTATACCAACTTAATCTATCTTAATATTTCCTTGCTCTATTTTATCTCTGGTGAAATGTTACTTGATTTCAATATGCTTCATCAGAGAGCATTTTACTAGATTATTCATCAATTTAATTATAATCTTATTTTAATAGTGAATTATCACAGATACATTCAATGTTAGTTTTAGCTATGTGAATACCATTTTCTATCTTAGTCATTAGAACTAATAGAAGGATATATTCTAGAAGACTAATTTTTGAATCCCTAATTAATATAGTGGAATGATAATTATAAAGTCCGGAAGTCTCAAAGTAGATAGTCGAAAGTAAGAAATTGGAATCTTCCTTGATAAGTTTATAGGTGTAAGTATGGAGACACAAAGGACATGTACAAGGTTCAAATTCGCGAATAAATAAAAGCAACTTTTAAATTTATGTAAGGTTTTACCTGAAATTTTTTATAAAAGGAGTTATGAAAGGTTTCTTAGAGTGATGCATAAGAATAAACTTGTAAAGTTTTTGGAATCACACATTGTTTAATGGAAGGGGAATTTAAGGCAGTAGATTCTTTGAAAGGTTTAAGGGATGCATGTGAATATTGAATCCAAGTGGGTATACTATTTATAGAGTCTGAAAGGTGTTGAAACAAGTTTCACTAGCAGGGATCTACTATATTTTTATTGAAGAGTCATTATAATGAATTATAGGTCGATATTATAATTATATTTCATTCCTTTAATATAATATATTGCAATATTCCTCTCATGGAGTATGACTTAGTCCGAACCATGTAAATACTTGTGTTGTTATTTTCCTTTGTTTTTTATCAATAATTATCTTTTGAAATTTCTTGTCTAGTTTTTATCAAATTGTGAATTGTGGTGAAATTAATTATGTGTAAATTTTCTTATAAGTTTCATTTCATCATTAGAATAGTTTTTTTGGGTTAATTGTTTCAATTATATGAATTTTATAAGGATAAATTATAGTGATTATAAGGTTTTGTGGACCCAAAACTGGAATCAGGGCTTGGTTGCAGAGTTAAGATGACTAGTAACTGACCATATTATTTCAAAACATGGTTTAATATCCTCATTATGACATATCATTATAGGATAATTTTGATAAGAATTTCTTGAACCCTCTTATATGTTTTAGAACTTAGTGGGATCTCAATAATTCTGGAAGAAATGGTGTTTCATGAGGGTAATTTTCAGGTGAATAAATTCAATAGGAAGGACTTCAAATTATATAGAAGATATAGATAGTGTATTGATTGTTATATAAGTATATTAATCTTTCATTGACTGGTACCAAATGGAAGTAATGATAAAGGAATAACGAGAAAGGATGGATAATAATGCACTGGTTATAATCTGGATGCAACTATCCCATAATGTGGATTATAACATTCATGGGGTGAAGAGAGCTTCATAACTTATGAAGAATATTTCCAATATGTATGAAAATCCAACTACAATGAACAAAGTGTTCTTATTATGAAGGTTATTCATCATGAGAATGTTATAAGTAAATCCAAAAACTGATTATATCAATGACTTCAACATTATTTAGAGCTAGTTGGAATCATTGAAGGTAGGTTTTAGGGATTTGGACTAGGAACTGATGTTACTTTCACCACTCCCAAAATCATGGGATGTGATGGTTACCACATTGAGAAATTGAAGTGGTAATACATACTTAGAGTTTTCAAATGTTATAGATCTAATTTCTAACAAGGAGATTCACTAGAAGGGGGTAAAATCATTTAACAAAAACAAATATAGTGTGAGAATTAAGGGACTATAGTGACCCACCTCTTTCTTACATTATTATCACATCATAATTAAGATAAATAATATAATAGTAAAATATTCCAGAAACAAAAATTTTAGTATCTTAGGAAAATTAGGCTTATAAAACATGAGTACATAATAAAATTTAAATATTATTTAAATCCTTTTTCACAGTCACCCTAAAATATCTAATGTTATCCTTAGTATATATATTCACTTGATGATATACATCAAAGAAAGGGGTGTGCTAAAATCCTAGTAAGGGGAGGAATAACATGGAATGAATAAGAGATATGAATTAATAGTACATGGGTGAGAAAAATCATAATCATTATATAAAAAGTTTAGGATCATTATCATAATCATGAGGGAATCATTTGAAAGAGGAATGGAATGTGGCATATTAATTATAATAAAATGAATAGTATAATGGGAAAGTACCACACATAAGTTGTGAACAAAGTTAACATCATATTCATATATAACATATGTGCATAAATTGTAACATCATAATTGTGAAAAAAGATAACATCATGTTCACACACAATATACATAATCTCATGAGATATATCTAATTACCTAATACATTGAAGGGATATATAATTTTGAGACCACCTATCACATCATCAAAGGATCATAATCATACATACTATATATAAAGGGAACAAATTGAAATGATAAACATGAAATAGACCCACAAAAAAATAATGAGTTTCATAAGGGTTTCATGAATCACATATTAGTGAATAACCTTTGAGGTTTCTAAAATAATAAGGAAGAAACATAGTTTTTGACATCAAATGTTTTCATAAAAGATCATGTGTCATGTTCATAAGAAGAAACATTTTAAAATTAATCAATGAGATGTTTTAGAAAATAAGATCTTTTTTTAAAATCATTATAGTTAGTTTTGAAATCATCTCCACAAAGTAGAAAAATGTATATAACCATGAAAGAAAAAGAGAAAGAAGAGTGAAATGGATTATTCAAAGGAATTGATAAGATTACACATTAAAAATAAATATAAATAAGTGATAAACCAAAAAAAATAAGGAGTTGAGTTCAAGATTCCCCTTACCTTAGGTCTCATGTTATTTTGTCACTTTTTTACATCCTATATAATAATATTATGTTTATTAAAACATGAATCCAAAAGTAAATTATGTTCATTTTTCCCTCTTAATAAATTATAATCATTGTATTTTATTTCTTAATTCCTTTTATCAAAGGTGAATGTTTTTTATATTTCATCTTCTTTAAAATATATCATATTTATTTAATTTTGTGATTTTGTTTTATTTCTATTTATTGAAGGTTACAGGCACAACAAAAGTACTAATGAAGGCTATAACCAACTCATATTTTTGTTATAATCCATGAATGATAAATGATGTACACAATGAATAATCTTCATGACCAATGAAATTAATATGAAAATTAATCTATAAGAACATGAAACTGAGAAGATAAGATCTTTTAATATATAATTTATAATTAATTTATTTAATTAAGAATTACCTTTTTTGATTTTTTTATTTGATGTTGATGAATCAGTATAACTCTCTTACCATGTCATCTTCTCATAATAGTAATCAAGTAAATATTCCCTCTAGTAGTGATTGACACATGTTTTACAAACCTTTTACCATTTCCATAGAATTCATCGGGCACTAGTACAGATGAATCTAATGATTTTGATGATTTCCATTGATTGCAACCGAATCCTTCAAGGGAGAAGGGATTTTTTATAGTATAGGAGGATAATTTCTTTGCACTCTTTATATCATTTTATGGAATAGATCTATAATTCTTGAGATAATCCTCTCTAAGAAATTATTGTAAAAAATGAAATAATGTGGCTCTCACTTACACATCAATACAGAAAATTTCATAATTAGGTTTATATAATACCAGGGTTAGAAGATAAAAATTGCATAATAGCCCTTATTATTTTCTTAATTCTTGGTTAAACCCATGTCTAAACAAAAAAAATAATAATAATAATATTATCTACTTTACATGCACTAAATTCATGTATAAAATAAAATTATTTTTCTTGAATAAATAAAATTAATGTTTATTCATAATACTTAATATAACATTTCTCACCAGACCATTAAACTTGGTCCTCCAATACTCCTCAATATTTATCAGGCCTTGAATAATGACTAATTAATTAATTAATTAAATACCAATTCATTATTCACTAATAAATATATAAATATTATATCCACCAAATTAGTGAATATATATTTATTAAATATTCATGTAACTAAATAAATAAATATTTTTTTAACTTGTGGATAAAATAGAATAAATAAATATTACTCACTCACATAATTAAATAAATAATTCCTTGATGAATAAATATATATTAAATATTTAACTCACACATATATATTCTCTTAAATTACTGGTGATTGGACATTTTCAATCAAACCAATATGAATAATTATTAAACCATGCATGAGAATAATATTTATACAACATGTTAAATTCATATAGAATTTAACTGAAGTTCCGAATACACTTAGTGTATGACCCTCTAGGCCCCTTTCTTAGTGGTATTAGGCTACACTACCTTGTATGTCTAGTTTTTTATTGAATAAAATTTTTCACCCAATTATCTTTACATAAATTAGAAAATTTAATAAAACCCATACATGGTCTTTATACATGTAATTCATCTCAAAATTCATGTATTCTTTCCATATTGAAGCTTCTGATCTCTCTATTATCTACTTATACAAAATAGGATCATTATTTTCAACCAATAAGGAGTCACAATCTTCAGTGATTATAAAACAATATCTTCATGGTTGTCCAACATCTCTGGTGATCCTACATAGTACATGTGTTTCAGTAATAAAATATTCCATGGGGAATTATAGAACCTGTTCCTATAAAAAATCTTATGTATCTTGAGAATAAACTTAATCAAAGTCAATATTTCTCCCACTATCCTTTTTGAGGATGTTCTCCCTCTCAAGAAAAATGATTTTTCTTTCAATAATCACATTTTTTTCTAGGAGGTTATATAGAAATTATCCCCTTGTTTCCTTGGGATACCCTATAAAGATACACTTTGTGCATCAAGGAACTAGTTTTTTTCTAGAGTTGGACTTAACAAATTATTTGTAACCCCATGCATGAGTATGTGACAACATAGATTTATTTCTAAATATTAACTCATATGGTATCTAATCCTCGACCTTAGCTGGTACTCAATTTAGGATGTGTACTGTAACATGTAATTAATGTCCCCAAAAGGATAATGGAAGACTTTATTAGTTCCTCATTGACCTTACCATGTAAAGAATGATATGATTACCCTATTCAATAACACCATTCCACTGTGTTGTATAAGGAGAAGTGAGTTGGGATATAATCTTACATTATCATAAAAAGTTGATTAATTCTTGGTTAAGATATTTACTACCTCAATCATATTTAAGATTCTTTACTTTCTTAACAATTTAACTCTCTACTTCATTCTTGAATTCTTCTAGTTTATAAAAATATTCCATCTTATACCTTATTAAGTCTACATATCCAGATGTACTTAAATCACTAATAAAATAAATGAATTAAGAATACCCACATCTAGTTTCTACTGGAATTGATCCTCACACATCAATGTGTACCAATTAGAGAATCTTTGTAGCTCTTTCACTTTGTCCACTAAAATGTGGCTTGGCCATTTTTCCTTATAAACAAGCATGGCATTTGTCAAGTGGTTTTAGCTCAAATGTGTCTAAGTAACCATCTTGATAGATATTTTTCAAAAACTTCTCATTTACATGACCAATATGGTGATGTTATAGCTTGGTGTGAAATGATTCATGAAAACTTGATTCATTATCAATTGAAAATACTTGGTTTTCATAATTTAATACATAAATACCATTATTTAAATGTGTCATACTATAACATATACTTCTTTTATAAAAGAAACATATTTTATTTTTTTACTTGAAAATAAAACCATCTGTATCTAAGAAGGATATATAAATTATGTTTTTCATAAAATTTGGTATATAATAATATTTTTTTAAAACTAATACCATCCCAGTTGGAAATGTAAGTTGGTAGTATCTAATGGATATAGTAGCTATCCTCACACCATTGGTATCCCATAAATCCACCTCTCATATGGAAATATTTTAAAATCTAATTTGTACATGCATTTTTATATAGATTTGATCAACAAAATATGTATCTAATTCCCAATGTGTAGTTTTAGAAAGATTTCACTCAATAATGAATGTACTTGAAGATTACCATTCCTTCTTTAACTAGGAGAAATTCTTCTTCCAGTATCCTAACTTAACACATGTAAAACACACTACATCCTTTTCCTTTCCCCATCTCTAGATATTAATTTTCGTAGAATGATGGTTCTCAGGGGCTTTAGGCTTGGAATGAGTCTTGGGACCCTTTTCGTTGTTCTAACTTTTCTTATTTTCTATAAGGATCATAGGATTTTGACTCCCAATGTCTTTATCAACTTGGAGAATAATAGTAAGGACTTCTAAAAGAGTATTCTCACTATTTGTCATATTATAATTAAAAACAAAACTGGAGAAACTCTTAGGAAGTGATGATAAAATGAGATCTATGTGAAAATCATTAGATATTTTAAATCCTAAGATGTCCAAATGCTCAATGTAGCTAATCACCTTGACTACACAATTCCAAACTGGAGACAACTCTCTAATTTTTCATGTGAATAGTAGATTAGAGATCTCATATCTCTCTTTTCTCACCTTATCTTGATAAAGATCAAGAAGGTGAGACATGATGCTATACACATCTATATCCTCATGTTGCTTTAAAAGCTCACTAGGCATGGATGATAACATGAAACATTGGGAATTTGTGGCATCATCCAAATGTTTCATATAAAGATATAATTCTTCCTCGCTGGCCTCATTTCTAGGAACCTTAGGGATAGGGTTTTCCAGTATATACAACTTCCATAAATTACATAGTATATTGTGTAAATACCTATACTATTCTTATAAATTCAAGACACTGAGAAGTTTATCCTTCTCTAGAATGGATCACAATGATATTGTCTAAGTCGTATGGTTTTTATTTTTTACAATTAATTAGAGTATAATTTTAGTAATTTACCTAGATTACCAATTTAGATAATAAGTTTTTAATCTATTAATATCCCACTATTTTATCAAAACCTAATATTCCTCACCATTAGTTTTAGAATATCCTATCACACAGATATCCCAGTGACAAGGATCCATATGCCCCTTCTCATAACCTATACAAAGGTATATCAATATAATCAAAGGTATTTATGTAGGTGTAACTTTGAAATTACATTAACTCATATCTCCTTGATCTATTGAAGGGACACCCCAATCCTAAAATTTTAGATTAAGATTTCTCCAACACTTTGCCTACTAGTTTCATTAAGTCTCATGGAGGTAATTAAAACTTAATGAAAGCTAAATTAAGTAAACCCAAAACTAAATATAGTTATTCCCTTATAATTTAATGGACCCAATGGAGGTTGGACAAGCACTTTGAACCATGGTTCAATTTCCACCCAAGTAGTGGAAGTCTATACTGACTTAATATTTTATTTGAGAGTTTTTTCATCTTTATGTGTAAACTTCCCATTTTATCTTATTACATGCTTGTTAATATAAAGTGGATTTTACTTAAGTGATTAACCATGTCTAGATAAAGTTTCCACATATTATAATATTTATTTTAATTCAATCTTTCCTACTTGTTAGTTAATTAGTTTAATAATTTAAACATCCATAAACAATTAAATATGCAATTGATAGAATTAAAATAAATAAAGTGGTATTAACTTGAGATTCTCCAATGGTTGTTTTATCTAGTGGATAATAAACTGACCCGTGAACCTAGGGAATTAACTCTTGGAACCAAACATTGTTTGAGTTACATCATTTCACTTGTGCCCATATGTACCTCCCAAATTGGTTTCACCTCAACTCCAAACTTGAACCACCTCCACTCGCCTGAGAGATCTTTGCATTACATAATTTTAATCACACATAGGTAAGGATAACCAAAGGATTGGTTTATGGGTTTTACATAAACTAAAATGTGGACATATATAACCTTACATAACAAGAGGAGGTGAATGACTCATATGCCATTATTTAATTTAATAAATTATTACAAAAACTATGAAATAATAAATTAAATAAACTAATAACATGCATAGGATGGTCTAAGATCATGGTCCTCCATATATCATGCAATTAATATGTAAAATTAAACTAGATAGCATTCAATTAAAATTTTTATATATTATTAAAACAAACATTCTTTAATTAATTCAATTAATTAATTCCCTTTATCTTAATAAAAATCCAAAATCTATTGAATATAGCCATAATAAATTCAATATGGAAAATTAATGGCTTGACTAGCAATTATAGATAATTACATGAAATTAATTGAGAATTTATTAATTATACAATCATTTATTACATAGTCAACACATCAAATGCCTATAATATAATTAGTTTTTTAATACTAAAATTAACTATATTTTATGTAATTTAATTCTATTATTTACTGGGTGACTATATGGTGTGTACTAATGAGCTATAAATCATGTTCATTGCTTGTTGTGCATCTAAGATAAATGTATAGGGACTCGGTGTGCATCTCATCTAGGTTACACAACATGTACCAACAAGCTACATGCAGTGAGTTCTACTTGACACATATCTACATAACTCACTGGTTGAATCAACGTGTTATTTTGATGTGGGGATTAATGAGTCGCATGATGTTTAAACCAGCTAAATTCTATGAATCTCATTAATGATATAGCATGTTAGTATCAAGTGATGTTATGCCGCATATTTGACCACATGGTGAGCATGAATTTCACCACTAAACCATGTATACTACATGATGCGTACATCATCCACATGCCATGTGGTTTGAAAAAATATGTTCCAAGATGGCCCAGTCAACATGCGATATTCATTAAATGTACCACATGTTATTACTGATTGAAACATCATGTTTCCCATGATACATACAAGTACAGTGAACTTAGGTACACAAGATGTACTTTCAGTCACACGTTAAGTATCTGTGTCTACCGACCATAATCTTTAACACCTCCTGATGACATCTATGATCATTATTCATATATTCTTAATTTGTTTAATATGAAATGAAACTTGAATGAAGAGAATTAATTGTTAAAAACATGTTAATTAAACTTCATATTAAGGAATGAATAAACTAGAAGTGAAAAACTACCAACAATTTCATATAATCGATCAAAAAATAATAAATAATTATAAATTATTATGTGATCGATTTGATACCACTTAAAGGTTCCAGATGAAGTGGAAGTACTGATGGAGGTCATAACTAACTGAGATTTTTGTCATAATCCAAGAATAATCCATGATGTATACAATGAAGGATATTCATGACCAATAAAATTAATACAAATATTAATTAACAAGTACTCTAAATCAATAAGAGAGTATGCTTTCACATATAATTTATAATTATTTTATTTAATTAAGAATTATATTTAATTTAATTCTTTCCTCGATGTTGATGAATTGGTAGACCACTATTGTCATATTTTCATTACATCATAGGAATCAAGGGTATATTCCCTCTAGTATTAATCCAAACATACTTTGTAAACCTATGATCATCATTGTAGAATTCTATGTGTGCTAGAATAGATGAATCTAATGCTTACAATGATCACCGTTGATCACAACCCAATCCTTAAAGGGAGAAGGGATTCATTCTAGTGGACGAAGATATGTGCTCTTTATTATTTAGAACATTCTATGAGAAATATATCTAGGTCTTGAGAGAATACTCTCTTTGAACTCATTATCTATAATGAAATAAAGAGGCTCTCACTTTTACATCAATATATAAAATGTCATAATTAGGTTTATATAATGCTAGGGTTAGAAAATAATAATTGCACAAGGGAACTATTTTTTTTTAATTCTTGGAAAATACTATGTCTAAATAATGATAATAATAATATCATTTTTTACTTTACATGTGCTAAACCTATAGATTTAAAAGATATAATTTTCTAGAATAAATAAATTAATCTTTATTGAAATAATATTTAATATGAGATTTCTCACTGGACTATTACACTCGATCCACCAATCCTACTCAATATTTATCAGGCCTAAAATAATGAATATTTATTTAATTAAATAAACACCATTGCATTATCCAATAATAAATATATAAATATTATATCCACCAAACTAGTGAATAAAACTTTATTGATTATTCACGTGACTAAACAAATAAATATTTTTTTACCTAGTGTATAAAACAAATAAATAAATTTTATGTATTCACATAATTAAATAAATAATTACCTAATGAATAAATATTTATTAAATATTTAACTCACATATATATTCTCTCAAATAACCAGTGTTTGAAAATTTGCGATCAAACCAACATGATTAATTATTAAACTACGTATGAGAATACTATTTATCCAACATGTTAAATTCACATAAAACCAAGGTTTCAAATACACATAGTGTGTGACCTTATAGACCCCTTTATCAATGAAATTAGGCCACAATTCCTACAATATAAGGTTATCATAAGCAATAGGTCAAGTCTACCATAGATAAATAAGTTAATGTTGAAATGACATGTAACCTTATATGAACATACACTATATAATATAACCCCTTTATCTCGATATCTCTAATCAAGTAGGATATATACTAGTGTCATCAACCAATATGCTAAATGTCTCTTTCATTGAAATTTCAAAAAAAAAAACTTTCCAACAACACCGCTATGGCTATGAACTTAATCAAGTAGTTCCATTCTTATCGAAGATCCTGAGATATCAACTTCCATTAAAGAATAGAAGGGATAAATCCTTTCCTGTATTATTCTTTAATTCAACACCACTCACGATCCACCCAAAATATCCTACCTCACCATGAGCATAAATTCTCACGGTTTTCATCAATAAATCAAATTACATGACTCATGGAATGTATTCATAACAATTTTAAAGTCCAAGGACCATTACACACATCTATAAAAAGTAATAACCAATGACACATGTAAATACTGATTTCCTATTGGTGGTTCATGTTATCATAATCTCTTACACTAAATATTACCAAGGATGTACACCATAATAAATTTTCTCAAAGTTCTATTAGTCTCCACCCCTGATAGTCTGTATCATTTGGGTCCCATCAAATGATATCATCTGCCTATAGAACTTATATTTAAGAAAATTATCATGACATTTCTAGGTTCTCATCATAGAAGTTAAATGATATGAACTTATAGTACAACTTGTACACTTATTACATTATCACATACTATGCAACAAAAAATAACAATCATGATGTGATAATAAATTTTTAATAATATTTAAAACAATGAATATAAGTAATCAGAAAGTACTTAGAAGTTGGTTCTAGGGCACCAACTCAAAATTGTATACATTAATAAAATTAACTCTATAAAATTTGAAATATGTATATTTATTCATTTATATATAATAAAAAATTTATTATAACCATACATAATGGTTGGGATAAGTAGAGAGTTGGAAACATCTTCATAGACAACTAACTGACTGTTAATGGGAAATTGCTAAAAGATGAGGTGAGAGATTTATAATAAATGATTATATCATAAATAACATTTTTATATGATATTAATATAATCAAGATCATGTTAATATATTATTTAATTGTTTTGTAATGGTTTATATTAGAAAGGAAGAGAAGAACTGGGAAATATAAAAGGAAAGTGAAATAAAAAGATGAAAGGGTATTACCTCTTTCTTGAAGTTTTTCCTTTTCTAAAACCATTAACTTATTGAAATATTGGAGTTTTATTACTCCAGAACATCCCTAAGAATTATAATGGGATTAAGAGATGGTAATTTGAAACATATTTGGTTTTGATAAATGTAAGTGAAGTGGTTTTCTAATGGGTGGGAGATGGTGTATTTATAATTGAGGATAAGGTTATTTTTAGGATAAAATATTGAATAAAATATAATTTCTTGGGTAAACCTTATAATAGTGGTATTTTTGACATTATGAATTATATTTTATTAAAAATATATGTTTTTAAGACTTTAAAACCCTTTATAAACCAAATTCATTAGTTTATTAAAAAGGAAAGTGGGAAAATAAAAAATTATTTTTTTAATGGAATACATTTTACTTTAGACTTTAGGCTTTGGAAAATACTTTTTAGGTTTGAGATATGAATTTAATGAATTATTTATCTTATTAATTTTTTTAGGTTAATCCTCAAATTCTAAAATTAATTATGTAATTATTACATCATGAATGATATAATTTAAGACATATCAGTTATGAAAAAATTGTATTTTTAGTGTTCACCCAAAAATTAAAGTTTTTCTGAAAAATAAAAATAATAAAAGTTAGAAAATTTTGATGTCACGACCCGTCCTTGGGTCCCGTGCCATGACTACCCCAAGCTTTCCTTCCATAGGATAGGGGCAGGTGACTAGCACCAAAGGCGTAAATCCCTAAGTTGGGAAGGCATTGCCTTTATGAAAGTAGACAAACACAACAGAGTATGCAATAGAAGTAAACACTAAGTAAATACTGTATACAAAAAGTAAGTGCTAAAAGGAAAGAGGCTGGAAATTAAAGCCCAACAGTAAGTACAATACAACTAAAAATCTAGTACAACTGCAGAAAAGTAAAATAGCCACAATTGAGTCATCCTCTGGGAATCCCACCTGAAGGGTGGGTACAGATGGCCACCTCAGCACCTCGGGTCCGTCTGTCTGCTCCGTGTACGTCTTGCCAAGTGATCCACCTCCAGGTACCGTCCAGCTCTACCAGTCTCTACCTCGTTCAGTGCTGTCCATCATCTGCATCCAACACAACATAGTGCGGGTATAGTTCATGCAGGGGTGAGTATACGATACTCAGTAGGGACCCCGAGACCCCCGAAGGTCTCCCAAAATCCAAAAAGGATAAACCACAGAAGAAAGATACAACCACAAAGTATCAACGAACCCTACTTAGGTATATGACCACACATATACCTAAGTTATAAATCCCACCTCGGCTCCATCTCTTGAGCCCAAGAACAACCCAGTCCACACAGGAAAGAAGTCAATCACATCGATGTTAATGATTGAAAGTCAAGACTCAGCTCACACAGGTATATATCATTCGTATAGCGATAGAGATGATCATATGTAGTCACTGATTCATCTAAGCTGTCAGACCCACGTAGGATACTAGACCAGCTAAGCTGTCGGACCCAAGTAGGATACTAGACCAGCTACGCTGTCGAACCCACTTAGGATACAAGTATAGTAGTCATTGCTGTCGAACCCATGAATGATTCCAGTATAGTTGTCGTCACTGCCGAACCCATGGAGAATTCTAGTACAGTTTTCGTCACTGCCGAACCCACGGAGGATTCCAGTACAGTAGTCGTTGCTGTCAAACCCACAGAGGATTCAGTCCAGTCTTGTTGGTGTCGAACCCACGGAGGATTCAGTCCAGTCTTGTTGCTGTTGAAACCACGGAGGATTCATTCCAATATTGTTGTTGTTGAACCCACATAGGATTCAGTCTAGTCTCATTGTTGTCGAACCCACGGAGGATTCAGTCTAGTCTCATTGTTGTCGCAGCCAGCTCTAGGGTTCCCGCACACTGCACGCTCGAATCCGGGAGGGTCTACTCCTCGAGCAAAGGGGTAAATACATCAACTATCACAAAGTCCTAAGTTGATGTATTTCAAAGCTCTGTCTCATCATAAGAAACCCAACACGACAGACGGCGCGTCAATCGGACGCCTGGTCTGAGAGTTATTAGCATTTTCATTCTAGGGGCCCGGTTGGAAATATACTCATTCCAAACCCGTCTATTTTTTAAATTAATCCAAAACTAACTTAGAGTATTTCAAAAGGACCGCCTCGTCACAAGGGTCCCAGTGCCACAGACGGCGCGTCGATCGGACGCACGATCATGAAGTTATTCGCATTTAAGCGTAACGGGCCCGACCCGTCCTGTCTCGGCAGGTCCGACCTGGCTAAGGGGTCGGCTCAGCCCGATAATGCGTGGCCCGGCCTGGTGGGGCACGACCTGGCCCGTGGTAGGCGTCCCGGCCTGGCAGGCATGGCGTGGCCCGGCTGGCATGGCCCGGCCGGTGCGGGGGGCGCGACCCCCCCCGAATTCCCAAACTGGAGGCGCCGAGCGGCGCCGCCCTTCTGTCCGGCCGGCCGAAGCCGGCCGGTCTTCCTAGCACGAGCGACTCACATGGGTGGACCACTGTTCCCCCAGTGTGGCACCCTCCTAGTACTGGAGGTTCTTTCCAGCTCGGCCGACCGCCTGCCACCCCTTTCGTCCGTCGAGCGGCTCGCGGAACGCGGGCTGCGGTCCTCCGCAGCGCGGTGCCCTCGTGGCGCCGCAGTTTCTTTGGTCCAGCCTGCTTTAGCCGACCGGTTCTTCTTCGGCCATGTGGCCCACTGTTGTGGGTCGCGGTCTTTCCCTCTCTGCGTGACACCCGGTGTCGCGGTCCTCTTCGGGCTGGCGCACGGCCGCCGTTGCTTCCGCCGACTTTGGTTGTTGCCGCCCCCGATCGTCGCCAACTCTTCCAACATGGTCTCTATCGCGAACAAAAAAGAAACTACGGAGGGTCTTTGGGCCGAGTTCGTTCGGACCGTGCCCTTCGCATTAGGCGGTATCAATTGGCCATAGACAATCACTTTTATTCAACAAGAACGAAGGTATAATTTACTGAAATTAAATTATACAAACACCCAACCTCGAATTAAGGTTCATTCTTAGACGGAGTCGCGGGGAGGCAGCTTCAACTCATTGACATCGGGGAAGAAGGAGCCGAGGATGGTGCGTCGTCGACGTTCCTTGTGGGTGCCTCCTTCTCCTTTGGCTTGGACGAAGATCGAAGGAGATGATCGTCATTCTTCAGCGGTTCTTCATTAGAAGGACGGTGTTCTTCGTCGAGTGAAGAACTATATTTTTAATTTTCCAGAGCTTCCCCAACACAACAAGTTCCCCCAAAAATAATAGCCTAAGCTATTATTTTATTCTCCCATGATTTTTTTCAAACTAAATTAAAAATTAGAGGAGCCAAAATTAAATGTTCATTAATTGATGGCGTATTGGAACATTCATGGGAGGAGGGTGGAATGTGGAGAGGCTACACCATTAAGAGAGAGGAGTTTTCAAAAATTAAATAAAGGTGTTAATGGAGAGTTTAAGGGAGTTGAGAGGAGGTGAAAGGGTTTGGGTTCGTGTGGACCCCACCACACTAAATCCTCTCATGGGTGGTTATGTGAGGTGTGGGCCCCACCTCCAACTACCTTTTAGAGATTATAACCACCCACCAAATAAAAAATATCTAACTCATATTTTTATTTATTTTTAGCAACAAACCCCAAAAATTAACTTCTCTTCCCGATAAAATGCAACTACGGTAAAGGTCCCCTTAGGCGAATACTAGTGCTGCGAGTTCAGCGGTGCCCTCAGATTTCAATTCCAAGCACCGGTTCAGAAGTTAGAAAATCCCGCTCGTACATTCACTGAAAGTACCCGAACAAAACTTCAGAAATTGATTCTGGGCACACCGGGCCTCGGAATCAGGCGCTGTCAGACACTGTAGACTCGTAAAATTTCAAAGAATTAAGAAAGAAAAATTTATTTGAAATTTCTGAGTCTTTAAATTACCCCCACCTCAGGGATTTATGTCCCCATAAAGCTACAACACACACTAGGGGAAAAAATGGGGGTAATGAGCACGCATCTGAGCCTCCCACTCCCAAGTGCTCTCCTGGAGGTTCCTGTGCTGCCAACGAATGGGAACTAGAGGAATTGACCATTCATGTAGGATCCGATCCTATAAATCCTCGATATCCACTGGAACCTCCGTGAATGTCTCCCCATCATCGATGTCCAACTCCCCGTTGTCGATGATGTGGGATGGGTCATGCACGTATCTCCTCAGCTGAGATATGTGGAAGCCGTCATGCACCCAGTGCAAATGAGGTGGAAGGGCCAGATGGTAAGCCACCTCGCCTACTATGATGAGGACCTGGAAAGGTCTGATGACGCGCGAAGATAACTTGCCACCCTGGCCAAATCTTCGTAGACCTCGTTAAGGTGAGAACCGTAAGAAGACGTGGTCGCTATCCTTGAACTCCAGTGGTCTCCGTCTCCTATCATCATAGGACTTATGTCTGCTCTGTGTAGTCTTCATCCGCTCCTGGATGATCTGCACCTTCTCCGTCGTAGCCTGAACCATCTCTGGTCCTACAAGTGCTGACTCCCCAGGGCCAGTCCAGCACAGAGGTGACCCGCAAGGTCGGCCGTACAATTCCTCTCTGACTCGCTGAAGTAGTGAAGGAGTGACTGTGAGGGAATGCAGAAAGGCTTCTCCATCCCTATCCACAAAGGATATATGCAACGCGGCCAGCTACTCTGTCGCCTCTCCTAGAAGCTGAATGCCTGATCTCCTTATGAGAGAATCTTCTATAATGTTCCCCTTCCCAGAAGTATAGAATATCTAAAAGTCATAGTCCCGGAGGAACTCAAGCCAACGTCACCATCTCAGGTCTAGGTCCTTCTACGAGAAGACACACCTGAGACTTTTGAGATTAGAGTAAACCGTAAACCATTTGCTCAACAAACTATGGGTGTGACTATCCATTTGTAAAGAACTCTACTACACCATTTTTCTCTTACATCCTACAAGAGCTGATAAGATTTCTCCTTTGCCGAAAAGAGAAATCCGGTCTCATCCCCTGGATGAACCACGTTCTTTGTCTAATACAGTCAATCCTGACATGAACGGTACTATTTAATTCCATGGACTATATCGTCAGGCCTCGACGCTACTACCAAGAGATCCAACCATTACTCTCACCTCCAAGGGTTGAGTTACACTGTTGGCAGCAGTGTGTGGTCACTGGGTCTCCTCCAGTAGGAATCTCGAATATGAGGTTCAAGTCAATAGTTTTAACTGAAACCTATTAGTATCAACCATACAAAAAGGACAGGGAAGAAAATGTCACAAGGAAAAGTGTCTTTTATTACTGCAACTCAAAGTACAAAGACACAAAGCATCCACAAACAACGACAACAACGATGCTAGTCCCGCTCCTGTCCACTTGCTGCTCGATCAGCTCCTCTGCCACGTACGCCCGCTCCCGGCGGACCTCCATTTTCAAAAATCTTCCTCTGCCTGGAAAGTTCCTCTATTTCTTGCTGATCATCTTCTGGATGGGTCGGGCAGTCTCGAGCCATGTGACCCTGCCTGCCGCATACATAGCACTGCCTTCTCCTCGTATAGCTGGCTCTGTTTCGTGTGCCCCGCACAACCGAACCTATATCCTGAGGTCGCCCACTTGTTGGCCTAGTCCTCTTGGACTTCTACATCAACTTTCTACTGCCAGCTACATAAGACTCCGCTACGTGTCGTCCTGCGGAGGGTCTCGCCACTGGTGACTGCTCAGCGAGAAAACTCTCCACTAGAAGGGATTACTCTAGCACCCCCACCTACGTTGGGATGTTGAGGGAGATCATCGAAGCCCTAATATAATGCCTGAGTCTCTGCTCAAAGGTCCGGGCCCTGAAGAATGGGTCCCGTACCATATCCATGGAGTATCGCGAGAGGTCAGTGAACCTCGCTGAATTCTGAACTACTATCATGCTGCCCTGCCACAGATGAAGTAACTCCTAAATCTGCACCGCACGACAGGTGGCTGGAACAAACTCCGAGCATAAGAGAATCTAGAAGTCTGTCCAAAGTAGTGATGCCTCATCATGCACCTGGAGCATCAGGCTCCACCATCTTCCTGCCGTTACATGTAGGAGACTCGCAGCAAGGATCACCATAAGGTCGGCTATTGTCCCTACCAATATGAAAACTCTAACGATAGCCTCCAGCCAATCCTCAGCTGCTTGGGGGTCCGTCTCTTCCTGGAACCTAGGAGGCCTATATCATTGGAACTCGTGCAATGCACTCAGGCGGCGTGCACTCTCTGCTATTGGAGCTGGTGGTATCAGTGGCCCAGTGGGTAGTGGTACCGCTGGTGCCTCTGCTGTGATGGGGCCCTACACTAAGGCCTCATCACTCAGTGGGCTACCATCTCGTACGTAACCTGGAACCATAGCTGGCTGCCTTCGTGTGGCCATCCTGAAAAGGAACAGGTGAACCACAGTTTAAACAGTATACCTGGTGAGCTGACACAAAGTAATCACGTAGAAAACTTTTTCAAAGGAAACACACACGCAATCAATGTTTTCATGCACTAAGTCGGAATTCAGAGATCAAGGTCATGGTGTATGGATACGTAGGCCGCCGCACCAACACTGGACTCCCTGGACTAAAAACCACACTCAATAATCTTAAAAATATTTTTTCACAGAAAAGAATGATCAGAGTCCTGAGTTCTGCGGTAGAACCGACTCTTCTAATACCAATTTGTCACGACCCGTCCTCGGGGCCCGTGCCATGACTACCCCAAGCCCACATTCCATAGGACAGGGGCTGGCGACTAGCACCAAAGGCGTAAATCCCTAAGCTGGAAAGGCATTGCCTTTATGAAAGTAAAAAAACATAACAGAGTACGCAACAAGAGTAAACACTAAGTAAATACTACATAAAAAAAGTAAGTTCTAAAAGGAAAGGGGCTGGAAATACAAGCCCAACAGTAAGTATAATACAAATGAATAGCTAGTACAAATGTAGAAAAGTAAAACAACCATTAATGAGTTGTCCTATGGGAATCCCACTAGAAGGGTGGGTACAGATGGCCACCTCAACACCTGGGGTCAGTCCGTCTGCTCTGTGTACGTCTTGCCAAGTGATCCACCTCCGGGTACCGTCCAACTCTACCAATATCTACCTCGTTCAGTGTTTTCTATCATCTGCATCCAACACAATGTAGTGCGGGCGTAGTCCGTGTAGGGGTGAGTATACGACACTCAGTAGGGACCCCGGGACCCCCGAAGGTCTCCCAGAATCCACAAAGGATAAACCATAGAAGAAAGATACAACCACGAAGTATCAACGAACCCTACTTAGGTATATGACCATACATATACCTAAGTTATCAATCCCAGTTCGTCTCCAACTCTCGATCCCAAGCAAAACCCAGTCCACATAGGAAAGAAGTAAATCACATCGATGTTAATGATTGAAAGTCAATACTCATATCACACAGGTATACATATTTCGTATAGCGATAGAGATGATCAGATGTAGTCACTGATTCATCTAAGCTGTCGGACCCACGTAGGATACTAGTCCAGCTAAGCTGTCAGACCCATGTAGGATACTAGACCAACTACTCTATCGGACCCACTCAGGATACAAGTACAGTAGTCATCGCTGTCGAACCCATGGAGGATTTCAGTACAGTTTTCGTCACTACCGAACCCACGGAGGATTCCAGTACTGTTGTCGTCGCTGCCGAACCCACGGAGGATTCTAGTACAGTAGTCGTTGCTGTCGAACCCATGGAGGATTCAGTACAGTCTTGTTACTGTCGAACTCATGGAGGATTCAGTCCAATCTCGTTGCTGTCGAACCCATGGAGGATTCGGTCCAGTCTCGTTGTTGTCGAACCCACGGAGGATTCAGTCCAGTATTGTTGTTGTCGCAACCAGCTCTAGGGTCCCCGCACATTGCACGCTCAAATCCGGGAGGGTACGCTACTCAAGCAAAGGGTTCAATACATAAACTATCAAAAAGTCCTGAGTTTATGTATCCCGAAGTTACGTCTCATCATAAGGAACCCAACGCGACAGAGGGCGCGTCAATCGGACGCCCGGTCTGAGAGTTATTAGCATTTTCGTTCTAGGGGCCCGGTTGGAAATATGCTCGTTCCAAACCCGACTATTTTCCAAAGTCGTCCAAAACCCACTTAGAGTATCAAAAAAGTACCGCCTCGTTGCAAGGGTCCCAGTGTCGTAGATGACACGTCAATCGTGCGCACGGTCGTGAAGTTATTCGCATTTAAGCGTAACGGGCCCGACCCGTCAAGCCCGGTGGGCTGGCGGGTCGGCCCATCCTGGCTCGGTGTGCCCAACCCAGCTAAGGGGTTGTCTTGGCATGATAATGCACAGACTGTCCCGGTGGGGCACGGCCCAGCCCATGGTAGGCAGCCCGGCCCGCGCAAGGGCGCGACTCGACCTGGCCCGCAGTTGGCCGCTGCTCGGCCCGCCGGCCGAGCTGGTGCGGGGGGCATGCCCCCCCCGACTTCCCAAACCGGCAGCGCCGAGCGGCACCACCCTCCTATCCAGACGGCCGAAGCTAGCTGGTATTCCCGATGCGAGGGGCCCGCATGGGCGGACCGCTGTTCCCCCAGCACGGCGCCCTCCTAGCGCCGCAGAGTCTTCCCAGCCCAGCCGGCCGCCTGCCAGCCGGTTCATCCACTGAGCGGCCCGTGGAATGGGGGCCGTGGTCCTCCACAACGCGACACCCTCCTGGCGTCGCAGTTTCTTCAGTTCGGCCGTCTTTACCCGGCCGGTTCTTCTTCGGCCACGCGACCCGCGGTTGCGGGTCGCGGTCTTTCCCTCTCCGCGCAACACCCGATGCCGCAGTCCTCTTCGGGCCGGCGCACGGCCGCCGTTGCCGCCGCCTCCTTCTTTCGTCACCGCCCCTGATCGTCGCCAACTCTTCCAACACGGTCTCCATCGCAAACAAAAAATAATCTATGAAAGGTCGTCGGGTCGTGTTCGTTCGGCCCGCGCCCTCCGCGTTAGGCGGTATCAATTGGCCATAGACGATCACTTGCCTTCAACAAGAACGATTTTATACTCTACTCAAATTAAATTATACAAACACCCTACCTCGAATTAAGGTTCTTTCGTATAAGGAGTCTCGGGGAGGCGGCGTCAACTCGTTGATGTCGGGGAAGAAGGAGCCGAGGATGGCGCGTCGTCGGCGTTCTTTGCGGGTGGCTCCTTCTCCTTTGGCTTGACTGAAGATCGAAGGAGATGATCGTCGTTCTTCGGCTGTTCTTCATTGGAAGGATAGTTTTCTTCATCGAGTGAAGAACTCTATTCTTAATTTTTCAGAGCTTCCCCAACACAACAAGTGCCCCCAAAAATAATAGCCTAAGATATTATTTTATTCTCCCACGATTTTTTTCAAACTAAATTAAAAATTAGAGGAACCTAAATTAAATGTTCATTAATTGATGGCATATTGGCACATTCATGGGAGGAGTGTGGAATGTGGAGAAGCTCCACCATTAAGAGAGAGGAGTTGTCAAAAATTAAATAAAGGCGTTAATGGGGAGTTTAAGGGAGTTGAGGGGAGGTGAAAGGGTTTGGGTTCGTGTGGACCCCACCACACTGAATCCTCTTATAGGTGGTTATGTGGGGTGTTGGACCCACCTCCAACTCCCTTTTGGATATTATAACCACCCACCAAATAAAAAATATTTAACTCATATTTTTATTTATTTTTAGCAACAAACCCCAAAAATTAACTTCTCCTCCCGATAAAACGCAACTACGGTAAAGGTCCCCTTAGGCGAATACCGGCGCTGCGAGTTCATCGGTGCCCTCAATTTTTGATTCCGAGCACCGGTTCAGAAGTTAGAAAATCCCACTTGTACGTTCACTGAACGTACCCGAACAAAACTTCTGAAATTGATTCCGGGCACATCGGGCCTCAGATTTAGGCGCCGTCAGAAACTGCGAACTCGTAAAATACCAAAGAATTAAGAAAAAAAATTTCCTTGAAATTTCAAAGTCTTTAAATTTGATGTTTTGTTTCTAAAAATGAAATCCATTTTAATAAAATTATTTTCCAACATAGTTAATTTTAATCAATAACATAAAAATTATTATTTTTTGAAATATATTAAAATACAGTTTATTAAAACCGTGTTTATATTTTTTTTGAGTTTTCAATATTGATATTTATTTTATAGAATTAAAATATTTATATATTTTTACAATTATCCATGATAAATATTATTTATATGAAATTTTACTATTTTTAGGTCAATCTAATAGTCAGGTTACTATTCCTAATGGTCAAGATACCATTTCTAACAGTTAGGTTACTATTTCAATGATCATATTATTATTATAACGGTTATATTATTATTATAATGGTTATATGAATTCCTATAAATAACCTTTAATTAATTTATTCATTTTTCACCTCAATTCCTATTAATTTTCCACATTTTTAATTTCTAAAATTTTGATTGAATTTCTAATATTCTATCTCCTTTTTATAGTATTGTTTGTTGCTGTGATGATTCTAGGGGTTCAAGATGATCCAAAATTTCCCATTATTATATTTTTATTTTTTTCTAGTTTGTTTACCCATAATAATATTTTTAATTCTCTTGGTTATATTTATTCTATAAATACAATGTTTTTATTTAATGAAATAAATCATTATGGACTACATGTGTTTAAACTATATTATATACCTAATTATGAAAAAAATTATTTATTATGAAGTAAAATTTAATATATATAAAATTTTGGGATATTACAAGGACATTATACATAATGGAAAAGTCACAAGAAAGGTAAAGGAAGGAAAACTTGGAGTTGTAGTATCTTAATAGAAGGTAATGTTCCCATGTGTTGGAATTATGGGAAGAAAGGACACTTGAATAAATATTTCCATAAACAAAGAGTCAATTCTATAAGACATGCTTCTGAAAGTGCATCCATAAATCTAATTTTAGAATATATGATTGGTCTTTTACTAAGAGTCTCCAGTTAACTTGAGTCTTGAATTATAGATTTCAAATCTCCATTTTACTCTACATATGAGAAAAGAATCATGTAGAATTATATTTCCAGAATATATGGTAATGTATATCTTATAGATGATGAAAATCTTGAGATAGTGGGAAAGGGTGATGTTTTCATCCAAACACAAAAAAAAGAGAATGAACCATGTTCATACTTCATGTCTCAAATTATATGAAGTTTGAATTGGGTACATACTTCCTATGAAAAGCACACACAAGAGTTATGAAAACAATTTATGACTTCCACCCACTAAAAATTATAACCCCCCCTCATTTTTAATTACTAATCAGATTTTGTAGTGATACTCTAGAGGATTGAAATTTATTTCTCAAATTATAATTTGTGGTCTTTGGGAAGGTCAAATTTCTTTTTAAAATTTTTACTTTTTAAATTGATTCATTTATTATGTTTGGATAATTTAATTAATTAAATTGTATGATTGTTTGATTTAAATAATTAGTTATTTTTATGATTTAAATTGCATTGAATGATTTAGTAAATCTAAATATTATGTTTGAATAATTTAATAAATATATATCAATTATTATATGCAAAATTAAACTATTTTAAATAATTAATGAATTATGAAATATAATTTATCAACAATTGTAATTAAAATAGAATGATCAAGATTTAGATCAATCAATGTATGTTTGGTTTTTTTTATTTGAAATTATAATTTGTAATAATTAATTTTAATTATCAATGCATCATCCCTTTCTTTTATATATAGGACCCATGTGTCAATTATAAATTTAACATATCAAAATCGTCTGGTACCTATAACAACCCATATATTTTATACACTTTATTTCTTGGTTTATTATACAAATACACACATAACACAATCCCAAAAGATCAAAATTCCTAGTGTATTTGGGAAATTAGACATATATCACATTAACTTAAAATAGGGATACAAAAAAATTATTTAAAAATTCCTTAACATGCCCTTCGAATTCCATTGATATTCTAAAACTGCATGGGATAACCTGGGGATGTACATAAGAAAGGGGTGATATATAAATATTAGTAAGAGAATAATCAAAGAATAACATGATTAAAGTAATACATGAAAGTTAAGAGGCTTATAAAAGATACATAAAAGGGAAAGAATCATAAACATGAACATAAAATAATTATATACGATGATAACATTAAGGAAACATAGGAATGTAGAAACAATATAAAACATGATATCATAAGCATAAGTCAAGGCTAACTGCTAAGACATCATAACATAGTGCGCTTAGGCTAAATAAATATGAACCATGCATGATATATCATGAGATAAAACATTACCCAATGTATTAGAGTGATATATAATTCTAGGCCCATCCATTATATTCATATTATGTACATACATTTGCGTGCCACATAGATCATACACCATAAGAACATATTTCATCAATTTTAAACCCATTATTAAGAATTTTTGGTTATATACACGGAATTACCTAATAAATTAAGGATATGTACATTTAGTTGAATACCCTTGAGTGTAAATGGGGATGGGTATTCTCAACATAAAAGTTTGGCATGGAAAATCATGGGATAATTTTGGATGCATAATAGATGTATATAAAGGTTCATGGAAAGGTTTAATGAGAGTGTAATGTGGAATATTATTACTTAGTAATCATAAGGATAGTAAAGGGATATGTAAAAATACATTAAAACATGATAAATTTTAAATCAAAAAGGTTTAGTACAAAGAAAGTAGTTGAATAAAATGGAAGAGGAAAAAATCCCTTACCTTGAGTGGGTGATTCTAAAATATTGGGAGGAGCTACTTAAGAGCTTGGGAACACATTGAGAGGGATTTATAGAGAGATAAGGAGATGAAATTAATTATCAATAAGTTTTGAGTGAATAGGAATGGGAGGTTGGGTGGGTATTTATTGAAAAAGTGAGGGGATTTTTTTATTAATTTCTAAACTTAGGTTTCAGACTCTAAGTGATGAAATATTAAAAACCAAAAACCTTCCCATTATTTTTCCCATTTTTTCTAAAATATAAGAGTATTATTAAATATTTTTATTAGTATAAAAATCAAAATAATTAAAATATTTCCACTAGTGATGTGGAAGTGATTCATGTTTATAAAGAATTGTTTTTAAAACCTTAAAATACAATATAGGTTTTTTTAGAATTCATTAAAGGTTTATAAAATTAATAAAATAACTTAAAAAACATTATTTTAAAGTGAAAATATATTTTTGGTCATATATACCCTTTATAGTTTTTTTACATCACTTTTGGTCTATTATGATTTCATAATATATAACGTATATTTATACAGTATTTAATTTTTATCCAAAAATTTGATTGGCTCATAAAATTATAAAAAATAACCATTGGATAATTTTTACATGTTGATTTCAAAAATAATATTTTTTTACCAAAATATTTTTCTAAATATGATAATTTACAATTCTAAATAAAAATTCTTATTTACTGGAAAATTCTAGTTTTTACCTCACTAACCACTATCTGAACCTTATAAAAATAACACTAGAATTTATTAAATTACATGATAATTTATATTTAAATAAATATTATTTAATGTATCATGAAAATAAAATTTATTTAAAAAATTATTGAATTCATCAAAGTAATGTTTTAAGTGAAATTATATATCTCCAAAAAATACCAGTTTGATTTATTCATATCAAAATCTAATTTTTTTATCAAAATAATTATATAAACATTCATAAAGTAATAATAAAAAGATATAAATATAATCATTATTTTATTAAAAATAAAATATAAAAATTTATACTACTGAGGTTTAAATACATAACCCATTATTACACTAGTGTATGCATGTTCCCCTTTGAATTTGTGCCTCATGATGATTTTTTATTTTTGAACGGTTTCTAATGGGTTTGTTCTTGGAACTGGAAACACACAATGGTTCTATATCTAAAGGGACCTGCTTTCTAAAGGCAGGTGTTTGTTAATTATTTTGACTAACAATGCTTATGAACTCACATTAGTTGAGAGGATGGGAGTTTAGGCTCATCACACCCTTTTTGTGGGAATCATTACCTACTCTAGGAATCTATTATAGATTTAATAAATGTTCATGAATCCTTCATTAATTCACAAGTATGATGTTGGTTATCCTAGAGTTAAAAATAAATTATGAGCATGTATAGATATTAGAATCATCTATATGTATTTGAGGTTCTTCATCAATGAAGATATCTATAAGTATCCAAGTTTCTCCATTGATGGTATCCTCTTATGTACTACTTAGAGATTCTTTGGTTGTTATTATGATGATGCTAGTTTTTTAGCCACTCAGTGGGGAACTCCAGAGTGTATCATCATCTAGGGATATGGGAGTTGTTTTGATGTCGAGAGAAAACCTATAAATGGGATTCCTATGTATCCTTGTGAAAGGAATCAGAACCCATGTAGTTAGGTGCTTCTTAATGGGACACATAATACCTTTTAAGTTCATGTGATAAGGACCCAACTGTATAGTTTAGCATAATGCAGCAAGGACATCTAAGAGGAAGATGCATAGTCAAAGTTTGGTGTGGGAATTATGTTGAAGCAGCCCAAGGAACCTGATAATAATATGCATTCCCAGGTTGGATTAAACCCTATTGGGAATGTGGACCATATAGAATAGGGTTGATTTGGGGTGTTGGGTTTGGACCTCATAGAGGCTTCCTATGTATCCCTTATAGATGAGAATAAAATCCCACATAGTTTAGCTATGAAGAACCTTTCCTATGAAGGATTTCAGAAGGTTTGTCTTAGAGGAGAGTATGGACCATTAATAGGATTAATTTGGGGCTTATTACTGATGATGATGCCCAGTTAAATTATCCATGAGGGGTGTTTATCTCATGGAAATTTGGAGACTTGTTTTGAGGATTACTCCTGAAGAGGATGCCCAGATTAAGGGAAATAAGATTGTGGAATAACATTAAGAATCCTCCTCACGAGTAAGGGAAATAGGATTGTGTCTTACTCATGAGGAGTATTCTTGATGTTATTAATTTATTCATAACTTTTTATTTACCCCCTTTACTTATTTTCTATGGAAAGTTCATAACTGGTGTGAAATACTCATGTTTTAAAATTAAATATAAATTTTGAGCATTATTTTTATTAATCCAAATTCGAGTAAGTTTACTATTTTAATTAGAAATATCACCTTACTTATCCAAATTGTGTTATTTTTATTTTTTAAGGTTCCAAATTAAATATTCTACAAATCGTTCAACTGGATATTGGGCCAAATCAGCCATTTGAAGGGTCATATGAACCACATAAGAAGGCCTAAAGAATATGTCGAAGAAACTGGACCAGCCATGAAGATAGAATTTATGGGATCAATCTAGAATCCCAGATTTGATGAAACTCCTGAATATATTTTTTAATATCCAAAATAATCATGGATAAAAATTTTAAATCCCAACTCCACCAAAAAGGGGCCCAACTGATGCTTTGAAGTCTATACCACCATTCTGTCCGGGGATTAAAATTAACTTAAATTTCTTGACTTTTCTCCAAATACATTTGTCCAATTGATCTGATATTTTTTGGTGTAAAAAATAAGATATAGGTAAATGAATTTATATAATAAATGGTTTGGATTTTAGGTCATATTCCTGGCTTAAAATTCATTCACATTTAAACCAAGTAAAAAATTGACATAAAAATGGATAGAATGACATTTTTTAGTAAAATTGACATAACTTTGGTGAAAAAATTCCAATGGCTGAAAAAGTTTGAGAGTTTAAATTAAAAATAAATATATAAAACTTTGAATAATAATATATCTTGAGATTCATCTATCTAGATGGTAAAATTGATGATATAACTTGAGGGAATGATTTGGAATGTAAACAACCCACCACTTTGGTCTATAAATACATCTCATATTATCCTTGCAAGGGGTTGTAATTTTAGTACATAAGTAGGAGATTTATCATTACTATATCATTTAAAAGTTCCTTAGAGGACTTTACTTAATATCTTTTCAACAAGATATACCTATCCTCCTCTTTTCATTTCATGTTTGTTTTCCCTTATTTTCAATTGTAATCGTGTAAGTTGTTTTTAATTTCTTTTTAATTTTAATGAATATTTATTATTCATAATATATAATTATCATGAAACATTTTTTGTGCAATATTAATTTTATTAAAATTGTTTAAATAAAGTTTAAAATCATTCCATTCTTTCACATTCTCATTCAATCGAAAGTCCGTGTTTAATTATCTTCATCGTTCATGTGTGTGTTTGGTGCACTAATATTATATTATCATATTATTTTTCTTCTATTTTTAACTCATCACCCTAAAAATAATAAACCATATTACTAATAATATCAATTTGTAAGTAAATATCCCATTTAAGTGAGTCATAATTTGAGGATATTAACTGATTAAGATATTTTTCTCGATTAATATTCTTTAAATTAATATTGTGTACATTTAACTTAAAATGTCATGGATTAATGACATGTTTTGTTTTACATGTAGATTAAATTGATTATTGAAACCAAATGTACACATGTGTTCATTAAATATTGAACCTTCCATCAACAAGAATTGATTTTTGATCAGAATCCCCAATTGTTTTGGATTTAATCTAAGCCTCAAATAGGGTATTTATCTCAATAAATTCTTTTTGATGGAAGGTTCAATATTTCATGAACCCATGTGTACTTTTGGTTATAATAATCTATGTAATCTATATTTCAAACAAAAAAATTCATTAATCCATGACATTTTAAGTTCAACATACACAATATTAATTTAAAGAATATTAATCAAGCAAAAGCTCTCAGTCGCTTAACATCCCAAAATTACGAATCACCCCAATGAGAGATTTAATCATCCCTTGAGATGATTCGTAATATGTTTTATGATGTTTAGGGTGATTAGTTAAAAATAGAATAAAAATAATGGGACAAGATAAGATTAGTGCTCTGAACACAAACATGAACGGTGAAGAGAATTAAACACTGACTTTCTATTGAATGATAAAGTGAAAGAAGTGAATGATTTTAAAATTTCTTTAATTTTTTTAATAAAATTAATATTACATTAAATATTTTTGATAATAATTTGATATTATGAACAAGAAACATGAATTAAAATTCAAATGAAATTGAAAATAAGGGAAAACAAACATGAAATGAAAAGAGGAGGAGAGGTATATCTTGTTGAAACAAGATTAAGAAAATTCCTCCAAAGACCTTTTAAAGGATCTAGGGATTCCAAATATACTCCTTATGTTCTGAAATTAAAACCCCTTGCAATGAGAATATGGGTATGTATTTATAGCCCAAGGGGGTGGGCTGTTTGCATTCCAAATATGCCCCTCAAGTTATCTTACCAATTTTTCCATCCAGATGACTGAATATTGAGATATATTCTTCTTAAAAGTTATAGATATTTTTTTACTATCAACTGTAAAACTTTTGTGGCCACTTTACCTTTTTATCCAAATTTATGGATATTTTACTAAACAACGTCATTTGGTTAATTTTTCTATTGAGTTTTTCCTTGTTCTAAATGTGAATAAATTTAAAGATAAGATGATTCCATAAAATCTAAACAATTTATTTTATAAAGTCATCCATCTATATCTTAGATTTTACACTGAAAAATATCATCTTAATTGGATGAATGTATTGGGATAAAAGTCAATAAATATGTAATATTTTTAATTCTTGGATAGAATGGTGGGATGGAATTCAAAGCATCAGTTGGGCCCATTTTTGGTGGAGTTGGGCCTTATATTTTTATCCATGATTATTTTGGATATTAAATAATATATTCAGGAGTTTCATAAAATTTGGACATCTATATTGAGCCCATAAATTCTATCTTCATGGATGGTCCAATTTCTTTGACAGATTCATTGAGCCTTCTTGTGTGGTCTATATGACCCGTAAAATGGACAATTTGTCCCAATCTCCAGTTGAATTATTTATAGAATATTGAATTGTAAAATCTAAAAAACAATAATAAAACAATTTGGATAAGTAGGGTGATATTTATAATTAAAATAGTAAACTAAATCGAATCTGGATTAATAAAAATAATGCTCGAAAATTATATTTAATATTAAAACCTGAGTATTTCACACCAATTATGCACTTTTGATAGAAAATATGTAAAGGGAGTATATAAAAAGTTATGAATCAATTAATAACATCAACTCCCCCACACTTAGGCTTTTGCATGTCCTCATGCACATTAAATATAAAAACATTACTATATCATTTTCATTCACCATCAAATATTAACATTTTGTTTCCACCAATCAGGGGGATCTAGACTTGTTCACTCATCCATAAAGAATTATACCAAAAATTGTTATAAAAATAATTTTCCAAAAACAATTAATTTTTCATGCTCAAAATTAGAAATGGAAAATGTAGTCACTCATAACTCACTCCTCTCAAAATGATAAAAAAATTATTTATGGAGGTTCACTCATTCACCAACCAAAATTAAAAATATTAGAGTTTGTAAGAGATATCAGCTTCCATTTTCTATTATAAAGTGAACAATAATCAAGAAGTATTTTTTTTCAGTTTTTTCAGTGGCTATGGGATGGTAAGAATATAATAGCCAAAATATAGGAAAAGAGGGGTAAAACACCAAAATGAAAAAATCAATGCACAATTTTTGTGAAATGAAACATGTGAGGAAATGAAAATACATATTTAAAAGGGAATTAATTTATGAAGGAAGAAAAGAGAGGGATAAAATTAGAAGGGTATGAAATTATTTAATATGTACAAAAACAAAAATCTTCTCCAGATAACATAATAAAAGATGAGAAAGTGTTCTTTTTCCCCCTTTTTATTCCTTTTTTTTGAAAGTTAAACTTAAAACAAATATCACAATCATCTCACAACCAATGTTTAATCTCTTCACAAAAATAATTGTAATATTTATAACAAGACCAAGGGTTTAGGAAGAGTGATATTTGACCTACCCAAAAAACAACCTTTTTTTTGTTTTTTGTTTTTTTTTTCATTTTTTCTAAACAATTTTCAATAACATGTAAAAAATTACATTAATGTTAATACATTCCCAAAATCACTAAATGAAAACCACTCCCCCACACTTAAATGGATGCTTTCCCTCAACCATATGATTACACGTTGAATAAAAATGAAATGGTACCCAAAATGAAATACATTTCCCCCACACTTAAATTTAAATAAATCATGAAATGAAAATTTGTGTAGAAATTAGGTGGGATGAGGTTTTGGTCTTGTAATGCAGCTATCAAAAAAAATGATCAATGTATGGGTAATAAGAGACTATTTGGATATTCTGATTCTTATTGTCTCAGAAAATTCCTCTATCATATTAATGTACGTTAAAGTAGGAAATTTAGATAGAAAGTCCATAAAATCAAGACTCAACATTAGGGGTGAAAAAAACACAAAATGAAAATATAGTCATAGGTGACCTTTTAATGAAATCTAATGTTGTTCCTAACATTTGGGGAAGAATCATTTTCCAAATAAAAAATTGAGCATTAAAAATTTATTGTTCTTGACACAAAATTATTTATCTAAATTTAAGATGAAAATAAAAAATGTTTAATATGAAAACAAGTAATTGGACTTCCCATAAAGGTTGGAAAAAATTTTAAAATATAATTCTAAGTAATTAGGTCTATTTTTTTATTTTTTTATTTTTTAGTTTTTTTAGTTTTTTTAGTTTTTTTAAATACACACTCACAAAAAAGAGAAATAGAAAAAAAGTATTTGATAAAGAAAGTGGTAAAAAATGAAAGAAAGGGTAAGAATAAAAAAGAGGGGGAGAGATAGAGAGAATGAGGAAGAAGAGAGAAAGAGAGAGTTAAAGGGAAAGAGGTGCCCCCTAGTTTGGATTTGGTGGGTTTGAATCTCCATCCAGTGGTGGGTGGGTGGAAGTTGATGCGGTTCTTGATGTGTGTTTCCTATCATGGTGATGATTTAACTGATGTCTATTAATCGTGAATGTAATTTTGGAATATGGGTCTTGGACTTGCACTGAACCAAATGGTTAAACATTAGTAATAATAAACGGACATTCCCAATGAGAATTAAGCTTACTTGGGTGAAGCTAAAATTGATAACCGAAGAGTATTACCTTTTCACCGTCATGAAATACCTTTCACAAGATGTGTTTTTCATGGAGTACCTTGGCCTTTTCTTTGTAGAGATTGTAATTCTCATAGGAATCAATTCAAAGATCCTCCAATTCATTCAACTATAAAAACATCTCTTCACTAAATTTCTCACAATCAAAATAAAACACTTTCACATCCCAAAATGAATTATGTTGGATTTAAACCAGTAAATAACATGCTTTACGAAAAACTATCCTAAATGGAGACATACCAATGGGTGTTTTATAGGCAGTTTGATAAGCCTAGAGTGCTTCACCAAGTATTTCAAGTTAGTCTTTTCTAGTGGGATTTTCAATTCTCTCAAGAACTCTTTTAACTTATCTATTAGAATGTTTATCCATGGTATTTGTTTGGGGGTTATATGAAGTTGAAGTTTTACATAAAACCCTATTATTTTTTAGAAGATATTTTATTGTCTAATATAATAAATGGGTTCCTAAGTCACTTATCAAGGAACAAAAAGTCCCAAATCAATGGAAAATGTGGGTTATGAGGATCTCAATAATAGTATGTGCATTATCCTTCCTAGTGGGTTTGGCCTCAAACCACCTAGAAACACAATTAACCGCAAGAATAATGTATTATAATCCATTGGAAGGGGAGAATGGTCCCATGAAATCGATTCCCCAAACATTGAATATCTCATATAAGATTAAGGTATTTTTGGGAATTTAATTTCTTTTTGAAATTGTTTCAAATTTTGGAAAGTGAGACATGATTGAAAGAACTCATGTGAGTCCTTTAATAGTAATGGAAAGAAGAATCCCTAGTCAAGGACCTTTTGAGAGGTCCTTTGTGGTCCAAAGTGGCCACCACCAGTCATTGAGTGGAAGAATTATAAGATGGAGGAATGTTCATCTTCATCAACACATCTCCTAATTACCATGTCCGCCCTAATTTTCTAAATTTTATTATCTTCCCAAAAATATAATTTTGAATCACTTTTTAGCTTCAATTTTTGTTCTTTTGAAAATTTTTCAGAGAAAACACTAGAAACCAATTAATTTACAATTGGGGCATACCATGGTATCTTTGGAGTAATATATGAGAGGTGTTTAGTGTAAAATTTATGATCAATGATTTCAGAATGAGAAGAAGTATAAATTATACTCAGGTGATTATCCAAAAGGTTTTCTTTTCAAGGTCTATTTTTAATCGCAATGTCAAACTCTTGAAGAATTAGGATCCATCTTACTAGCCTCGGTTTGGAATCAATTTTCTTAAGTGAGAAATTTAAAGATGAGTGGTCTATAAAAATGATGATTTTGGAACCTAAGAGATAGGTCAGGAATTTATCAAAGGCAAAAACCACATCTAAAATGTCATGGATTAATGAAATGTTTTGTTTGACACGTGGATTCCATGGATTATTGGAACTAAAAGTACACATGGGTTTATGGAGTGTTTAACCTTCCATCAAATAGAATTTATTGAGATAAATACACTAGTTGAGTCTTGGATTAAAGGCAAAAAATTGGGAATTCTATTCAAAAATCGTATTGTGAAGTGGATGTTAATTTAATTAAATATATAGAAAAGCTCAAGGCTATCAAAAACTTAACTCCCTAATGGTGAACTCACCCTAATCATTATTAAATTGTTAAATCAATCTTCATTAATCAACAATTTCATATAATATATATAAACAAACCCCCCAATCAAAAGACAATCAATTAAAAAAATCAACTCTAAAATTTGTACCATTGCTAAGGATTCGACCAGAGTGCCACTATACACATTAGCAGAGCACCAGACCTTTTGAATGGTTGATAGGAAAAAATCGTCCATGATTGAATGCCCATTGAGGGGTATAGTTTACCATCTCATGGATGATATGGTATGAATCTTGGACCTTAGGAAGGCATCCTATGTATCCCATTTATGGTGGGAATATGAGTTATTATAGTTTATTCCGTCACATGGATCATGCAGATGTCATGATTGTCATTACCTCTAAGACCACATGAGTCATGATCGGTGTGAGAAACAAGGGGAAATAGAAGATCCAAAAAAATCACACACTCTTCTCTTGTCTATTGGTGGATATGATGAAAAATCTTAAAGAGAGAGGGATGGGGTGTTGAGTGTGACCACCTCCTCTAACCCCTCTCCTACTAATGAAAGAGGCCAGGGCTGTGGTGGAAGATTCCAGGGCTATGACACATACCTCTTTTCACTTTATCCTAGAATGAGTCCAAGGTATGGAAACAAAGAAGGGAAGGTAGAAAGAGAGAGTGGAGAGGGCTTGGGTGCCCGTCCCTCTCTATCCCAATAGCCAGGAGGTAGAGAAGAGAAAGTGTGAAACATCACGCAAGAATGGTTAGGGGATTAATTCAAGAGGGATACCCTAAAATTGGTCTCATATCAAGGAATAAGGATGTCATTCCATGTAAAAAGGATGCACAAGCGTAATCCACACACTCTCTACTTGGAACTGGAGGCTCTGGGTCTCAGAGATGAGAAGGGGAGGACATGGTCCTAACCCTTATTTCTGATACTAGGAACTCTGTGAAACTATACCTGGAGTAGGGGTCCTTATGACCATAGATATAAAAATACACACCTTCCATGAGGATCCTAAATGTATGATAGGACTAGTGTAGGAAACCTATGACCATATAAATACAAATCCAAATGTGAGATATGTTGGTGTGCCTTTTCCCATGGATTTGTAAGTATGGAGGTCTTGATGGAGGATTCACATTAGTACCTTTTAGACAAGGAATCCAAAGGATGGGACCTACCATGGGTGGCTTGGAAAATAGCCTTAAGGGTGACTCAATAAGGTATTGGGCATAGGTACTTGGCACAGGTATTCCGTACAGGGCATAAGAGGAACTGAAAATGCTTCATGTAGGGGGGGGGGGTTTAAGCCTACAATAACTAGATATGCCTCAGTGAATGGACCACAGAGGAAAAAACACTTGGGTGAGGCTATTTACTAGGAACCCTGGGTCTCATTTGGTGTCCCTAGAAGGGTCTCTCATAGGTCCCTCATCAGGGATATGGGCCTCACACATGTGATTTATCTTTAGGGTATAATGGTCCTCATGTAGGTGTCTAATGTTTGGAACCATGAATGACCTTTGATATTACTTATCCCCCTTAATTCCCTCTTCTCTTGGGTTTTGAGGAGATACTTGAGAAATTTTGGGGGACTTGGCCAAAGGTTCTGCGCAATCATAGCCCTAGGGGATCTTTATATTTTTCAGTTAGCTCTCTCAAACCTAAGAGAAGAGGGAATTAATGGGGATAAGTAAGATCAAAGTCCCTTTAGGGTCCCAAACATAAGACACCTTTATGAGGACCGTTCTCCCCTAAATATAAATCACCTACATGAGACCCCTCTCCCTAATCAGGGACCTATGTGAGACCCTTCTTGGGAAACCAGAGGAGACCCAGGGTGCCTAGGAAAAATCCTCACCCAAGTTTTGTTTTTACAATTGTCCATTTCCTAAGGCATATCCAATTCACATAATCTTATAAACCCCATGTGAAATATTTTTAGTTCCTACCAAGCCCTGTGCGGCACACCCGTGCTAAGTACCTATGCCCAAGACCTACGTGAGTAACCCTTTAATCCCTTTTCTAAGCCACCCATGGAAGGGACCCTCCTTCTTTGGATTCCTTATATAAATGGGACCAGGTTTAAGCCTCCACTTAAACCTCTAAACTTGAAAATACATGGGAAAAGGTACACCATCATATCTCCCATTTGGATTTGTATTTATACGATTAGAGGTTTCCCACACTAGTCCTATCACATGGTTATGATCCTTAAGGAATGTGTGGATTTTTATATCTATGGTCACCTAGACCCCTAACCTAGGGACAATGTCGAGGAGTTCCCAGTCATGAAAACAAGGGTTAGGAACATGTCCTCTCCTTCTCGTCTCTAAGACCTAAAGACTCTAGTTCCAAGTAGGAAGGATGATGATTACGATTAAGTTTCCTTTTGACATGGAATTACATCCTACTTCCTTGATATGTGACTAATTTTAGGGCATCCCTCTTGGAGTAATCCCCTAGCCTTTCATGAAGGGGGTTTCACTCTTGCTCCTCTATACCTCATGGCCATTGTGACATAGAGGGTATGGGAACTTGAGACCTCTCTAGTCTCTCATGATGCCTTCCATCCTCTATTTCCATACCCTGGACTCATTCTAGGGTAAAGTAAAGATAGGCAAGTTCTATATACCTGACCTCTTCAACCATAACCCCAACCTCTTCCATCAGCGGGAGAGGTGTCATAGGAGGTGGGAAAACTCAACACCACATCCTTATTCCTTTGAGATTTGTCTCTATGTACACCAAAGAAAAATATGAGAGTGTGTGATTTATTGGATCTTCTATTTCCCCTTGTTTCTCACACTGAGAATGACTCACATGGGCCTAGAGGTAATGATAATCACGACATCCAAACGATCCATGTGACTGAATGAACCATTAGAACTATGATTCCCACAATAACTAGGATATGTAGGATGCCTTCCTAAGGCCTAATATCCATACTATATCATACATGAGATGGGAAAACATAACCCTCAATGGGAATCCTCTTCAGGAGTAATTCCTAATCACTACTAGAAATACTAACTATACCAATAATTCTATACCAATGGTTTATAAAAACCATTGGTATAGGTCCCCTTTCCCAACAGGTTTTCCAAAACCATTGAGAAAGGGTACTTTGAAACCAATTTTACCAATAGTTTTCCCAAACAATTGGGAAAGGGTCCACTTTTCCCAATGGTTTTTCCAAAATCGTTGGGAAAGGGTACTTTAAGGAAACTTTTTCCAACGGTTTTCCAAAACCGTTGGGAAAGGGTACACTTTTCCCAACAATTTTGGAAAAACATTTGGAAATGGTACTTTGAGACCACATTTCTTAACAGTTTGGGAAAACCATTGGTAAAGGGTCCACTTTTCCCACCACTTTTCCCAACAGTTTTCCCGAAATATTGGGAAAGGGTCCACTTTTCCCAATGGTTTTAGAAAACTGTTGGGAAAGGGTAATTTGAGACCACTTTTCCAAACGGTTTGGGAAAACTGTTTGGAAAGTGTGGGTACCTATCCCAATAGTTATCAAAACCATTGGGAAAGGCCTATCCTGATAGTTTTGAGAACCGTTGGGATAGGTACCCTTATTTTATATAAATAAATTTATCAAATATCATCAAATAAATCAATATATAAATTACATATATATATCCAAATATATTCACAAAGGTAACTATAGGATAATGGTAAAGTCTTTGATATATAATGTGGAGGTTGTGGGTTCAAACCTCCATTGGAACTTTTTTTTAGATTTACCTATCACAATGGTTTGGGAAAACTGTTGGGAAAGACCTATCCCAACAGTTTGGAAAACTATTGAGAAAGACCTATCCCAATGGATTGAAAACTATTGGGATAGGTTTTTTCCAATGGTTTTATCCAAATGTTGGGATAGGTCTTTCCTAATTCCAAATCACCCAACGACTTCCCAAACCATTGGTATAGGCTATACCAGTGGTTTTGGGACCTATACCAATGGTTCCAAACTGTTGGTATAGGAAATTTTTCCATTAGTAAATCCTATTTCCCTTAATTCGTGAATCCTCTTTAGGAGTAAACTTCAAAACAAGCCTCCAAATCTCTATGAGTTAAACACCCCTCATGGACCCTTTAACCGGGTATCCTACTTTGGAATAAGCCCCAAATTAATCTTCTCAAAGGGACATAATCCCCTATGAGACAAACCTACCGAAAGCCTCCATAGGCGAGGTTCTTCATAATAAAACTACGTGGGATTTGATTCTCATCTCTACAGGATATGTAGGAATCCTCCATGAGGTCCAAACCCAACACCCCAAATCAAAAATATTCACTATAGACCACATTCCTAATAGGGTTTAATCCAACCTGGGAATATATATTCCTCTTAGGTTCCATGGGATACTTTACATAAGTCCCACATCAAAATTTAACTAGACACCTTATGCTTAGACATCCTTTCCATGTGATGTTAAACTGTATATTGGAGGTCCTTATTGCATGACCTTAAAAGGTATGATGTGTCCCATTAAGTGGCATATAACTATGTGGGTTTTGATTCATTTCACAAGGAAACATAGGAAGCCCATTTACGGGTTCAATCCCAACATCAAAACAACTCCCATCTCCCTAGATGATGATACACTCAAGAGTACCCCACTAAATGGATAGAAAACCAAAATCATCATAATAACAACAAAAGAATCTCTAAGTAGTACATAATAGGATAACATAAATAGAGAACCTCGAATACATACATATATCTCCATTGATGAAGAACCTCAGATACATATAAATGATTTGAAGGTCTATACTTGATAATAATTGATTGTTAAATTTGGGATAACCAACATCATACTTGGGAATTAATGATGGATTTATGAACATTTATTAAATCTACAACTGAGTCCCAAAGTAGTTAATAATTCCCCCAAAAAGGGTGTGATGAGCCTGACCTCCCATCCTCTCGACCAGTGTGAGTTCTTAAGCATTGATAGCCAAAATACTTAACAAGAACCTACCTTTGAAAAAAAGTCCCCTTTGGATATAGAACCATTGGGTGTTTTTGGTTCCATGAAAAAACATGTTAGAAACCATTCAAAAATATAAAATCATCATGAAGTGTGAATTCCTAGGGGAAAAAATAGTGAACCCGACATGAATCCTTAACCAAGATGATAGTGTCTCCCACTTGTCAAGCCCTTTTCACTTAACAAAATAGGGCTAGACAAGGTAGTCAATCATGAATTTTTTCATACAAATAAGATGATTCTTTGAAAGTGTTTTATTATTTGTGTTTTTCATATATACTCAGGAACTTACTCTCATAGATCCCTTAAATCCAATTCCATCATTCAAGATTTCACCAATGAACTCCTTAGTTGTTGCATGCACTGGGTCTTCATCCACATGGAGGATGCCATCAGTAACTCAAATTCTTTAATGATGGATCTCAAACTTGATGTTCTGAGAATACCATCAAAATAGTACAATCATGACCCTAGAGGTTTTCCAACAATCCCCCTAGTTCGTGAATCACCACTGATTTTATGGTTAATGACGACTAGTGGTCCTAACTAAGATAGCGCCGACCAACTTCTTCAACCATTTCAAGAGCCTATCCCTAAAATAAAATAACTAGTCCCTCTAGTATCTAAAGTAGGTATATCAAGAGGCCATATATATCCTCATCTAGGAGACACATGGGTCATTCTCAAGGGATCCTTCCAGAAATATCCACCACCAATGCCTCGCAGTAGTGAACCCTCAACATGATGAAGGTGTTTTCCTTGGTGGTTCAACCCAAGTCTTTCAAACCCAAGCATGCAAGATAGCCTGAGATGAAAAAAAACCAGTCAACAGGGATTAAGGTCACACCTCTTCCCCCTCTAGAGAATCCCACCACCCCAATTTGGTGGAAAATTGTGAGTGGACACATACACCCATTTGCCTTCATTTATCCACCTATCAGACTTACCTGATAGTATTCAAAGAAGATCACTAAAAAAATATGGTGGCATACCGTGAGATGAAACATAAACCTTATTGCACCCACCAAGCCAGCCAGTAGCCTCATCTAACAGTACCTAGAGAAGTCAGTCATAAATTCCTGACAACAAGCAGGGGGTGGACCCAACTCTCTACCCCCAAAAATGAGTATTGTAGTATCTATTTGCAGGAAAGTGAGGAAAGGAGAAGGTACATACAACTATTATAGATATAGAATGGTCATATATCTTCATTATAGTCCTTGAATTTAGAAATAATATCTTAAAAATGGTGAAAGGGCATACAAAAATCCCTACCCATATCCTACAAACTTTTTAGGACATCATTACGGTGAAAACATTAGCGCCTGAGGGAAAAACACACAACTCTATCCCCAAAAATGGGTTGGATAATCATCATGTCACCCCAAATAAGATACATAACTCTGTTCTCATCTAAGAGGGTCATGGGGTAAAATCCCCCATATTATATGGACAACCAAATCAGGAATGTACACCTGCTCCAATTGGAAGTAATCGGCCTATCCCAATGGTCACTCTAAGGAAGGCACAAACACTTACCCATGACAACCAATTCTACTAGAAAGTGTCCCCAATCTCTTGTAAGAAGGTATCCAAGAATAAGCCTCATAAAAAATAATTGTAAAATCAAGAGTCGATCTATGATTACGCTCCACTTAACACTGAAGTTCTTGAAGCCCTCAAACACTTATTTATGGTAGATGAAGATCCTACCTTCCTATTACCAAATTATGGGAGTAGTAGTAGTAATTCCAAAGTTCCTCATTAGAAACTTCACCATGAAGGCTTGCTTCATGCCTATAATCTGACCAATTTGAGGGTCCATCTCTATATTATAGTTGTGGTAGCCCTCTACATGGCCAAAAGATCAAGGAGAAAGAGGGTCTTCCCCTTACTGCAATCCACCATAGTGGTCCTCCCCATGATGGCATTTTCTATGAAAGTTCTCTCTACAATATCATTTTGCATTGTCAAGATAATTCTCCAATTGGATATGTAGTGATGAGAAATCCCTCTTACCATGAGGCGCATGTGATAACAAGGCTAGTCATGTATGATTACTTTTCATTGGTAGGTGAAATCCTTTCTCAACTAAAAGATAGACCAATGTTATAATCATTATATGAACCACCCTTGGGTCACTTACCTTCCAGTGCAATGGAGGAAGTCCTTAATAATATCGCTGTTTATAATAAAATGGATGGGAAGCATCCTCTCTGGTTGGAATAGGTAGAGGAACCTATGGAAAAAGATGAATAAGATGTGATAAACATGAGGAAACAACTGGATAAGGACGATATATCAGTCATGTTCTAGCCTTCATCCACCCCTCAATACAGAATTATAGAGGCTTTGTTAGAATATCTTATGAATGACATCCACCTAAACATATGAAAAACTCTTCATCATTTAAAGTAAAATGTATTACCTTATGATGATTATCAAAATCATGTCAAGTTAATAGAAGTGTTGCAATACCAAATTGACTTGGCATATCTCATAGATTCACAACATCCAAATATTGAGAAATAGCAAGGAGCCCTTCAACATGCATTCCTTAGCACATTAATGAGGTTGAAACAACTGATCATAGATACCCCATCTTGTGTTCATATCAGAGGATGGGGTGTGCATGGAGAATTTAATTTCACCATGCTCCCTAACTATCAAAGGCAACTAAATTTGGTATCACGCAATGTAATAACCCCATGCTAGCTCCAACAAACAAAATATGTTCATGATTGAGGATATGATGAACAAGAATAAGCCCCAACCAACTCTCATGAAGTTAGACTAGAATAGAGAAGGTTGTTGAGATACCTTTTCATTAAGCATCTGAGAATATCAAGAAATCCTCCTTCTTAAAGGATTTTAGTCATCAGATAGCACAAATGTTAGAAATAGTACAATGTTCTTCAGAAACTAATGATTTAAGTGAGTAGAGAATGATGAGACCATACCAATTTCAGACAAAACTCCATAAAATTAGAATATCAGCTATGGTAATATCAGCCATGGTAGTTCAAAAGTAACCCTATCCCATAGGGAAGTGGTATTTTTTAACCCAACCTGCAAGGTCAACCAATCAGGCCCAAAGGGTTGTGAAAGTGGAACAAGAACAACCTCATCCCTCATGGATGAGGGATTTTTCACCTCAATAATCACCTCCTCAGTGAGAATCAGTTTTATCCCAATTAGGGAAGATGTCGTAGAATGAAACCATCCAATCTTTCCCATCCCGTGATCTAGTATTTTCACTTGTAACATTCATGAATGAACTATCTGGAGATTCCCTTCAAGTTACCATCTACCAAATAGTTCCTAGAGAATCATAAAAGGAGAGAAAAAGGCCTCATGGAGGGTGAAAAAGAATGTGGTCTCACAAAGATGCTGATAGAATTATCATAATGTGTTGCACATTAGTTAACATCATCTATGTTTCCCTCACAGATTCCGAAGAACATGAGGCCAATTCAAAGAATTTAGAAGAGGAAGTTTTGATTCATGTTGTGGTCTACAATGAAACAGTTGCAGGAGGTGTGCATACCTAAAACTAGAGGCTTTATTTGAATTTGGGCACTCCCTCAAACAATCCACATTTACCTCCTTATAAGAAGGAAAAAGGTAAGGGTCAAATCATGACACACCTACCTTCTGGAGATGCTAAGTCTCTTTTACTAGAGTAAATATTTTATTAGAAAGAGGAAGAGATGAAAGAATTGAGGAGAATCAATGTAGAATTACTCTAAGGCATCCTTCCTGCTAGGTATTTTCTAAAATTAGATCCTCAACCTACACTTCCATTTGGAACACCTCAACAAAGAGAGTTTGTCATGACAACTGAAGCAGACATGGAAAATCCACTGAATGTAGGATACTAACCACCAATATATTTGGATCCTAAAGTAGCAGATCATGAATTCCCTATATTTCATGTGAAATTAGATCAGGGATAGAAAAATCATCACAGGCCTATCCCTATGAGATACCCATGATAGGTACCAGCAGTTCCACCACTAGTGGTCATACCGGCCACTACACCCTTTCAGGATCTATTTTTCGCACCTATTCTGGCCCTAGATCAGCTAGATGTTCCTTGAATGCTTATAAATACCATTGAGTCATTGATAGATCAATTGAAATCCATTTAGGAACAACATGCACCAATATATCTGGAAAATAAGCCTTATAAATGGGTAGATCCAACTCTTCCCCCACCAAACTTTGGGAATATCACATTTCTAATATTCAACGGTTCAGGAGATTCAGAGAAACACTTGACAAATTTCATCTCTCACTATGATCCCATGATGGGTACCCCTGAACAATAGTAAGTGTTTAAACTTAGGTGTTTTTTGAAATCTCTACAAGGACCATCCTTCATGTGGTACACAAGTTTACAGTCTTGATCAATCACTATATGGTAATACCTTTGTCAGAAGTTCATTTTACAGTTCAACTCAATGATGGAGAAGACAACAATCATTGATCTCATGAACTACAAACAATGAGAGAATGAAAGAGTATCAGATTTAATTTCTCAGTGGATAGGATTGACATACTCCTTAAACCTAACACTCCCTCAAGAAGAGTTATTTCCCATATGTGTAGAGAATATCTATGAATTCATTGCACACTTCCTTGGTCCCTATGAAATATATAGGAGGGTTTTAAGACCTTTCTTTAATTGCTTAATAAGTGAAAAATCTATCACAGAGACTAAATTTAAGTCTTGAGTGATTCCATCAACTCAGGGAAGGAGAAAAGTAAAATAAGAGCCACTACAGTTAAACTTAAGTAGGACCTTATACCCAATCTACCTCAAAGTCTATATTGTATCATAAGGCTCAACCTACTTAGCTTCAGCAACAACACCCGCCTTATCATAATGATCAAAGAGACCATAGGTGGAAAAAATTTGAGGAGATGAAAAATAGGGTCTATTATTTTATAAACGACTAAGTACCTATCTACTTCATCTCGACATTGGAAAAAAACTTAGTTAGGTTGATAAAGCCCAAGAATCCCAACAAAGTGCAGGTTCTAGGCATGTGGAAGAGCGGTTTGGCTGGCACCCAACTTTAATTTTTACCATGATCAATGATTATTCTGGGACCAATATGATGATGAACTCCAACCTCCATGGAATAGAATCAAAGATTTAGATAAATAATGGAGAGGCTCAAAACCTTTAGAGATAATCTTGCACATCTTGTTTATAATTAATTTAATTAATTTCATAAAAAAAGAATACCTAGATCTTCATTACTTTTTTCTTTGATGATTTTTATCATCCGGAATGACCCTTCCAGATTATATCATTGCACTTGTGAGGATCCAAATTAGAATCCCTCTAGCGGTGATCCACACATTCTCTAATGGCCTCTGATCAACACCACTCGTTCCCCGAGTGCTAGCATGGCGAAGCGAGTGTCTTGTGTCAGTCGTTCTTGATTGCTTGTTATTAATCCTTGAAGAATTTAGTTCTTGAGAGGGGCAGGAATAGGATTCTAGAGAGAAATTATTTATCTTAACAATTAATAATTCACCAGGCATACAATTCGGTACATGGAACAATAGACGTACATGTCTATTTATCGACATGGGGCTTCAGTTACAATATTTAATTATGTAACAACAATTAAATACATTCACAACCTTAGAGAAAACCCATTATTTTAATAATAATATCGTGTCATTATTTATGGTGCACCAAATTGCGCAAAACGGAATTATAAATAAAATTATGCATCAAAAAATAACAGCAACATTATTTTAATTTGTGCCAACTAGTTAAATAATTATTTAATGTCTTGAAAATAATTATTTTACTACTAGACCGACCTTGGTATGCTCGATCTCTACCTCTATTTATTGAACACCTTAATAAATAAATAAATAATTTATTCTCTTAAATAAATATTTTATTTACAAACTAGTAAATAAATATTTATTAAATGTTCAATAAAATAAATAGATATATTTTACTGACAATATGATGAATAAATATTTATTTAATTTATATGATCATTTTAACTTGAATAAAATTATTCCATGATATTGAGAATAATATTTATTTCATCAATTAAATTTAAATATAATTTAACCGAGACCACCAAAAACTCTTAGTGTGTGACCCTCTAGGATTCTTTCTCATTGACATTAGCCATGATTACCTAAAGTCCAAGAGTACTTTCTAGAAATGGGTCAAGGCATCCAAGAGAAAGAACTTAAAGTCTAAGATATGAATATACTATGACACTAAAACATGTGGAATTACCACTGGCGGGTCTGTTCTCATAATCTATCATCTTAGAGATTACCAAGTATGAACTTCATGAGAGGAACTCTCATCTGTTTATGATTACTTGCACCTGATGGTCTGTATACTATGTGTTTCATTATAGTATGTCATACAACTGTAAAACTATATTTAAGAATATTTTCATAGCACTTAAAGTTTCTCATCATAGCAGGGAACTGCTATGACCTTGTCAATGTGACAAATACTCTAGGACATTATTACACTATAGTCATGAAGAATAATGAAAAATATGTAATAAGATGTTTAATATTTAAATATATTAAATATTCACGTAATAAAATTATAACCATTTGGTTCTAGGACACCAAATATTACAGACTCCCACTTGGACTAGAGCCAACTTGTAACATCCCGGTTCCGGAAGCCACCCAGGGGTGCCCCGTACCCGATTGGTCACCTGTCCTCAAGCACATTTCCCTTAACACCAGAGGCTGCCGACTAGCAGAGAGGTCCTTGGGTGTGATAGTGGAAAAAATATTTCCTCATTGGCAGAGTAACACAATGGAAGTAAAATAGATATACAATAGTGGAAGCAGTAAAAATACCACACAACAGTAAAAAGCGAAATACTGATGAAGAAAAAACTGGAGCACATATCTATATAAATTATGCATGATACATATATCTAGGAAATAATCCAAACAAATCATAATGCTGGAATACAGTACAAAACCCAATAATGAAATAAAACAAGTAAAATCCTCAGCATCTCAAGCCCCAGCTTGGTCCCATGCTCTCCAACTCCTCAGAAATCAAGTACCTGAAGTAGAAGGGCGTTTTCTCTTATCTATACCTGCAACAATATAATCTGTTTGGGCCCAAAAGCATGACCCAAATAGAGTGTAAGACTAAATCCCAGTAGGCAACCACCACAAGATCTGTGGCTAACAGTCAATGAGTATATGGTAGGTAATGAGAAAAATGAAGCAGTGAACAAGAAAGTACTCAGAAGTAAACAATCCACAGTTTCAATGAATTTAATTTCATATATCAAGCAATAGCTAAACAAAGTAGGAAAACACAAATAGGTAACCCTCTATGAACTACTCACATCCCATCCACTCTAGTCCTACCTAGAAACATAAGCAAGCAGCTAAACATAATAGGTAACCGTCTGGGAAGTACTTACAACCTATCCCCTCTAGTCCGACCTAAAAACACAAGAAAGCATCTAAACACAACAGGTAACCCTCTATAAGTACTCACAACATATCCCCTCTAGTCCTACCTAGCAACACAAGCAACCCTCTGGGTATTACACTCAGTCTATCCCCTCTGGTTCAGCTTTAGAATAGACTCTCTGAGGAAGCACTCACCGTTAATTCCTCCTATAGTCTCGTATCGGTAACTAAAGGCGCTCTGGGGAATAAATTACATCACATTCCCCCTATGTCCCATTTCAAGGATCTACAGACACTCCGAGGAAGCACTTATGTCAATTCCCCCTATGGTCTCACATTGTAAGCAAAAATAGACACTCTGGAGAAGCCCTTCCGTCCATTCTCCCTATGGTCTACTACACCAGGTTCTCACGGCCCTGTATAAGTCAAGAAAGCATATAAGAAAGTATCATACAAAGTAAACCTCAATAAATACTTGGCTAAATAGTCTACAACATAATAGTATGTTATAACAATAATGACACCATCCTACAATACTAGGCATGGAAAGTAAACAGCAGTCTAACAGGCAAACTAGACCAAATGGTCAAAACAAGAAACATGCATGGAAAACACTTCCAAAGCATAGAAATTCACCCTATTTACATTCAATTAACCTCTATTCAATCATACAAGCATAGAAAGAAATTATCAGGGCTAAAACGGTAAACACGCAATACCCTGTTCAAGGGAATTGGACAATTTGCACATATAATTCAAATAATTTCATCATAAAGGCACAAACCACCTACCTTGGTGTTGGTAGATCACTATAAGTGAACCTCAAGCCTTGAATCTCCCAATAACACCATATACCTACAAAAACTTCTAAAACATTCAACTGAGGATAACTTAAGAAAGAGGAGGAATCATGAAATGAAGCTTTACAAGAAGGAAGAGCTTACCGAGGTAATTCCAATGCAATTGACGACAGTCGAATCAGAGATAAAATGCTCGGTCGGGGGATTGAAGGAAGATCATGGCCATACAAGAGATCTCAGATGAACTGGGTCGAGAAAAAGGCCTTTCTGGCGACTAGACGTGACTCCAGTACGTTTAATGAAAAAAAGAAAATACACGGTGTGTACTTTGGAAGTACATGGCGTGTAATTTCCGTTTTTGTACCCCAAATTAGGCAGCCTCGAGGTCACCCCCACATGGCCATGTGTGTGGCCATTATACAGCCAGTACACGACTTCATGCAGAAACCAAGTACATGGTGTGTATTCATAAAGTACACGACGTGTACTTCAAAAATTTCCAGAAATTCCTCTTTTTCTCAAAAATGACTAGAAAAGGAAAACATACCTGAAAAGAAGATCTTGGTTCTTACAAACTTCCCCCCTTAAAGAAATTCATCCCTGAATTTCCCTAGCAAGGTGGTGTAGAAGAAGAAACCCCAAACAGATCCGGCCATTGTGATCGCACGTCTGCCTCCCTCTCCCAAGTCTCGTCCTGTACTCGCCCGTGCTGCCATAGCACTTGTACAATAGGAATAGACCGGCCACAAAGAACCTTCGTACTTAGATTGAAAATCCAGATAAGATTCTCCTCAAAAGATGCATCCACTTCAAAATCAACCTCCTTGGGTTGGAAGACATGAGACGCGTCTGAGAAGTAGCGTCGAAGCTGAGAAACGTGGAGGACTTCGTGCATAGCCTGGTACCTCTGAGGTAACTGCAGCCGATAGGCAACCGACCCAACTCTCTCCAACACCTCAAAAGACCCAAAGTACCTCAGCAAAAGATTACCCTGTCACCTAATCCTTCTGTGTCCCAACCTATGTGTGACACATAGGAAAACCTGTTCCCCAACCTCGAACTCCAGAGGTCGTCTCTGCTGATCAGCACAAGACTTCTGTCAAGACTATGCAGTAGCCATACTCTTCTGAATCAACTCTCTCTACTATGTGGTCTCCTGGACAAGACGAGGTCCCATAATAGCTGCCTCTCCTACCTCCAACCAACATAAGGGTGATTGGCATGACCTACCGTACAAGGCCTCATAAGGTGCCATCTGAATAGTTTCTTGAAAACTATTATTATAGGAAAACTCCATAAGAGGTATATGATTCTCCCAAGAACCTCTAAAATCCATGATTCATGCATGAACCATGTCCTCAAGCACCTGAATCGTACACTCAGACTGACCATTTGTCTGGGGATGGTAATCTATACTTAAAAGAACTTGTGTACCCAAAGCCTTCTGAATCCCCTGCTAGACCCAATAAGTAAAACAATAATCCCTATCTAAAACTATGGAGTGTGGAACCCCATGTAGACATACAATCTCTTGGATTTACAACTATCCCAGCTCATCAACACTGAAGGTCTCCTTTATTGGCAATAAGTGAGCAAACTTTGTGAGTATTTCAATGACAACCCAAACTGCATCATTCCCTCGAGGAGACCTCGATAAACCTATCACAAAATCCATCACGACATCATTCCACTTCCACTCGGGAATGGGTAACTACTAAAAAAGACCTACTGGTCACTGATTCTCTACCTTCACCTGATGATAAGTGGAACACTTCATGACAAAACCAGTAATATCCCTCTTCATACCTGGCCACCAATACTGGTGGTGTAGATCATGATATGTCTTGGTGACACCAGGATGAACTGCCCAAACTGAGGAATGAAAGTCCCGCATCAGCTCCTCGCGTATGTCTGCTGGAACCCATACACGCCCCTAGAAACGCAAGATCTCATCCTTTCCTATGGTCCATCCGGGAATAGGGTCCTCTCCTGACACGCTTTCCCGTAGGACTAGGCCTTCAGAATCTGATAGCTGCCTCATTCACACTTGATCAAGAAGAGTAGAGGTAATAGCTACAAAAGAAAGAAAAGTATACCCCTTCCTATCATTAACCTCTAAATGCATCTTAGAGAATAGAGCCATAAGATGCCACTCACTACTGGCCTCTTGAACTACCTGTATCTGAGGCCTCCTGCTCAGCGCATCAGCCACCGTGTTGCCCTTTTCAGGTGTATAGGCAAGCTCAAAGTCAAAGTACTGAAGGTACTCAACCCACCTTTACTATCTAAAATTCAAGTCATGCTGAGTGAATATATACTTGAGACTTTTTTGGTATGTGAAAACAAAAAAAATGCTCTCCCATAAGATAATGTCTCCAACAGCGCAAGGCATGAACAATGACAACCAACTCAAGATCATGCGTTGGGTAATTCCTCTCATGCGGCCTCAACTGCCGATACCTGTACGCGACGAATCCTTCTCCATACATAAGAAAATATCCTAAAATGATACCTGAATCATCATAGTACACAGTATAACTCTTTCCCAGCTCTGAAAAAACTAGTATTAGTGCTAAAGTCAACCTCCCTTTCAGCTCCTGAAAGGCTGACTCAAAAGAATTTGACTATAAGAACTTCGCACCCTTCTTAGTCAGGCCCGTCAGTGGCGCTGCTAAGCATAAAAAGTCCTGTATGAAACGTCTGTAGTATCCAGTCATCCCTAGAAAAATCTATACCTCAAAGATGTTCTTTGACTGCTCTTAAGAAACTACTGTTCTCACTTTCTCTCGGTCTACTGATACTCCTGTCTCTGAGATAACATGACCCAAGAAGTGAATCTGGTCCATCCAAAAGTGGAATTTTGAGAGCTTAGAATATAACTAATTCTCTCTTAGTGTACTCAAAATGATCTCAAGATGGGTAGAATGGTTGTGTTGAGTGTGAGAGTACACCAAGATATCATCCACAAATACCACCATGAAAGAATCCATGTATGCATGGAACACTCAGTTCATCAGTGCCATGAAAAATGCAGGTGTGTTCGTGAGACCGAACAACATAACCATATACTCGTATAGAGCATACCTACTCCAGAAGGATGTAAGAGGTATATTAGATGGTCAAACGTGAAACTGATGATAATCGGATCTCAATTAAATCTTCGAGAACACCCGGGATCCTTGAAGTTAATCAAAGAGATCATCAATCCTTGGAAAGGGATATCGGTTCTTGACCATAAATTGGTTCAAATTCTGATAATCCACACAAATCCTGAGGGTACCATATACCTTCTTCACAAACAGGACAAGAAAACCCCAAGGAGACGTACTGGGTTAGATGAAACCCTTTGACTACAACTCCTCCAACTGTTTCTTGATCTCTTGTAACTCTGGTGTAGCCATCCTATAAGGAGGAATGGACACCAGTGACACTCCTGACACTAGATCAATAGAAAAGTCTACCTCTAACTCCAGAGGCAAACCTGAAAAGTCCTCTATAAAGATGTCCCTAAAATGATCCACCACTGGGGGAAATTCCATCTGAGAAGTCCCATGGTCATCCAGATAAAGACTAGCAATCTAGGCTGTAACTCCTCTCAACCCATGATGCTCGAGTCCCGCTCTACTCACTTGGATGTCCCACTCTCCCTTATAAATAAACGATCCACCTTCTAGTGATGTGAAACTCACCCTATGACGGTAGCAATCGATGAATGCCTAGAAGGGAACCAACCAGTCCATTCTGAGAATGACATCATAGTCTGTCATCTCTAGGACATAGAGGTCCCAAAAGAAGTGACACCCACCAACCTATAGAGGGCACTCCTTACACTGATGAACACTAGCCGTTCTAGTCCCCAACGGAGTGTCCAGTGTGAAGATATCAGTAGAAGAAAATATGCAGATCCCAAGGCTCTCCACAACAGAAAAAGATATAAAGCTATGGAAAGCCCCTATATTGAAAAGAACAAAAGCTAAAACTGAGGAAACTAAGATCATACCTTGAACTGTAGAAGGTATGGGATTCTGATCCTGTTAGGTATGATCCACTGCAAAATTATGGCTTGTACCACGACCCTATGACCCTACCTGACCACTCTGAGCTGATCCGTCCTGATGTCACTGAAAACTGGGAGACTGTCTACCATGACCATAACCTCCACCTCAGCCTGAATGGCCGGAAGAACTCCAGTTCCCAGACTGGTGAGAAACTGGTGGTGATGCCTCAGAATGAGGAGTCATAGAATAACCCCTATCACCAGATGCTAGTGAGAAGATCTGACAAAAGAATTGAAGATGAACCACCTTGCCACAAGATCGGAACTCCACCGGGTCTCTCGGGCAATGTGGCCTCATATTCCCGCTCTTCCCACACTGGTAGTACACCACCTGGATACCAGAAGATATCTCTTGCCTCCTTGTATCTCCACATGTATACTCCCTACGGTGCTTCCTACTATCAGTAGGAGGGATACCAACTCTAGATGCCGATTCGACCTGGATCACAACTCCAGAATCTCTCAGATTGTTCTCTGTTATTAGTGCCTGGTTGACGATAGATATGATAGAATTCCACCTGAAGATATTAACCTATGATCGTATTTCATGCATCAAACCATCCTAGAACTTCCTTGTTAGGAATAACTAATCACCTCCTAGAATAGGCGTGAAGTGTTGAAGCTCAGTGAATCGAGAGGATCACTTCATAACAGAAAGAGTACCCTGCTCCAAACTCATAAACTCTTGGGCTCGATCGGCCCTCAAGGTCTCTGGGTAGAAGTAGTCTGAGAAGGCATGCTGAAACTCATCCCAAGCCACTACCTGCTGGAATCCAGCCTGTGAGATCACATCCCACCATCTCTTAGAGGAATCCCATAGAATATACGCATAGAGATTGACCCTCCTCTCTGGAGGAATCTCTAGATGCTCGAAGATAGAAAGAATGGCCTCTAGCCATGACTCTACAGCCTAGGGTCCTCCTTTTCCTGTGAAAGTGGGAGGATGCTACTGCTGAAAGACCCACATCAACTCTCCCATGGACAGGGCAGGATGTGGTACCCTACAGAAGGTCTGCATGAACCTCATAAATCCTTTTCTAAATTGTGCAACAACACCTGCATCAGGTATAATGGCTAGTGCCAAGACTGGAACAACTGAAGGATCCGTTGGTAGTCCCTGATCAGCCATATCTGGTGTCTGGTCACCGCCTAGAAACTGGCGTACGACCAGAGGATGTCTCGACAACATGACTATGCAAGGTCAAACGCACATCTTAGAAAAAAATCATCAAGGACTAAAAACTGGAAGCCTAAGAAGGGAATAGAAGAAAGAAAAAATTAAAGTTTTATAAAACATGACTACACGGCATGTATAATTACTAAATGTAGTGTTCCCTTAAGCCTTTCACATGGGTGTGTACTTCTTACAGGACTGTTCATGTAACACCCCAAACACACGACGTGTTGTCCTTACACACGACGTGTACTTGAATTCTCTTACCCTGCCTGATTCCTTCTACACGGCTAAGACACATGATTCTCCTTATAACAAGATTACATAGTGTGTTTGTGCCAGACATGATGTGTACTAGATGAGCTTCACCGACCCGTGTTGTTTGTGACATAGCCGGATACTCAGCTGACACTACACGATGTGTTCCATACGGACACAGCGTGTACTATGTAAGATAACACTGACCCGTGTCATTAGTTATAGGACCATATTCCAAGATTACACTACACGGCGTGTTTAGAACTAACAAAGAATGTATAACCTAAGATTTCTCTGTCCGTGTTGTTAGTCACACGGGTGGACACAGGGTCAACATGACATGTCATGTACAACTGGTACATGGTGTGTTCCCACAAGAATTTTCCTATCCCATGTCTCTGCCCACACAGCCTATGACACAGTTAGAGACTACAAAGAGTGTACATAAGGTACCCGGCGTGTACTTAAGAAAAATAGTTTCTTCCCAAATAAAAGAACACATGGCGTGTAGTCAAAACTACACAGCGTGTATTATGGGTTTTTCTGGACAGTAAGCCTTAGAAACTACTCTGGATCCCAGAAAAACACTGAAACAAACACCAAAGTTCCAAATTCCAATCCGTGAGGGCCCATACTCCCCGCAAATCAAAGCTTGTCATCTTATAAATGTTATAACAAGCAAAAAGAGGCAATTATCCACAAAATTCCGGTCCATGAGGGTCCATAACACCTCAAGAACCAAAGTTTGGCATTCATTCAAGAAAAAACTCTACAAATCAATACCCTATCAAAAAACATGTATTATATCAAGGAGTCTATCACAATAACATGCAATCACTAATGCACCCTAAATGACATGGAAAGTATGCATGACATGTGATTTCTAGAAAGTTCTTATATGATGCATGAGATGGCATACCCTCATCTCATCGGGTTGCAACAGAAATAGAATCTCAACAACATAAACAATAACAACACAATACATGTGAGTCGCTCAAGGTGAAATCAAATCATCTGTAATATTTCAAAAATAGAAAAATTGCAATACGAGGTAAATTGTCTTTTCCCTGTACACGGGTTAGCTACTCCCAGGCGAAGCTTATTACCAAGTACCTATTCCATCCTATCCCTGACTATAGGCTCTAAAAAGTAAGTCAAATAAAATAAACTCCTATGATACCACTTTGTAACGTCCTGCTTCTGGAAGCCACCTAGGGGTGCCCCGTACCCAGTTGGTCACATGGCCTCAAGCACATTTCCCCTAATTCCAGAGGCTACTGACTAGAAGCGAGGGCCTTAGGTTTGATAGTGGGGAAACTATTCTCTCATTGGCATAGTAACATATCGGAAGTAAAATAGACATAAAATAACGGAAGTAGTAAAAATACCACACAATAGTAAACATCCGAAGACTGATGAAGAAACAACTGGAGAACATATATATATAAATGATGAATGATACATATCTTGGAAATAATCCAAACAAATAATAATGTTGGAATACAGTACAAAACCCAAGTACAAAATAAAACAAGTAAAATCCTCAGTATCTCAAGCCCCAGCTTGGTGTCATGCTCTCCAGCTCCTCAGCAATCAAGTACCTGAAGTAGAAGGGCATTTTCCCTTATCTATACCAACAACAATATAATCTGTTTAGGCCCAAAAGAATGGACCAAACAGGGTGTGAGACTAAATCCCGGTAGGCAATCACCACAAGATCTGTGCCTAATAGTCAGTGAATATATGGAAGGTAATGAGAAAAATGAAGCAGTGAACAATAAAGTACTCAGAAGTAAACAATACATAGTTTCAATGCATTAAATTTCATATATCAAGCAACAACTAAACAAAGTAGGTAAATTCAAATAGGTAATCCTCTGGGAAGTACTCACATCCCATCCCCTCTGGTCCTACCTAGCAACACAAGTAAGTAGCTAAACACAACAGGTAACCCTCTGGGAAGTACTCACAACCTATCCCCTCTAGTCCTACCTAACAACACAAAAAAGAAGCTAAACACAACAAGTAACCCTATGGGAAGTACTCACAACATATCCCATCTGGTCCTACCTAGAAACACAAGCAACTCTTTGGGAAGTACACTCAGTATATCCCCTCTGGTTTAGCTTTATAATAGACTCTCTAAGGAAGCACTCGCCATCAATTCCTCCTATAGTCTCGTATTGGTAACTAAAGGTGCTATGGGGAAGAACTTACATCACATTCCCCCAATGGCCCGCGTCGAGGAGATACAGACACTATGAGGAAGCACTTATGTCAATTCCCCCTGTGGTCTCACATTGTAATAAAAAACAGACACTCTGGAGAAGCCCTTCTGTCCATTCTCCCTATGGTCTACTACACTAGGTTATCACGACCCTATGTAAGTCAAGAAAGCATAAAAGTTCATATTATCCAAAGTAAACCTCAAGAACTAATTGGATAAATAGTCTACAAAATAACAGTATGTCAGAACAACAGTCAGACCATCCTATAATACTAGGCATGGAAAGTAAACAGCAGCCAAACAGGAAAACTAGACCAAATGGTCAAAATAAGAAACATGCATGGAAAACACTTCCAAAGAATATAAATTCACCCTATTCACATTCAATTAACCTCTGTTCAAGAATAAAAGCATATAAGGCAATTATCAGGGCTAAAACGGTAAACACACAATACCCTATTCAGGGGTATTGGATAATTTGCACATATAATTCAAGGAATTTCATCAGAAATGCACAAACCACCTACCTTGGTATTGGGAGATCTCTATAAGTGAACCTCAAGCCTTGAATTGCCCAATAACACCGTAGATCTACAAAAACATCTAAAACATTCAATCGAGGATAACTTGATAAAGAGGAGTAATCATGAAACGAAGCTCTAGAAGAAGGAAGATCTTACTGAGGTGATTCCAACGCAATCGACGATGGTCGAATCAGAGATAGGATGCTCATTTGGGGGCTCGGTGGAAGATCGTGGCCATACGGGAGCTCTCAGACAAAATATGTTGAGAAGAAGGCCTTTCTAGTGATTAGACCTGACCCCAGTACGTTTAATGAAAAAAAAAGAAAATACACGGTGTGTACTTTCTGTTTTCGTACTCCACATTAGGTGGCCTCCAAGTCACCCCCACATGGCCGTGTGTGTGACCATTACATGGCCAGAACATAGATTCATGTGGAAAACGAGTACATGATGTGTATTCATAAATTACACGGCTTGTGCTTCAAAAATTTCCAAAATTTCCTCTTTTTCTAAAAAACGACCAGAAAAGGAAAACATACCTGAAAAGAAGGTCCAGGTTCTTACACAACTGCCTATGACTTTTAGTCTACTAGACGCCACATGATGATTGTGTTTCTGCTGAGTCAAGGATTTAGTCAAGGAGTCCACCACGTTGTCTTATGTGGAAATAATGCTCACTACAACTTCACCTCTTTGAGAAAAATCCCTTAAGAGATGATACTTCTAAAGTATGTGCTTCATCTGTTGATGTGACATTGGATATTTTTCAAGATCCACCACTGTAGTATTATCACAGAATAATGTGATGGAATCTTTACTGTTAGGTATCCCATCCATATCCTGGATGAAGCTTTGCATCCAAACTACTTCTTTAGATGCCTCAGAAGCTGAAATATACTTATACTCTACTGTAGAATCTATGACCACACTCTTCTTTGAGATCTTCTAGCTCACTGCACCTCCATTCAAAGTGAATAGGTATCCTGTTTGTGACTTTATGTCATATTGATCATTCTGGAAACTAGAATCTGCATATCTTCTGATGATTAGTCCCTTATCTCCTCCATAAACTAGGAACATATTCTTAGTACACCTCAAATACTTTAGGATAGTCTTGGCTGCCATCCAATGGTAGTCACTTGGGTCAGCTTGATATCTGCCTACCACACTCAATGCGTAGGTTACATCCAGCCTAGTACATAACATGAAATACATGACTAAACCAATCACTGATGCGTATGGAGTTTTTGCCATTATATTTCTTTCCTCATGTGTCTAAGGACACATTTTCTTGGAAAGATGAATTCCATTTGATGCTAGCAACAATACCCTCTTGGATTGTTCCATATTGAATCTCTTCAGTATCTTATCAATGTATGTACTTTGACTTAGGCCCATCAATCTCTTGGATATATCACTATGGATCTTGATCCCAAGAATATTTGCTACCTCGCCCAAGTCCTTTATAGAGAATCATTGATTCAACCATGTCTTAACAGATTGTAAGACTGATATCTCATTTTTGATAAGTAATATATCATCAACATATAATATTATGAAAAAGACTACACTCCCACTAAACCATTTGTAGACACAAGGATCACATTCATTCTTGATAAAACCAAATTTCATTATGGATTCATCAAAACAAATTTTCCCTGACCTGGATTCTTTCTTTAATCCATAAATGGATTTCTACAACTTGCATACCTTATTGTCATCCTTTGGAGTCATAAACCCTTCTTGTTATGTCACATAGACATCTTCCTAAAGGTTCCCATTAAGGAAGACTGTTTTGACATCCATTTTACAAATCTCATATTCATGGTAAGTAGAAATGACCAATATAATTCTGATGGATTTCATCATTTAAACCGATGAAAATGTTTCATCATAGTCAATACCTTGATGCTGATTGAACCCTTTTTCAACCATTCGTGCCTTATAGGTACTGATTTTTCCTTCCATTTCTAGTTTCTTCTTGAATACCCATTTTCAACCAACAGGATTTACATCAACTATATGATCTACCAAAATCTAGACTTAGTTTTGGTACATGGAATCCATTTCAGAATTCATAGCTTTTTTCCACTTGGAAACATCTGTGCCACTTACTGCTTCCTTGTAGGTTAGAGGATCATTATTGTCAACTAATAATGAGTCACCATCCTCGGTAACTAGAAAACCATAACATTCTAATTATATAGAATCTTTTGTACTCCTATGCAGTTCTTATGTCTCTGGAACAATTCTTTCTTCCACGGGGCTTTGTGGAATCTGTTCCTATACCAACTCTTGTGTACCTTGAGCCTCAACTTCATTGAAATCTATATCGCTCCCACTATCTATTTTGGATATTTTCTCCCTCTCAAGTAATATGGTGTGTCTTGCCACTATAACCTTTTTTTATGAGGGATTTTATAGGTAAAATTCCATTGTTTCCTTAGGGTATTCTATAAAGGTACACTTTGTGCCTCATGGTGCAATTTTGTTACCTGAAGAGTCCTTAACAAATGCATAACTTCCCCACACATGTAAATTCAATAAAATGGATTTCTTTCCACTCCAGAACTCATATGGAATACCATTTATCAATTTAGTTGGTACTTGGTTTAGTATGTGTTCCACTGTTTGTAACACATATCCTCAAAAGTATAATGGAAGAATCACATGACTCATCATTGACCTCACCAAGGTGTAGTTCCTCCTTTATCTCACACCATTCCACTAGTTTGTGTAAGGAGGACTGAGTTGGTATAGGATCCCAAACTCCCATAAGTAATCAATGAAGTCTTGATTAAGATATTCTCCACCTCGGTCTGAGCGGAGTTTCTTAATCTTCTTACCAAGAAGGTTCTCAACTTCATTCTTGTATTCTTTGAACTTATCAAAAGAATCATACTTATACCTCATTAAGTAGATATATCCATATATACTAAAATCATCAGTAAAAGTTATGAATTATGAGTACCCTCCTCTTGCTTCAACTGGAAATGGTCCGCACACATCGGTATGAACCAATTTCAAGAATCTCTTTAGCCCTTTCACCTTGCCCACTAAACAGGGCTTTGGTCATTTTTCCTTGTAAAAATGCATGACATATCCCAAGTGGTTTTAGTTGAAAAGAATCTAAATATCCATCTTGATGTAACTTTTTCACACGTTTCTTGTTTACATGACCTAGCCAATGATTCCAAAGTTGGGTGTGGTATGAGTCATGTGAAGTATCTTTGTTATTGATTTCCATTACTTGGTTTGTGTAATCCAACACGTAAAGACCATTGTATAAATGTGCCCTACCAAAACAAATGCTATCTTTGTAAAAGAATAAAAATTAATTTATAAACTTAAAAACAAATCCATCTATATCTAATTTGGATATAGAAATAATGTTTTTAGTAACATATGACACATAATAACAACCCTTTAACACTAAGATCATCCCAGTTGGCAATGTGAGGTGGTAGTCCCCAACAGCAACAACAACGAGTCTAGCTCTGTTGGCTGCTTGTAGATCTACCTCACCTTGGTCAATCTTTCTAAATCTACCTAGTTCCTATATTTAGATACATATGTGAGCACCACAAGCTATATCTAATACCCAATTTGTAGAAATGGATAGATTACATTCGATAAAAAATGCACCTGAAGCTTCACCTTGCTTCTTAGACTGGGTTCAGTTCTTCTTATAGTGGACCTTGTTGCCACATGCGAAACAAAAAGATTTATATTCCCTTGACTCCCCTTTGATCTTCCTTTTCTTAGAAGGGTGTGAAGAAGCTTTGGTCTTAAATCTATTCACCTTATATTTCCTCTTATTCACCATAAGTACATAAGGATTTTTTGTGCTTCATATCTTTGTCCACTTGGAGAATGAGGATAAGAAGATCATATAAATACTTCTCAATGTTGTTAATATTGAAATTAACAACAAAGATGTAGAAGCTGTGAGGGAGTGATGCAATAATGAGATCAGTACCCAATTCTTAGAGGAGTTTAAACCCTAGAACCTCCAAGTGCTCAATATATCCAATGATCTTGACTATGTGAGGCCTAGCTGGGGAACCCTCTCCAAGATTACTCTGAAAGAGTGCCTTGTAGATCTTAAACCATTCTTGTCTTGATCTTCCTGGTAGAGACCACAGAGGTGCTCGAGCATGCTATAGGAATCCATGTTTTCATGAGATGTCACAAAATCAATAGACATTAATTATAGTATCAAACATTTAACGTCGACCATGTCATTAATATGTTTCACATAGACAAAGAACTCTTTATCACTCTTCTATTGGGTAGGTGGATCAGGTAATGCTGAATCCAGCATGTAAGACTTCTGTTCATGGTTTAGAATAACCTGAAGGCATCTAAACCATTCCTAGAAGTTACTGCCTGTGAGGATGTTGTCTTTATCTATAATTGACCATTGTGATAGTGTGGTTGAAGAATTTTTCATTTTATTATACACTTAAAAGAGAATATCATTAGTACTTTCTTGATTACATTTTATGAGAAATAGTAAATTAATTTTATTAAGTCTCCCACTATTTTATCAAGTCCCAATGACCCTCACCATTAAATTTAGAATATCCAGTTACCATGACATTCTAGTAGAAAGGATACATATTCCCCTTTTCATAACCCCCAAAGGGTTGGTCAAGCTATTTGAAGGTATTTAGGTAGGCAGGACTTTTCCAACTACGGGCTTGCAGCTCTTTGATATGTTGAGTGGACTCCCCAATCCTGAAATCCTATCTTTGGATTTCCTCAACTCTTGCCTACAATATTACACCAATTCTAGGAAGGGATACTCCTCTTGATGTAATATGTTTAAGTAAACACAAGAACCTTTCATAAGGTCTTCCTTTATAAAAGTAAGTGTCCCAACAAGGGTTGTTCAAACACATAGTTTTATTGAGTTTTCCCTTAATCAAGTAATGGAAGGCTTGGTCTGACTTAATATTTTATTTGGGGTATTTTATATCTTATGCTTGAATTTATTATTATCATTATCATATTCTTGTTAATATTAAGTAGAACTTACTTAAGTGATTAACCATGTATAGATAATATTTATTCATAAGCCTGGTTTATTTTAGTTCCATCTGGCATGCCTATTTAATTCATTAATTATGTGATCATGACAACACATCCATAATGATAAACCATGAAACTGAAAGAAATAAAATAAAGAAAAGGGCATGATCATGAGCTTTTCTAATGGTTAGTTTATCTAGTGATTGATAAACTAACCCTGACCTAGTGTAGAAACACCTTGAACCTTTTGGGTTCGTGTTTAAAACTTTCCACCTATCCACCTATGTATCTCCTCAGATTAGTGTTTTCTCAGCTATAGCTTGAATTGTCTCCACTAGCTTGGGAGTTCCATCCATTACATATGCTTTTAAACTCACATGCAGGTGAGGGGTAAAAATGGGGGTTTATATAAAAGAAACCATGGGAAAATAGACCCTATATATTAATGAGGATAGATGGATTATAGACCAAAAATTAATTTAATAAATAAATTAAAAGGAAACCAATCACATAAAAAGGTCTTGGTCTAGCTCATGATCACCCACATACATGCAATGAGATACATATTTAATAAAACTAGTATTCAATTCTTTAATGATTTTTGTTTAAGATAAATCACACTCGGATCAATTAATCATCATCTTTAATTAATCAATCCTTTTATCCTAAACCCTTTTTCTAAATTTCCTTTAGATTCTCATCCATCATAATTTAAAAAAAATAAATTTATTAAAAATTATCTTTGTACGTAACTTGTACCTTGGAGGAAACCCGATGAATTCCCATTCATAACTACCCAATGAGTTGGAATGAACATTAAAGAGATGTTAAATTAAAAACACACACATATATAAAACACCTATCACGTGCTGTGACCTAGCTTTACGACTGCACCATAGTACACTTCATAAGGGTTTGTATAATATAATAATAAATTTTAATAAATCTGTGTAATTTGGATGAGTACACAGTGTGTAGTTCCAACTACACAGTGTGTACTATCATTCATCATCCATCCGAAGTACGTGCCCAAGGATATAGTGTGTATATGTATTTTGTAAATCCTCAGAGTAAATGGCGTGTCCAGTGGGCCACACACTGTGTAGTATCCGTGTTACATTGTCTCCAGCCGGGAAATCTATGTACGAGGTACATGGTCCAACCCTAACCCGAAGGTAATACACGCCGTGTCCAGTGGGACACACAACGTGTAATTTAGAAACCATGTGCCACCTATTCCTAGACAACACACTGAGTCTTTAAGACTTAGACAAACTCCAATGACATGAATTGGTTTGGCAGACCAGTCCCGATGCATTGAAACTTGATACGTGGCATGAAAATCCAACTACATGCCATGTATTCTGGTGTTGTATGTCTAGGAACCTTTGGAACCTCTGGATGAGATCCTATATTTTATTTTAATCAAAATTAAAATAAAATACCATTTTTGTAAAGTGAATGAGAAATGAAAGATGAGGAACAAATATTAAGATTCAAATTTTCATAATGATTAACTTGAATAGACAAACTAAATTATTAAACTGTAAATCATCAATGAAGTATTTAAATAATTATAAACTATGATATAACCCCTTTGATACCACTTATAGGTTCTGGGCATAATAGAATCACGATTGGGATGGAACCCAACTTTAATTTTGACCATGATCAATGATTATTCCAGGACCAATACGGTGATGAACACCAGTCTCCGTGGAATAGAATCAAATATTTAGATAAAGAAGGAAGAGGACCGAAACCTTTAGAGATGATATTTCAAATCATGTTTATAATTAATTTAATTAATTTCATAGAAAAATAATACTCGGATCTTTGATACTTTCTTCTTTGATGATGTTTATCGTAAGGAATGACCCTTATGGATTATCTCATTGTGCTTGAGAGGATCCAAATTATAATCCCTCTAGCGGTGATCCAAAAGTGCTCTGATGGCCTCCGATCGACACCACTTGTTCTCCTAGTGCTAGTGCGGTGAAGCGAGTGTATTGTGTTGGTCATTCTTGATCACTTGTTCTTCGGCCTTGAAGAACATCTCTCATTCTTGAGAGGGGCGGGAAGATGATTTGAGAGAGAAATTGTTTAGCTCAACAATTCACAATTCATCAGGTATGTAGTTCAGTATATGGAAAAATATACATACGTGTATATTTATTAACATGAGGATTTGGTTACAATATTTAATTGCGTAACAATAATTAAATACATTCATAACCTTATAGAAAACCCATGATTTTAATAATAATACCGCATCATTATTTATGGTGTTCCAACTTGTGAAAAACAGAATTATAAATAAAATTACGCATTACAAAATAATAGCAGTGTTATTTTAATTTGTGTCAACTAGTTAAATAATTATTTACTGTCATGCAAATAATTATTTTACTATCAAACTGGCCTTGGTCCACTCGAACTCTACTTCCATTTATTGATCCCCTGAATAAATAAATAAATAATTTATTCTCTTAAATAAATATTTTATTTACAAACTAGTAAATAAATATTTATTAAATGTTCAATAAAATAAATAAATAAAAATTACTCATAGTCTAGTAAATAAATATTTATTTAATTTATGAAATCATTTAAACATGAATAAAATTATTCCAAAGCCTTGATAATAATATTTATTTCATCAATTAAATTCAAATAGAATTTAACTGAGACCACCCAAAACATTTAGTGTGCGACCCTCTAGGATTCTTTCTCGTTGTCATTTAGAGGGCTTGCCTAAAGTCCAAGAGTACTGTCTAGCAATGGGTCAAGGAACCCAATAGAAATAACTTAAAGTCGCAACAATGAAATCCACATACGAATGCTCACTGTGTAATATAATCCCTTTATCACAATATCTCATCAAGTAGGTTTCATGATAGTGTCATCAACCTTTGTGCTTGATACGTCATTCTTTGACTACCTGAAATAAACTCATCATTACACCATGGCCATGGAATTTCACATGACAGTTCTATTTCAATCAAAGGGATGAGATTTCAACTTCCATAAATGGAAGGGAAAAATCCTTCATCGACTTATCCATTAATAACATGCCACTCCTGACACACCCAACGTACCCTACTTCCCGCCAACTATCTGCATGACGATTTTCGTCAGTAAATAAAAGTGCGCGAGCCATGACATGTATTAACGATAATCTTAAAGTATAAGGATCATTACACACATTTGCAAATAAGAATATTCGATGACACCAAAACATGTGGAATTCCTACTGGTAGTTCTGTTATCATAATCTCTCGTCTTGGAGATTACCAAGTATGAACTTCATGAGAGAAAGTCTCATCTGCTTATAAGTACTCACACTTAATGGTTTGTATACTATGTGTCCCATTATAGTATTTCATCCAACTGCAAAACTATATGTAAGAATATGGTCATAGCACTTCAAGGTTCTCATCATAGTAGGAAACTACTATGACCTTGTCAATGCGACAAATACTCCATGACATTATTACACTATAGTCATGAAGAAAAATGAACAATATGTAATAAGTTATTTAATATTTAAATATATTAAATATTCATGTAATCAAAGTACAACCAATTGGTTCTAGGACACCAAATCTTACAAAAATAAGGAAATGAAGATTTACCAAACTATTTCCCCTTCCATAAAATTTTGAGGCACCACATCCAAGATTGTTTTTTCTTCAAATACCTTGTATAAAAGATGGTGGAATCTAGTTAGGTGAAACTGATAAATTCACCCACCCAAGTAGCGGGTATTTCTATTACTAATATGGAGGAAGAAAATGAGTGGAAAGAAGTTAAAAGTAAGAGTATGTAGAATTTCAGTGTCTGGATGGTTATAAAAATGATCAAACAAACTCATGATACCCTTAGAATTTAGTTAAAATAGCCATTCATGGATTCAACTACTTCCACCATAGCACAACTAGCTCCATAAGTAGATCAATCCTATAAAGGAAAATCCTCCAAAAAGTGACACAAACAAAAGAGTAAGAATAAAATTCAGGAATATGAGATCATGTCAAGGCCAAAGTTAGAACTAACTTTAGTTGACTTCATGACGGTAGTCCCAAAAGCATGGGACCACCCTGTCAAATGGCACAACAAGAATCAACCCATGAAATGGAATCTTCATCAGACAAAGAGTTGATCTTCAATTCCATTAACATTATTGAATTAATGGATATCTTTTCACATAATGATTCTGATTATGAACCTGAATTCCCCACACTTTATTAGGCAATTTGGGTAAGAGTTCATAAGATTCGAAGATACATAGGAAGATGCAGTTGTTCCATAAGTCGCTACTTCTACCACGCCCCTTCTCGAACCGTCTACATGGCAGAAACTCATGGAAGATATCTTCAGCAAGATCAAAAGGAACAAGGGGATTCCTCCACAAATGACAGGGTCTTCCCTAACATGATCATCCTAGAAGATCAACTAGAGAATATTACACCTCCTCATCAAAGGGTAGGTAGACCTAGGTGGCCTAATCAACCGAGAGCAGAAGCACTTCTAGCTCCTACCCTAAGGGACGACCCATCCACATCAGGGACATTGGCTCCTAAAGTGCCTAAAATATTGTATCCCTATGATGGGAATCATAGAACTTTGTACCATAAATATGATGTCTTGAATAAATTATCCCAATTACTAGTTAAGTTATCAAACCTGGGTTCCCTGAGTCTATCAAAGGACCTATGGGAAGCACTCATTGAGGCCTTGTCAAGCCCTTAAGAGTTTAAATTCAAGGTTCTTGATGATTAAGTATGTATTATAGAGAATTATCTTGCATAATTCCATGCGATTATCTCTTTCACAGACTAGGATGAGGATGCTATCATACAGGGACATGCCAAGACCTTATATATATATGGCAGGATAAATGGAATTGATATCTGATGATCCTTCATTGACAATGGATTATGAGTCAACCACAACCCAGTCCACAAACTTTTTCAACTGGGTCTCAATTAATATCACTTCTCTCCCTCCACTCTGATGTTATAGGGTTATAAAAATAATGAAAAATAACCTCTTGGAGAGATCACACTTAGAACTCAGTTTGGGGATCTCGTGTCCGATTCAGAGTTCATGGTTTTTCGACAGAATATAACTTTCAATGTTTTTCTGGGAAAACCTTGACTACATCATCATGTGACTATTCCTTCATCATACAATCAATGTCTCAAATATTGTATCAATGGTAAAATCAGTACATTTAATAGTGAAAAGACCCCATTCAAATCATGCGAGTCATAGTACATTGACGCAGGGTTCTATCAAAAAGGAGGAAAATAGTCCATGGTCTCAAATCAATGCCCCAAATGGCCTATAAATGATCCCATATAACACTTTCAAGAAGTTAGGTATAGATTACATGCTTCCTAATAATCAAATCAAATGGGTGGAATCGAATTCAATCAATCATTTAGATACTTATGTGATGTCAATTATGATAGCTGAGCCCGATGGTGCTAAAAAAGTTATAAACTCTCATAGTGATAATGAAGTATTGAATAAAAATGTATTTATTTCGACCCCTAATCTCCAAAAAATCCTAATTCTGTCAGCTGGGCTGGAAGAAGTTGTCATGAAAATAGGATAAAGTGAAGAGACTCATTCTCAGTCCCTTGTTTCCCATTCAAGGCTCCAAGAAGGATTAATGCCAACAAGTGATCATGAAAATATTGCCTCATCTCATGGATGTAGAAATAGAAACTCCCCTCTTACCTCTGAGGAAATTTATTCATCACATAATTCCTAGGTAGAGGTGAAATAAATAAAGCATGAGGAAGAGGAAGAAGAGGAAGATCTCAGATATTCCCCTACATCATTTGAGGAAGGTTTCTCTACCACTGTGTATGAACTCAGTGAGATAAAATTGGTACAAAAGAATATCCATGTCCCACTCTAATTAGTGCAGACATGAATCCCAAAGAATAGGAGGTATATAACTCCTTCTTGAAGTAGCACCGAGAAATGTTCACCTAGAATTATGTTAAGATTCTAGGCCTTTACCCAGAAGTGTCCACCCATCACTTGGGTTTTCCATAAGATCATCAGGGATACAAGTAGGCAGCTAGAAGGAAACACCCAAATCATGCCTCCAAAATTGAGGCTGAAGTGGACAAGCTCATCAAGGCTAAATTTATCTGATAGGTACAATATCCAAAATGGATAAATAATATTGTCCCAATGAAGAAGAAGAATGTAAAAATCAGAGTTTGCATTTATTTCAGAGATCTCAACCGACATTGTCCCAAAGATGAATTCCTGGTTCCAATCATAGAAATGCTAATTGATGAAACAACTAGTTATCAAGGTCTCTTTTCATGGATAGTTATTCAAGGTAAAAAAAAAATTCATATGACCCTAGAAGATGAATAATATATAGCTTTCAGATCCCCCATGAAGTATTCTACTATCGGGTAATTCCCTTAGGATTAAATAATTTCGGTGCCACATACCAATGTACCATGCATCACATATTCAAACCCTTCTTGGGGAATTTTTTTGAATGCTATGTTGATGATCTAGTGGTAAAGTCCAGACAATTTTATGACCACTTGGATGATCTAGATACCATCTTCAGTAAGCTTCAACAACATGACCTAAACATGAACCCCTTGAAATGTGATTTTGGGATAACCTCAGGAAAATTTATCATCTTCATTGTACACCATTGTGATATAAAAGTTTATACTAATAATACTAAAGTTATACTTGGCTTGTAACATAATGAAAACCTAAAAGAGTTGAGAGGGACTAAATTACACTTGGCCTACATTCAATGCTTTATAGACAACCTTGTAGGAAAGTGTTTAACCTTCACTAAATTGATGAAGAAGGGGATCAAATATCAGTGGACCAATGAAATTCAATAATAATTTGAAACCATCAAGAAATACCACTTTATTCCACTGAAATTGATGCCACTTGTTGAAGGAAATCCACTCATTCTATATGTGACAACCCTGGAGTGATCACTGGGCACCTTCTTCACACAGAACAATGATTATAAAAATTAAAACAACCTCTATTATCATAGGTAAACCATGATTGATACTGAGACTCATTATTCATATATCAAGAAGACATTCCTAGAATTAATCTTTATAGTTTAGAAATTGAGGCACTACCGACAACACCATGAGATCCACTTGGTTTCTCTCAATAACCCTCTCAAATTTATCCTCAGTCATCCTATGCTGATAGGATGTCTGGAACTATGGATAGTTATTCTATAGTAGTTTAAAATATAGTTTGTGCCTCATAAAGTTGTAAAAGGTTAGGTCTTGGTATATTTCCTCATCGAGAACCCATCTATAGAAGAGATGTTGTTAGATACTGAAGTTCTTGATGAAAAGATATTCTCTTTTCAAAGAGGACCCCAAACATGGGAAATCTATTTTGATGGTGCATCTAGGAGTCCAACATGGAAGAGAATGGAAGACCTTAATCTCAATAAAGCAGGGTTAGTAATTGTTCTTATCTCCCCAGAGAAGATAGTGTTTTTTTACTCCTTACTGTTATTAGAAGGCTGTACCAACAATGAGTCGGAATATCAGACTCTCATTGTAGGATTAAAATTGGAAGTTCAAATAACAGTGAACCACATAGAGGTGAAATGTGTCTCAGAGTTGGTAATAAAGAAGATCAATAAGGATTAAACCATTATAAAAGAGGATTTAATTCCCCAGTTTGACTATGTATGAGGGTTAATGGCAGAATTCCCCTCATAACCAACATTGACTCACATCCTGTGATCATAAAATGACCAAGACGATACATTTAAAAAGGAAGCTATAACCATAATGGATCCAAATCGTGATGAAACTATCATCAAAATTGCTCATTGCCACATGGTTTCACCTTTTATTCATGTTAGAATAGATGATATCAAATAAATCAATCCCATCCCTACTCCATATGTCCCTACCACTAGATTGATGATTCTAATCATAGACTACCTTCTGTATGGGGTGCTCCCACTAGATAGAGATGGAAGAGAGAAAATCCAATGGAGATTATCCAATTTCACTCTTTATAATGGACTAAATAACCAGAAAGTTCTCTAAAAACAAGGATTTGATAGATTCCTTCTCATATGTGTCGATAAAAAAGAGACTAGGGCTATTATGGAAGAAGTCCATACAGGAGTCTATGGTTCCCACCAGTTAGGGTACATGATTTATGATCAAATCCAAATACTTGGATACTTATAGCCTTTGACGACACATGATTGCACAAAATTCAACAAGAAATTTCATTCTTTCTAGGTGCATGCGAACTTCATCCATCATCCCAAGCTACATGGGGAATGGATATAGTGGGGCCGTACCCTCCAGCTATGACCAAGTAGTTCAAATACATCTTGACTGCTACCGATTTATTCTCTAAATGGGCCGAGGTAATACCCCTCAAATAATTTGGGGTCAAAATCATTTTTAGATTCATCAAAGATAACATTATTATTAGATTTGGTGTCCCTCATACCATATTGATGGAAAATGGCACCCATTTATGTTTTTATGAGGTAGAAAAGATATATTAGGAATACAATATCAAATCCAACCATTCATCCTACTATCATGAAAAAGCTAATGAAAAAATAAAGGCTTTCAACAAGACCCTGTCAAACATACTCTAAAATATGGTGGATAAAGATAAGAAGTCTTTTCCTAACAAGATATTGCATAAATTATGGTATTGTTAGACTACAACCCGTACTATAATAAGGGCGAACCCATACTCATTGGTGTATGTGACAGAAGTAGTCCCACCCATTGAGGTTCAATTACCATCACTTTGTATTGTAATATGTGACCAGATATCTACAGATGAAAAATCCCAAAAATGACTGGATGAATTGAAGTGACTGGATGAAAAGAGACTACACACCTTGAATCACTTAGAAGTCTACCAAAATTAGATAACATTAGCATTTAACCAGAAAGTCCACCTCTTCTAATTCCTCCAAGGATAATTGGAACTGATTATTAGGACTCCAATGATACTAGGAAAGAAGACTCCAAACCTTGAGCTGAAGTGGGAAGGACCTTACTCCATACACAAGGTACACTCTAATAGAGGTTATTCCTTGTTCTCAATGGATGGAGATATCATTATGACTCCAAAAAATGAAAGGTTCTTAAAGAAATATTTCATGTAATCATGTGATATAACATCCTAGATGTAAAATGTCAAACTGCATATAACCATATGCATCTATACCACAAGATGTTAAAATGCATGGCATCAACATCCTTTATGCATGACACTAAACTGCATAACATACAATCCTAGTTGTATGACCTAAAATTGAAATACACTATTCGTCATAATCACATGACATTAAACTGCATGGTTGACATACCCTTAATTTTACATTAAGAATCCCCCACAATACCACAAGTTGATACTCCCTTTGGTCCTTCAAATATGAGGAATAAAGGATGGGAAGCTCCTAGGACAAATCCCTACTCACATAAAATCCACTCCATAGTGGAACTTGGGCCCCTTTTATAGGAATAAGCCCCAATGATTTCACGTATTTATAAAATGATGTTAAACTACATGGTTTTACTAAGAACTATGTGTGGATTGATTCTTTCCCCAGTAATATACACAGTGAATCCTAGGTCCTATACCCCGGGTCCAACTACAATTACATAAAAGGCCCCTTAACTCCCTGTGTGTATGGATCAGACCCGCATAGGGAGCATTTTAAAGAACTATGTGTAACTTGATTTTTATCCTAGTGAGATATGAAGCGATGACCATATTTTCTATCCTAGGTTTAGTTGTGATTAAAGAAATAAACCCCCTTCCTATTCCCCATGCATGAATTAGATCTACATAGGGAAACTTTCTAGGACATATGACTTGATTCTCATTAAGATGAAATGCGTAATGACACCTAGAAATCATATTTTAGGCAAAACCATCAGTTTGGAAAATATTTAAATCCCCTTTACCCACGTAATAACACAGTTGGTGTGGGGAACCATCTTCAAGAACTACATGTGGATTGATTATTTCCCCAATAAGATACATAGTGACACATGAATCTTCGATCTCGGGTCCAGCCGCAATCAAACCAAAAAATATCCTTTAATCCCCTATGTACAAATTAAAACATGTAAAAGGAATCTATTTTTATAACTATGTGTGTCTTGATTCTTTCCCCAACAAGATATGTAGTGAAATTCGGGTCCTACACCTCGGTCTAGTCGCAACATTTCAGTCTTTTCATGTCGATTTATCTTCATACTTACTACATGATGTTAAACTTCATGGGATATCAAGAAATATGTATAGATTAATTCTCAACTTTGTGAGATACATAGAGACACCTTGATTATATCTCCTGGATCAGCCACCATAAAATCAAAATGCCCTTATCCTTCACTTGTGTTTCCCTTTCACTATAAAAGAAACCTTTACCACACCTTGTTTCTTACACTGAACATAGATCATGTGGGATTAGTAATTTGGTAAAGTTTCCTCCCACAAGAATAATGTATATCAATTCACATTGGGGATATCATGGTTCTGGATGCAAGACCTTAAAAAGCATATTATATGTCCTTATCGCATGACAATAAACTACATGATTTGTCTAAGAACTATGTGTGGATTGATTCTTACCTTATAAAGATATGCAGTGATTCCCAGGTCCTACACCTTAGTCCAGCCGTGATATTACTTTTCACATCAGAATCACCCACATCCTTGCCGCATGATGATAAAATACATGGTTCTTCAAGAACTATGTGTGGCTTGATTCTCATCCCCATGTGATACGCAGTGACATCTGGATCTTAAATCCTGGGCCCAACCATAACACAATATGGGGAATTCCCCTACTCTCCCATGTATGAGTAATATATATATGAGGAGACCCAATACGAGTTCTCACCCTATGCATGAGCCCATATTGAAACCCCCATGTCATCCACACATGAATTCAATCAGTATGGGGGACCTTTATTATTAGAATTATATGTGGCTTGATTATCATCCTATTGAGATATGTAGTGACGCCTAGGAATTATTCCTAGTCCCACCCATGAGATAAAGAAAAATTTCTCCTCTCCTATATACAAACAAAGGATTGTGTATGAGATTTTATTTTGGGTCCCCTCATTAGGGGGGCCGCAAAGGAAACAAAGATGCCCCCTTTTATGTATGAGTTAAATCTATACAAGGGACTTCCAAATCAGGGCCAATATCAGTCTAAACACTTCCATTATGCTTGGAAATATCCCTTTCACATGTCATACTCATAATCCTGAAAACTTTCAGATCTTCATAATCATTCCTCAGCTTCTAGTAGCATAATTTATAATACATGAGAGCTCTTTTATCGGACTATGTCATAATTTGAGTATGTATTACATTCCCTAGTTGACCTTATATAAAACATCCCAAAAAATAGGTTAGTCAAATAGCAGTAATTTCTCCCTCAGGAGAAGCCTCTTATGTACCTTTAAGATTTGAAGACGGTATTCCAAAACCCACGATTCAAATTCAGCGGTCATCCCTTGCTTATTTTTCTCGTGTCCTCTCTACTAATCTGAAATCCTTAAAGACTGTGGTTTAAATTTCCCCCATTCATGTGTTCAAATCATACTGGAATAAACTTAGGATATTTGACTACATATCATCCAGTGTTTCTATAATATTATGGTCCTAGTTGTATGAGCTAAAAATAAAATTACCATACTTTCTACTCTTGGGTCAGACCTACATAAAGAGCATCTTCCCCTAATTCTTTGGAAATAATGACTTGAAATACCTCTTCCATATTCAGTTAATTTTCTCCAAAAACCAAAATCTATACTTGGGGAGATCTAAATCTACATAAAATTTCATCGTATTTTAGTGATATAATGTAATAATTATTGAGGACTCCTTCATCTGAATATGAAGTACATACCCTAGTTGGCCTTTCATAAAACGACCCTCATAATGGGCCAGCCAGCCAAAGGATGCCAGTATTGACTATGCAGTATGATCCCTAGTCGGCCTTGCATAAAACATCCCAAAAAACTAGCTTGTCAACTAGAGGTAACTTAGTCCCTAGGTGATACCTCTTCTAATTTCATAATCCCCTTTTCCATACCACTATTCAGATTTGGAAGTCCCCAAATCCCAGCTTACAACTTTATCCTCTCACACATGAATGTCGTAGCTCATTTCCAGACAAATTACCAAGAATGAGAGAATCATCAACCTTTCAGTCAAAGATAAAGTCCTTAAATTATACCCCCTAATGTTCTTACAGTATGAATTTAAACTAAATAGCATAATGTCCTCTCTATAAGATGTTAAACTACATGGTCCATGTATTAGTCTCATGAAATTAAATTACATGATTCTTTACCCCTTATCAGAAAGGGGACTTCCCATTGAACCTCCTCCACTTGAGCTAAATTCATGCAGGAGTGGTTTTCTATTCATGGCCAATGCGAATAGAGATATTCCATTCATTATTAGATGCCTCCCTTTAAAAAAATCACCCACCTTGGTCTTGAGACATCTTAATCTTAAACTTAGACCATCGGTAATAGAATATAGGAATTCTTGAGGACTCCTTCACATGTATATGCAGTACGTGTCCTAGCTGGCCTTTCATAAAATGACCCCCATAATGGTCCTGTCATCTAAATGATTCCATTATTGATTATGCAGTATGTGCCCTGGTTGGCCTTACATAAAATGTACCACAAAATGGGTTTATCAATTAGTGGAAATTTCATCCTTAGGTGAGACCACTATTTTTTAATATCATGTTTTAGATTCAGAAACCACAAAATCATGTATCAAGATTCCCAAATATATATCTAAAGAATTTTGGAACATTCTCGGCCCATAATACCTATTTATGTCATTATTTCAAAATCTATGGTCAAAGCTATTTTTCCTAAAAAACTAGCCTTATTAGTCTGACTTTCATGAATTTAGAACTACCCATGAAAAGAGAATAAGTACTCACTAGATTGAAAATCCATAAAGGAAAGTCTGGAAAAAAGTTGAGTCTCAGTTTTCTAGACCTATGCTCTGCAATGTTTAAGAACAACATTGAGCAAAAAAAATTTAAAAGGCATAAAACTTATTAGGATGAAAACCAAAAAAAGGGAGGCCTAAACAAAATCCAAGTCTTTCCCGATAATTTTCCTTCATATAAATCTTAGAAAAAAATTAGGGAGATGACATCAAAAGATATAAATATTGTAGGGTTGTTCATACGACCCTAGCAATAGTCAAACTATGCCCACTTGACCTCTTGGCTTAGGTAAAAATTAGAGCGTTTTCTCCATACTTGTCATTGGGGTTACAAATGGATAGAACATAGATGTTTTGTTATGTAAATCAGTTTCAATTTTATGCTATAATCACATAAAGGAAACATGTATGAAGAAACAAGTGATTTGGAACAAAAATAATCCGTTTTCATTTAAGTTTTGAAATGTTGAGGAACTTCTGTATGTCAGAGCCTCTCTTCCACATTTTACATTTTTCCCCAAAATAAGATTTGAGATGTCTAACTGAACCTCGAGAAACTAGTGCATCTTTATGAAGCTCATCCCTTTGCATAATGACAACCTCCTCATCTTTATGAAGCTTCTCTTTCTCAACATAGACAACTTCTATCCTCTATGCTGAAGCCTCTTTCTGGTATTAGTGAAGTTGAACTACATATTTCCTTGCAACATGTAATTATTCTTCAAGGTGCATTATTTGGAGAGACCTAATATAGAGGCAATCCTAGTACTCCTATACCTTTTTGGAGTGGCTAATATTAGTTTGGATCACATTGTCTCTAAGTTCCTAAAACTGTTCTACCTGTTACACCTTATCCTACTTCACCCTTTGCTCCTCCTCCATTTTCTAGATGATATCCTTAACCATACCATGGATCCAATGATATTAAAACCTTACATATCCCAACATGGAAATATTGAATAGAATTTGGTAAAGTTGTGATGGAATATCTTCAAGAGGTCTCTTAATGACTGTCTTCCAGATATCTCACCAGACAAGAAGACGTGGAGGGAGAAAAGATTCCTGCATCTCTAGGTCAGACTCAGATCCACTTTATAAAGGAGAGACATAATCTGGGAGTAGTTCACTCAATGAGTCACCTTGATCCACTCCCTCCAAAGTATCTCCAGCCTCACCTACCAACATTGGTAGTGTTGTAATAGGATCCCCCATCTCAAGCCTAGTTGTTGAAGTTAATGAAATTGAAGAGAAAATGATACTTTTTGTTAACATAATAAGATCAACAAGTAGAGGGGATGGTAAAACAATTGAAACAGATGATGAAACTCACCCATTGTTGGATCAATTTCTAGAATTGGTACCTCTCCAACACCCCTAGAGTCAACTCTTGGGACCGAGACCTCCTGACAAGGAGCATCCTCTTGAGTATGCTCAACAGCCAAAATAAAAGACCCCCTAGAATCCCTCACTTAGGGATTCTAAACTATTGATCATTTAATATAATGATTAGGGTGGATTTAAATACCTTGTTCTTTAAGTGACTTAGAAACATTCTCTACAGATAAATATGCACAAGTTGGGCCTTGATGTGAAACACCAGGTGAAAGAAAATCAACTATGTTTGTAAAATGAAAGGATGATAAAAATCACATCTTTCCAAATCCTTGAGGAAGTACTAAAAATACTTAATGGAACCTAGAATATCAATTCACATATTAAGTATATCCATCATGTCATGATAAATGTAATTAAGTCCTGTAACATCCTCACCAGTAAGGGTATCTGATTCAAGTTGCTTAGAACCCAAATTGGCTTCATCGACAAACCCCTCTACTGACTTCTAAAAAAGAACAACATAATCCACACTTGAAGAGTCAGGGTCAGTGTCCACACCTTCATCAGACTATATAAGATCCATGAAATCCCTTTCTAGAATAATATTAGGGCCAATGAGAACTATAGCATGGCCCTCTGGTGCAAAAAAAGGATCTAAAATATCATGGAAAGGTAAAAGTTAGAAATAGTACGTGACACTTAAAGGAGTTCATATAACATTACCATGACCCTCTTCACCCTATGTGGAAGTGGGGGAAGATGCAACCATACCTCTTGATGCTTTATCCATCAAGATGATGGATTCATCATCATTAATCTGTACCTCACCTAGAGTATCCTCCTCAATCCTTGAAGGATTAATACCATATCCTTTAAGAGAGAAAAGCGATGAAAATTATGAAAAAGATAACCACAACTAAAAAGGTGTGTCAAGAAAGTTGTAGTATCAGATGAAAACACAAATATTCACTGTGGTGCATTTGATGGAAGAACTTTAATGCTCTATTTTGCTTCCTCTGACGAGATAGAAAAGAGCCTATACCACTCTTCTTGGAAACAAATACCTGAGGTAGCGGTCAAGGAGTTCCTGTTGCCATCACCTCTATCATGGTCTTCTAACTTAGGGATAGTTCTAAGGACCCAAGTGCTTCATTCAATACCTTATTAGGGGTATCCATTGACCTATACTTTGGTGATAAAATATCTTATATTTCTGCTCCTTCTCTACCTTCTCCTATTCCAAGACACAAAATAAAATCCTCTCAAGATTAATGATGGTGGGTGGAAGAGTAGGAAAAGGAAAGAAGAAAATAGAAATATTCCAGTAGGGTTAGTGTAAATTTCCCATTCCTCCCTAGTATGAATAGTTACCCCTTAAATCACTCCTTGTTCCAATATATAGAAAACTCAATTTGAGGCCGAGACTTGATCATCAGTTGCATATAACAAAGCCTCTAACTCCTGGAATTACTTCATTACCTCAGTTAAATTATTTTCGGGGTGGATATCAGAGGGTTATTTGATATCAACCAACTCTAGGATTCAAAAACCATCTTGAAGAAACTCCCATGAATCCTTGACATCACGAGTCATGTTCTCTAAAAATTGGATCACTAAGGGTTGTATATAGTTTGGATTTGATATGGATGGTTGTGAATAATAATCAATTCCCTTCGATTGAAAAACATCTTTAGGAATCCTTTCTCTTTTATAATAATGAGAATATGGGACAGAGGCCTCCTCCTAAAGGTGACGACTAGACCGCCTTTCCACTGGAGGTGTTGTCTTCTCAACTATAACATGATTGGTTTTCTTTTTATGAGAACGTTTTGAAGGATCTGATGCCTCCACATTATCTTTGGTTCGAGCCTTATTACCATGCATACTACGACCAACAGTTTTAGTGGCCTCCACCAAATGAATGCATTTTTTCAATGTCCCATGATGGTATGAAGAGATCCAAGCCTTGGAATATCCAGCCTCTAGTCTGATTGTTTCCTCTGATGGAGGTAGTGTAATTGAAATTTTGGATACCTCCAGAGCCATCATGATTCATAACTATTGATCTACCATCAGATGCTTCTCATTCCTAACATGCATAGGGGGAAATACGCTTGATTGTTGAAGACATTTAATCTGGAGAGAAAATCGATTAGGAGCACAATCCTCATAGATGATCTCACTTTCAATACGGGATACCAATATTCTATCCTTGAATGCTATCATATAAAACCTTAGCTAGTAATTATTCTCCTTAATGTTATCAAAAAACATTCCAGTCAGTGGGTTACCATATAGAAAGAAATTAAAGTCTCTATATACATTCAACTCCCTCAACACATCATCATGATTCAGGTATAGAGGTTGAATCCTGGATAATTTCTAAAAAAATAGGCAGAATTGGCTATTGGGGATTTTAAATGAACTCAACACTGAATATGAGATAAAATGTCCGGCAATCCACCCCCACAACACCTGAAATGGATATGCAATTCTAAATAAGTCCTTCCCATTATATGTGTGCAACAAAAAACAATAAATCCTTACCAAAACAGGGGTATCCAACCCTATATACTTTCCCTCTCCTGATTTGGTTTCAATAAAAAAAGTACCTAGCCACACACTGCCACCAAACTCATGGATTGGGGGCAGTTAAATGCTTATCCACATAGAAAGGAAGCTGGAGAAGCAAATCTTTGCATTGATATTGGGATTAACCGTGTAACCCCAATACCTATACTCACCCTTCTCCAATGTGGTCTAGAACATTCCCGAATCACCCTAATTTTCTATAGCAGGGAAAATATTAGGGTGCTTGTAAGTAGGGACCTCTTATACGGGTTCTAAGAATGTATTCATCCACATTCTTGCATGGACATCAACCACAGGGAGAGGATCTTGATATCTTTAAAACTTCTTTTCTTTCTTGAAGAGTTCATGGGATAATGGTGGCATCCTATCAATGTCATCCCACATTGAATTTAGTGGGATAAAATCATCATACATATCCACAAGAATGGGGACCTCTGAAAATTGGTAGACATCCCACAAGATGATGTCAACTCTACCATGCATCAGGTGAAATGAATTTGTCTACGGGCTCCAACAGCGTAATAATTTAGGGATGATTTATGGGTTATTATAAACATAAGTACTCCCTACCCAAAAAACCTTAGAAATATGAACATACTTCAACTCCTTTTTAAATTCTATGAAAGTTTGGAACACCCATATTTCCCACACCCACTCAGGCTTGATGCCCTCTCCAGAGTGGAAGTTCCAGTCTTTCTTCCAACCTTGAGTTTGATCTGCCATTGAAGCATAAAAGGTTGAGTTATAAAAATGAGTCCTCGACTCTTCGATATGTAGCTTTATATCTGTAATGAATCCACTATGATGAAAAATACAACCAATAGGGACTGTTCCTTCCTTGATAATGACACCCTTCAAGAAGATGTTAGCAGCATGGCAGTTGATGTTCTTTATGAACCAAGACATCAGGAATTATTTGTTAGATGCTGAAATATGAGAATCCATTAGAAGTCCATGCCCATATAGAGGAAATTAGTAACTTTGTGGGTACTCGTGTTGATATGGTATCAAATACTTTTCCAAATTTGGAAGAGTAGATTCAACGATGTCATAATAATTAGGACCAAAATTTTTGATCATTTCAGAAGAACACGCAACAACTTGCTCAGTTGCAGTCATTAAAGTATCCATTGAAAAACTGCAAGAAGGAATCAAATTCTCTCATTAAGTTGAAATATTAGCTTAAGAAAGTTCATATTTTAACTTAAAATAATTACGAAAAAATTTGGCAAAGGGAATAACTCACGCAGGTCCCTCAATAAGGGTTCTTGTACATGTCCCTCTACAAGGGTTCTCATGCATCCCTTTCAACCAAGTCCTTCACGCAAGTCCCTCAATGAGATGCCTCAACTAGGATCCTCACTAAGGTAACTCCACGCATCCCCATTTATTAGGTGGAAATACCTCTACGATAACCTTCAAGATAACTTCTCAAAAGCAAAGTGTGACGTAGTTGGGCAGATGACCTGTACAGCTAGAGTGAAAATAAAAAACTTAGAATATGAGGAAAATAAAAGGGGGTATTTATAGAAACTTCTAGTCAGCATCATGATCCTACACTGATGACCTACACCTAACACCTATGACATGGAACTGTGTATAGACCCTACATGAATACCTTGTATGAACCACTATTTTAGCCCTTTATAATGTTTTACCCATTTTGTTTTACCTCAAGACTAGACCCTCCTCTTTTGTTTGGATCCAATACTGAGGGGGGGGGGGGGATTTTTAGACACACATTTTTATCAAGGGGGATGAAAATATTATGAATAACATATTGATCATGTTAAAATTATAAATATACTTGAGGAAAATAAAATGAATTTCCAAAATCAACCTACATGAACAGACCCCTGCGTGTTACAAAGGCTGCGCAGGTACACTGCATGAACCAATAGAGTTAGAAACACCTATACCAAACACATGTGTCGTGGACCTATGCTGTGGACCTACATGGATAGAATCCTTTGACCAAGGAACCCTATTTTCCTATAAATAGAACCCTAGGGCTCCTCATTTGAACAATTGAAAAATCAAAAGAACCCTTAGAGCTATGATTACATAGCATCTTTTCCCAGGTCCCCCAAAATTTCTTAGGTAGCTCTATGAAACCTGATATAAGATATAATTAATGGGGATAATTAATATCAAAGTCCCTTCTAGGTCCCAAACACAAGACACTTGCATGAGGACCATTCTCCCCAAAATAGAAACCACCTACGTGAGTACCCTCTCCCTAATCACAGACCTTCATGAGACCCTTCTAGGGACATCAAAGGAGACCCATGGTGCATAGGAAAAAAGACTCACCCAAGTATTGTTTCTTTGATAGTCTATTTCCTAATGAATATCCAGTTCACATAGGATTATACTCCCCTTCATGAAACATTTTTAGTTCCTCCCATGCCCTGTTCAACACACTTGAGCAGCACACCTATACCAAGTACTCATTCCCAAGACATACACAAGTCACCCTTCAAGCCATTTTCCAATACACCCATAACAGGCCCCTACTTATTTGGATTCTTTGTTTGAAAGGGACCATGTTGAAGCCTCCACTAAGACCTACAGACTTGCAAATCCATTGGAAAAGGAATTCCAACGTGTCTCCCATTTGGATTTTTATTTATATGGTCATAGGTTACCCGCACTGGTTTTATCATATAGTTAGGATATATGGGGAATATGTGAATTTTTATATCTACAATCATGAGGAACCATACCCTAGATACATTATTTGGGAGTTAACAATCTTAGAAACAATGGTTAAGACCATGTCCCCCCTTATTGTCTTTGAGAACTAGAGCCTCCAGTTCCTAGCAAGGAGGGTGAGGATTAAGCTTGATTTTCCATTCAACATGTAATGACATCATCCTCCCTCATTACAAGACCAATTTTATGGAATCCCTCTAGGAGTAACCCCCTAACCTTTCTTCCTGGAGGTTTCATTACTTCTCATATCCTTGTCCCGGTCTCTAGGGAAGAGAGGGTATGGGAACCCGAGCCCTCTCCCATATCTCTTACTGTAACATCCCGGTTAAATAAAGAAATAATACATTTTCATAATTATTAATATTTGTGAATTAAATATTAATTTTACTTTAAAGGGGTTGATATTCTAGATGGCGTACCTGATACGCAACAACGGGTTTCTTTGAAATCTTATGTTGCACACTAATAATATAATAATATTATTTTAAATATAGTTAACGCCTAACCATTGTATTAGAGGGAATGAATAGAACTAACTAAAATATGATTATACATGTTAGTTAATTTTTTTTACATTTATCCAATAAAAGTCAGAGGCTTAAAATGTGAATTAATCTAATTTTAAGCATAAATACTCTAATATTCCTTAAAAGGTCGATTTACTGCCTTTTGATGGTGAACCCTATTTAAATATAGTTTTGGTAACTTTTATATGTTCTATTTGACAAAATAAAATTATTATTTATAATCGGAACATCAAAATTCACTTTGGGTAAAATTTTGGTATTTTTCTGATAAAATTCATTTTTTAATGAATAGTGAAAAATACTATATTTTAATTCAAAAGTGCCTTTTAATCTAATTTATTTATATGGTTAGATTATATTTTTAATTGGTTTTAAAGTGTAATTAGATTATTTTTTTACCATTTAATTCAATATTGGTCATTGAAATTAATTTCAATTTGAAATTGGACATAAAAGAGTATCAATCTTTTGATAGTTATTGTTTCTTAAAAACACGCTATTTGTTTTGACAACGTGAATTAATTTTAAATTAATTAATGAAACCTCTATATTTTGAATTTGGTAAAATAGACATCATTTTTGAATTTGGAATATAAAATATACCTTAGGCTGAATTTTTGGTATTTTTCTAAAAAACTTCAATTTTTGATGAATAGTGAAACCACTAAGTAGTAGTTAAAAAACATAATTTTTCATTTAAATGAAATTTTACAACTTCTGTGAATTGGATTTCAAAAATTTGACATACAAGGTTGTTATTATTAAGAAAAATATGGTTCAATAAGATGAAAATAATTTTTTTTGAATAGTAACTTTAACTTTTATTTACCGCGATTGAAGATAAATATGGTAATTAAAGGTAAAAAGAATATTATAATAATAAAAAATTACCTTAACACTCATCCTAACCTTATTTTTTGAGTCATTTAAGACCATGTACATATTTGTGTCTATTTTGGGACACCATGGAGCCACTTGAGAGTGATAATGACACTTTATTTTAATTAACTTAAAGTAAAGACAAAAATGAAATAAACAAATATCTTTTAGTAATTTAATTTTTACAAGGGGTTATATAAGTTATCGTTTCAACTATAAATATTAATTGTAAATATAAAATGATTTCCTACATTATGATATTTATTTTATAATTTTTAGACATCAAATAAATTAAATTATTTATGACATAATAATGATGCAGTATTTACCACATTAATAAATGATTTAAATAAATATGATTATAAATATTAAAACAATATCCAAAACTCATCCAATTATTATTGGATGATTTTATTTCGAACTTGAGTCATCCTATATTTAAATTTAATGAGTTTTGGATCTTTAGAAACCGAAGATAAGTTTATAATAAAATAATATTTGCAAACTTTTCTAAAGAGCCCCTCCTCCCCGTTATAAAAATCCCACACTTATAACCCATTACACACACCTCCCAAGACACTTGGATGATACAAAACCTGACCAAATAAGATCTTAAGATCCCTATCATCATCCTATAAGCCTTACCTTAGGTAGAAGACACTTTAATAAGTCCTTTTGTTTTAAACCAAAGGCAGTAACCCAAATTAAAGGTAACAATTTCTCTTAACTTCTTTTATTTTATTTTACTTCTAAAACCCCTAAACTCCTTTTATTCATTTATTTTATAACAACACCAGTATCCTCAATATACTGGGATGTTTTTATGATAAGGATTCGAACTACACTTACACACACCTCCATCTAATGGGTGAAGAACATACTATTTCTGTGGATGGAAAACTAACGCCTCACGAAACGATGATTGTTTGATTATCTACTACTGCCTTTCATGGTGTCCATTAAGATGAAAATATATTTATATATGATATATCTTATGTTTATGTTTTCTTTATGCTTATGTATTTTACATTTATAGCCTACCTTTATGGTTTCCATAATGGTAAACGTGATAATTTCATTTGAGGAAGTGCGGGCTACCGCCCCCTCAAAGTGATATGACTCATTAATTCCATATGTGGGATGTATAAAGGATAGAGTTAATGATATTATATATGATATTATACTGGAATTATAATATACCTATGTATAATTATTTTTTAATTCCATTAAAGTACTAAATAGAAATGAAAGTAGCGTTCATGCGTAGGTACGACTTACCGTCTCCATGAACGATGCATTTCATTTCTTATCTCCAAATGTTATGTACTGTTATAAATACATATATATACTGGATATATATGATATATATGATATCTAAATCATGAATATAATTCTGGAGATAATGGAATATTGACCACATGGACAACTTGTAATTAAATGGTGATCATTTTTTACTCAAGTACCAAATATCGACAAAACAACCGTTATTAACTTACATGATTACATAATGTTTATAACACGGTAATAAGTGATATAAATGGAATAATAAACTTGAAAAATGTTCTTAATCAAGTATAAATTAACTTTAGTTTATTATTTATGAGATTAAAGAATGAACGGGTCAAGTCGGACATGAGTTAAGGGACTTTATCTCAATCTCCTTTCATTGAGGCATATTTTGTTTTAATACATGACTTTATTTTATACATTGTATAAACACCTTTGACTTTTCATTTCATTCAAATGGAATCTTTTTATACGAAGCGTTTTACTAAATGACAAAAAAGAATGTTTCTTTTTAACATAAGCCGTGACAATGACCTTTCTTCCACTGCGAGTATTATTTGATCTTTGGCTTACTTAACAAGCCATAATGTTTTTAAAAGTAAAATAAATACCATATACTCTTTTACATATTTTGGTATTGAAAATGGTTTTGGTAATGGATTTTTTCTGTCAATATATTTAAATGATATATTGTGATTGAAATGTGGAAATGTTATTTTTCCCTTATGTTTGTTTTATATGTTATGAATATGTTGTGGTTCTTGGGCATTGTTATGTATACAGGTGGTTCCGTGATAAACCTAGGGCGGGTGAGCCTGAGATAACTCTCCAATTTATTTTTTAACGTGACGGAGGTAAACTTGAATGTTTCTCCTAAGATATTTAGGGAATATACTATGATAGGTATTCCAAATGTAACTCCCTACGTAGCTGTGATAGCTACAACGTAAGTATGTTATAGATGCTACAAGTTATCTTTATGATTTATGATTTATATGTGTTATTCATAAATCTTATGATTTAATAAGGTATGTTAAAGATCTTATGTTATGTATTCAATGATGAACTAATGTTTTCTTTCTTTGTTTTATAAACCTTACTGAACTTTTTATGCTCATCCCATGTTTTGAAATGTTTTTCACAGGACCTAAAGATGAATAGGGTCAAGGTTGAGATCAAGGAAAATTCATTCTATCTAAAACATGGGACTAGACATGACTCTTTTTTTCAAGAGTTTTTATTTTATGAAAAAATGGAAACTGAGTAGAAGTTTCTACCTTGTAACTTTTGAGATGTAATGTAATAGTTATGGCCTAATTATCTAAAACTCTAAACCTGAAAATATCCTCAATGTGAATTATTCATTTAATTCAAGATTATGTAATGCTTAAGGCCAAGTCCTTATAGTTGGTATCAGAGATCGGTTTAGATAACTTTTGGAGTCAGGGTATTGTTAATTTAATATCCATAAATTACGTTATGTTAATATTGAAATGATATAGAATTTATAGATTACCATGTTGCTTCGCCTAAGATATTTCTGTGTTCAGAATGGTTTTCCATAGAGGAAATAGGGCAGCTATGTTGGGACAACATCAGGAGGAAGACAACCTTCCAAATCATCAACCTGATATGATCAGAATCAGAACTGAACAGTTTTTTGCAGTGATGACACAATTTACCGAGGCTATAAATGGTGGTCGTATCCATACATGAGATCAGCCAGATCAACCACATAGGAACATGTTAGTAGTGAAGCAATTCACGAGACAACATCACCCATCATTCAGAGGATCATATGACCCTATGCTAGATGAAGGGTGGATTAAAGCACTGGAGAAAATTTTCAATGTCATGGGGTGTTCAGAACATCAAAAGGTTAGTCTCACTATTTACCATTTTGAAGGTGAAGCTGATTAGTGGTGGTCGATGGTGAAAAATATCTGGGATAGTGAGGAGATTGATGCTCTTGATTGAGATGTATTCAAAGGTATGTTTCTTGAGAAATATTTTCCTAAGGTGGTTCATCTGAGGATTGAAAAAAAATTCCTATAATTGAGAGAGGAGGATAACTGAGTGGATACTTATGAAGAAAAATTCACTCGACTGGCAAGGTATACTTAAAATTTCATACGAGATCTTGATAGTAAAATCAACCATTTTTACTCAGGATTAAATCCAAAGTATTGAAGGGATTTAGCTTCCCATGCGTTCAAAAGTTATGAAAAATGTGTTAGATGTGCAGAGAAGGTGGAAATAGAGTTTGCCGATGATCATGTGTTCTTTGACAAAAAACAGAATAAGAGGTCAAGGTGACAGGAAAAATGAAAGAACTCTTCAAAAAAGTCTGATGGTAAGAAACTTAAGTTTACAGTTTGTGAAAATTGTGTTAAAAATCATGCTGGGGAAAGTCTTTTGAATTTTGGTAAGTGCTACTGATGTGGTAAAATGGGACATAAGGATCTCAATTGCACTAGAAAACAGCAGGGTAATGGTAAGATAAAATCTGATTTACAATCAGTAAAATGTTTTAAGTAAAATGAAATGGGTCATTACACAAATGAGTGTCCAATGAAGAACTCAACTGAGGGAAAGAAACCAAACTACAAGCAAAAAGGGGTGGTAAAGTCCTTTGCAACTACTTTAGCATATGTTGGGCCATCAAATGAAGTAGTATCAGCTCTAGGGAGTTCAATATTTTTCAAAGATTGATTTGAGGTCAGGGTACCATTAGTTGAAATTAAAGAAATCATACACTCCAAATACCACATTTCATACTAGATAAGGACATTATGAATTTGTAGTTATTCCTTTTGGTTTAACCAATGCACCTGCTGTATTCATGGATCTTATGAATAGAATTTTCCGTGAGTTCTTGGATAAGTTTGTGGTTGTGTTCATTGATGATATTTTGGTTTATTCTAAAAGTAAAGAGGAGCATGAAAGTCATTTAAGGTTTGTCTTGAAAACCTTAAAAGAAAAGAAAATATTTGGGAAATTCAGTAAGTGTGAGTTTTGGTTACACCAAATTTCTTTCCTTGGTCACATTGTTTAAAAAATGGCATAACTGTGGATCCTGATAAAACAAAATTTGTTGAATAATGGAAAAGTCTCAAAAATATAATTGAGATTCATAGTTTTCTTGGTTTGGCAGGTTATTACTGGAGGTTTGTTGAAAATTTTGCATGGTTATCTAGTCCACTAACTAATTTAACTCGAAAAGGTGTTAAGTTCATTTGGACAAAAGAATGCGATGATTGTTTTCAGGAATTAAAAATAAGATTGGTGAATGATCCAGTTTTGGAACTACCTTCCAGAAATGTTGAGTTTGTTATTTACAGTGATGCTTTGTTGAATGGACTTGTATGTGTCCTTATGAAGAATAATCAGGTAATTGCTTATGCTTCATTTCAGTTGAATCCTCAAGAGTTAAATTACCCTACACATGATTTAGAATTAGCTGTTGTTGTTTTTGCTTTAAAAATTTGGAGGCATCATTTGTATGGAGTAAAATGTGAAATATATACTGACCACAAAAGTTTTAAGTATATATTCACTCAGAAAAAATTGAACTGGAGACTGAGGAGATTGTTGGAATTAATCAAGGATTATGATTTCACAATCCTTTACCATATGAGAAAAGAAAACAAAGTGGATGATGCTTTGAGTAAAAAAAGTAATGCTTCATTAACCATGCTATGTTTGGAACAAGATCATTTAGTTTTTGATTTGATGAACTTTGGCATAGAAGTTTTTGGTGCAGTAAATTCTTCTGTTTTGTTTCAGGTGTTCATGAAATCATCTCTATCAAAAAGAATAAAGCTAGCACAGAAGATAGTGAGTTGTAGAAAATGGTAGAGTTGGTTTAGAAGGGTAAGTTTCCTGAATTTAACATTGATAATGATTGTGTTTTGAGGTTTGGAAAGAGATTATGCGTGCCTTGTGATTCATATTTAAAGAATGAGTTGTTATGTGAAGCTCATAGTTCCCTGTTTTCAGTTCATCCTGGAAGTACCAAGATGTATAGAGATATTCAGGAGTATTACTGGTGAGATGTAATAAAAAGAGATATTGCTGATTTTACTGTGAAGTGTTTGACTTGTCAGATGGTTAAAGAAGAGTGGAAGTTACCAAAAGGGATGCTCCAGTCTTTACTGGTGCCAAAGTGGAAATGGGAAAATATATCCATGGACTTCGTTGTGGGATTACCAAAGACATCTCGAGGTAATAATGCAATCTGGGTTATTGTTGATCAGTTGACTAAATCTGCTCATTTATTTCCTATTAGTGATACTTTATCTCTAGATCAACTTTATCTGTTGTATGTTAAAGAGATAGTCAAGTTGCATGGTGTTCCCCTTTCCATTGTATCTGATCATGATCCCAAGTTTAATTCTAATTTTTGGAAAGGCTTTCATAAGTCATTGGGTACTGAATTAAATTTTAGTACATCTTTTCATCCACATTCAGATGGGCAGTCAGAACGAAAAATTCAGACCTTGGAGGATATTCTATGTGCTTGTTCACTAGATTTCCAGGGTAGTTGGGACCAACATATTTCTTGGTTGAATTTTCTTATAATAACATTTTTCATTCCAATATATAGATGGATCCATTTGAGGCATTATATGGAAAGCAGTGTCGAACTCCAGCTTTTTGGGATGAAGTAGGTGAAAGGAAGCTGATAGGACCAAAATTGGTAGAAGAGATGGCAGAAAAGGTTCAGTTGATTCAGAAGCAAATGAGAACAGCTCAAAGCTAGCAGAAAAGTTATGTGGATAATCAGAGGAAGGATATCTCTTTTGAGGTAGGTGATCATGTCTTTCTCAAAGTTTCTCTTTGGAAAAGTGTGATGCGTTTTGGTAAGAAAGGAAAGTTGAGTCTGATGTTTACTGGACCCTATGAAATCCTATAGAAATTTGGATCAATTTCTTACAGAGTGGTTTTACCTCCAAGTTCATCCTAGGTACACAATGTTTTTCATGTTTCAATGTTAGGAAAGTATATGCCAGATCCATCTCATGTTTTGAGCCCAGAGCTAGTTCAGTTGGAAGAAAATATCTCTTATGAGGAACAACCAGTCCAGATTCTTGACCATAGAGAGCAAGTGTTGTGGAATAAGGTAATTCACCAGGTAAAGGTTTTGTGGAAAAACTATATGGTTGAAGAGGCAATGTGGGAATATGAAAATTCTATAAGGGGTAAATACCCCCACTTATTTGATAATTGAATAAAATTGTGAGGACGCAATTCCCAAAAGGGGGGAATGATATAACATCCCAGGTAAATAAAGAAATAATACATTTTCATAATTATTCATATTTGTGAATTAAATATTAATTTTACTTTAAAGGGGTTGATATGCTCGATGGCGTACCCGATACGCAACAACGAGTTTCTTTGAAATCTTACGTTGTACATTAATAATATAATAATATTATTTTAAATATAGTTAACGCCTAGACGTTGTATAGGAGGGAATGAATAGAACTAACTAAAATATGATTATACATGTTTCTTAAATGTTTTTACATTTATCCAATAAAAGTTAGAGGTATAAAATGTGAATTAATCTAATTTTAAGCATAAATACTCTAATATTCTTTAAAAGGACGATTTATCGCCATTTGATGGAGAACCCTATTTAAATCCAGTTTTGGTCACTTTTATATGTTATATTTGACAAAATAAAATTCTTCTTTAGAATTGGGACATCAAAATTTACTTTGGGTAAAATTTTGGTATTTTTTTGATAAAATTCATTTTTTAATGAATAGTGAAAAATACTATATTTTAATTAAAAAGTGCCTTTTAATCTAATTTATTTATATGGTTATATTATCTTTTTAATTAGTTTTAAAGTGTAATTAGATTACGTTTTTACCATTTAATCCAATATTGGTCATTGAAATTAATTTCACTTTGAAATTGGACATAAACAAGTATCAATATTTTGATAGTTATTGTTTCTTAAAAACACGCTATTTGTTTTGACAATGTGAATTAATTTTAAATTAATTAATGAAACTTCTATGTTTTTAATTTGGTAAAATATACGTCATTTTTGAATTCAGAATATCAAATATAGCTTAGGCATAATTTTTGGTATTTTTCTGAAAAACTTCAATTTTTGATGAATAGTGAAACCACTAAGTAGTAGTTAAAAAACTAACTTTTTCATTTAAATGAAATTTTACTACTTCTGTGAATTGGATTTCAAAAATCTGACATACATTGTTATTATTAGTAAGTAAAATTTGGTTCAATAAGATGAAAATAATTTTTGGTGAATAGTAACTTTAACTTTTATTTACCACGGTTAAAGGTAAATAGGGTAATTCAAGGTAAAAAGAATATTATAATAATGAAAAATTACCTTAACACTTGTCCTAAAATTATTGGTTGAGACATTTACGACCATGGGAATCTTTTTGTCTATTTTGGGACCCCATGGAGCCACTTGAGATTGATAATGACACTTTATTTTAATTAACTTAAAGTAAAGACAAAAATGGTATAAACAAATATCTTTTCGTAAATTAATTTTTACATGAGGTTATATAAGTTATAGATTATAATACAAATATTCATTGTAAATCTAAAAATATTTCATATATTATGTTATTTATTTTATAATTTTTAGACATCAAAAATATTAAATTATTTATGACACAATAATGATGCAGTATTTATCTCATTAATAAATAATTTAAATAAATATGATTATAAATATTAAAACAATATAAAAAACTTTTCCAATTATTATTGGATGATTTATTTTGAACTTTTTTCATACTATATTTAACTTTAATGAGTTTTGGATCTTTAGAAACTGAAGATAAGTTTATAATAAAATAATATTTGCAAACTTTCCTAAAGAGCCCCTCCCCCCTTATAAAAATACCACACTTCTAACCCATTCCAAACACCTATCAAGCCCCTTGTCTCATCAAAACTCTGCCCAAATAAGATCTCAATATCCCTATCCTCCTTCTAGAAGCCTTACCTTTGGCAGAAGGCACTTTAAGAAGTCCTTTTGGTTCAAACCAAAGGGAGTTACCCAAATTAATGGTAACAGTTTCTCTTAACTTATTTTCTTTTATTTTACTTATACAAACGGTAAAATCTTTTTATTACTTTCTTTTATAATAAAAAAATTATCCTAAATATACTAGGATGTTGTTATTATAATGATTATAACTACACTTACACACACCTCCATCTAATGGGTGAAAACATATTGTTTCTGTGGATGGAAAACTAACACCTCACGAAACGATGATTGTTCAATTATCTCCTACCACCTCTCAAGGTGGCCATTAATATGACACTATATTTATATATGATATATATTATGTTTATGTTTTCTTTATGATTTTATATTTTACATTTAGAGCCTACCTTTATGGTTTCTATAATGGGTAAACACGATAATTTCATTTGAGGAAGTGTAGACTACCACCCCCTCAAAGTGATATGAATCGTTAATGCCATATGTGGGATGTATAAAGGATATAGTTAATTATATTATATATGATATTATACTATAATTATAATATACCTATGTATCATTAGGTTTTAATTCCATTAAAGTACAAAATATAAATGAAAGTAGCGTTCATGCGTACGTACGACTTACCGTCTCCATGAACGGTGCATTTCATTTCTTATCTACAAATGTTATGTACTATTATAAATACATATATATACTGTATATATATGATATCTAAATCATGAATATCATTTTGTAGATAATGGACTATTGACCACATGGACAAATTGTAATTATAAGGGGTTCATTTTTTACTGAAGTACCAAATATCGACAAAATAACCGTTATTAACTTACATGAACATAATGTTTATAACATAGTAATAAGTGATATAAATAGAATAATAAACTTGAAAAAGGTTCTTAAGAAAGTATAAATCAACCTTAGCTTATTATTCAGGAGATTAAAGAATGAACGGGTCAAGTCGGACACGAGGTAAGGGACTTCGTCTCAATCTCCTTTCATTGAGGCATATTTTGTTTTAATACAAAAATTTCTTTTATAAACTATATAAACACATTTTACTTTTCATTTAATTCAAAGGGAATCTTTTTCTACGAATCATTTTACTAAATGAAAAAAAAGAATGTTTCTTTTTAACGTAATTGGTGAAAATGACCTTTCTACTGCCGTGAGTATTATTTGATCTTTGGATTCCTTAACAATACATAATAGTTTTAAAAGGAAAATAAATACCATATAATCTTTTACATATTTTGGTATTGAAAATGGTTTTGGTAATGGATTTTTATGCCAATATATTTAAATGATATATTGTGATTGAAATATGGAAATGTTATTTTTCCTTTATGTTTGTTTTATATGTTATGAATATGTTATGGTTCTTGAGAATTGTTACGTATATGGGTGGTTCCATGATAAACCTAGGGAGGGTGAGCCCGAGATAGCTCTCCAATGCATTGGGTATCGTGATAGAGGTAAACTTGAATGTTTCTCCTAAGATATTTAGAGAATATACTGTGATGGGTATTTCAAATGTAACTCCCTACGTAGCTGTGATAGATACAACGTAAGTATGTTATGGATGACACAAGTTACATTTATTATTTATGTTTTTTATGTGTTATTCATAAATATTATGATTTCATGAGGTATGTTAAAGGGCTTATGTTATGTATTCAATGATGAAATAATGTTTTCTTTCTTTATTTTATAACCCTTACTGAGCTTTTTATGCTCATCCCATGTTTTGAAATGTTTTTCACAGGACCTAAAGATGAATAGGATCAAGGATGGGATCAAGGAAAAGTCATGCTATCGAAAACATGGGATGAGTCATGATTCTTTTTTTCAAGAGTTTTTATTTTTATGAAAAAAATGGAAACTGAGTATAAGTGTCTACCTTGTAATTTTTGAGATGTAATGTAATAGTTATGGCCTAATTCTCTAAACCTATAAACCTGAAAAGATCCTAAATGTGAATTATTCATTTAATTCAAGATTATGTAATTTTTAAGGCTAGGTCCTTATACTTACTGTCTTTACTCATCCGTTTCCATACCCTGAACTCATTCTAGGGTAAAGTAAAGAGAGGGAAGTTTCGTAGCTCTAGACTCTTCTACCATATCCCTGACCTCATCCATCTGCGGGAGATGGGTCAGAGGAGGTGGGAATACTCAATGCCTCATCCATATCCCTTTGGAATTTGTTTCTATGTCCAGTAATAGAAAATAACAGAGTGATAGATTTTTTGAATCTTCTGTTTCCCCTTGTTTCTCAAACTAAGCATAACTCATGTGGGCTTAGAGGTAACGACGATCACAACATCCGCACGATCCATGTGACTAAATGAAATATGAGAACTCTGATTCTCACCATAACTAGGATATGTAAGATTCCTTCCTAAGGCCCGAGCTCTATACCATATCATCCATGAGATGGGAAACCATACCCCTCAATGGGAACCTCCTCATGAGTGAGCCTCAATCCTATTTCCTTTAATCCAGGCATCCTCTTCAAAAGTAATCCCTAGAACAATTATCCAAATCACCACGAGTTAAACACCCCTTATGGAACCTTTAATTGGGCATCCTCCTCAGGAATAAGCCCCAACTTAATCCTCTCAAAGGTCCATACTCCCCTGTGAGAAAAAATACCAAAATCCTCCATAGGTGAGGTTCTTCAAAATTGAACTATATGGGATTTGATTCCCATACATATGGGATACATAGGAAGACCCCATGAGGTCCAAACCCAACACCCCAAATGAACCCTATTATCTCTGGGTGATATTATCAGTAGGGTTTAATACAAACTAGGAATACATATTCCTCTCAGGTTTCCTAGGCTGATTTTTCATAATTCCCACTCCAAACTTTGATTAGGAACCTTCCGATTAGATGTCCTTTCCACGTGATGTTAAACTGTATGGTTGGGTCCTTATCACATGACCTTAAAAGGTATGATTTACCCCATTAAGAGGAATATAACTATATAGGTTATGATTCCTTTCACAAGGATACACAGGAAGACCATTTACGGGTTCAATACTGATATCAAAACAACTCCCTTATACTTGGATGATGATACACTCTAGAGTTCCCCACTGAGTGGATAGAAAACCAGAATCGTCATAATAATGACCAAAGAATCTATAACTAGTACATAAGATGATATGATCAATGGAGAACCACAACCACAACCACATATCTCTATTTATAAATAACCTCATATGAATACAAATAATTATAAGATATATACATGTTATAATTAATTGTTAAATCTGGGATGACTTATATCATACTTGTGAATTAATAAAGGATTCATGAAAATTTCTAAAATCTATAAGAGAGTACCAGAGTAGGAAATATTTCCCTCCAAAAGGTTGTGATGAGACCTAAATCCCATCCTCTATACTAATGTGAGTTCTTAAGCATCATTGGTAAAAATAATTAATGAGTGTCTATGGAATCCTGCCTTTTTATTACATAACTTTTCATTACATTTTACAAACAGAGGATCTTTAAAGTCTAGTGTCTTGGAAATCAGGAACAATAAAACATGAAAACTTAAAACACTCTTTTAAATCCCCTTGAAAACCTTCTTTAAAATTTCATCCTACGTATAATTACTATATCTCATAACCCGGAGACATACATAAAAGGAAAGAGTGAGCTGAAGGTCTAGTAAGGAAAGCAAGAGAATCAGTTTACTTGTGATATCAATAAGAACTTAATGAAAACCATAAGACATGAGCAATGGAAAAAGAGGCATATAATAATAAAAAGAACATGAATCAAAACTTGAATATGTGGATACAACATTTCATTTATACATTCATGAACATATCAACAAGTTTCATACCAATGTGTCATAAAAAAATTACCAAGGTTATTCACCAAGGTATCGTGAAACTTGTCATCTCTAGAGATTAAATTCTTTACCCAATGCATTGGAGCACTATCAGGGCACACACTTAATATTTTTTTACTTTCATGTGATTCAAATAGATCATGATCAAACATTTTATAAATAACCCATGAAGAATAAAAGAAATCAGTTTCATTTCAAAATCGCGACATTTTAAAAGTTCTTAAAAAACATGATCGTTATGTCATTTATAACCCATGGAAAGGGAGTGTGGGTTATATGTATGTAAATTACATAATAAAATATATCATTTTTGTGTCTTTATGTATACCCATATAAACGAAATAGGTCTGGGTATTCACATGAATAAAATAAGAGAATTTCTTGAGAGAAAGAGAGAGAAATTCTGAGATGAAATTTCTACAGCATAACGACTATATAACATGGTTTTAGAAAATATTTAAAAGAGAGAGGAAAAGAGTCAAACAATAATAAATAACTCATTATATATTAGGTTTAAATAATAAAAATAAATAAGATCATTTTAGGGATATTTTAAGTAAAAACCATATGAAAATGAAACTCGAAGGAAAAGAGAAGATGCAATTTCTTTTACGAAAATTCGGCAGCCTAACGACGTCACTTAAAAATTCTGAAATTAAATTGATGAGAGAAGAAAGGGTATATCATAATTTTTACATGAAATGGATAGTAATAAGAATATATAAGAACATACCCCACATAATAATATGGAAACTGGAAGACATAACTTAAAGGAAATCATGACTAAAAAAGGAGGGTGGAAGGTTCCCTTACCTTGAAGAGTAAATTTGAAATCTTGAAGGTTGGGACCTTGGGGGGATTGAGGGAACCTTGTGAGGACTAATTGGGAGGTAAAAGGAATATAAATTCATTGATAGGGATTTTGGAATTAAATGAATGAGGGAATGGTGAAGGACCCAAGGTCACCCTAAAGCGGGGATGAATCAGGGTGTCAACTTTTTCTCCTCTTTATTGGATCTTGTTACCACATTGGTAGGAACTTGTTTAAGCCTCTATGATGGATATGTGTAGTAATTGAAACATTAAAAGAAGGACACCACAAAAATTTTTACTTGGTTCACCACTAAGGTCTAGTCCAAGGAGCATACACCGACAAGTTGTTGATCGTACCTAAGTACACTAATCTTAGCTGGCTGTGGATTACAAATGTTTGGGCACAATCACTCTGTTCGAGACACACTTCCTTTACAATGGTTCGGGGATAGATCACTAATTCCCTCGGATCACTTTCGTTGACTCCCCCTGGATCACTGCCTTGGATAGAGTCCCAACTCAGTTTATAGACTTGAAGGTCTATTGAATAGATTGGCTTGACATTCTTTGTCTCCTGTTTCAGCATGAGACTTTTCTTGCACCGCGGTTCAGAGTTGATGCTCTTTTGGTCCAAACTTCTCCTTTAGTGAAATGACTGAATGCATTATAACTTCTTCTTGTTGGCCAAAATCACAACCACCTATGTGATTGATCAATCGATGAAGCTTATCTCACATGGCATCGTCAGAATCAATTCTCATGGCATGCATGAGATCATGCATGTAGCAATTAGAAACACTTCTATTTTTCTTATTTTCACACATGCACCTAATGTCTAGGTTCTTCTTTTAATGTCGTCATGTGTGCATGTGCATGAAAAGGTGCATGTAAAATTCTCTTCTTCTTTTCTTATGTGAAAACCCCAAGGTGTAAGTTCTTCAAGCATACACACATCCTCTTCTTTCCTTTTCTTATTCTCCCTTTTTTAGCACTTAGCTCGGCTATGTTTATATGTTTCTTCAACACCTGAGGGGGTGCAACCCTTTCATGTGAAAGTCCCCTTGATCAACGAACCACTTGAGGACTCGAGCTTCCTTCAAACCATGTTCATGCGTGCATGCATGTATATGATGACCTTCTTCTTCCAAATAATCCTTCAAATAGAAACTAATTCAAACCAGTAGGATGTATCGAGAAAACCTTGGGGGTGTCTTCCTTTTGTGAGAATATGGCTCCATGGATCTCCTTTAGCACTGTATGTGTGTTTCTTCACAGAACAAAGATGGGTTCGTGGTTCTGTCTTCACAAAGTACAACAAGAGTGCACACACACTAGTTGTGTACCAGTGGAACTACAACCACATGATGCGGAAATGGTTTTGGGTAAACCAGTTGCACGCTTAGTGGATCCCTTCACACAGTGGGTAAAAGTCACTTATTTCGCACAACCAGAATGGTTTGTTGATCTATTCTTCCTCCCACGACACTTAGAGAGTTCTAATAACTTGTCTAAGGCCGATGGAGCAGTAGATTCTCTTCCACTCAACGCTTCCAAATAGGAGTGCTCTGTTTTAAAAAAAAAAGAGACACTTGGGAATGCGGGAGGCAACCCTCTCTTCTTCCTCGGTCTCTTCCTTTTATAGGTTAGGGAAGTATCTTGTCCGCGTTCAAATCCCATGTGAAGATCCCTAAAGATCAGGGCTTTGAATGCCCGAGATCTTCTCTTTTAATATTTTTAAACTATTAAACTTTGCATCAAAGATATGCTGTGATCCAGAGGTGTTTCCTATTCATCATGGACTCCTATCTTTGTGCATGGAGTCAAGATTGAGTGCACGAATTTCACACCGATCCTCGTTTAAGATTCATACTCGAATCCACATGGCCTTGGAAACTCCGTTTGCCTCGGCAATCTTCGAAACTTCAGTTTGGCTCGTGCATGCAAGTGAAACTGCATGTTATGTATTCGGTTTCTCCATGTGATCTCAATGAGCTCAGAATGAGATTGAATGGTGGCCGGAGGTATGATATCGACATTGGCCGAAGATCCTGTATCGCGGATGGAACTTGGAGGCAGCTAGAGGTTGGGGACGACCAGCTTCGGATCATCGGACGGCTCTCACGCTTCGCAACACGGCGCAAATGCGATGGAGGTTCAAGATTATTACATAGGGCGCGTGATGAGGCATGCGGTCGAGATCTCTCACAAGATTAGACAGGCGGCCAGGATTTCCTCCGTGTTTTAAAAACGTGTCCCACATAGAAACACGCCATGGTTTTCTCTCAGTTTATCAATAAGATCCTCCCTAAAATAGCTCAAAATTCTCCTCTCTCCCTCCAGTGCCGCCCCGCACCGGTTCTCTATGGGCGCGCTTCTGCGCCCACCCTATGCCTCCTACAGGCGCGCTCTTTGCGCCCACTATGCATCCTGCACACGAGTTGATCACCGTTCATGCACTGCGGGCTTATACATGGCCCACTTCTCACAGCTAGCTGCACTGGCCTCCTTAAGGCACGGTTGACCTAGTGTCTCGCATATTCTAAGGGTTGAGGCCACCGGTTGGCCAGTGGGTTGGTACATATTTTTTGTATAGGCCAAAACATAATCCTTTGAAGTACATGGCCATATGAAATACGTGCATGGCCTCCTTAGAATCAAAAACCCATTATGCCACTCCTTCATGCTCTTTTTTCTTTTGGACTATTAATTCCAAAGAACACCTCATCATCTTCTTTCTCCATTAGTTTCGGTTCAGGAGAGATCCTTCTTCATTTACACTCATTGAAAACAAATACAAGATCCTTATTCACTGACACTCTGACAATAAATACAACTCATTCATTAGTTTGGGTCCAACAATCTCCCCCTTTGTGTTTTTTTTCAATACTCAAAGTTCTTTCTCAAATGAATGTGTCAATATAAAATATGTGAATCTTTTCCTCCCTTTCTCTTTCACCTTAAATTATTTTTTCTCCCCCTTATTTACAAGAAATAAAAAGTTCATGGAGAAGAGGGTATCAATCCATACTTGAGCAATGTGTAATATATCATTTCACTCTAATTCTACTTGAGCTGTGATCGGTGTAGAAAACAAGAGGATTTGATTTAGACAACGGAGCTGTACATTATTCACTGATCATGATACCTCATGAGATGAGAACTCATATACTTGTCTTAAAGGGTTTTCAAATTTTATTATAGGATAGATGGTGTGAAAAGAAAACATCCTGAAACTCTTTTTCCAATGACATGATCCTCAGACAATCTTCAAAGTATAGGAATTTTATACCGGCTGGTGTTGATACTGATTGAGATAGTGACTCTGGCAGCTTCTTTATGTGTATTCCTATCAAGGGAACACTTCTCAAGTTCTCTACCTGAGAAATTTATTCACCTTCAATCCCCTTCATTATAAACATAAATAGACAACAAGTATAGGGAATAAGGTGGATCCTCCTTGATTCATTAATGTGAACATCAAGGTTGATATGTTTTTCTCAACCAAGTTGTTCCATCTAATCTGGTCTTCATGCTTACACATCTGGGATTCTCCCCTGGTTTTTGTTGTGGTGGCATGGATCTCTTGACATTATCTTCTGCTTTGTGTGGAGAATATTTCTTCTTAACAACCTTTATTGATGATGCAACATTACTCCTCCTTAGGACTGCTTCTTGCTCTGGTAATAGGGTTACACAACCTTTTGCAATGTGACCAGGCTTCTTTCATCTCTCACACATAACTTTTTCAATAAATGAGTTGCCTTCATTAGGTGGAATCATCTTTTTTACCCTTGTAATATCCTTGGCTTGAGTTTCTTCATTCTTTCTCATTATTTCCAAATATTCAGGCCATATTACTAGAATATTATTAGGAATGGAGTTATCAAGATTGGTCCTTCTACATGGATTCTTCTGAGAGACGTCCCTATTGGATGCTCCACCCTTTGACTTCTTGGATTTAGAATCCAAGGCTTCCTTATACTTCTTTCTTTGAATCTTCTTGGAAGAATTTTAATTCACAAACTTTTACTGATTTCCTCTCAAGGAATCTTCTTCTTTCTTAGATGGATTGTGCAGTCTTCTGTTTTTATCAGCTCTGGATATCTGTTGACATAGGCATGCACCATTCTTGTGACCACTCCCATTACGTACATCAAAAATGTTGTCAAGCATTCCAAATCTGTTTGCAGTAAACAAATGCTTCTGGATTTGTGGATATTTCTTATTCTTCTCTATATTTCTCCCCTTTGATATGGGCTTTCTTTGTGCTTTTTCATTTGAGGGATTGTACCAACAATCCAGTGCACAATGCCCAAATCTATTACAACATCAGCATTGACCAACAAACCTTGAACCTTTTATATCTTATTCATAAGGTTGTTGAGTATTATTCTTGATATGTTGTGATTTCTCTGGGGATTGAGCTTTCAACTTCTTCTTCTTCTTTAGATCATATTTCCACATCCAGACTTGTTTGGGATTTTTCATCCAACTTTCACTTTTTGTAGAAACAGTTTTAGAGACTATATTAAAAGTTGGTATGGATGGTACCTTTACTTTCTCATCTTCTTATGATAGATCAATGAGTGAAGTCATGATATTTTTATCACATGTTGGAAGTGATTTGATAGTAGATTCTTCTAGTGAGCATTGATTACCAACAGCTACTGTTTCCTTCTTTTTCAAAGACTTAATATGTGTCATTTTAAGATTAGTCACCTGATATTCCATTTCCAGACACTTCATATTGAGGATGACTCTATGGTCTTCAATCATAGTCATTTTTTCTTCAAAATCCTTCTTCACTCTTTCAGCATCATCTTCATGCATCTTTACTTTGTTTTGTAACAATGAGTAAAGTTATTTGAATTTCGTGGAAGTTTCTTCCAAATATGAACTCTTGACATCAGTTCTATTCTTCAAATCAATTTCAAGTGAATGGGTCTTTTCTTCCAGAGTTTTGTTGACTTCATCTTTTTCTTCAAGGGCCTTAAGTTGTTTGGAGAGCTTTATAAATTCCAGAACTTTTCTTTCCAATCCCTTTTCTATATTGTCATATTCCCTTTCCAATCGAGTGATCTCAACCTTCATAGATTGGAATAGGCTACAAATAATAGAAACCCTTTCTTCAGGAATATCATGCAGATATGTTTTGATTTTTTTTTTCTGAAATATTGAAATAGGGGTGTCATCCTTTCCTCTGGAAGAGTACTCTTCAAGGGATTTCTTCATATGCTTATTCTCTTTCTTTTTCATATTTGTCAAAGTCTTGGTGGATATAGATTTCTGCTCTGAATCTTCATCAAGACTGCTCTTCATGGTTGACTTTAGGAAAGAAACTCAAATCCTCTTGTGAATATAATTACTGATGAATATACAACAAACGGTAACCTCCCTCTGATACCAATTGAAGGACCCTAGGTCACCCTGAGAGGGGGGGGGGGGGGTGAATTAGGGTGTCAAATTTTTATCCTCTTTATCGGATCTTGTTCCCATGTTGGTAGGAACTTGTTTAAGCCTATATGATGGTTATGTGTAGTAATTGAAACATTCATAGAAGGACACCACAACAATTTTTACTTAGTTCACCAATAAAGGCTAGTCTAAGGAGAATATGCCAACAAGTTATCAGTCGTACCTAAATCCACTAATCTTCACTGGCTGTGGATTACAAATGTTTGGGAATAGTCACTATGTTCCAGGAACACTGCCTTTACAATGGTTTGGGGATAGCTCACTGCTTCCCTCAGACCACTTCTGTTGACTCCCCTTGGCTCACTACCTTGGATAGAGTCCCAACTCAGTTTATAGACTTGAAGGTCTCTTTAATAGATTGGCTTGACATTCTTTGTCTCTTGTTTCAACATGAGACTTTTCTTGCACCGCGGTTCAGAGTTGATGCTCTTTCTGGTTCCAACTTCTCCTTTAGTGCAATGACTGAATGCACTAGAACTTCTTCTTGTTGGCCAAAATCACAACCGCCTATGTGATTGATCAATCGATGAAGCTTATCTGACATGGCATCGTCAGAATAAATTCTCCTGGTATGAATGAGATCATGCATGCAACAATTATAAACACTTCTCTTTTTCTTCTTTTCACACTTTCACCTAATGTCTAGGTTCTTCTTTTAATGTATTCACGTGTGCATGTGCATGAAAAGGTGCATGCACAATTCTATTCTTCTTTTATTATGTGAAAACCCCAAGGTGTACGTTCTTCAAGCATACACACATCCTCTTATTTCCTTTTCTTATTCTCCCTTTTTATCACTTAGCTCGACTGTGTTTATATGTTTCTTCAACACCCAAGGGGGTGTAACCCTTTCATGTGTAAGTCCCCTTGATCAACAAACCACTCTAGGCCTCAGGCTTCCTTCAAAACATGCTCATGAGTTCATGCATATATATGATGACCTTCTTCTTCCAAATAATACTTCAAATAGAAACCCCTTCAAACCAGTAGGATGTATCGAGAAAACCTTGGGGGTGTCTTCCTTGTGTGGGTAGACGGCTCCACAGACATCCTTTAGAACTGTATGTGTGTTTCTTCACAGAACAAAGAGGGGTTCGTGGTTTCTTCTTCGCAGAGTACAACAAGAGTTCACACACAACAGTTGTGTACCAACGGAACTACAACCACACGACGCGGCGAGGGTTTTGGGTAAACCGGTTGCACGCTTTTTGGATCCCTTCGCACAGTGGGTGCAGGTCACTTATTTCACGCAACCAGAATGGTTTGTTGATCTCTTCTTCCTCACACGACACATAGAGAGTGCTAATCACTTGTCTAAGGCCGACGAAGCAATGGTTTCTCTTCCACGCAACGCTTCCAAATAGGAGTGCTCTATTTTTCAAAAAAAAAATAGACACTCGGGAATGTGGGAGGAAACCCTCTCTTCTTCCTCAGTCTCTTCCTTTTATAGGATAGGGAAGTATATTTTCCATGTTCAAAATCCCATGTGAAGATACCTAATGATCGGGGATTTGAATGCCTGAGATCTTCTCTTTTAATATTTTTAAACCATTCAACTTTGCATCAAAGATATGCCGTGATACACAGTTGTTTCCTATTCATCGTGGACTCCTATATTCGTGCATGGAGTCAAGATCGAGTGCACGAATTTCACACGGATCCTTGTTTAAGATTCATACTTGAATCCACGTGGCCTCGACAACTCTGTTTTCCTTGGTAATCTTTGAAACTTTGGTTTTGCTCGTGCATGCAAGTAAAACTGCATGCTATGTATTTGGTTTCTCCATGAAATTTCAATGAGCTCAGAATGAGCTTGAATGGTGGCCGAAGGTATGAGATTGACATTGGCCAGAGCTCCTATATCGCAGATGGTGCTTGGAGGCGGCCGAAGGTTGAGGACGACAAGCTACAGATCATCAGGCAGCTCTCACTCTTCACGATATGGTGCAAATGTGATGGAGGGTCAAGATTATTACACAAGGCGCGTGGTGAGGCATGCGGTCGAGATCTCTCACAAGATTAGATGGGCAGCCAGGATTTCCTCCTCATTTTAAAAAATCATCCCACATCGAAACACGCTGTGGTTTTATCTTGGTTTATCAATAAGATCCTCCTGAAAATAGCTCAGAATTCTCCTCTCCCCCCTCTGATGCCGCCTCGAATCAGTTCTCTGCGGGCACGCTTCTGCGCCCACCCTATGCCTCCTGCGGGCGCTCTCTTTGCGCCCACTATGCATCCTGCGCACGGGTTGATCACCATGCATGAACTGTGGGCTTATACATAGCCCGCTTCTCACGGCTAGCTGCACTGGCCTCCTTAAGGCGCGGTTGACCTAGTGTCTCACATATGCTAAGGGTTGACGTCGTCAGTTGGCCAGTGGGTTGGAACATATTTTTTGTATAGGCCAAAACATAATCCTTTGAAGTACTTGGCCATATGAAATATGTGCATGGCCTCCTTAGAATCACAAACCCCTTATGCCGCTTCTTCATGCTCTTTTTTCCTTTTGGACTATTAATTCCAAAGAACACCTCATCATCATATTTCTCCACTAGTTTCGGTTCAGGAGAGCTCCTTATTCATTGAAACTCATAGACAACAAGTACAAGCTCCTTCTTCATTGACACTCTGACAATAAATACAACTCATTCATTATTTTGGGTCCAACAAATGGTTTGATATTTATAGGAAAAGCGAGGGAATATTTAATTAATTTCCAAGGGACACCTCATCGGTGGTATTTTCAAAACCATGGGATTGCCCATGGTATTTTCCCATGGTATTAGCCACTTGGGACACCTCATAGAATATATTACTATTAAAAAGTAGACCAGAATGATTACATCATCAATGATGTCATTAAACACCTGAAACTCAAAACTGTATTTTTACTATTCATCGAAAAATCAACTATTACAGAAAAATTACAAAAATTAACTCTAACCTAATATCGATGCTCTGAATTCAAAAACGAACTCCATTTTATGAAAATAATTTTCTAAATATTTTTAATTTAATTTTTAAATAAAATCATTATTTATTCCAAAAATACAACTTTAAAACTAGAACTCCTTTTGTAACACCTTAAGAACGTAATCAAGGTCCCATAAAATTATCTTATAAACATAAGACAATAAAGTAAAAATATATGATTAAATTTTATGAAAACACAATTCCATTTTAAATTATTAAATTAATTATAAAATTGTAAATAAAATATTTATGACATACAAAAATACCAAAACATATACTATGCTCGTTTTTTCACTTTTAAGATGTCTAAAATGTATTTATACGTTAATGGGTGATGTTTCTATTTTTTGGTTGATTTACTATTCAATACTATTCATACGGGTTTGTTACTATTCATACTTTACTATTCACTAAAAATTAAGTTGATCTTATTAGACTCTAAATTTCTTACTGAACACAACTGTGGAAGATCATTTTTTGAAAATCAATTCACATTATTAATTATTTAATGAATAGAAAAATATTTTAAAATACCCCTTTTTCCCAAAATTCATCAATAATACGGAACTTCTATTAATTCATCCTATATTTATTCATATATTTGAAATTCACAAATTTTACCATAATAAGAAGTAAAAATTTTATTTATACAAAAGTATTGCAGAAAGTAACTAAGGCTTTATTACATAGCCCCTTATAACACCTGCATAGGACCTAAGTGTAAGGTGTGCTATGGTGATAAAATCTTGGGGTGGCTTGGACAACATTACCTGAGTAGTGATTTCTATCAGTTTGAACTTCTCCCTTAGGAGATTCCATTCAAGCTTTACATGTTGAAGTTCAGATTGGGCTTGGTCCAGAGCAAAGCCCAGTGATGCTACCTCCTTTCCAAGCTTCAACAAATGGGATTCATATGGCCAGAGTCTACTGGATGATGCCATCAACTCTTCTTTATGTATTAATTAACTAATATCATTTGAATTTATAAACAATAATTGCAACGTTAAGAGTTTAGTTTCCAACTGTCATATTGACCAACGATCATATAACAGTCTAAACCCGACAGTCTCATTTAATTATACTCACTTAATTAATTAAAGGATATAGTTTTGTTGAGTATAAAATAAAATAACACACAAAACTATGTAACAAATATTATTAAAAAGTTTTGGCCATTACAATGTCTGCCTTTGGAAAGTGAGTCCCATTGGATATAGAACCATTGGGTGTTTCTATATCCACAAAAAAACCCCGTTGGAAACCATTCATAAATAGAAAAATCGTTATGGGGCACGAATTATAATAGGTTCCCAACCATTCATAATTCACTCTTCATGATGATTTTCTATTTCTAAATGGTTTAAAATGGGTTTTTTCATGGAACTGGAAAAACCCAATGGTTTTATATCCAAATGTACCTTCTTTCCAAAGGTAGGCACTCAATAATTATTTTGACCAATGATACTTAAGAACTCACATTGGTTGAGAGGATGGGAGGTCAGGCTCATTACACCCTTTTGGAGAGAATTATTGCCTACTTCAGGACTCTCTTATAGATTTAAGAAATTTTCACGAATCCTTCATTAATTCCCAAGTATGATATAGGTCATCCTAGAGTTAACAATCAATTATAGCATGTATAGATCTTATAATAATTTGTATGTATATTAGGTTCTTTATCAATGGAGATATCTGTATGTATCTGAGGTTCTCCATTTATGGTATCCTCTTATGTACTACTTAGATATTATTTGGTTGTTATTATGATGATGATAGTTTTTTAGCCACTTATTGGGGCACTCTAGAGTGTATCTACATCTCAGGTGATGAGAGTTGTTTTGATGTTGGGATCAAACCTGTAAATAGGATTCCTACACATCCTTGTGAAAGGAATCAAAACCCATATAGTATAGTGCCGCTTAATGGGGGAACATCATACCTTTTAAGTTCATGTGATAAGGACCCACCATACAGTTTAACATCATGTAGAAAGGACATCTAATTGGAAGGTTCCTAGTTAAATTTTGGTGTGATAATTATACTGAAGAATCTCAGGGAACTTGAGAGAAATATGTATTGCTAGGTTGGATTAAACCCTACTAGGAATTTGGATCAGATAGAATAGGTCTTATTTGGGGTGTTAGGTTTGGACCTCATGGAGGCTTCCTACGTATCCTATACGGATGAGAATCAAAGCCCATGCTATTTGGTTATGAAGAACCTCGCCTATGGAGGATTTGGAAGGTTTGTTTCATAGGGGAGTATGGCCCTTTGAGTGTACTAATTTGGGGATTATTTATAATGAGTATTCCTACTTAAAGGGGACACATGGGGTGTTTAACTCATGGAAATTTGGATACTTGTTTTAGGGAATACTCTTGAAGAGGATGCCTAGATTAAGGGAAAGAGGATTGGAGATTAATTTTTAGGAGGATTTAATTGAGGGGTATGTTATCCCATATCATGGATTATATGGTATGGAGATCAGGACTTAGGAATGCATCCTACACATCCCATTTATGGAAGGAATTAGTGTTCTCATAGTTTATTCAGTCGCATGGATCATGCAGATGTCATGATCATTGTTACCTATAAGCCCACATGAGTATTGATCGATGTGAGAAATGAGAGAAAATGGAAGATCCAATAAATCACACACTCCGCTCTTGTTCATTGGTGTAAATGGAGACAAATTCCAAAGGGAGAGGGATGGGGCGTCAAGTGTGCCCACCTCCTATGACCCCTCTCCCATTAATGGAAGAGGCCCAGGCTATGATGGAAGAGGCCAAGGCTATGCCACTTCCTTCTCTTCACTTTACCCTGTAATGAGTCCAGGGTATGGAAATAGAGGAGGGAAGTTTTTAGGGGAGAGGGGGGAGGTCTCTGGTTCCCATCCCCTCTCTGTCCCAATGGTTAGGAGGTAGAGAGGAGAAAGAGTGAACCCTCCTATAAGAAAGGACAGGGGATTACTCCAGGAGGTATGCCCTAAAATTAGTCCCATAGTGAGGGAGGAGGATTTCATTACATATTGAATGGAAAATAAAGCGTAATCATCACCCTCCCTTATAGGAACTAGATGTTTCGGGTCTTAGAGACAAAAGGAGAGGATATGGTCCCAACCCTTGTTTCTGAGACCGAGAACTCCCCAACACTGTCCTCGGGGTAAGGGTCCTCATGACCATAGATATAAAAATTCACACACACCCTAAGGATCCTAACTATCTAATAGGACCGGTGCAGGAAGCCTTTGACTATATAAATCCAAATCCAAATGGGATACATGCTGGTGTGCCTTTTACCATGGCTTTGTAAGTCCGGAGGTCTCAGTGAAGGATTAAACTAGGTCCCTTTCAGAAAATGAATCCAAATAAGGAGGGGCCCTAACATGGGTGGTTTAGAAAAAAGGCCTGATGGGTAACTCACACAAGTCTTGGGTGCAAGTACTTGTAATATGTGTGCCACACAGGTGTGCCATGCAGTGCCTGGGAGGAACTGCAAATGTTTTTCACCTGGGGGTATAAGCCTACTCGAACTAGATATTCCTCAAGAAATGGACCATTGGGGAAAAAACCTGGTTGAATCTTTTTACTAGGCACCCTGGGTCTCCTCTGGTGTCCCTATAAGTGTAAGGACCCGGCCTTAAAAACATTACATAATATTGAATTAAATGAATAATTCACATTGAGGATCTTTTTAGGTTTAGAGTTTTAGAGAATTAGGACATAACTATTACATCTCAAAAGATTACAAAGTAGACACTTCTACTCAGTTTCAATTTTTTTCATAAAATAAAAACTCTTAAAAAAAGTGTCATGTCTAGTTCCATGTTTAGACAACATGACTTTTCCTTGATCTCGTCATTGACCCTATTCATCTTTAAGTCCTGTGAAAAACATTTCAAAACTTGGGATGAACATAAAAAGCTCAGTAAGGGTTATAAAACAAAGAAAGAAAACATTAGTTCATAAATACATACAAAACATAAACCCTTTAACTTACCTCATTAAAACATAATATTTATGAATACAAAATTGTAATCACAAATCATAAAAATACTTATGGCATTTATATAATACTTATATTGTAGCTATCACAGCTACATAGGGAGTTACATTGGAATAACCATATCAGCATATTCCCTAAATCTCTTAGGAGAAACATTCACGTTTACCTCCATCACGTTACCCAATGCATTAGAGATCTATCTCAGGCTCACCTACCCTAGGTTTATCATGGAAACACTCATATACGTAAATAATTCCCAATAACCATAATATGATCATAACACATAACATAAGAATAAAGGAAAGATACCATTTATACATTGCAATAACAATATAACATTTCAATATATTAACGTATCAAAACCATTATCAAAACCATTTTCAATACAAAAAATACATAAAATAGTATATGGTATTTATTTTCCTTTTAAAAACATTACGGCTTGTTAAGGAATCCAAAGATCAAATAATACTCACGGCGGTGGAAAGGCCGTTGTCACCACTTACGTTAAAAAGAAACATTTTTTTTCTTTGTTTAGTAAAACGATTCATAGAAAAAGATTCCTTTTGAATTAAAGTAAAATTCAAAGGTGTTTATACAATGTATAAAAGAAAACCATGTATTAAAATAAAATATGCCTCAATAAAAGGAGATTGAGACGAAGTCCCTTACCTCGTGTCTGACTTGACCCGTTCGTTCTTTAATCTCCTGAATAATAAACTAAAGTTAATTTATAATTTCTTAAGAACCTTTTAAAGTTTATTATTCCTTTTATATCACATATTACCATGTTATAAACATTATGTCATCATTTAAGTTAATAACATTCATTTTGATGATATTTGGTACTTGAGTCAAAAATGAACATCTTATATTTACAAGTTGTCCATGCGGTCAATAATCCATTATATCCATAATGATATTCATTATTTAGATATCATATATATCCAATATATATATATATATATATATTTATTTATAATAGTACATATCATTTGGAGGTAAGAAATGAAATGCACCGTTCATGGAGACGGTAAGCCATACGTACGCATGAACGCTACTTTCATTTCTATTTATTATTTTAATGGAATTAAAACATAATTATACATAATTATATTATAATTACAGTATAATATCATATATAATATCATTAAATCCATCCTTTATACATCCCATATATGACATTAACGATTCATATCACTTTGAGGGGGTGGTAGTCCGCACTTCCACAAATGAAATTATCGTGTTTACCCATAATGGAAACCAAAAAGGTATGCTATAAAAGAATAATACAGAAGAATAAAGAAAACATAAACATAACATATATCATATATAAATATAGTTTCATCTTAATGGCCTCCTTGATAGGCGGTATGAGATAATCTAACAACCATCATCTCGTGAGGCGTTAGTTTTCCATCCACAGAAACAGTATGTTCTTCACCCATTAGATGGAGGTGTGTGTAAGTGTAGTTTGAATCCTTCTCATAAAAACATCCTAGTATATTTAGGATACTGGTGTTGTTATAAAATAAAGGAATAAAAAGAGTTTAGTGGTTGTAGAAGTAAAATAAAATAAAAGAAGTTAAGAGAAACTGTTACCTTTAATTTGGGTAACTTCCTTTGGTTTGAACCAAAAGGACTTCTTGAAGTGCCTTCTGCCTATGGTAAGGCTTCTAGGAGGAAGAGAGGGATGTAGGGAGATTAATTTGGAAGAGTTTGGATGAGACAAAAGGCTTGAGAGGTGTGAGTAATTGGTTATAAGTGAGGGATTTTTATAAGGGGGAGGAGGATCTCTTTAGGAAAGTGTAATAATATTATTTTATTATATAATGATATTCGGTTTATAAAGGTCCAAAACTAATTAAAGTGGAATATAGGATGACTCATGGTCGAAATAAAATCATCCAATAAGAATTGGACAGGTTTTGGATGTTGTTTTAATATTTATAATCTTATTTATTAAATCTTTTATTAATGAGGTAAATACTGCATCATTATTGTGTCTTAAATAATTTAATTTATTTGATGTATAAAATTTAAAAAAAATACACCATGATGTAGGAAATATTTTTATTTTTCCAATGAAAATTTATAGTCAAAAAGATAATTTATATAACCCCTTGTAAAAATTAATTTACTAAACGATATTTTTTTTTGTCATTTTTTCCTTTACTTTAAGTTAATTAATCTAAAGTGTCATTATCACTCCCATGTGGCTCAATGGGGTCCCAAAATAGACCCAAATATGACCATGGTTGTAAATGACTCAACCAATAAGGTTTGGACAAGTGTTAAGGTAATTTTGAATTATTATAATATTCTTTTTACCTTGAATTACCCTATTTACCTTTAACCACAATAAATAAAAGTCAAAAGTTACTATTCACCAAAATTATTTTCATCTTACTAAACCAAATTTTACTTACTAATAATATCCATGTATGTCAGATTTTTGAAATTCAATTCACATAAATGGTAAAATTTCATTTAAATGAAAAAAGTCAGTTTTTTAGCTACTATTAAGTGGTTTCACTATTCAACAAAAATTGATGTTTTTCAGAAAACTACCAAAAATTCCGCCAAAGCTATATTTAATATTTCAAGTTCAAAAATGATGTCTATTTTTCCAAATTCAAAACATAGAAGTGGCATTAATTAATTTAAAATTAATTCCCGTTGTAAAAAAAATAGCATGTTTTTAAGAAAAAATAACTATCAAAAGATTGACACTTGTTTATGTCCAATTTCAAAGTGAAATTAATTTCATTGAAAAAAATTGGATTAAATTGTTAAAATATATTCTAATTACTCTTTAAGACCAATTAAAATGATATTCTAACCATATAAATAAATTATATTAAAACACAGTTTTGAATTAAAATACAATATTTTTCACTATTCATTAAAAAATGAACTTTATCGGAAAAATTACAAAAATTTACACAAAGTAAATTTTTCTGTCCCCATTAAAAAGAAGGATTTTATTTTGTCAAATAAAATGTATTAAAGTGACCAACACTATATTTAAAGAGGGTTCTCCATTAAAAGGTGGTAAATCAGCCATTTAATGTAAATTGTGCTTAAAATTAGATTCATTCACATTTTAAGCCTCTAACTTTTTATTGGATAAATGTAAATATTTTTAACAAAAATGTATAATCATATTGTAGTTATTTTTGTTCATTCCATCCAATACAATGGCTAGGATTTAACTACCATTTAAAATAATAATATTATATTATTAGTGTGTAACGTAAGATTTAAAAGAAACCCGTTGTTATGTATTGGGTACGCTATTGAACATGGAAACCCCTTTAAAGTAAAATTAATATTTAATTCACAAATTTGAATAAATATGAAATATATCTTATTCTTTATTTACCTAGGATGTTATATCCTTCCCCCCTTTTGGGCATTGCATCCTCGCAATTTTATTTTTCAAAATAAGTGGGGGTATTTATCTCTCATAGAATTTTTAGATTCCCACGTTGCCTCTTAAACCATATGGTTTTTTCAGAAAACCTTTACCAGGTGAATTACCTTATTCTGCAACACTTTCTCTCTTCGGTCAAGAATCTGGATGGGTTGTTCCTCATAAGAGAGATTCTCTTCCAACTGAACTACTTTTGGGATCAAAACATGAGATGGATCTGGCATATACTTTCTCAACATCGAAACATAAAAAACATTGTGTACCTTGGATAAGCTTGGAGGTAAATCCAATCTGTAAAAAACTAATCCAACTTTCTCCAGGATTTCATAAGGTCCAGTGAACCTCGGACTCAACTTTCCCTTCTTACCAAAACACATCACATTTTTCCATCAAGAAACTCTGAGAAAGACATGATCACCTACCTCAAAAGAAAGATACTTCCTCTGGTTATCTGCATAAATTTTCTGTCTTCTCTGAGCTGTTCTCATGTGCTTCGGAATCAACTGAACTTTTTCTGCCATCTCTTCTACCAATTCTAGTCCCATCAGCTTCCTTTAACATACTTCAGGCCAAAAAGATGGAGTTCGACAACTCTTTAAATATAATTCCTCAAATGGATCCTTCTATATACTAGAATTAAAACTGTTATTATATAAAAATTCAACCAAAGAAAGATGTTGGTCCCAACTTCCCTGATAATCCATCGTGCAAGCACGCAACATATACTCCAATGTCTGAATTGTTAGTTCTGATTTTCCATCCGATTGAGGATGAAAAGCTGTACTAAAATTTAATTCAGTACCCAACGACTTCTGAAGGCCTTTCCAAAAGTTAAAAGTAAATATAGGATCATGATCAGATACAATGGAGAGGGGAACTCCAAGCAACCTGACTATCTCTTTAATATACAACCGAGAAAGTTGATCTAGAGACAAAGTATCTCGAATAGGAAGGAAATGAGCAGATTTAGTCAATCGATCAACAATAACCCATATTGCATTATTAACTCGAGATGTCTTCAGTAATCCCACAACGAAGTCCATGGATATATTTTAACATTTCCACTCTGGAACCGGTAAAGGCTGAAGAATCCCTTTAGGTAACTGCTGCTCTGCTTTAACCGGCTGACAAGTCAAACACTTCCCATTAAAATCAGTAATATCTATTTTCATTCCATCCCACCAGTAATACTCCTGAAGATCTATGTACATCATAATACTACCGCGATGAAATGAAAAAGGGGAACTACGAGCCTCTATAATAACTCATTCTTCAATTGTGAATCACAAGGCACACATAATCTCTTTCCAAATCTCAAAAAACAATCATTATCAATGTTAAATTCAGGAAACTTACCCTTCTGAACCATCTCTAACTTTTTCTGTAACTCACCATCTTCCTTCTGTGATTGCTTAATTCTGTCTGATAAAGATGATCTCACTAACACCTAATACAGAACAGAAGAATTTTTTGCACCAACAAATTCTATGCCAAATTTTACGAAATAAAAAACCAAAGGATCTTGTTCCAAACGTAACATGGTTAATGAAGCATTACTTTTTCAACTCAAAGCATCTGCCACTTTATTTTCTTTTCCCGGATGGTAATGGATTGTGCAATCACAATCCTTGATTAATTCCAACAATCTCCTCTATCTCATGTTCAATTATTTTTGAGTGAATATATACTTTAAACTTTTTTGATCAGTATATATTTCACATTTTACTCCATAAAAATGATGCCTCTAAATTTTTAAAGCAAAAACAACAGCAGCTAATTCCAAATCATGTGTAGGGTAATTTAACTCATGTGATTTAAACTGACTTGAAGCATAAGCAATTACCTGATCATTCTGCATTAGGAAAGAACCAAGTCCTTTCAATGAAGCATCACTATATATAACAAACTCACCATTTTTGGATGGCAGTTCCAAAACTGGAGCATTCACCAATCTTCTTTTCAATTATTAAAAACAATCATCACATTATTTTTTACAGATGAACTTAACACCTTTTCGAGTTAACTTAATCATTGGACAAGATAACCGTGTAAAATATTCAACAAAACTCTGGTAATAACCTACCAAACCGAGAAAACTACGAATCTCGGTTATATTTGTGGGTCTTGGCCATTCTTCAACAACTTTTGTTTTAGCAGGATCAACTGTTATGCCATTTTTTGAAAGAATGTGACCAAGGAAAGAAATTTGTTGCAACCAAAACTCACACTTGCTGAATTTCCCATACAGTTTCTTTTCTTTTAAGGTTTGAAAGACAACCCTTAAATGAATTTAATATTTCTCTTTAATTTTAGAATAAATCAAAATATCATCAATGAACACAACTTCAAACTTATCCAAGAACTCATAGAAAATTTTATTCACAAGATCCATGAATATAGCAGGTACATTAGTTAAAACAAAAGGCATAACTAAAAATTAATAATGGATATATCTAGTATGAAATTCGGTCTTCGGAATGTATACTTCCTTTACTTTCAACTGATGGTACCCCAAACACAAATCAATCTTCGAAAAATACTGAGCTCCCTAGAGATGATCAAAGAAATCAGCGATATGAGGAAAAGGATACTTGTTCTTAACAGTGATGTTATTCAATGCTCTATAATCAATGAAAAGTCTCATTGAACCATATTTATTTTTAACAAATAAGATATGAGAACCCCATGTTGATGTGCTAGGTCGAATGAAACCTTTATCTAATAACTCCTGTAATTGTTTCTTTAACTCTAAAAGTTCAATTTGAGCCATTCACTAAGGGGGTTTTGAAATTGGCTTAGTATCAGGAACTAAGTCAATAGTAAATTCAACTTCTTGATCAGGTATTATACCAGGCAACTCATCAGGAAAAATATTAAGGTACTCATTTACCATTGGCACATCATTAATCTCAACACTTTCTTTATTTTCAACAATATGAGCAAGGTAACATTAATTTCCATATTTTACTAGTTTCTCAGCTTCCTGATATGTTATCAAAATCAAGGGTTCATTCTTGTACAAAAACTGAAAATTATTCTAAAAAGAAACCTCTTTATCACTACAGTCAATCTTAGCATGATAAATAGAAATCCAATACATACCCAAAATAACATCAAACTCTACTAGAGGCAAAATAATAAGGTTTGTAGGTAGATTCTTTCTGCACACAAGGACAAGAATGTTATTATGTTTTCTCTTTGTCTCAACATTTCCTCCAGGTGTTTTTACCTTAAGTTCTATATTCATATCTTAATATGGAATTCCCAATTTACTATAAAACTTCTCATAAATGAAAGAGTGTATAGACCCTGAATCAAACAACACATTGGCATAATCAGAACAAATAAACAGTGTACCTGATACTACTTCATTTGATGGACCAACATCTGCTGAAGTAGTTGTAAAGGATTTCACCACCCCTTTCTGCTTGCAGTCTGGCTACTTTAACTCAGTTTAGTTCTTTTTTGGACACTCATTTGCATAATGACCCATTTCATTGCACTTATAACATTTTACTGACTGTAAATCATATTTTTTCTTACTATTAAACTGATCTTTTTAGTGCAATTACGAGCCTTATGTCTCATTTTACCACATCAGTAGCACTTACCATAATTCAAAAGACATTACCAGCATGATTTTTACCACAATTTTTACAAATTGTAAACTTAAGTTTCTTACCATCAGACTTTTTTGAAGAGTTGTTCCCTTTCACCCGCCACCTCGACCTCTTATTCTATTGTTTTTCAAAGAACAACTGATAATCAGCAAACTCCATTTCCACCTTCTCCGCACAATGAAAAAGTTTTTAATAAATTTTTAACTCACAAGAAGCTAAAGCCCTTAGATACTTTGGCTTTAATCCTGAGTAAAAACAGTTGATTTTCCTATCAAGATCTCATATGAAATTTGGAGCATACTTTGTCAGTCGAGTGAATTTTTCTTCACAAGAAGCCACTGAGTCATCCTCCTGACTCAATTCCAAGAATTGTTTTTCCATTATAAGATAAACCACCTTAGGAAAATATTTCTCAAGAAACGTACCTTTGAATTCATCCCAATCGAGAGCATCAATCTCCTCACTATCCCTGATATTTTTCACCATCGACCACCACCGATCAACTTCACCTTCAAAAGGGTAAACAACGAGACTAACCTTTTGATGTTCTGAACAACCCCTGACATCGAAAATCTTTTCCAGTGATTTAATCCACCCTTCTTCTAGCACCAGGTCAGATGATCCTCGGAATGATGGGGGACGTTGCCTCATGAAATCCTCCACTAATAACATGTTCCTATGTGGTTGATGTGGCTGATCTCATACCTGGATACCACCACTATTTATATCCTGAGTCAACTGTGCCATCACTGCAACAAACTATTCAGTTTTGATTCCTACCATATCAGGTTACTGATTTGAAAGGTTGTCTTCCCTCCTTATGTCGTCCCAACATAGCTTATCTATTTCCTCTACGGAAAACCATTCTGAACATAGAAATATCTTAGGCAAAGTAGCATGGTAATCTTTAAATTCTATATGATTTCAATATTTACATAAATTACTTTATGGATATTAATTTAACGATACCCTAACTTCTAAAGTTATCTAAATCGACCTTTGATACCAACTGTAAGGACCCGACCTTAAAACATTACATAATATTGAATTAAACGAATAATTCACATTGAGGATATTTTCAGGTTTAGAGTTTTAGAGAATTAGGACATAACTATTACATCTAAAAAGATTACAAAGTGGAAGCTTCTACTCCGTTTCAATTTTTTTCATAAAATAAAAACTCTTAAAAAAAGAGTCACGTCTAGTTCCATGTTTAGACAACATGACTTTTCCTTGATCCCATCCTTGACCCTATTCATCTTTAAGTCGTGTGAAAAACATTTCAAAACCTAGAATGAGCATAAAAAGTTCAGTAAGGGTTATAAAACAAATAAAGAAAACATTAGGTCATAAATACATACAAAAAATAATCTCTTTTACTTACCTTATGAAAACATAAGATTTATGAATAACACATAGTAATCAAAAATCATAAAAATACTTATAGAATTCATACCATACTTACATTGTAGCTATTACAGCTTCATAATGAGTTATATTATAATACCCATCTCAGTATATTCTCTAAATCTCTTAGGAGAAACATTCATGTTTACCTCCGTCACGTTACCCAATGCATTAGAGAGCTATCTCGGGCTCACCCACCCTAGGTTTATCATGGAACCACCTGTATACGTAAATAATGCCCAAGAACCATAACATGATCATAACATATAACATAAGAATAAAGGAAAGATAACATTTCCACATTGAAATAACAATATAACATTTCAATATATTCACATATCAAAACCATTATCAAAACCATTTTCAATACCAAAAATACATAAAATATTATATGGTATTTGTTTTCCTTTTAAAAACATTATGTCTTGTTAAGGAATCCAAAGATCAAATAATACTCGCGGTGGCGGAAAGGTCGTTGTCACTGCTTATGTTAAAAATATTTTTTTTTGTTTAGTAAAACGCTTCATAGAAAAAAATTACTTTTGAATAAAAGTAAAATTAAAAGTTGTTTATACAACTTATAAAAGAAAATCGTGTATTAAAACAAAATATTCCCCAATGAAAGGAGATTGAGATGAAGTCCCTTACCTCGTGTCTAACTTGACCCGTTAGTTCTTTAATATCTTGAATAATAAACTAAAGTTAATTTCTACTTGCTTAAGAACATTTTTCAAGTTTATTATTCCTTTTATATCACTTATTACCATGTTATAAATATTATTTCATCTTTTAAGTTAATAATGTTCATTTTGACGATATTTGGTACTTGAGTCCAAAATGAACACCTTATATTTACAAGTTGTCCATGCGTTCAATAGTCCATTATATCCAGAATGATATTCATTATTTAGATATCATATATATCATATATATTCGGTATATATATATATATATTTATAACAGTACATATCATTTGGAGGTAAGAAATTAAATGCACCGTTCATGGAGACGGTAAGCCATAAGTACGCATGAATGCTACTTTCATTTCTATTTCTTATTTTAATGGAATTAAAACATAATGATACATAGGTAGATTATAATTCCAGTATAATATCATATATAATATCATTAAATCCATCCTTTATACGTCCCATATATGGCATTAATGAGTCATATCACTTTGAGGGGGCTGTAGTCCATACTTCCTCAAATGAAATTATCAAGTTTACCCATAATGGAAACCATAAAGGTATGCTATAAAAGAAAAATGCAGAAGCATAAAGAAAAGATTAACAAAAAATATATCATATATAAATATAGTTTCATCTTAATGGCCACCTTGATAGGCAGTAGGAGATAATTGAACAATCATCGTCTCGTGAGGTGTTAGTTTGCCATCCACAGAAACAGTATGTTCTTCACCCATTAGATGGAGGTGTGTGTAAGTGTAGTTTGAATCCTTCTCATAAAAACATCCTAGTATATTGAGGATAATGGTGTTGTTATAAAATAAAGGAATAAAAAGAGTTTATGGGTTGGAGAAGTAAAATAAAATAAAATAAGTTAAGAGAAACCATTACCTTTAATTTGGGTAACTTCCTTTGGTTTGAACCAAAAGGACTTCTTGAAGTGCCTTCTACCTAAGGTAAGTCTTCTAGGAGGAGTATAGAGATGTAGGGAGCTTAATTTAGTAGAGGTTGGATGAGACAAAAGGCTTGAGTGGTTTGAGAAATTTGTTAGATGTGAGGGCTTTTTATAAGGGGGAGGAGGGACTCTTTAGGAAAGTGTGATAATATTATTTTATTATATAATGATATTCAGTTTCTAAAGGTCCAAAATTAATTAAAGTAGATGATATGATGACTCATGGTCGAAATAAAATCATCCAATAATAATTGGATAGGTTTTTGATATTGTTTTAATATTTATAATCTTATTTAGTTAAATCTTTTATTAATGAGGTAAATACTACATCGTTATTGTGTCATAAATAATTTAATTTATTTGATGTCTAAAATTTAAAAAAACAATGATGTAGGAAATATTTTTATCTTTAAAATTAATATTTATAGTATAAAATATAATTTATATAACCCCTTGTAAAAATTAATTTACTAAAAGATATTTATTTTTGTCATTTTTGCCTTTACTTTAAGTTAATTCATCTAAAGTGTCATTATCACTCCCAGGTGGCTCAATGGGGTCCCAAAATCGACCCAAAGATTACTATGGTCATAAATCACTCAACCAATAAGGTTTGGAAAAGTGTTAATGTAATTTTGAATTATTATAATATTCTTTTTACCATGAATTACCCTATTTACCTTTAACCACGGTAAATAAAAGTCAAAAGTTACTATTCACCAAAAATATTTTCATCTTATTAAACCAAATTTTACTTACTAATAACAACCATGTATGTCAGATTTTTGGAATTCAACTCACAAAAGTGGTAAAATTTAATTTAAATGAAAAATTCAGTTTTTAACTACTACTAAGTGGTTTCACTATTCAACAAAAATTGATGTTTTTCAGAAAACTAAAAAAAATTAAGCCTAAGATATATTTGATATTCCGAATTCCAAAATGATGTCTATTTTTCGAAATTAAAAACAAATAAGTGGCATTAATTAATTTAAAATTAATTCTCGTTGTTAAAACAAATAGCGTGTTTTTAAGAAACAATAACTATCAAAAGATTGAAACTTGTTTATGTCCAATTTCAAAGCGAAATTAATTCCATTGACCAACATTGGATTAAATGGTAAAAATATATTCTAATTACTATTTAAAACTAATTAAAAAGATAATACAACCATATAAATAAATTATATTAAAACACAGTTTTGAATTAAAATACAATATTTTTCACTATTCATTAAAAAATGAACTTTATCGGAAAAATTCAAAAAATGTACACAAAGTAAATTTTAATGTCCCCATTCTAAAGAAGGATTTTATTTGGTCAAGTAGAATGTATTAAAGTAATAATAACTATATTTAAGGAGGGTTCGCCATTAGAAGGCGGTAAATCAGCCTTTTAATGTTAATTATGCTTAAAATTAGATTCATTCACATTTTAAGACTCTAACTTTTTATTGGATAAATGTAAATACATTTAACAAACATGTATAATCATATTTTAGTTAATTTTGTTCATTATTTCCAATACAATGTCTAGGATTTAACTACCATTTAAAATAATAATATTATATTATTAGTGTGCAACGTAATATTTCAAAGAAACCCGTTGTTGCGTATCGGGTATGCTATCGAACATAGAAACCCCTTTAAAGTAAAATTAATATTTAATTCACAAATTTTAATAAATATGAAATATTTCTTATTCTTTATTTACCTGGGATGTTACATCCTTCCCCCTTTTTGGGAATTGTGTCCTCACAATTTTACTTATTAAAATAAGTGGGGGTATTTATCCCTCATAGAATTTTCAGATTCCCACGTTTCCTCTTCAACCATATAGTTTTTCCACAAAACCTTTTCCTGGTGAATTATCTTATTTTGCAACACTTTCTCTCTTCATTCAAGAATCTGGACTGGTTGTTCCTCATAAGAGAGATTCTCTTCCAACTGAACTACCTCTGGGCTCAAAACATGAGATGGATCTGGCATATACTTTCTCAACATTGAAACATGAAAAACATTGTGTACCTGGGAGAATCTTGGAGGTAAAGACACTCAGTATGAAACTGATCCAACTTTCTCCAGGATTTCATAAGTCCCAATAAACCTCAGACTCAACTTTCCATTCTTACCAAAACGAATCACACTTTTCTATGGAGAAACTTTGAGAAAGACATGATCACTTACCTCAAAATAAAGATCCTTCGATTATCTGCATAAATTTTCCATCTGCTCTGAGCTGTTCTCATGGGCTTCTGAATCAACTGAACTTTCTCTACCATCTCTTATACCAATTCTTTTCCCATCAGCTTCCTTTCACCTACTTCATCCCAAAAATCTATAGTTCTACAACGCTTTCCATATAATGCCTCAAATGGAACCATCTGTATACTGGAATGAAAACTATTATTATGTGAAAATTCAACCAAAGAAATATGTTGGTCCCAACTTCCCTGATAATCCATCGAGAAAACACGTAACATATCCTCCAAGATCTGAATTGTTCATTCTGATTTCCCTTCTGATTGAGGATGAAAAGATATACTAAAATTTAATTCAGTACCCAACGACTTCTGAAGGCCTTTCCAAATGTTAGAAGTAAACCTGGGATCACGATCAGATATAATAGAGATGGTAACTCCATAAAACCTAATTATCTCTTTAACATACAACTGAGAAAGTTGATCTAGAGACAAAGTATCTCAAATAGGAAGGAAATGAGTAAATTTAGTCAATGGATCAACAATAACCCAGATTGCATTATTACCTCAAGATGTCTTTGATAATCCCACAATGAATTCCATGGATATATTTTAACATTTCCACTATGGCACCGGTAAAGGATGAAGCATCCCTTTCAGTAACTACCTCTCTGCTTTAACCTGCTGACAATTCAAACACTTTACAGTAAAATCAGCAATATCTCTTTTTATTCCATCCCACCAGTAATACTCCCGAAGATCTCTGTACATCTTAGTACTTCCAAGATGAACTGAAAACCAGGAACTATGAGATTCACATAATAACTTATTATTCAACTATGAATCACAAGGCACACATAATGTCTTTCCAAATCTCTAAACACAATCATTATCAATGTTAAATTCAGGAAACTTACCCTTCTGAACCATCTCTAAATTTTTCTGTAACTCACCATCTTCCTTATGTGCTTTCTTAATTCTGTCTAATAGAGATGATCTCACTAACACCTGATATGGAATAGAAGAATTTTCTGCACCAACAAATTCTATGCCAAATTTTATCAAATCAAAAACCAAAGGATCTTGTTCCAAACTTAACATGGTTAATGAAGAATTAATTTTTCGAATAAAATCATCAACCACTTTATTTTATTTTTCCGGATGGTAATGGATTGTGCAATCATAATACTTGATTAATTCCAACCATCTCCTCTGTCTCATGTTTAATTCTTTTTTAGTGAATATAAACTTTAAACTTTTGTGATCAGTATATATTTCAAATTTTACTCCATACAAATGATTCCTCCAAATTTTTAAAGAAAAAACAATAGAAAATAATTCCAAATCATGTGTAGGATAATTTAACTCATGTGGTTTCAAGTGATGTGAAGCATAAGTAATTACCTAATCATTATGCATTAGGACACAACCAAGTCCTTTCAACGAAACATCACTGTAGATAACAAACTCACCATTTATAGATGGTAGTTCCAAAACTGGAGCATTCACCAATCTTCTTTTCAATTCCTGAAAAAAATCATCACATTCTTTTTTCCAGATGAACGTAACACCTTTTCAAGTTAACTTAGTCATTGGACTAGATAACTATGCCAAATTTTCAATAAACCTCTGGTAATAACCTGCCAATCCAAGAAAACTACGAATCTCGGTTATATTTGTGGGTCTTGGACATTCTTCAAAAACTTTTGTTTTATCAGGATCAACCGTTATGCCACTTTTTAAAACAATGTGACCAAGGAAAGAAATTTGTTGCAACCAAAACTCACACTTTCTGAATTTCCCATAAAATTTCTTTTCTTTTAAGGTTTGTAAGACAAACCTTAAATGAATTTCACGTTCCTCTTTAATTTTGGAATAAACCAAAATATCATCAATGAACAAAAACAAAAACTTATCCAAGAACTCATAGAAAATTCTATTTATAAGATCCATGAATACATAAGGTGTATTGGTTAAACCAAAAGTCATAACTAAAAATTCATAATGGCCATATCTAGTACGAAATGTGGTCTTCAGAATGTTTTCTTTCTTTACTTTCAACTGATGGTACCTCGACCTCAAATCAATCTTTGAAAAATACTGAGATCCATGGAGCTGATCAAACAAATCATCAATATGAGGAAAATTATACTTGTTCTTAACAATGATATTATTCAATGATCTATAATCAATGCAATGTATCATTGAACCATCTTTCCTTTTAAAAAATAAGACAGGATATCCCCATGGTGATGTGCTAGGTTGAATGAAACCATTATCTAATAACTCATGCAATTTATTCTTTAACTCTAAAAGTTCAATTTGAGTCATTCGATAAGGGGGTTTTGAAATTGGATTAGCATTAGGAACTAATTAAATAGTAAATTCAACTTCCCGATCAGGTATAATACTAGGCAACTCATCAGGAAAAACATCAAGGTACTCATTTACCACTGTCACATCATTAATCTCAACACTTCCTTTATTTTCAAAAATATGAGCAAGGTAACATTCATTTCCATCTTTTACTAGTTTCTCAGCTTCTTGATATGTTATCAAAATCAAGGGTTCATTCTTGTACACAAACTGAAAATCATTTTGAAAAGAAACCTCTTTATCTCTGTATTCAATCTTATCATGATAAACAGAAAGCCAATCCACACCCAAAATAACATCAAACTCTACTAGTGGCAAAATAATAAGGTTTGTTGGTAGATTATTTCCACACACAAGGACATGAATGTTCTTATGTTTTCTTTTTATCTCAAAATTCCCTCTAAGTATTTTTACTGTAAGTTCTGTATTCATATCTTGAGATGGAATTCCTAATTTAGTAGAAAACTTCTCAAAAAATGAAAGAGTGTGTAGACCCTGAATCAAACAACACATTGGCATAATCCGAACAAACAAACAGTGTACCTCATACTACTTCATTTGATGGCCCAACATCTTCTAAAGTAGTTGAAAAGGATTTAACCACCCCTTTCTGCTTGTAGTTTGGCTACTTTCCCTCAATTGATTTCTTTGTTGGGCAATAATTTTCATAATGACCCATTTCATTGCACTTAAAATAGTTTACTGACTGTAAATCAGATTTTGTATTACCATTACCCTGATCTTTTTCAGTGCAATTATAAGCCTTATGTCTTATTTTACCACATCAGTAGCACTTACTAGAATTCAAAAGACATTCCCCATCATGATTTTTACCACAATTTTCACAAATTGTAAACTTAAGTTTCTTACCATCAGAATTTTTTAAGAGTTGTTCCCTTTCGCCTGCCACCTCGACCTCTTATTCTTTTGTTTTTTCAAAGAACACCTGATCATCAGAAAACTCTATTTCCACTATCTACGCACAAAGAACAAGTTTTTCATAACTTTTGAACTCACGAGAAGCTAAATCCCTTTGATACTTTGGCTTTAATCCTAAGTAAAAATGGTTGATTTTACTATCAAGATCTCATATGAAATTTGGAGCATACCTTTCCAGTCGAGTGTATTTTTCTTCATAAGCAGCCACTAAGTCATCCTCCTGCCTCAATTCTAGGATTTTTTTCCATTCTAAGATGAACCACCTTAGGAAAATATTTCTTAAGAAACAAACCTTTGAAGTCACCCCAATCGATAGCATCAATCTCCTCACAATCCCTAATATTTTTCACCATTGACCACCACTGATCAGCTTCACCTTCAAAACAGTAAACAACAAGACTAATATTTTGATGTTCTGAACAACCCATGACATCAAAAATATTTTTCAGTGCTTTAATACACCCTTCTTCTAGCACCGGGTCAAATGATCATCTGAATGATGAGGGATGTTGCCTCATGAAATGCTTCACTACTGACATGTTCCTCTGTTGTTGATCTGGCTAATCTTGTACATGGATACCACCACCATTTATAGCTTGAGTCAACTGGGCCGTCACTGTAACAAAATTTTCAGTTCCAATTATATCCATCTTAGGTTGCTGATTTGGAAGGTTGTCTTCCTCCTGATGTCGTCCCAACATAGCTGCCCTGTTTCCTCTGTGGAAAACCATTCTGAACAGAGAAATATATTAGGTGAAGGAACATGGTAATCTGTAAATGCTATATGATTTCAATATTAACATAAATTACTTTATGGATATTAATTTAACAATACTCTAACTTCTAAAGTTATCTAAACCGACCTCTGATACCAACTATAAGTACCCGACCTTAAAACATTACATAATATTGAATTAAACAAATAATTCATATTGATGATCTTTTCAGGTTTAGAGTTTTAGAGAATTAGAAAATAACTATTACATCTCAAAATATTACAAAGTAGACACTTCTACCCAGTTTCAATTTTTTTTCATAAAATAAAAACTCTTAAAAAAAGAGTCATTTTTAGTTCCATGTTTAGACAGCATGGCTTTTCCTTGAACCCTTCCTTGACCCTATTCATCTTTAAGTCTTGTGAAAAAATTTTCAAACCTTGGGATGAGCATAAAAAGATGAGTAAGGGTTATAAAATGAATAAATAAAACATTAGTTCATAAATACATACAAAACATAAACTCTTTTACTTACCTCATGAAAACATAAGATTTATGAATAACACATAGTAATCAAAAATCATAAAAATACTTATGGCATTCATATCATACTTACATTGTAGATATCATAGCTACATAAGGAGTTACGTTGGAATACCCGTCTTAGTATATTCCCTAAATATCTTAGGAGAAACGTTCATGTTTACCTCCATCACATTACCCCGTTTATTGGAGAGCTATCTTGGGCTCACCCGCACTAGGTTTATCACGAAACCACCCGTATATATAAATAATTCCCAAGAACCATAACATGATCATAACACCTAACATAAGCATAAAATAAAGATAACATTTACACATTGCAATAACAATATAAAATTTCAATATATTAACGTATAAAAACCATTATAAAAACCATTTTCAATACAAAAAATACATAAAATTGTATATGGTATTTAGTTTCCTTTTTAAAACATTACAGCTTTTTAATGAAGCCAAATATCAAATAATACTCACGGTGATAGAAAGGTCGTTGTCACCGCTTACGTTAAAAAGAAACATTATTTTTTTTCATTTAGTAAAACGCTTCGTAGAAAAAGATTCATTTTGAATAAAAGAAAAAGTCAAAGGTGTTTATACAGCGTATAAAAGAAAATCGTGTATTAAAACAAAATATGCCGCAATGAAAGGAGATCGAGACGAAGTCCCTTACCTCGTGTCTGACTTGACCCGTTCATTCTTTAATATTATGAATAATAAACTAAAGTTAATTTATACTTTCTTAAGAAAAATTTTCAAGTGTATTATTCCTTTTATATCACTTATTACCATGTTATAAACATTTTGTCATCATTTAAGTTAATAACATTCATTTTGACGATATTTGGTACTTGAGTCCAAAATGAACACCTTATATTTACAATTTGTCCATGTGTTCAATAGTCCATTATATCCAGAAAGATATTCATTATTTAGATATCATATATATCATATATATCCAATATATATATATATATTTATAACAGTACATATCATTTGGAGGTAAGAAATGAAATGCACTGTTCATTGAGACGACAAGTCGTACCTACGCATGAATGCAACTTTCATTTCTATTTCTTATTTTAATAGAATTAAAACATAATGATACATAGGTAGATTATAATTCTATTATAATATCATATATAATATAATTAAATCCATCCTTTATATGTACCATATGTGGCATTAACGAGTCATATCACTTTGAGGGGGCGGTAGTCCGCACTTCCTCAAATGAAATTATCACGTTTACCCATAATGGAAACCATAAAGGTATGCTATAAAAGAAAAATACAGAAGCATAAAGAAAACATAAACATAACATATATCATATATAAATATAGTATCATCTTAATGGCCACCTTGATAGGCGGTAGGAGATAATCGGACAATCATTGTCTTGGTAGGCATTAGTTTTCCATCCACAGAAACAGTATGTTCTTCACCCATTAGATGGAGGTGTGTGTAAGTGTAGTTCAAATACTTCTTATAAAAACATCCTAGTATATTGAGGATACCGAGGTTGTTATAAAATAATGGAATAAAAAGAGTTTAGGGGTTGGAGAAGTAAAATAAAAGAAAAGAAGTTAAGAGAAACTGTTACCTTTAATTTGGGTAAATTCCTTTGGTTTGGATCGAAAGGACTTCTTGAAGTGCCTTCTACCTAAGGTAAGGCTTCTAGGAGGGGGTGGGGGATGTAGGGAGCTTAATTAGGTAGAGGTTGGATGATCCAAAAGGCTTGAGAGGTGTGAGGAATTGGTTATAAGTGAGTGCTTTCTATAAGCGGAAGGAGGGGATCTTTATGAAAGTGTGATAATATTATTTTATTATATAATGATATTCAGTTTCTAAAGGTCCCAGAATAATTAAAGTTGAGGATAAGATGACTCATGGTCAAAATAAAATCATCCAATAAGAATAGCACATGTTTTGGATATTGTTTTAATATTTATAATATTATTTATTTAAATCTTTTATTAATGAGGTAAATACTACATCATTATTGTGTCATAAATAATTTAATTTATTTGATGTCTAAAAATTTAAAAAAATACCATGATGTAGGAATTATTTTTAGCTTTCCAATGAATATTTATAGTCAAAAATATAATCTAAAGTGTCATTATCACTCCCAAGTGGCTCAATGGGGTCCCAAAATCAACCCAAAGGTGCCCATGGTCGTAAATGACTCAAACAATAAGTCTTGGACATGTTTTAATGTAATTTTTAATTATTATAAAATTCTTTTTACCATGAATTACCCTATTTACCTTTAACCACGGTAAATAAAAGTCAACAGTTACTATTCACCAAAAATTATTTTCATCTTATTGAACCAAATTTTACTTACTAATAACAACCATGTATGTCAGATTTTCGAAATTCAATTCACAGAAGTGGTAAAATTTCATTTAAATGAAAAAGTTAGTTTTTTTTAACTTCTACTAATTGGTTTCACTATTCAACAAAAATTTATGTTTTTCAAAAAACTACCAAAAATTCAGCCTAAGATATATTTGATATTCCGAATTCAAAAATGATGTCTATTTTTCCAAATCCAAAACATAGAAGTGGCATTAATTAATTTAAAATTAATTCCCGTTGTTAAAATAAATAACATGTTTTTAAGAAACAATAACTATCAAAAGATTGACACTTGTTTATGTCCAATTTCAAAGTGAAGTTAATTCCATTGACCAACATTGGATTAAATGGTAAAAATATATTCTAATTAAACTTTAAAACCAATTAAAAAAATAATCTAACTATATAAATAAATTAGATTAAAACACAATTTTGAATTAAAATACAATATTTTTCACTATTCATTAAAAAATGAACTTTATCAGAAAAATTCCAAAAATTTACACAAAGTAAATTTTGATGTCACCATTCTAAAGAAAGATTTTATTTGGTCAAATATAATGTATTTAAGTGACCAAAACTATATTTAAAGAGGGTTCTCCCTTAAAAGGTGGCAAATCAGCCTTTTAATGTAAATTATGCTTAAAATTAGATTCATTCACATTTTAAGCCTCTAACTTTTTATTGGATAAATTTAAATACATTTAACAAACATGTATAATAATATTGTAGTTAGTTTTATTCATTCCCTCCAATACAACATCTAGGAGTTAACTACTATTTAAAATGATAATATTATATTATTAGTGTGCAACATAAGATTTCAAAGAAACCTGTTGTTGTGTATCAGGTACGGTATCGAACATAGAAACCCATTTAAATTAAAATTAATATTTAATTCAAAAAATTTAATAAATATGAAATATGCCTTATTCTTTATTTACCTGGGATGTTACAATAAGGTGCTTATGCAGGTCCCTGGTTCGGGAGAGGGGCCTCACGTATGTGGTTTCTCTTTAAGGGAGAACCGTTATCATGAAGGTGTCTTATGTTTGGGACCCTAAAGTGAATTTGATCTTAATTATCCCCCTTAATTACATATTCTATCGAGTTTCAAAGATCTACCTGAGAAATTTTGGGGGACCTAGGTGATGGTGTTGCATAATCAGGGCTTTGGGGGTTCTTTCAATTTTTCAATTGTTCAAATGAGGAGCCCTGGGGACCTATTTATAGTCAAATAGGGTTCCCTAGTCAAAGGAGGATATCCAAAAAGGTCCATGCTATAGGTCCATGATGTAGGTGTTTGGTCTAGGGGTGTACATCTCTTTTGGTCCACATAGGGTAGCTGTGTGGCCTTTGTAACATGCAGGGGTCTGCATGCATAGGTTGATTTAGGAAAGTCCTTTGATTTTCCTCAAGGATATTTATCATTTTAACATTCTCAAGATGTTATTAATAATATTTTCATCCTCATTGATAAAAAGGTGTGTCCAAAATTTCCTATGTGTAAGGTGTGCGATGGTGGTACTTTCTTGGGGTAGTTTGATGAACATGGTTTGGGATGTGATGTCAATAATCTTGAAATTCTCCCATAAATAGTTTCACTCATGTTTCATTTGTTAAATATTGACTTGGTATATTTCAAGGGAAAATCACAATGATTCAATATCCCTCATAATCTTATATAAATGGTATTCACAGGGTATTATTCTATTGGTTGAGGCCATCACTTCTTTTGTCTGAGTCAATTAGACCTTATCATAACCCTTAATATATACTAATATTAACAATAACCATAGAATGACTATATTATAAATGATTATAATTCTTAATGGTATTTTAAACCTGATATAAAAATTATATAAATATTTTATAATAGTCCAAAATGACAAAATGAAATATAGTGAAAGTGTTTTATATAACTACATTTCTTAATAAGGCATTTATTTATTCAAAAGGTAATTTAATTTATAAAAATTTGGATCATTAAATTCTTACCCCTTCATAAATTTTACCATAAATATTTCATTTTATACACTAAAATATATGAGGGTACTTCTATTTAATTTCCTCTTCTGGTTCCCATGTCACCTACTCATGCTTATAGTTCCACCACAGTACTTTGACTAGGTGATTTGTCTTTTTTTCTAGAACATCATCTCTATGATATAATATATTTAAAATATGACCCTCAGATGAAAGATCATTCTCCAAGGGTACAATATCTGGATTCAGTACATGTGAGGGGTCTGATATGTACTTCCATAAGAGAAATACGTGGAACACATCATGTACTTAAGAAAGGTTAGGTGGGAGTGCTAGTTGATATTCCACAACTCTGATGCGATCAAGGATCTCAATGGGGATTATGTATCTATGAATAATATTTTCCTTCTTCCCAAACCTCATGAAATTATTTTTATGGTGATATATAAAGGAAAAATTTATCTCCAACCACAAACTCTAGGTCTTATTTAAGATTATATATATATATTTTCTGTCAATTTTGTAAAGATTTTACATGACACGGAATCGTTTGAACCTTATCTTTTATCTCTTGGATAAGATAAAATCCTACTAGCCTCCACTATCTAAATTCTTACCAAAATGTTGGATACTAACACCTCTTACCATATATAGCCTCATAAGGTTCCATTTGAATGCTAGAATAGAAACTATTGTTATATGAGAACTCTAATGGAGAAAGGTACTGATAAAAAATACTTGGAAATCCATTGAACATAATCTCAACATATCCTTTAGAGTTTGAATAGTATTATCAGACTGACCATCCATATGAGGGTGATATACAATGCTAAAACTCAATTATGTATTCAATTATTATTGAAGGCTTCTCTAGAACCTTGAGGTAAACCTCCGATCTTGATCAGATAGCAGGGAGAGTGAAACTTTATTATGTCTTATAACTTATCTTATGTATATCTTAGTGAGTTAGTCAAGATAAAAATCATACTTGGTATCAATGTAATTCATTAACTTTATAAGGAAATCGACTACCACCCAAATGGAATTATTTCCTTTTTATGTTCTGGGGATTCCTAAAAAGAAATATATGGTAATGATTTATCATTTCTATACAAGCATAAGAAATGGTTTCATCACACCCTTAGACTTCTATCATTTAGCCTTAACTTGTTGGCATACAAAGCATCAAGATACAAATCCTACAATATCCCTCTTTATTTTATATCACCATAAGTTTTTCTTCAGATCACTATATATCTTAGTGATTCCCAGAAGAATAGAGAAGAATGAACTATGAAAATCATCCAAAATTTCTCTCTTCAATTCATATTTTTATGGGACACATATCTAGGTTCCAAACCTTATAACTCCATCTTTAGTAAATTTGAATTCTAGAATATTTGTTACCTTGTTCTGCAGCTCCTTATCACCATTTTAGGCCTTCTTTATCCTCTCAAGAATAGATGGTTGAGTATTTATTTGAGAAAGGTTACATGAATTTCTTTTTATGATTCCCATTCTTATCCATTGTATGTCCAAGAAGATTAGATCCATTTAAATCCTCATCATGGATAAGGTTTCAGGATATTTTATACCTAGATCATTTGTCACTTTTTTTCCTTCCCATGATGGTAATGGATTGAAGAGTAATAATCCCACTTTCAATAGAGCATTTTGATCTCCTTTTATGTGAATATATACTTGAGTCTTTTATGATCTACATCAATGTGAAACTTATCCTCATAGATATAATGTCACCAAATATTTAATGTGAAGATCACTATATCCTATTCTAGATTATGTATTGGGTAGTTATACTAATTTATCTTTAATTGGATGAAGGTATATGCTATCAATTTGTTAATTTCCATGAGTGCACTACCCAATACTTTTTTGGAAGCATCATTATAGATAAAAAATTCTTCCACAATGGTGTGTAATGTGAGCTCAGGTGGAATGATTATCCTTTTATTTAACTATTTAAAGTTATCCTTACATTAATTAGTCCAAAAAAAAATTCACTCCCTTATGATTTAACTTATGTAGTGGGATTGAAAATTTTGATAAGTTTCTCATAAATAAATGATAATACCCAACTAATACAAGGAAAATGGGGATCTTCATTTTAGATACTGGTCTGGGCCATCCTTTAATTTTCACTACTTTTAAAGGATCTATAGATATTCTTTTGTTGGTGATAACATGACCCATGAGTTTTACTTGCTCTATCCAAAACATAAATTTTCTCTAATTTTCATATAAATTTTCCTTTCATAAGATCTTTAATACATTTTTCAAATGCCCCTTATGTTCCTCCCTTCTTCTGGAGTAGATAATAATATCACCTATAAAGACTACCACAAATTTATCTAGGTAACCAATAAATACTCTATTCATTAAGTCCATGAATATTTCTAGAGCATTAGTGAGTCTGAATAACATCAATATGAACTTATAGTTCTCATACCTTATGTGAAAAGTAGTCTTGGGGTATATCCTCCATCACCTTTACTTGATAATATCCTGACTAAGATCCACCTAAAAGAAGTATTGGGCTACATATTTTTGATCAAACAAGTCATAAATCTATGGAATAAGATACTTATTATTTATTGTGATCTTGTTAAACTCATGATAATTAATGCAGAGGTACATTGACCCATTCTTGTTCTAGAAGCAAACGACCAATGCACCCCACAATGAAGTACTTGGACATATATACCCTTTATCTATATTTTCTTATAGTTTATTATTTATTTATTCAAATTAAACATTATAAATTCTATATAGAGTCTTGGATATTAGAAAAGAACTTGGTATAGGTTTGTTCAGGAAATTAACCTCTCAGATTGAAGGAAGACTCAATAATTTTTCGGGCAACACATCAACTTATTTTCTTACAATGGGCATGTCATCAAGAATGATCATTTACTTAGTATCAATCATTTGAACTAAATATTATTAATCATAGGAAATAATATCCATTATTGTGATGATTATTCCAAAGTAGACCCATCCTCCCCCATACACTTGTATATAATTAGACGGTGATTTGTGATATAGAGGGTGACTTCCTTCTCTTGGAAATAATGAAATAAAGTCCATACCCATAATTGTATCGAATTATTCTAAAGGGAGTATCATAAGGTTTTATAGTAATTTTATCCCACAAATATTCACATGGGATACATTATATACTTTGTATGTAATAATTTCCCCTTTTTTATTTTTCACTAATAGCTCAAATTTTATGTTTTAAGGTGGTTTTTGAATAGTTATACTAAACTTTCATGATATAAAATAATGAATATAACTATAATCAAATAGTATATAAACTATCCTTGAATGAATAACTTATGTACCTATCACCACTTTGTTTTTAGGACCCACTTCCACAGTTGTGATGGAATGTAATATCCCTTTCTCTATAGGCCTTGGAGGTTGTTTTCATTTGTTATCATAAAAAATACTTGGCTTAGTGAATTGGTTTTCACAGTGTCATTTTTTTCTTATATTTGAAACATTGGAAAAAAATCTAAGGGTTAACTATATCATTCATTTATTTTATCACATTAGCGGTTTTCTTCCATTATAATTTTCTAGCTAGGCACCCTTCCTTCCCACACCTAAAGAATTTCCTTATCCCCTTCTGATAATTTCTACAATGATTCTTCTTATACTTTTGAAAAGATGGATATTGTAATTTCTTACCACCATTATATTTCTCTATTGTTCATCTAGAATTAAACTCTATTATCTACTTGTTATCTCTAGATCCATGAGAATCTCTATTTTGACTTTTTGGGTACATCAGACAATTTATTCATAGGAGTCAAAGTTATGAATTGCTAAAGAGTTTCATATATTTGTCTTTAGACCTCTAAAGAAGTGGTGAAATTTAATTTTAGGGTCAATGAAAAAGTTTAAGGCATATTATGAAACTATTTTGAAGCCTCTCTTGTATGACCTGATGGATTCCTCATCCTTTTTCATGAGGCCAAGGAACTCCCTCTCAATCTTAAGTCATAGAGTGTGAGTAAAGTATTTATTAAAAAAAAATTTCCTAAATTATTTCCACTCCATCACTTTGATTTATTCTTCAAGATTAGTATTCTTGATCAACATCTACCACTTATCATTTTCTCCCTCCATACGATAAATATCTAGAAAAAACATCACTTACTCCTAGAATTGAAGTACAAAGAAGATATTTTCAATGGAGTTAATACATTGTTTCATGATTAAGGTGTCAAAATATCCACTAAAATTCAGATTCTTTTGTTATATAAAGGTCTCAATTGTAACTTACACTTACTTATGGGGATGTGGGTTTCCCTCATGATTCAAGTTTCTATTCAAAACATGATTTAATTAAGTAAGTGTTGTCATGAATTTATCAACCCCTACTCCCATAAGATTGGTAATCTCATTTGGGTAGTCTCAAAATTCCCATCACTTTGGTTTTTGACTCAGTTCCTCCTATTTTTATCCATTTAATAAAATAAATGGAAAATTAAGGATGATAAGTTTCAAACTATTAAACACATAAAAGGGAATATATTAACATTTAAGGGATAAATCATAAATGAATAATATTACTTAACATACAAATTTCAAGGTTTCAATCTAAGTTATCCATGGTCTATTTCCTAACATAAAACTCCATAGGAATTTTTTATCTCCTCATAATGGTTCATAAAGAGATTTTGAATTTACCAAAGCATATCCCCTGGGAGTGTGAAACCAAATGTGAAGCAAGACCTCTTTGTCATTCACTAGGTGAAAACTGAGTTAATTCAAAATTCACCCTTTTTAGGGTTATTACCCCTAGGTACAACTATTCCAGAGCCACATCCAATTTTAGTATCTAAATAAAGATTTTGTTGCTCAGAAACCACTCTCTATATAATTTACAAAAATTTATGGATATTTTCATATGTTTAGTATTATACCTATGAATTTCACTAAGATTTTCTAATAATAATTTCCAAAAATAACTAGACCTTTCTCTAATACCAACTATGTGAACCCATATATTTTATACACTTTATTTCATGATTTAATACATAAGTACACACATAATACAATCCAAAAATATTGAGAGGCCTATTTGTTCGAGTTGGTGTACTAGGATCAACATTTTTAATTTGATTATATGTTTATTTAACTGTTTTAATATTAATAATAATATCTTGTTACATATTGTTCATTATTCTACATGAATTTAATGTAATAATTTCCTAGAGTATCTATTGCATTGATAAGGTCATGATATTTTACATCTATGATGAGAAATTTAGAATTATATGAAAATATTCTTAAATATAGTTCTATATTTTGATAACATTCTATGAATGTGACTGTCAAGTGCAAGTACTCATTAGCAGATGAGACTTCTTCTCATGAAGTTCTCACATGGTAATCTCTAATATGAGAAATTATAATTACATACCCAATAGTATAAATTCCACTTGTTTTGGTGTCATCATATATTCCTATATGTGATCATGTGTGACGATCCTTAGACTTTAAGATTTTTATTAATGCATATTACAACTCTCATACTTATATGTATTTTGAAAGCCATGATGATATATTTCATGGTGAAGTTAGATACATTGGATGTGTTATGAGTGATGTGTTATTAATGAATAAGTTGAGGAATTTTTTCCTTTACATATTAATGAAAGTTGATATCTTGTACCTTTGGTTGGAATATAACCGTCACATTAAATTCCATGTCCATGGTGTAATGACATGTTTATTTTATATATTCAATGAAATACATATTAAGCATATAGGTTGATGACATATATGTACAACCTTTTTGATGACATATTGAGAAAAAGGGATTATATTACACAGTGAGCATTCATATGTGGTTGTTGACATTGAGACATTAAGTTATTTATCTTGAGTTCCTTAACCCGTTACTAGACAGTAATATTGGGCTTTAGGCATACCCGTATAATGAAAAAAAAAATAATCCTAGAGGGCCACACACTAAGTGTTTCCATTAATCTCAATTAAATTCTATTTGAATTTAATTAATTAAATAAATATTATTCTCAATATTGATGTATAATTTTAGTCAAGTTTTTTTAATTTTATAAATTAAATAAATATTTTTTCATTGGATTGTGGATGAAATAAATTTATTTATTTTATTGAATTTTTAATATATATTTATTTTCTAGTTTGTGGATAAAAATATTTATTTATTAATAAAATGTTTATTCATGTATTTAATAAATTCCAAGTAGGTCCAACAGACCAAGACTGTGTCCATTGATAAATATTAATTTTCCTTATGGTAAAATTATATTTATTATCTTGAAAGTTAGAACAGACCATAAAATAACAGTGGTAATATTATTATTATATGGAATGAGTCTATTTAAATATTATTATATTATTTAAGGGCTGGTACACAATTAAATAATATTTTAACCTAAACCCTAGCTCTATAAATACATGATTATTTCTATTATGTAGGGTTAATTGAAAATTGAGAATAGATAATCATTGCACACAATGGACTTTTCTATCTCTGTCTTAAATTCTTACTCTCATCTTTTCAAGAATGAGAAGAACTTTTTTAAGCTTGAAAGATCTTGAAGTGATCAACACAAAAATGAAGGACATTTGATTCACCATGGTAGCACCCAAAAATAAATTGGCATCACTCAAAGATCAAAGGAGCACATATGGATCCCCACCAGAGGGATTATACAATTGGATCCTCCTATCACAATGAAGGTAATTAGATAATGGTTTTTTATAAGACCAACATCATCATCAGAGAAAGTTTTTAGGAAGAGGTAACCATTTCTACCAATATTATATAAATTAATTTTAAATTTAACATGAAAGGATCCTTTATTTGGGTTTCAAGAAACTCTAAATAAAATTAGTTCTTTATTTATCACCCACTAAAGGTGATTCCACTGTTCCCAAAACCTTCAGGTGGTATCAAATCCAGGTTATGTTCAAATTTAAAATGATTTTTTTAATTATTAATTATTGTTCTTTTAAAAGTTAAGATTCATTTCAAGTTTTATCTTTTTCTTGATCTATCATCAAAATACCTTCTTAAAATTTTTTATTTCTCAAAAATATTACCAAGATCAGTTAATGATCACTGAAGTTTACAAATGAAGATCCCATATGGAAGTTCCAAGGATCATCAATTTATAATACTGGACTGCACGATGTGTACTCTTTTGTTACATGTCATGCATCCTTATTCATTACATAAGGATTCCCACATGGATTTCAGGTCATCATGTAATTAATTCTAACCATGTGAGATAAATTCACTACATTTATACCATCTAGGTTGGAGCGTGTCTTTGTTGAAGTACACAATATGTATTCTATGTGCTTTCAAGATAAAAAACACGATGTCAAACCACGTCATGTAATTAATACACCACATGTATTTAATATGCAATGAATAAATACTGGATACCGTGTTACTAGATTTACATGTTTTGTATCTTCTATACACACCATGTACTTCATAAATGTTCACGATATGTACATGCCATGTAGTTTTATTACAAGACATTTAGTCCACATTCTTTTAAGATAAAAAACATGGGTTCAAACCACTTCAAGTAATTAATAAACTACTTGTATTTAATACACGATGCATAAAGACTGGAATCCATGTAACTATAAGTACATTCCATGTATCCTCTATAAACTCTCTATACTTCATAAATTTTTGTGAGAATTACACACCGAGTCACTAGTCAGGTACTGCAAATTTTTGATGAAGAGAACTACACACCATGTTGCTAGCTTGCACATGCCGTGTACTTAACCTATTTATGTAGAAATATTAAATTAAATTTATTAATTAATTAAAAATCATCAACCTAAGTTTCATATTGTTCATTAGGTTGATAGTACACATCATTTGTTAGGTTTTATATTATATTAAATTCTTAATTAATTCTATGAATCTTGTATAGTTATTGTACACTAAAGACTCAACACATTAAATTGTATGGGCCATGTAATTTTCATGTGTTCCATGTGAAATTAAATTTTCCATTCACACCATGAAATTATGATACATTTCATGTACAAAACATGTCGTATGAGTGCATTGTTTACAATTTATACCATACTGAGTAGTTCAGATTGGTAATCACCAGGTGTATTCCAAGTACAAAGATATATACTATTTTATTGAGTTTTAAATAAAATAAAATAAAATAATTTATTTAAATTCACATCATATGGGAATTTAAGGACGATGGGATGAAATAAGTTAAAATGAATTAATTGATTAATAAGACAATTAATTATATTAATTAGTGCACATTTTATCTTATAGAAGAATGAATTGAAATGAATGCTAGCTAGTTATTTTAAATGGGTAGTAATTTCATGTTAATGATCAATCATAATCTTGAACATGAATAGTTTATGTGTTAGAAATAATTAATTTAAATTTATTAAATATTTTTGTAATTATTATTTATTAAATTAAATATGAAGGAATGCGTGTCGTCCCTTTCACCTTTATTATGTATCACCTATGTGTTTAAGGTTATTTATCTAATTCCCCTTAACTGATCCTTTGGTCCCCCTCACCTACATGTGAGTTATAAATACATACATTTGAAGGAGTTTACCAAGGAGTGTAGAGGCAATTCAAGATGGAACATAGACGTTTCTAACTGAGGTGATACACATGTGAACAAGTGGAATTCTATAACTCATACCAAGACGAGTTGTGACAACCGGGTCCCGATGACAACACAGACACCCTGCCTTAACATGGACGTCGGTTCTTGGCCTACCAGGTACCACCAGTTGCCCCGCAGACACGTGGGGCCCACCCCAGGGTCCACCCACGTGCTTGAACGGGTCATCTGACTAATGACATTACCCACAGGCCAACACATGTCCTTTCCAGTGTGCTTTTGTCCTCACTCACACACACCCTGGGAAACTTCCCAGAGGGTCACCCATACTGATCACTACTCCATGCCAAGCATGCTTAACTGTGGAGTTCTAATCAGACAGACTCTCGAAAAGGAAGGTGCACCTTGTTGACATGAGTCATATCATTTAGTCATTTAACCCTTTATCATTTTGGGATGTTACAATCACCCCCCCCTTTAGAGCACAACGCCCCCGTTGTGGGCCCTACATCTCAACACAGGCAGTGCACCGCGCACTTAAGATCGGGTTCCTCCTCTGATACCAAATGTGACAACCGGGTCCCGGTGACAGCACAAACACCCCGCCTTAACATGGCCGTTGGGTCCTGGCCTACCAGGTACCACCAGTTGCCCCGCAGATACATGGGGCCCACCCCAGGGTCCACCCACGTTCCTGAACGGGTCATCTAACTAATGAAATCCCCCACATACCAACACATGTCCTTTCCAGTGTGCTTTTGTCCTCACTCACACACACCCTGGGAAACTTCCCAGAGGGTCACCCATCCTGATCACTACTCCAGGCCAAGCACGCTTATTTTTGGAGTTCTAATCAGACAGGCTCCCGAAAAGGAAGGTGCACCTTGTTGACATGAGTCATATCATTTATTCATTTAACCCTTTATCATTTGGGGATGTTACACGAGTAAAAGGGGGTTTCCCCTAGGTCATAGTTTGATTTATTATCTTCTCAATAATCAACTGTTAGATAAGTTTAGGTAATTTATTTATTTATTTATTATGCATTATTTATTTTATGGATGAAAAATTAGAATCATATAAATAATTTAAATAATATGAAAATATATAATTTAAATAAATGGATTATGTATAAATGTTTTATCAAAACATGGTTATTTCACTTAAGTAAAATCGACTTAATATTAACAAGACATGTAAATAATAAAACAAGAAATATTTACACATAATTAAAAAAATATCTCAAGTTAATATTAATTCATTAAGCCTTCCATTGTATTAATTAAGATAAACCCATCGTTAAAATGTTGATTTGGATAAGGTTGGGGGATTTTTAATTATAGGGAAGTTTTAACTAAGATAGTGGGTTGACTTAACCGAACATAAATTTAATTTAACAACTAAAGTTTGTTCAATACAGATTTTGAGGCAAGTATTGAGGAAATCCAAGCAAGTATTTCAGGATTGGGGAGTCTACTCAATGGATCAAGAATATACAAGCCTACAATTATAAAGAAAACCTAACTAAATGCATTAATATAGTTTTCATGGCCAAAGTATAGATCATAAAGAAAATAAATATGGATCCTTTCTACTAGAATGTCTTGTGTGAAGGGACATTTTGAGTTCAATGGTTAGGGTTTTTGGTACTTGATAAAATAGTGAGAGATTTAATAAAATTAATTATTATTATTTATAATATAATTTGTAATCAAGAAAAGTACTAATAATATACTCATTTTAAACTATAGAATAAAATGGAAAGTTATTTATCCATAGTATCCTTATAATATATAAAAGAGAAATCCCATATGGTCATTGGCAGTAACTCAAAAGAATGGTTCAGATGCATTTGAGTTGTGTTGCACCATGAAAAAAAATATTACATGCTAGAATCCTCAATACCTAATATTCCTTCTATAAATATTAGTGATGAAGAGTTTTATGTATATGAAAAACACTTGAATGATGTGGTTGATGTTCAATATTTGATGATTTATTCTATGCCTTGAAAACTCATGAAGTCTTATGAAAAAATAGATTCTTATAGAATGCTCAAGTATCACCATGGTCTCTACCCTAATAGATCAATATATGAGTATTTTTAGATCTCCAAAGAACTCATTAGATACATTGAGAACCTAGAGGTTACAATATTTAAACTCCCTGATGAATTGTGCACTAATATCATTATTTCATTACTCCCTCATAGATTCTCTAGTTTTGTTATTAATTTTAATATGAAAAAATTGAGAATTCTCTCCTAGATCTAATTACTCTTCTTCAACAAGTAGATAAGGAGACAATGCATGAAAAACTTCCATCCTTATGGTGAAAAAATGGGAAGGTCAAGAGAAGAGATCTTAGACCAAATATTCTTCACAACGCCATTCCAAGAAGAGAAAGATCAAGGGGAAATTAAGGGAACATGACGTTATTTATTTTTCACGTGGAAAGAAGGGCCACTGGAATAAAAACTACACCCAAAGAAAATAAGTAAGTGGAATATTCTTGTGATTTTGTTATCAAGTGAAATTTATCCATTTATATAAATTGGATATTAGATACATATTTTGGAGATAATATATTTATTCAAATAAAAGAACCAATTATATTTAGAAATATCTACTGAGGGGAGGTAGATCTATGAGAATCTAATAGATATAAACTTTGTTATATAGTTATCGGTGACTACAACCTCACGTTGCTAATGAGAATGATATTTTCTTAAAGGTTGTCATTATGAACCATCCATTACCAAAAACATTATATCTATATCTAGACTTGATATGGATGGATTTATTTTAAAGTTTGGGAATAAATGTTGTTTGTTTTATAAATATAACATTTTTTATGGAAAGACATATTTAAATAATGATCTTCATGTGTTGTATTATACAAAATAAGTAATGTTAATTGATAACAATACTAATTCAAATGACTCACACCACGCCTAAATTTGGCATCACTAACTAGGTCATGTAAATAAAAAACATTTGACTAAATTACATGAAGATGAATATTTAGATTCCTTTGAACTAAAACCACTTGGTGCATGTCATGCATGTTTACAAGGAAAAATGACTAAATCACCATTTAGTGGAAAAGGTGAAATGGATAAAGAGATTATTGAATTATTTCATTCCGATGTGTATCTACTTGATGAGGTAAAAGTCAGATTCCTTTAAAAAATTTAAGGAATACAATAATGAAGTTGAGAACCATCCTAGTAAGAATATTAAGAAACTCTGCTCAGACTATGGTAGAGAATATCTTAATAAAGACATCATTGATTATTAATGGGAGTTTGGGATCCTATCCCAACTAACTCATCCTTATAAAATTCTATGGAATGGTGTAATAGAAAGAAGGAACCACACCTTTTTGGACATGGTGAGATCAATGATTAGTCATACAAGTCTTCTATTATCCTTTTGGAGATATGGATTATAAAAAACAACATATATAATAAATTGAGTGCCAACTAAAGCGGAAGATATTATTCCATATGAATTGTGGAGTGGAAAGAATACCATGTTGTCATATTATATGTGTGGGGATGTGAAGAATTTTTTAAGGCTTATTCAGATAACAAGATTGCATACAGATGCACACAATGTATCTTTACAGGATATCCCAAAGAAACAAAGGGATACTACATATACAATCCTTCATATAAAAAGGCTATGGTTGAAAAAAATTATACATTTCTTGAGAAATATAATATCTATAAAATATATAGTAGTAGTGTGATAGACTTTGATGAAGTATAGGATCAATATACATAAGATTTGGCACAAGAAAAAATTCCACAAATCCCCATGGAAAAAGAAGATGTTCTACAGACATAATTACTATGTAGTAGTACAAGATATGTTATAAAACTAGAATGGTATGGGTTTATAGTCATTTAGAACAGTGAATCATTATTAGTTGATAATAATGATCCTATAACCTATGAGGAAGAATTAATTGGCACAAATATTTCCAAGTAACAAGAAGTAAAGAATCCTGAAATGGATTCCATATACCAAAACCAGTCTAGACTTTGGTAGATCCTCTAGTGGATGTAAAGTGCATTGGTTGTAAATGGGTATTCAAAAAGAAAATAGACATGGATAGACAAGTAAGTACCTATACGACATGTATGATTTCAAAAAGTTCCAAACAACATCAAGGAATAGACTAAAACGAAACCTTTTCACTGGTTATAATGATGAAATATATCATAATTTTACTTTCATTTTGGCCTTCCATGATAATGATATTTGGAAATGGATGTCAAAATAGAATTCCTTAATAGGAAACTTCAATAATATGTCTATATGATACAAAACAAAGTGTTTTTGACTCCAAAGGATTCAAAAAAGGTATGAAAGTTGAAAAAAATCCATTCATGGATTAAATCAGGCATCCAGGTTATGAAACATTGATTTTGATGAAGCTGTAATGAAATTTGGTTTTATAAATAAATAATGCCATCCTCATTTCTATAAAAAATTTAGTGGGAGTAAAATTGTTTTTTTAATAGTATATATTAATGAAATGTTACTTATTTGAAATTAAATACCAACCTTATAGTCTATTAAAGTCTGGTTGAATAAATGTTTCTCTATGAAGGACTTAGGTGAGATAACATATATTATTCAGATCAAAATACAACATGATAGATCTAAGAGACTACTCAACCTAATTCAAAGTATGTATATTTAAAAAATACTAAATAGGTTTAATATGGAATAATATAAGGGGGGATTTTTGCTGATGTCACATGGCATTCATATTTCTAAGAAAATGTGTCATCAGACACATGATAAAAAATAGTGGATGGTAAGGATTCCGTATACATCAATAATTGGTTCAGTAATTTTTTCTATACTATGTAATGGCTAGATGTTTCCTACACCTTGAGTTCAATAGGAAGATATCAAGATGACCTAGGTTATTTCCATTGGATGGCAGTCAAGACTATCCTTAAGTACTTGAGGCATACTAAGGATATATTCCTAATATATGGAGGAGATGAGGAACTTGTAATAAGAGGATATGTAGGTACTAGTTTCTATATAGATCAAGATAATATGAAATCACAAATGAGATAAATATTCACTCTTAATAGAGGTGATATGATATGGAAGAGATCAAAATAGGCTATGGTCACAGATTCTATAGTAGAGTCTGAGTATATTGTAGATTTTTGGAAGCTAAAGAATTGGTATAAATACACAACATCATCCAAGATATTGACATGGTACCTAGAAGTAAGGATCCTATCATTATCTATTGTAAAAATACTACAACTCTATCTCTAAAAAAAGATCAAAGGTCACATAAATGGGTAAAGAACATACTTTGGAAGTATAATATTTTTTGATATTTTTCTCAAATAGGTGAAGCCACACTGAGTAGTATTTACATGAAAGACAACATGATAGACCCCTTGAATAATGCCTTGACTCAGTAGAAACATAATTATCATGCGAGGTCCAATATACTGAAAGACATAGGTAATTGGATCTAGTCCAAGTAGTATTTTATTAGAGTTGGTGTCCAAGGTCCAACTTTTTTTTACTTTTATTAAGTGTTTATTTGATTATATCAATATTAATAATAATATCTTGTTACATATTTTTCATTATTCTAAATGAATTTAATGTAATAATTGTAAAGACCCAGACCCTAGTTGCCCAGAGTTGGTGACTTACTTTATTACATTGGCATATAAACAAAGAATTTGTATCCTAAAGGAATGAATAGTTTAGTATCCTTGGGAAACCAAATACATACATAATTATTACATTACAACATGAAATGAAATACAAAATATCAACTTCACATAAAATTCTAGATCATCCTTGAAAGTCATTCATAATATACTTCTTCGCATCCTTAGGAAAAATAAAAAATAATAAAGGAGTGAGATTAGATGCTTAATAAGGGTAATTAATATAGTGGAAGAATAATTAATAAGGCATGGTGAATAAATAAAAGTACACATGCCATTAAAACATAAACTTGATCATAATATGATAGGAATAAAAGATGAATAAATAATTACATAATAAAACCTAACCATGGATACTCAAATAGTTGAAAAATCACATGGAATATCAATTACTAGTTTCAAAGTGATGAAATTCATAATGTCGGACATCATAATCATGCCATCAAGGCCTCGACCAAGACACCATACATAATGGGTAAAAACCCAGACTAGTTTGTCTCATGAGACCTACCGATGCATTAAGGGGCTATAGAGGGAACCATCTGTCACTTAATAAGTTCAATGTATTCCTTATATTAAAGGGGATAAACATAATAAACATATACATTCATATTGAAACTAATATATGAATAGTAAATAACCTTCCCTAATCAGTAAACATAAACACCAACCATTCAGAGTAATATAGTGAATCGTATCAAGATAGCTCATCCATAGTCAAACTAATCATAAAACTTTAAATAAAATATGGTTGATGATATAATTAAATATTAATCCCAATTGAACATAATAATCAACTAGAGTGTTGAAATATATGAAAATACTCTTATAAAACCACAGTGTAGTTCTTTATAGAAATACTCTTTTACTTTGAAAAAAGTGTTCTTTTGGAAAAATATTTATATAAAACCAGAATTAAAATTTCATTTTTTTAATGAACAAAAAGAACTGTAATTGGTGTTATTTTTTTTCCATGAATGAGGATGAATCATTAGATAACATATTAATGATAATCGTTTAGCTTAATTTTAGCAGTTTTCAATTACAACGGACTAGTTTTGTTCTATTATTTAATATCATGTATATATAATGGTTATATAACCATAAATAAGATATAATACATATTTTATAATTTTGTTGAACCATCAAAATGGTATCACTACCAGCCTTGAATTATAAATTTAAGAATGAAAGTTCATCGTCCATGAAGGTCGCAAATCAGCACCTCTCGGACGATGATTTAATTTTTTAAAATAAAAGAGAGAGAGAGAGAGAGAGTAAGGATATTGATGGTGGGTGATACATTAACATGATATAATTATAGTATATATATTATACTGGAGTTATCATTATCATTTGTACATAGGAGGTGATGGGAGAATAATAAAAGAAAATAAATTGAATTGAATTGAAATGAAATAGGAAGAGGATTTACCTCTTGAATTAACCTCCTTGAGAAACTTCTTAAGGGAAGGGTTTTGGTCTTTTGGAAAGACCAAGAGATCCTATATGTGGGTATAGACTAGGGAAGAGTATTTTATAATAACTTTGAAAATCTTAAAGTCTTAGAGGAGTTAAGAGAAGAGGGGGGTGAGGGTGGTTTTTATAGTGGAGGAGAGAGGTAATATCTCATTATTCTTGTCATGAACCGTCCTCGAGGCCCGTGCCGCGACTACCCCAAGCCCGCCTTCCATAGGCTAGGGGCTGGCGAATAGCACCAAGGCGTAAATCCCAGTAAAAAGGGAAGGCATTGCCTTTGTAAAGTAAACAACAACACCACAGAGCAAGCAAGCAAAAGTAAACACTAAGTAAAAACTGAGTACAATAGTAAGTGCAGGAAAGTAAGTGGTCCAGAATACAAACCCAAACTGAAAGTAAAGTACAACTGGAAAGGGAAAAAAAAAACTAAAAAGTAAAGCCGCAACGTTGATCTGTCCACTGGAAGCCCCACCTAAAGGGTGAGTACAGATAGCCTCTACAGCTCCTCGGGTCCAGCCGTCCGCTCCGAGTACGTCCCGCCTAGTGGTCCACCTCTAGGTACCGTCTTGCTCCGCAAACCTCAACCATGATCAGCGCTGTATGTCGTCTGCATCCAACACAACATAGTGCGGGCACAACCCTTGCAGGGGTGAGTATAAGCTACTCAGTAGGGACCCCGAGACCCCCGAAGGTATCCCAGAATTCACAAAGGATAATCCACAAAGGAAAGATACAATCACAAAGTAACATTCGAAACTGCTTAGGTATATGCCCATGCATATACCTAAGTCATCAATTCCAGTTCGGCTCCAACATCCGAGCCCAAGTAAAACCCAGTCCACACAGGAAAGAAAATCATAAATCCACACAGGATAGCACAACACAATCCACATAGGAAAGAAAAATAGGATTCAGATCACACACGTATACTTCTTCGTATAACGATAAAGATGATCAGATATTTCCATTGATTCATCTAAGCCGTCGGACCCACAAAGGATCGATAGGTACTAACCCCCGCAATGACCCACAAAGGATTTGACCCACAAAGGATCGATAGGTAACTAACCCCCGCAATGACCCACAAAGGATCTGACCCACACATGATCGATAGGTAACTAACCCCCGCAATGACCCACACAGGATCTGACCCACATAGGATCGATAGGTAACTAACCCCCGCAAAGACCCACACAGGATCGGACCCACACAGGATCGGTATCACTGATCCATGTAGGATCGCTGAGTGCTGTAGTCGTCGCAGTCGAATCCACTGAGGATCTCTGTACAGTTGTCGTCGTAGTCGTAGTCGCAGCCGGCTCTAGGGTTCCCGCACACAACAAGCTCATTCGGGAGGGTCCGCTCCACGAGCTGAGGGGATGATACATCAACTGACACATATTCCGGAGTTGATGTATGCAAAAGTTCCGTATCGTCAACAGGAACTTGACGTCACAGACGGCGCGTCAATCGGACGCCCATTCTGGAAGTTATTGGCTTTTTCGTCCCAGGGGCCCGGTTGGTTTTTAAGTTAAAACCAACCCGAATGTACTCCACCTGCATCCAAACCTCGGGTGGAGTAATCCAAAATATCCGTCTCACTTAGAAGAATCCATCAAAGTCGACGACACGTCAATCGGACGTCAGGAGTTTAAGATATGAGCGTTTCCGCTCCAAGGGCCCGGTTGGTTTCGTGTACGAACCAACCCGGCCGAACCCAAAGTATTTAGAAACCTTGAGTGTGATATACCGAAACGACCGTCTCAATCCAAGGATCACATCGAAAATTACAGTGCGTCTATCGGAGGCCCATAGCTCATGTTATGGGCAAAAGACCGAAAAAGGTTCGAAAACGGGGGGTCTGGGCCTGGACGGACCCGACCCAACCCCCTATGGATCAGCCCGAACCAGGTAGACCCGACCCAGATGGCGCGACCCGGCCCGGACGGCGCGGCCTGGCCTGGGCGCGACCCGGATGGCGCTGGCCAGGTGGCCAGCGGGTCGGGTCGGCCGTTACGGCCGAGCGAAGCGGGGGGCGTGCTGCCCACGCGTGGAGAGACCGCGACCCCCGTGGGGCCGCCCTTGCCGGCGGACGCGGCCGGTTGCCACGTCCCGCTCCCTCCGGTCCCGCACGGTCGCGGGACCGCGGCCTGCCGCCGTGGATTCAGCCGCGGCGGCTCCTCCCGGAGGCGCGCCGGGCACAGCCACCCCCTGCCGCCGGCGCCGCCGTGCCGGCGAGGCGCGCTAGCAGGCCGCTCCGCGGACCACCGGGCGAGTTCCGATGGTCGGAAGTGTGTGCCGTATTCGCCAATGGCCCTCCCGGGGCCCGTCCTTCACTGCGAGGACCTCACATCACCTGTGCGGCCTGCTTTGTCGTCGCCCGCCAATCCGCTCACCAAGAACGAAGAGACGGTGGGTTCGGACTTGTTCATTGGTCCGCACCCACCGTGTTAGCGGTTTTAAAAAGTCTTCTGACAAAAATTTTAGACAAACACCATGGGTATAAAATCAAAAAGATTTAAAAGCACGATTTGAATTCATGTCGAGGATATAATTCACAAAGAATTAAAAGAACCGAAATCCCCTACCTCAATCAGTTGTTGATTGAAGATTGTCATGGGGGAAGGAACATCGCGGAAGAAGCGTCGCGGAAGGAGGATCGTCGGTGTCGTGGTACACGGCGTCGCGCCGTCGATCTTCGAGGGTTCAGCGTTCTTTGTCTCCCTTCGTCGGAGGCCGGCGTTATTCGCGTTCTTCGCATTCTTCGCGTTCTTCGTGAAGGAGGATGAAGATTTTCAAGCCTTAGAGTCTTCTCCAAATCCTCTCAACAAGCCACCCCCAGGTAAAACAAGTGTTGGTCTTATTTTATTCCCGATTCCAACAATTAGAAATTCAAAGAAAGAATCCAACAATTAATTGAATTAATTGCAACGTTTAAACCGTTCAATTAATAGGGGCGTTTAATATTTAATTAAACGCACGGGTTGACTTTATTTAAAAAGAGGTTTTCGCGGGTGCATTACTTAGGAGGGAAGAAACGGTGGGGCTCGTGCGGGCCCCACCTCACAAATATCCTACCAAGTGGGTAGGATATTTTGGGTTCCACCTTATTCGCTTAACTTGGCTTAAGTGACTTTAAGTGAAATAAAAATAAAGTGTTGCACCACTTTTATTTTTATTTCTTAACTTTAACCCCAAAAATTAAAAACCACACCAGAGCAAATGCAACTCCGGAAAAGGTGGTTCTAAGCATTTACCGGCACTGAGATTCCATCGGTGGCCTCGGAATTCGATTCCGAGCACCCGTTCAAAAGTTAGAAAAACCCGCTCATTCGTTCACTGAACGTACCCGAGCCAAACTTCAGAAAATGATTCCGGTCACACCGGGTCTCGGAATCAGGTGCCGTCAGAAACTGCGTTCTTGTAAAATTCCAAAGAAAACTAAGAAAAAAAATTTCCTTGGATTTTACGGGTCTTTACATCACTCCCACCTCAGGGATTTACGTCCCTGTAAAGATACATCATAAAATAGGGAATCAAATGTGGGTACTGAGAACGCATCTGAGCCTCCTGCTCCCAAGTGCTCTCCTAGAGGTTCCTGTGCTGCCATCTGATACGCACTAGAGGAATCAACTGTCCACGTAGGACCCGCTCCTATCGATCCTCAATCTCCCCCGGGACCTCCGCAAAAGTCGCCCCATCATCAACATCTAGCTCCCCATGGTCAATGATATGCGTCGGGTCGTGCACGTATCTCCTCAGCTTAGATACGTGGAAGACGTCGTGCACCCGGTGCAACTAAGGTGGTAGAGCCAGGTGATAAGCCACCTCGCCAATCCTGCTGAGGACCTGGAATGGTTCGATGAAGCGTGGAGACAACTTGCCGCCTCGTCCAAATCTCCGTAATCCATGTCGAGGTGAGACACGCAAGAAGATGTGGTCGCCATCCTCGAACTCTAGTGTCCTCCGCCTCCTGTCAGCATAAGACTTCTGCCGGCTCTGAGCTATCCTTATCCGCTTTTAGATGACCTATACCTTCTCTGTCGTGGTCTGGACCATCTCCGATCCCACAAGTGGTGACTCCCCAGGGTCTGTCCAGCACAAAGGAGATCTGCAAGGTCGGCTGTACAACGCCTTGTATGGTGCCATCCCGATGGTGGAGTGGTATAGTTGTTGTTGTACGCAAACTCCACCGAGGGTAGGTTGTCCTCCCAGCTACGACCAAAGTTGAGGACACATGCACGGAGCATGTCCTCGAGAGTCTGTATGGTCCTCTCCATCTGACCATCTGTCTGAGGGTGAAAGGCGGTGCTCAGACGTAGCTGCGTCCCGAACGCCTCCTGAAACCCCTTCCAAAGCCGGGAAGTAAAGCAAGCATCTCGATCGGAGACGATAGATGATGGCACATCGTGAAGCCGTACAATCTCCTGAACGTAGAGACATCCCAAGCTCGCCACTGAGCCCTGCTCTCTGATGGGTAAAAAGTGAGCTGACTTGGCGAGTCAGTCGACAATCACCCAAATGGAGTCGTGACCTCTAGAAGTGCGTGGAAGTATAGTCACGAAGTCCATATATATCCCGTCCCACTTCCACTCCGAGACCTCCAAGGGCTGTACCAAGCCTGCTGGTACCTGATGCTCTGCCTTCACCTGCTGGCAGGTGAGGCATCGAGAAATGAACTCTACCACAACCTTCTTCATGCCCGGCCACCAGTGTTGTCGTCTGAGGTCCTGGTACATCTTCGCCACTCCAGGATGTACCGCCAAGGGAGAAGTGTGAAACTCTCTCATAACCTCCTCCCATAAAGAAACTAGTACCAAGGTACGTCCTCTGAAAAGGACGTCATGCTCTGCTCCAAAGGAGAAACCATTAGGTGCCTGTCTTGAGGATATCTGTGCACGCCGCGTCTCACAGTCAGCGTCCCCACGCTGTGCCTCTCTGACCCAATGCAGTAGTGGAGGGGTGACTGTGAGATACTGAAGGAAGGCTACTCCATCTCTATCCACGAAGGATATCTGCAAAGTGGCTAGCTACTCTGTCGCCTCCTCAAGTAGCTAAATGCCCGTCCTCCTGCTGAGAGCATCAGCTACTACGTTCCCCTTCCCAGGAGTATAGACTATCTCAAAGTCATAGTCCTGGAGGAACTCGATCCATCGCCACTGTTTCAGGTTCAGGTCCTTCTGAGAGAAGATGTACCTGCGACTCTGATGGTCAGAAAAGACAGTAAAGCGCTCGCCAATAAGATAGTGTCGCCATGTATTGAGAGCGAAGACCACTACTGCTAACTCCAGGTCATGGGTAGCGTAGTTCTACTCATGTGGCCTCAACTGACGTGATCCATAGGCAATCACTGCCTGCTCCTGCATCAGGACACATCCGAGTCCGGTCCCTGATGCATCTCAGTAGAATACGTACCCTACTCCCTCCTCCAGCAACCTCAAGATAGGTGCGCTGGTCAATCGCTGTCTCATCTCCTGGAAGCTATGCTGACATCCGTCTGACCACACAAAGGGTTTCCCCTTCTTCGTAAGAGCTGAGAGTGGTGCCGCAACTCTGGATAAGTCTGGAACAAATCTCCGATAGTATCCAGCTAGTCCCAAGAAACGCCGCACCTCCGTCATGCTCCTGGGTGGCTCCCAAGCTAGCACTGCCTCGATCTTTGCAGGATCCACCGCAACTCCCGCCTCAGAGATGACATGTACCAAGAAGTGGACCTCGCGTATCCAGAACTGACACTTCGAGAGCTTTCCATAAAGCTGGTGCTCTCGAAGTGTGTCTAGTACAACCCGCAAGTGGTAGGCGTGCTCCCCCTCAGTCGTCGAGTAAATCTAAATGTCTTCAATGAAGAACATGACAAATCGATCGAGGTATGGCTGAAAGATCCTGTTCATGAGGCCCATGAACACTACTGGAGCATTGGTTACGCCGAATGGAATAACCAAGAACTCATAGTGGCCATACCGACATCAGAAGGCTTTCTTTTGCACGTCCTCGTCCCGAACTCTGAGCTGATGATAGCCTGACCTGAGGTCTATATTCGAGAACCACCGTGATCCCTTGAGCTGATCGAAGAGGTCAGCAATCCTCGGCAGCGGATACTTGTTCCTCACTGTCACCTGGTTTAGGTGATGATAGTCGACACAAAGTCGCAAGCTCCCGTCTGCCTTCTTGGCGAAAAAAATCAGGGAAGCCCAGGGTGAAACACTAGGTCAGATGAATCCCTTGGCCTGCAAGTCCTCCTACTGTACCCGTAGCTCTTGAAGCTCGGTGGAAGCCATCCGATATGCTGGGGTGGATATCGGGGCTATCCCGGGGTACAAATCAATATAAAAGTCTACCTCTCTACGAGGAGGTAGTCCTGGAACATCATTGGGAAAAATGTCCGCATACTGCTCCACCACTATAGGAAAACTAGGACTCCGCACGTCAACTGCTCCTAGGATGAGGCTAGCCAACTGATGAGTGATGGGTTTTCCTCTCCTCTGCGGGAGTCCATCCTATTCTACGAAGGCTCCCTTCTCACCGGTGAAGGTGAACCTGCTCCCGTCGGTGCGTACACATCACACCTTGCGCCTAATACAGTCAATCTGAGCATGGACTGTAGATAACCAATCCATGCCCAAGATGACGTCTTAAGGCCTCGACGCCGCTACAAGAAGATCCCAGCTGAAGCTCTAACCTCCTAGAGTAAGATCACACTGCCGGCACCAGTGCGTAATCGTCGAGTCTGCTCCCGTAGGAGTCTCTAGACGTAAGGATCGAGCCAATGGCTTTGTCAGAATCTCTGAGCTCCAAACAAGGGAAACGACTATGAAAGAATGACTCAATCCTGTGTCTATAAGAACTGCAATAAGGGTGGAATAGACACAGATAGTACCTCGAATCATCTCAGGCGCGCCGTGCTCGTAGGCCTCCGATGCCTGGAGTTGTGTCTGTCTCTACCCGCCAGCTCCCTGTGGTCGGGGTGGATCTCCTAGTGGTGGTGGTGGTAGAGCCTCAAAGCGTCGCCCACCACCTGCTGCTCGGCTAGCTCCTCTGCCTCATCCGCCTTCTCCCTGCGGACCGCCACATTCGACCCTATGCCTCTGCCTCGGTGGACCCTCAACCGTCTACTGCTCCTTGGCATGGTGGGTCGGGCAGTCACGAGCCATGTGGCCCTGCCCGCCGCATGTGTAACACTACCTACTGCAGAAGACTCTGCTACCTTCCGCCCTGCGGTAGGTCTCGCTGTTGATGAAAGCTCAACAAGGAAGCTCTTGATCAAAAGGGCTCGCTCCAGTACTTCTGCCTGAGTTGGAATGCTGAGGGAGATTAGTGATGCCCTGATCTCATGCCTCAATCCCTGCTCAAAGGTATGGGCCCGGAATAATGGGTCCCGTACCAAGTCTGTCGAGTAGCGTGAGAGATTGGTAAATCTCGCCGAGTACTAGGCAACCGTCAAGCTGCCCAGCCGCAGCTGAAGAAGCTCCTGGATGTGCACCGCACGGAGGGTGGCTGGGACGAACTCCGAGTAGAAGATTCTCTCAAAGACCGTCCATAGGAGAGATGCCTCATCATGCACCTGGAGCATCAAGCTCCACCATCGGCCCACTGCCGCGTGCAGTAGGCTCGCTGCGAGGATCACCATGAGGTCTGCTGGTGTCCTCACTAACATGAAAACTCGTACCATTGCCTCCAGCCAATCCTCGGCTGCCTGGGGGTCCGTCTCCCCCCGGAACCTGGGCGGTCGCTGGCACTGAAACTCGTGCAGTGCACTAAGGCAACATGCATCGTCAGCGGCTGGGGCCGGAAGCATCGATGGCTCGGTGGGTAAAGGTACCGCCGGTGCCTCAGCTGTCAAAGGGCCATGTACCGAGGCCTCATCGCTCGGTGGGCTGTCATCATGCACAACTCTCGGAACCCTAGCTGGCTGCCGTCGTGGGGCCATCCTGAAAAGAGACAGGTGCGCTACGACCAGAACAATATACCTGGTGAGCTGACACAAAGTAATCACAAAGAAAACTTAAAACACACATGCAATCAATGTTTTCGTGCATTAAGTCAGAAATCAGAAGTCAGGGTCCTGGTGTACGGATACGTCGGCCACCACACCAACACTGGACTCCCTGGACTGATAACCACACCCAATACACTTAACACTATTGTTTCACATAGAAAAAGATCAGAGTCCAAAGTTCTGCGGTAGAACCGAACTCCTCTGATACCAATTTGTCACGACCCGTCCTCGGGGCCCGTGCCGTGACTACCCCAAGCCCACCTTCCATAGGCCAGGGGCTGGCGACTAGAACCAAGGCGTAAATCCCAGTAAAAAGGGAAGGCATTGCCTTTGTGAAGTAAACAACAACACTACAGATCAAACAACCATAAGTAAACACTAAGTAAAAACAGAGTACAATAGTAAGTGTGGGAAAGTAAGTGGGCCAGAATACAAACCCAAACTGAAAGTAAAGTACAACTGGAAAGGGAAAACAACAACTAAAAATTAAAGATGAAACGTCGAGCCGTCCACTGGAAGCCCCACCTGAAGGGTGAGTACAGATAGCCTCTACAGCTCCTCGGGTCCAGCCGTCCTCTCCGAGTACATCCTGCCTAGTGGTACACCTCCAGGTACCGTCTTTCTCCGCAAACCTCAACCACGATCAACGCTATCCGTCGTCTGCATCCAACACAACGTAGTGCGGGCATAGCCCGTGAAAGTGTGAGTATAAGCTACTCAGTAGGGACCCCGAGAACCCTGAAGGTCTACCAAAATACACAAAGGATAATCCACAAAGGAAAGATACAATCACGAAGTAACATTTGACACTGCTTAGGTCTATGCCCATACATATACCTAAGTCATCAATTCCAGTTCGGATCCAATATCCGAGCCCAAGTACAACCCAGTCCACACAGGAAAGCAAAACGTAAATCCAAACAGGATAGCACAACACAATCCACATAGGAAAGAAAAACAGGATTCGGCTCACACAAGTATACTTCTTCATATGACGATAGAGATGATCAGATATTGCCACTGATTCATCTAAGCCATCAGACCCACAAAGGATCGATAGGTACTAACCCCTGCAATGACCCACAAAGGATCTGACCCACAAAGGATTGATAGGTAACTAACCCCCGCAATGACCCACAAAGGATCTGACCCACACAGGATTGATAGATAACTAACCCCCATAATGACCCACACATGATCGATAGGTAACTAACCCCCGCAAAGACCCACACAGGATCAGACCCACACATGATCTGTAGGTGCTGGCCCACACAGGACCGCTGAGCACTGAACCACACAGGATCAGACCCACACAGGATCGGTAGCACTGATCCATGTAGGATCGCTGAGTGCTGTAGTCGTCGCCGTCGAATCCACCGAGGATCTCTGTACAGTCGTCGTCGTCGTCGCAGTCGCAACCAACTCTAGGGTTCCCGCACACAGCAAGCTCGTTCGGGAGGGTCCGCTCCACGAGCCGAGGGGCAGATACATCAACTGACACATAGTATGTAGTTGATGTATCCAAAAGTTTCGTATCTTCAATAGAAACTTGACGTCATAGACGGCGCGTCAATCAGACGCCCGGTCTGGAAGTTATTGGCTTTTTCGTCCTAGGGGCCCGATTGGGTTTTAAGTTAAAACCAACCCAATCGTACTCCACCTATGTCCAAAAATCAGGTGGATTAAGCCAAAAGATTCATCTCACTTAGAGGAATCCATCAAAGTCGACGGCACGTCAATCGGACGTCCGAAGTTTAAGATATGAGTGTTTCCGCTCCGAGGGCCCGGTTGGTTTCGTGTAAGAACCAACCCGGCCGAACCCAAAATATTTAGAAACCTTGAGTGCGATATACCAAAACAACCATCCCGATCCAATGATCCCATCGCAACTGACGGTACATCGATCGGAGGCCCGTAGCTCAAGTTATGGGCAACAGACCGAAAAAGGTTTGAAAACGGGGGGTCTGGGCCCGGACCGACCCGGCCCAACCCCCCCTGGGTCGGCTCGAACCGGGTTGACCCGAACTGGGTCGACCCGACCGGGGTCCGAGTCTGACCCGGATGGCGCGACCCGGCCCAGCCAGCGCGGCCCGGCCCGACCTGGGCGCGACCCGGCTGGCGCTGGCCGGGTGGCCAGCGGGTCAACTCGGCCGTTACGGCCGAGCGAAGCGGGGGGCGTGCTTCCTCCGCGTGGAGAGACCGCGACCCCGCGTGGGGCCACCCTTGCCGGTGGACACGGCCGGTTTCCGCGTCCCGCTCCCTTCGGTCTCGCGCGGCACGAGACCGCGGCCTGCCGCCGCGGCTGAAGCCGCGGCGGCTCCTCCCGGCGGCGCGCCGGGCACCGCCGGCATCACCGTGCTGGCGAGGCGCGCCGGCGGGCCGCTCCGCAGACCACCGGGCGAGTTACGGTGGTCGGAAGTGCATGACATCTTCGCCAATGGCCCTCCCAGGGCCCGTCCTTCACTGCGAGGACCTCACATCGCCCGTGCGGCCTGCTTTGTCGTCGCTCACCAATCCGCTCACCAAGAACAAAGAGACGGTGGGTTCAGAATTATTCGTTGGTCCGCACCCACCGTGTTAGCGGTTTTAAAATGTCTTCCGACAAAAATTTTAGACAAACTCCGTGGGTATAAAATCACAAAGATTTAAAATCACCATTTTAATTCATGCCGAGGATATAATTCACAAAGAATTAAAAGAACCGTAATCCCCTACCTCAATCAGTTGTTGATCGAAGATTGTCGTGGGGGAAGGAACGTCGTGGAAGAAGCGTCGCAGAAGGAGGATCGTCGGCGTTGCGGTACATGACGTCGCGTCATCGATCTCCGAGGGTTCGACATTCTTCGTCGCCCTTCGTCGGAGGACGACGTTCTTCGCGTTCTTCGCGTTCTTCGCGAAGGAGGATGAAGATCTTCAAGCCTTAGAGTATTCTCCAAATCCTCTCAACAAGCCACCCCCAGGTAAAACAAGTGTTGGTATTATTTTATTCCTGATGCCAACAATTAGAAATTCAAAGAAAGAATCCAACAATTAATTGAATTAATTGCAACGCTTAAACCGTTCAATTAATAGGGGCGTTTAATATTAAATTAAACGTACGGGTTGACTTTATTTAAAAAGAGGTTTTCGTGGGTGCATTACTTAGGAGGGAAGAAACGGCGGGGCTCGTGCGGGCCCCACCTCACAAATATCCTACCAAGTGGGTAGGATATTTTGGGTTCCACCTTATCCGCTTAACTTGGCTTAAGTGAAATAAAAATAAATTGTTGCACCACTTTTATTTTTATTTCTTAACTTTAACCCCAAAAATTGAAAATCACACCCGAGCAAACGCAACTCCGGAAAAGGTGTTTCTAAGCATTTACCGCCGCTGTGATTCCATCGGTGCCATCAGAATTCGATTCCGAGCACCGGTTCAAAAGTTAGAAAAACCCGCTCGTTCATTCACTGAACGTACTCGAGCCAAACTTCGGAAAATGATTCCAAGCACACCGGGCCTCGGAATCAGGTGTCGTTAGAAACTGCGTTCTTGTAAAATTCCAAATAAAATTAAGAAAAAAAATTTCCTTGAATTTTATGGGTCTTTACAATTCTATTCATTAATTTACTATTTTTCTCAAGAAAACCAAAAATATTGATTCTTGTGACTAAATAAAGTAATAAGTGTGTGTGAGTTTAAACCAAGGGTTCTTACATCATCCATGACTCAAGGAATAGTGTATTTATCTTATAATGTATTTGTACTGTAAATTATTGTATTTTACTATTCAATAAAAATTTAAGTATTTCATAAAAATCCCAAAAATTCACCCTAAACGTTTTTTGATGTGTAGAATTAAAAAATGGACTCCATTTTATAAAAATATTTTTTTGAAAATGTGAAATTTAATTTTTAAATAAATCATTATTTACTTAACAAATATAGATTTTAATTTTAAAACTGATTTTACAACTCTTTCAAAAATTAACTAAGGTATTATTAAATTATTATTAAATCATAGGAAAAAATATTTATTTATAAATATATTTTATGAAAATGTATTTTATTTTAAATCTATTTATTAATTTTAAAATTTTCATTAAATATTTATTATTCACAAAAATACCAACACTTAATTTTTCAATTTTTAAAATATTCATTCTCATTTATAAGGTGCCTAAATTTTATTTGTACTCACATGGGTGAGGTTACTATTCATAAAGATCATATTACTATTCATAATGGTACAATATTATTCATAAGGGTCAAGTTATTATTTACCAAAAATGTAAGTTGATCCTATCAAACTCTAAATATCTTTCTGATCGCAACTGTGTATATCTGTTTTTCAAAATTCAAAACATATAAGTGAAAAAATTATGTACAACGACTAGGTTATAATTGAGTCCTATAAATAAAAAAGTGTTTGTTTCATAGAGACTCAGTGTTTCATGCTTTCTGTATTAAATTTATTTATAAATCCTTGGGGTGTTACATTCTCCCCCTCTTACAAAAATTTCATCCCCGAAATTACCAGAATGTTACCTCATAAAAAATATTTGGATAGTTATTCATAATAATCTCCCGAAGCTCCCGTGTCACCTATTCAATTTTATGATTTTTACAAAGTACCTTTACCAGCGGAGTCATATGATTCCTCCACACCTATTCTTTAGTGTACAGAATCTAGATAGGCTCTTCATAGTATGATACGTCAGGTTCCAATTCAATACGTTTATAAGTGAGTAAATGTGTTGGGTATGACATGTAATTTCTCAACAATGAGACATGGAACATATTTGTATACTTTATAAAGTATAGGCAGCATTACTAAATGATAATCCATAAATCCATTTCTCTCTAGTATTTCAAAATGTCTAATGTACTTGGGGATCGGTTTTCATTTCTTTCCAAATCTTATAACACCCTTCCATGGAGACACTTTCAAGAAAATGTGATCTCCCACTTGAAATTCCAAATCCTTACTTCAATTATCAGTATAGATCTTTTTCCTACTGTGATATGGGTTTTATTATTCTTTACCTTCACTGTTATTTCCTCCACAATCTCTGGGCCCACAAGCTTCCTTTCACCAATTTCATCCCAACAAGTTGGTGTACAACATCTCCTTCCATATAATGCTTTATATGGTGCCATTTTAAAACTTGAATGGAAACTATTATTGTAAGAAAACTCTACCAAAGGTAAATAATGACCCCACATACCTTAAAAATCAAGTGAATATGATCTCAAAACGTCTTCTAAAGTTTGGATCATACTTTATAACTTCCCATCAATTTGAGGGTGATAAGAAATACTCAAATAAAGCTCAGTAAAAAAATATATCTAAAGAATTTTCCAGAATTTTGATGTAAATCGTGGATCATGATCAGACACAATTGAGAGAGGTTCTCCATAAAGTCTTACAACTTCATTTATATTGAGTCGTGTGAGGTTTTCTAGTGTAAAATATTCCCTTATAGTGAGGAAATATGCATATTTGGTAAGTTGATCAACAATTAACCATATCACATCATTCATTCTTAGAGTTTTTGGTAATCTAGTGACAAAACCCATGGCGATGTCATCCCATTTCCATGTAGGAATAAGTATAGGTTTCATAAATCCTCTAGGATGTTGTCTTTTAGCATCCACCTATTGAAAGACAAAATATATTGATACATAATCAGAAATTTCACGCTTCATGGTTTCCCACCAGAAATGTTTCTTAAAATATCTATACATCTTAGTTCTACTAGGGTGTATAGAGAAATTTGAGCTATGGGAATCATTAAATAACTTCCTTTTTGTCTTGGGGATAGAGGGAACACATAACCTCCTTGAAAATTTCAGAATTCCATCCTCATACATGAAGTATGCTAAATTCCCATAATTCACTGCATTGATTTTCTTTTAAAGATTCACATCATCATACTGAGAAATTTTAATTCTTTCCAGTAAATATGGTTTGCAAACAATTTGAAAAAGTATTTATGCTTCCCATCCCTTGATAATTTCCATATCCATCCTTACTAGATCCATGCACACATGGTCCTTATCAGTCCTCATTTTATTCAGAACTCCATGATCCTTCCTATTCAATGTATCTGATACCTTATTATCCTTTCCCGTGTAATAGTGTATTAAAAAATAATAATATTTTAGCAACTCGGACCATCGCCTTTTCCTCACGTTGAATTTTTTTGTGAGAAGATATATTTCAAGATCTTGTGATCCTTATATATCTCACATCTTTCTCCATAGAGATAGTGTCTCCATATCTTCAGAGCAAAGATTACAGCTGCTAACTCAAGACCATGAGTTGGATAGTTCTGTTTATGAGTTTTTAACTACCTTGATTGATAGGAAATAACTCCACCATTCTGCATAACGACACAACCAAATCCTTTCTTTGATGCATTACTATAAATCACAAATCCACCATTTACCAATGGTAAAGTCAATATTGAATAATTCATTTACATTTTCTTCAATTATTTGAAACATTATTCACATTATTTTTTCCATAAAAACTTAACCCATTCACGTGCAATCTTGGTTAATGGGTTAGCTATTTGGGGGAAATTCTGAAAAAAATTCAATAATAACCTACTAAACAAATAAAACTACATACCTCAGTTATGTTCATTTGTGTAGTACATTCCTGTACTACCTTATTCTCTGAAGGATCAACTAAGATTGTATCTTTAGAAAAAATATGACCAATAAAAGAAACTGTTTGAAGTGATAATTCAGACTTGCTAAAATTCCCATATAATTCATTTCTTCTAAGAGTATTCATTATAATACACAAGGGATTATCATGGTATTCATAGATTTTGGAGTATACTAAGGTATCATCAATAAATAGCACAAAAAGTCATTAATATATTCCTTGAACACTCTATTAATTAGATCCATGAAAATAAAGGGTACATTAGTCAGTCCAAAAGACATTATTATAAACTCATAATGACTATACCTAGTTCGAAATGTTGTCTTTGAAATATCTTCCTTCCTCACATGCAACTGATGATATCCATATTGAAGGTAAATCTTCCAAAAATATTAGGCTACATGAAGTTGATTAAATAAATCATCAATCCAAGGAAGAGGATACTTGTTCTTAATCATAATAGCACTGATTTCTCTATAGTCAATGAACAACCTCATGTATATATCTTTCTTCTTGATAAAGAGAACATGGTATCCCCATAGAGAAACACTAGGGTAGATAAATCCTTTATTACTCAATTTATATAGGTTTTTATTTAGTTCTACAAATTACACTATGGCTATTCTATAAGGAGTATTTGATATGGGCCTTAAACCAGGAATTAAATCAATAGAAAAATCAATTTCCCAATCTATAGGATGTTTAGGTATGTCCTTTGGAAACACATAAACATATTCTTGCACAATAGTTACATCCTAAATTTGAATATTTATTTCCTCACCCATATATATTTTTTTCTCTTCCTCCCCAAGAATTTAATTTAGTAGGGCTACAGTGGGTGGATTTAGATAAGAATCAGATGATGAGGTTTCTGTTCTAAACATAAGGGATTCTACATCATTCTTAAAAATCATAACTTCATTCTTCTTGAATTATATTTTTTCATCATAACTTGAATGAAAATTCATAACAAGGATTATATCAAAGTCAATCATGGGTATGATAATAAGTTTAGTATCTAAAGAACATTTATGTATCATAAGGGGGACTGATAATCACATATTTTTTACAATGACACTTCCCTTAAGAGTTTTTATTGATAAATACTTTATTAAATCAAATTGTAAATGTCTAATTTTATTGGAAAAATAGAAAGATATATAAGAATGTGATGATACAGAATCAAATAAAGCATTGAATAAGTTTTAGGAAATGATTAAAGTACCTTCCACTATATTATTAGGAACTTCAACCTCAGCAGTTGTGACCGCATAATATTAGCCTTTCTACCTTGGCCTTATTTTGGGAAAGTTTCCTTAATGCTTAGGAAAATAATTTTCATAATGTACCATCTATTCGCAATTTCATCATTTAACATTGGTAGATTATTTCTTCTCCTTAAAATCACAGGCTTAGTGGCATTTTCCTCCACACTTGCAATAAACACCCATAACCTTTAGGCAAGTACCATGGTGTTTCTTCCCACAATTATCATAGGATAGAAAATCAATTCTTCCATTCTTCCACTTTTCCTTATTTCCTTTTCCAAAGTTTTCAGAAACCCTCTTCTTCTTTTGCATTCCTATAAATTCATAAGACATAGAGAATTATTTTTTTGTCTTGATAGCACATGATACTATATCTTCATATGATGAGAAAATTTGGGAGACTAGTTACCTTCATAGGAACGGTTTTAAAACATAAAAGAATCAATAAATCTTTCTCCTTGGATTAAATATGTAGTCTACAACATGCCTTGCTAACCTTGTGAAGTTAGTTTCATACTTTTCATCATTCTCATTCTATTTTTTCCTCAGATTCAGAAACTTCATTTCCATATCTTCTCACTTTTCACAAGGGAAGTAATTTTCTAAGAATATTTCCTAAAAATCCCTCCATTTCGTATTTTCAATCTCTTTATACTCCTTTTTGTTTTAAATTAAATTAAACCATTGATCAACATCTATGGATATATGATAAGCCTCCATGAAAACCTTATCCCTTTCATTACTTCCCAAAGCAATAATTATATTCTATAAGGAACTTATCCACTACTCTGTTATGAATGGGTTTATAGTTTTATTAAATGATGGAGTTTGTTGTTACATTAAATGGTCTAACATTTCTCCTCTATATTGTGGTTCAGGATGCTCCATACGGGTAAGGTTATTATTCATAACCCAAGTTAGCTATCCTAGTATAGTTATAAGCTGCTCAACGCCAATCTCAACTCTATAACCAACATCATTATCTTGTATAGGAGGAAAATACTTACATGGGATACATGCATTCATTAAGTTTTTATTTCTTTCACTAGGTGCTATTTCTAAATAATGGAATATACTTGATTAGGTCATGAATCATAATGTCTAATCTCAACTAGCAAAATAATTAACATGAATTGAAATCCTATGCATATATAATCTCATAATCATAAATATAGTTTCATTGAGGACATATTTACTTTTAAATCCTTAATAATGGTTTATAAAGAAAATGTGAATTATCCTAATAATATCCCTAGGAGTGTCAAACCAGGTGCACAGTAAGGCCCATTATCGTGTACCAGGTTACCCAAAGTCAAGCTCAGAACACCTTGTCAGAGTTGTTAATCCTAGGTACATTTTTTCCAGAGCCATGTACACTTGTTGTATCGATACAAGAATGTATTTCTAGGAATATCCACATAATATATTCCTAACCAAAATTCTAGTATTTTCTTGTATTCGTATCCTCAAAATCTTCCTTGGGGTTTTGTTCCCTAATCTACGTTTTCTAAATCTAGTTTCCAAGGATTCCACTAAACTTCCTCTGATACCAGCTTTAAAGACCTGGGACCTAGTTTCCCATAGACAATGCCTTATTTTATTACATTGGAATATAAACAAGGAAGTCGTATCCTTAAGGAACGAACAATTTAGTAGCATTTTAAAACCATATACATACATAATTATTACATTACAACATCAAATTAAATACAACATATAAAATTCCTATAAACTTTTAGATCATCCCTGAAAGTCATTCCAAATATACTTCATTGAATCCTAGGGAAAAATAAAACATAATAAAGGGGTGATCTCAGCTGCTCAGTAAGGGTAAGTAATATAGTGGAATCATAAGTAATAAGACATGATGAATAAATAAAAGTACACATTCCATTAAAACATAAACTTGAGAATAGTATAGAAGGATTAAAAGAAGAATAAATAATAACATAATAAAAAATAACCATGGATAATATACTAGTTGAAAAATCACATGGAATATCAGTTACTAGTTTCATAGTGAGGGAATGCATAATTTCGAACATCATAATCATACCATCAAGGCATCGTCCAAGACACTATACATAACAGGTTAAAACCCAAGCTAATTTGTCTCATGATACCTACCGATCCATCGAGGGGATATAGAGGGACACAAAAATCACTTACTAAGTCCAATGAATTCCTCATATGAAAGGGGATAAACATAATCAACATATAAATTCATATTTAAACTAGTATATGAAATGTAAATAATCTTACCCAATCAGAAAACCTAAACACTAACCATTCAGTGTAATATGGATAATGATATAAAGATAGCACACACATAGTCAAACTAATCATAAAAATTTAAATAAAATATGGTAGATGATATCATAAAATATTAATCCCAATTGAACATAATAATCAACGAGAGTGTCGAAATAGATGAAAATACTCTTAAAAAATCATCGTGTGGTTCTTGATATAAATACTCTTTTACTTTGAAAAGAAGAGTTATTTTGAAAAAATATTTATATAAAACTAGAAGTGAACTAAGATAATTTTTTCATAATAAAATGAGAGATTATATAAAAATAAGTTTTTCTTAAAACATATTATATAGTACCCTTGAAAACATGTAAGAATTCGATAAGTTCCCTTGAATCAGACATGCATATTGGGAAGAATTTGAGAAACATCCTTTTAAAACATGTAACTCCCCATAAAATAAAGAAGGATTATGATTGGTACACATATATAGATAATTAAAACAGAATTTAAGAGGAGTACATAATAATAATTAATAATCTCATTGGTGTATAGAGAGAAAAAGATTATCCCTAAAGAAAATGGAGGTTCTGGTAGAAAACCCTTACCTTATGTCCGAATGTGTTCTGCACTTGACCTTAACATCCTAGAAAATCAAATTAAATACATTAATTAATTAATTAAGAAACTTATATTCATATATTTGATTCACTATAGTTTTATTAGGTTCATTTATGTCCTTGTTGACAAGCTATAATATTAAATTCTATTGTTCCAGAGTGTTCGTTTCCTTGATTTCATGATTGGTTTGCTTGATTATAAGTAATGGAATTCATTTAAAATGGGTATAATTCTCCATAATTTGAATTTAATGTTATTAATGAACAAAAATAATTTTAATTGGCGTTATGTATTATTTCCCCCCTAAATTAGGATGAATCATTAGATAACATATTAATGATAATCGTTAAGATTAATTTTAGCAGTTTTTCGATCACAACGAACCAGTTTTGTTCTATTATTTAATATCATGTATATAAAATGATTCCAGAACATTACATAAGATATAATAGATATTTAATAATCTGGTTCAACCATAAAATGGTATCATGGATAGCCTTTAAGATGAAATTTAAGAACGAAAGTTCATCGTCCACGAAGGCTGTAAATCAGCACCTCCCGAATGATGAGTTCATTTTTTAAAATAAAAGAGAAAGTAAGAAGATTGATGATGGATCATACATTAAAATGATATAAATCCAATATATATATGATAATGTATTTATCATTATCATTTGGAAAAAGTAGAAAAGTAAATAATAATAAAATAAAATCAATTGAAATGAAATTAAATGAAATAGGAAGAGAATTTACCTCTTGAATTAACCTCTTTGAGAACCTCCTTAAGGGAAGGGGTTTTGGTATTTTTGAAATAAAAAGAGCCCCTAGGTGTGGGGAGAGACTAGAGAAAAGTATTTTTGTATAACTTTTACAATATTCAAGGCCTAAAGGAGTGAGGATAAGAGGGGATAAGGGAGGGTTTTATAGTGGAGGAGAGGGGTAATTTCTCATTATTCTTTTCATTAATTTATTATTTTTCTCAAGAAAACCAATAGTGTTGATTATTATGACTAAATATAGTAATACATTCATGTGAGTTTGAAACAAGTGTTATTACATCATCCATGATGCAAGTAATAGTGCATTTAACTTATAATGTATTTATATTGTAAATTACTATATTGTACTATTCACTAAAAATTCAAGTATTTTAGAAAAATACAAAAAATTAAACCTAACCATTTTTTGATGTGTAAAATTTAAAAATGGACTCGATTTTATCAAAATAATTTTCTAAATTTATGAAATTTAATTTTTAAATAAAATCGTTATTTACTTGAAAAATTCAGATTTTAAGTTTAAAACTTATTTTACAACTCTTTAAAATATTAAATAATGTCTTATTAAATTATCATAAAATCATAGGAAACAAAATATTTATTTATGGATATATTTTATGAAAATTAATTTTCTTTTAAATTTAATTTTTAATTATAAAATTGTAATTAAATACTTATTATTCACAAAAATACCAACATTTAATTATTAATTTTTAAAATATTATCCCTCATTTATTAGGTGGCTAAATTTTATTTATACTTACATGGATGAGGTTACTATTCATAAGGTTCATATTAATTTTCATAAGGATACATTACTATTCATAAGGGTCATGTTACTATTCACTAAAAATGTAACTTGATCCTATCAGACTCTAAATATCTTACTGATCGCAACCATGTATGTACTTTTTTAAAAATTGAAAACAAAGAAGTGAAAATATTATGTCTAACAGCTAGGTTATAACTAACTCTTATAAATAAAAAAATGCTTATTTTGTTGAGACTCAGTGTTTCATTTATTCTATATTAAATTTATTTGTAAATCCTTAGGGTGTTACAATAATGTCCCAAAGTATCCATCACATTAATAAGGTCATAACATTTCCCCACTATAATTAGAACCTTCAAATGCTATGATGATATTCTTAAATATTGTTCTATGGTCGGATAAAATTCTTTGATGGGACACATATAATGTGATTGTTAAGTTTGAGTACTTTTAAGAAGATGAGATATAGTGACCCAGGATTAACATAAATGGATATTACATCTTTTTAGATGAATATTCAGCACATTGCAAAAATATATACTAGAGGACCATAATAGTTTTGTGTCTTTGGAAACTTGGAAATAAAATCTTTTATCCTGGTGGAAGTTCTTCAACATATCCCATAAAGATCTCCACCTTTAGTACTTTTACCTAAAACCTTTCTTCATAACCCGGGGACAGGAAATATAAAAGGGGTGATATCAAATGCTCAGTAAGGGTAAAAAAGGGAGACATGTAAGAATAAACATGATCATAAGGGTATGAGTATGGGATCATGAAAATAAATGACCATAACCTTCATATCAAATATCATAACAGAGATCGTGGCATAAAGATTAGAATTTAATAAGACATGAATTATAATGAAATAGAGAGAATAAGACATGAAATCATAACATAGGAATAAAACATGGAATATTGGAAACACATAAGAATATAATATGAATTCTATAGTATCCAAGGCATCTCTTCCAAGACCATCTTAGTGGAAGAAGTCCTTTACTGAACTGGGTGAACCCCCATTCTAGCCCTGTATTACTGAACTGAGTGAACCCTCATTCCAACCCTATATTACTTAAATGAGTAAAACCTCGTACTAGCCTTATATTATTGAACCAAGTAAACCTTATTCTATACCTGTATTACTGAACCAGGTAAACCCTGATTCCAGCCTTGTATTACTAAACCAAATAAACCTTTGTTCTATCCCTATATTATTGAACTGAGTAAACCCTCATTCCATCCCTGTATTACCAAACTAAGTAATCCCTCATTATAACCCTATATTATTGAACTGAGTAAACCCTCATTCCAGCCCTATATTACTAAATCGAGTAAACCCTCATTTTACTAAATTGAGTAAACCCTCATTCCAGCCATGTATTATTGAACTGAGTAAACCCTCGTTCCAACCCTGTATTTTTAAACTGAGTAAACCCATGTTCTAGCCCCGTATTATCGGATGAGATATAAATTGTTACCCAATATAATGGAGGGAGATATAGGTCTCACACATCACATAATGAAATAATACATTCATGTACCACAATATCATAAATAAACATATCATAACCCATTAAATGAAATGGGTATCATAAATATGTAAACATATCATAACCTATGAAAAGATATAGGTTTCATAATAATTTCATCATAAACATAACCCTTGAAAAGAAGCAGGTTTCAAAAGCATATGACCCATGAAAGAGAAGGGGTTTCATAAACATATTACCCATGAAAGAGAAATGGGTTTCATAAAGACCATGGAATTAAGCATAATTCATTCATAGAAAAGATATGAATAGAGCCTTTAGATAATTTCCTATAAAGGCATGAGTAACATCAATATATGTCATCTTATATGGGAACTAATTTTGAAATATACTCTAAAAATTTTTCTTGAGGAAAATATTATTTCTTGTTTGAAAAAGGATTTTTAATACATAAAACCATTTGAAAATAATTTTCTTAGAAAATACCTTTAAAAATTATAAATAAGACATTAAATCATTTTGAAAACCTTTTTCCTTGAAAACTTTTAAAATAAGCTTCAAAACATTTTAAAAACATTTTTCTTTGAAAACACTTGAAATTTTTTAAAGAAAGCTTAAAAATGTTTTGAAAACTATTTATTTTAAAATACTTTTAAAACTTATAAATAAATATTGAAAAAGACTTGAAAATCACTTTTCTTGAAAACTTATAAAATAAGATCGAAATTGTTTTGAAAACAATTTCTTTGAAAGCACTTTGAAAACTTGTAAATAAGACCTGAAAACATTTTGAAAATAGTTTTCCAAGAAAACATATAAAATAAGTTTAAAACCATTCTGAAAACAATTTTCCTTGAAAAATTATTTTAATTTTTTTCTTAAAGATTAACCTTTTAATAATTAAAAGGGATATTTGAAGAAATGACGTCTTGTAAATCTTAACATGTCGTATGAGGTCAAAAGAACATTCCTTTTACACAGTAAAAAGAATAGAAAAGTACCTTGTTCAGAAAGTGATAATAAGACTCCATTGAAGAGATTGGTAAAATAAAAAAGGGTAGAAATTTATTTAAAATAATATAGGATAATGGTATAATATTCTTGGAAACCTTTTTTAGAAAACATAGATTTCCGACTGAATATAGGGTAAAGTCGGGATTTTCTAAAAACACTTTCTTAACTATATTTTGTACCAAAGGGTATAAAATGGTACCAATACATGAGTATATCCTGAAATAATAGAGTATAAGGAAAATCATGAATATTATTGAGATATGTATCATAATATTTCATCAAAGGAAGCATAAACATAAATAATCTCGAAAAGAAATGTGATTGTCTCAATAAACTCTTATTACTTGGTATCTTCGGATCATGCTCTACATGTAAGGAAAGAAAATTACATGAATCATATAATATCATGAAAATATTGAGATTCATGATATTTATTTTAAAATGGAAATATATGCACCTCCAAAAAGAGTTTAGGTGTATAAAAAAACACGTGTCTCAAAGAAGGCAAATTGAGACAAAACATTTTTAACGATTTGGTAAGTATTGAAACTTAACCCCCATGAAAGAAGGATCATAAAATGGACATGTGAATACCCATAAATTTAAGTATAAGATACATATAATGCAATCATGGTAAGTACATACACCACAAAAAAGGAAAGAGTGGTGAACATAACATGTATCTCATGAAAAATGAAAGTGAGATGAAATCCCCTTACCTTGTGTCTTGACTCTCTCCATACTCTTACAAGATTACTGTATAATAATTATAATTTTATTATAAATATTTTAAAAAATAATATTCTTATATATATTTCCATATATGGTTTTATTATAACCTTATATTACCCTCTTTTTAACAATCCTATGCTAAAGTTTCACTTTGGGTAATATTCACTTTGTTCTTCGCACATGTCTTAATTTGTTACATATTTGGTCCTTATACTTATATCACGATTAAAGAATATAAAAAATGATATAAATATCAGTTATATATATTATATGTGTATTATGGTAATATATATAATATATAAGTATGGAATGGAATACACCGTTCATGGAGATGGTAAGCCGTACGTACGCATGAATGATGTTTCCATTTTTATTGTTGTATTGAAAGAAATTATGTAAATGACATATGTATATATATGTATGTATATATATATCATTATTAGATTATAATTAATATATAATATATGTCATATAAGTTCATTAAACCCATCCTTAATACATTCCAGGTGGTGTGTGAATGAATCAACACACTTTGAGGGGGCAGTAGTCCACACTTCCTCAAACAAGATTATTATATTAACATCAAATGAAAAGTAAATAGATGTTTGTCAAAAAAGGAATGAAAAGATTAAATACATAGTAAATATAATATATGACATGTATAAATAGAGTGTCTATCATAATGACCACCATGATTGGTGGTAAAGGGGAAATTAACAATAATCATTTCATAAGGCAGTAGTTTTCCATACACAGAAAAAATATGTTCAACATCCATTATATGGAGGCATGTATAATTGTTGGTCATAAACTTTATATAGAAGCATCCTAGTATATGGAGGATATTGGTGTTTTCACACAAAAATGGATCTCCCTCTACCCAAATAAAAAGAGGACACTTGGCCTTGGGCCTTTGGGATATGTAATAGGTCTCCCTATACCAAGATAAAAAGTGGAATTTTCTTTAATAAAAAAATGAGGCTTTAACCACAACCTTTAAAAAAATTTCCTCTAAATAGGGTAAATATTTTTAGTTTTTTCCAAAAGGATTACTTTAGAAGATTTATGCCCAAAATAAGGCTTCAAGGTCGAAGGGAAGATTGTTGGGAGGCTACCGAGTCAGATATTGGATGAAATTAAAAGTTTTTAGAGGTGTGAGGAATGGGTATAGGTGGTGGCCCTTTATACAGAAGGAAAAGGACTCATTTGAAATTTCTAGAAACAAGTTAGGTGTGCACATGTTCTTACCTAACAGAAGTATTACCAAACTAACCAAACTCAATAATGGAAGGTTTATGGATGAGATATGGACAAATAATGGGTTTTGGAGAAGTGTATAGGTAATTTTATCCATTAATTTTAAGGTTTAGTCCATAATTAAACTTAATTTTTCCTTAACTTTTGTGATTAATTTTATTCACTTTTACTAATCATTTTGGTCAAAAATTAACATGGTATTATTAGAATATAATTATTGGACTGAATAAAATGGCGTATTTTGGATTTTTCAAATTCAAATCATAGAAGTTACAAAATTAATATTAGTTCTAATCTCACAGACGGGACAAAATAACATGCTTTTAAATTAGAAAAAAGTTCAAAAGTTTGTTAAGATTTTATATTCATTTTCAAAGTGAAATTGATTATAATTAATTACAATATATTAGTATATTTAGTATTTATCTAAATTAACCTTAAATAATATTTATAATATCATTTATCATTAATAATTAATTAGAAAAAAAGACATTTTTACCTAAAAAGCAGTATTTTTCACTATTCATCAAAAAATGAAGTTTCTCAGAAAAATACCAAAAATTTAGCCCAGGGTAATTTTGACATTCTAAATTAAAAAATGAAGTTTATTTTATAAAATTTAATTTCTAAATGTCTCTAAAATTAATTTTATTATTAAAATAGATTCATTAAAGAAGACACTATTTTTAACATAAAAGTTATTTACCAAAAATATTATCTTTCATTATCAATATGTTGTATTTATATAAATAGATTATAAAAAATATTTGAAAAGTAGTTGTTAATATTTATATAAATAAGTTTAAAATTTAGGTTATAATTAACTCATTTAAAATATATATATATATATAATTATATTTCAAATAAACTCAGTGTTGTATGCATTGTACACCAAGTCGGTGTTGTGTGTAATGCACGCCAAGTTGGTGTTGCGTGTAGTGCAAGAAAAGTAGGCATTTCATTTTAAAGGAATTTTTTACTTAGTGTTTTAATAAATACATATTTATATATATAAAGAACTATTTTTAGTGTCACGTGGAATGAAAAATATCGAAAAGATAAATTAATTCAAAAAAAAATATTTCACAAAATCTTAGGGTGTTACACGAGACTTCTTCTGATGAAGTTTTCAGTTGATAATATCAAATATGAGAGATTATGAGAACATAACTACAAGTAGGAATTATGTATATTTTTGTGTCGTCAGATATTCCTATCTGTGAGTGTGTGTTTTCATCCTTGTAATTTAAGATTATTATTAATGCATATTACATATCGAACGCTTAGATTTATTTCATAAACCATGAAAATACAGTTCATGGTGAAGTTAGATATGTTGGGTGAATCCTGAGTAATGTGTTATTAATTAATAATTTAAGGAAGGTTTTTTTCCTTTCCATATTTATGGAGGTTTATATATAATCCCTTTGATCGGAATATAACCATCACATTAAATTCCATGGACATGGTGTAATGAAAAGTTTATTTTAGATAGTCAAATAAAGATGTATCGATCATATAGGTTGATAACATAGATTTTCAACCTGATTTATGATATATTGATAAAAATTTATTATATTACATAGTGATTGTTTTAATATGGTTTTTGACTTTGTGACATTAAGTTATTTCTCTTGGGTTCCTTGACCCATTGCTAGATAGTAATCTTGGAATTTCGGTGTACCTGCCTAATTCAAATGATAAATAATCCTAAAGGGGAACACTCTAAGTGTTTTTATTGATCTCAATTAAGTTATATTTAAATTTAATTAATGAAATAAATATTATTCTCATGACAAAGGAATAATTTTATTCTCGTTTTATTGATCACATAAATTTAAAAAATATTTATTCATTGGATTGTGAATGAAATATATTTATTTATTTTATTGAAATTTTAATAAATATTTATTCAATGGTTTATAGATAAAAATATTTATTTATGAATAACATGTTTTTTAAAGTATTTAATAAATTTCTAGGAGGATGAACAGACCAATACTATGTCCATTGATAAATATTAATTTTCTAGCTAGTAAAATTATATTTATCATTACAAAAGTTAGAAAATGACATAAAATAGTAATTATAATGTTATTATTATATGGAACGCGGTTTTTTAAAACTTATTATATTATTTAAGGGGTGGTATTAAATTAAATAATATTTTAACCTAAACCATATCTTTATAAATAGATGGTTATGTCTATTATGTAGGGTTAATAAAAAATTGAAGATAGAGAATCGTTTCTCACAACATACTTTTCTCTCTCTCTCTCTTGAATTATTCCTCTCATATTCTCAAGAATGAGAATAAAACCTTCAAAACTTATGGTTCTTGAAATGATCTACACAAACACCACATAATAATTGATTCACCAAGTTAGAACTTAGAAGTCAATTGGTGTCACTCTAAGATCAAAGCAGCATGTGTGGATCACTACTATAGGGATTCTATACTTAGATCCTTCTATCACAATGAAGGTAATTGGATAAGGGTTTTCAAAATATCAACATCATTATCATAGATAGTTTCTATTATGAGATAACCATTTATCATGATATAAAATAAATTAATTATAAATTTAACATGGAAAGATCCTCTATTGGGGTTTTGGGAAACTCTAAGTGTGACACCCATTTTTTCAAGTCTTATCTTATGTTTCGGTTCATTAGGAATCTAGTTCCTTCTATAGAGTTTCGAGTGTGATGGGGGTTCAATTTTTAAGTGTTTATTTGTCTCTTTTTTCTCCTATGTATATCCTTTAGTTTTTTGGTAGTTTTTGGAGAAAATATAGAAATTTTGACTAGGCAGTGACCTGCGCACAGTCGGAAAATAGTTTGTTAAACCGTGCAATCAAACCTAAGTAATCGTGTGATAGGTTGTGGGTTCAGGTAGAACCTACAACACGGTCTAGGCATGGTATGCGAAACCTTGTGGGTTGGCTGTGAGGTTTATCTCTTCATAGGTTGTGGATATTACATAGTTTGGTAAACCGTACAGACAAATCGTGTGAATTGCCCAGATCTTAAATTTTGGGATTCTTCAAGTTTACCCATTTTAGGATTTTAAACCAAATCCACCCAATCCTCCCTATCCCAGTTCATGTGACCCTAAGGGTATCTCCCCTTACTTCCCAATCCATATCCTCCTTCCTTGGGTGTGGATCTAAGGATTTATTCATGGTTTTGGCTAGATCTTCAAGGTATTTCTCCTCCTATAATCTCCCTCTTCCTTTTCCTTTTCTTCTTGAGTTTCTCTTCTACCTAGTCATGTCGGCCTAGGGTTTGATTTTACCTTATTTTATGATTGGGGGTTTTGTTATTTTAGGTTCCCTCTTCATAGATCCAGGGTTTTGTAACCCTCATGAAGTGATCTTGGGTGTGCGTTGTTGATGCACCATAGATTCAAGGTAGGTTTCCCATGAACATGCCTTTATAAGTTAAGAAACTTTAATTTCATGCTTTTATCACCTTTTTTACATTCCAAATATTATTATATTATCCTTGGATAAGTTTTTTGGTGTGAAAAATGGTGGTTTGTGCTTTGTTTTGTGATAAATAGTGTTGTTTTGTTATCAATGTGCACACCTAGTATTTGATAAAATGCTCTGTTAGCTTTCGCACATGGTTTTTGATATTTGAAAATTGTTTTGGAAATGTAAATTAATTTATGGCATGTGAAATTATGATTTGGGTTCCTTGTATGGGTTCCCAAAGTGGTTCTGGATTTAAAAAGGGGATTGTGCATTGGATTTCAATGTGGTTTTGCATGTGATGGCGTTTAATGGCCCATTTAGCATTTTTATAAAAATAAGTTTGCCTTGAAAATGTGATGTGAGTGTTTTAAGGGGATTTTGTAAATTATTTTGAAATGTAAAATGGTGTGTCTACACTATTTATGAAAGGTGGATTTGTTTCCTTGATAAGTGTTGGTTTTGTGGAAAATGATTAAAGGCATGTTTAGCAAACTTATGAAAATAGTAAAAGTATTTATTATGAAAACATCCATTGGAAGATCCTCATGCCTTGTCCATATTTAATGGATGGGATTTCCTCACTATGTAATCCTCATGATCCATTATTAGAGATCCTCAATACGAACTCCTTGTGTTATATTTGTTCTATGGCATGAGATCTGTCCATGGAGTGACTCGAGGTGAGGCCTATTGTTAGATTATTATTATTAAATACTTATGATTGGATGCTCAGATAGAATCAGTTGGCTCACACCTTTAGATATGAGACATGGTAACCAGTAATAGTAAGAGAATTTTTTGAGAATTATTTCTACACTTTCTAGTTTATGCACTGGCCAGTGGCCCATAGTATGTGGATATATTTGGGTTTATTACTATGGGATTTCACCCTCGGTCTGTACTAAGTTAGGGTGACCATGAGTGTTAAGGAGTTTCTTATTTCATCATGTGTGGAATGATTCTGAGGATGGGTCTCATGTATTAGTATGTTCTAGATTATTCAAGATCTCCTAGGTTAAACCATGTTTGTTAGCACTTAGCTATTTGTAGTAATGATTGAGATAATTTTATATTTATTTCCATTTCCATATTATGTGTCTGTGATAGTTCTATCTTGTGTAGTATTTTCTTGGAAAGTGATGTATGGGTTTCTAAAGGTTTATAAATAAGGTTTTCAAATTAAAATTGTTTTATACTCTCCTTTTCTCTTTTAAAATGAAAAAATCACTTTCCCCTTCAAATGTTAATGTATCACTATTGACAACAAACCTAGTTTTGAAATGAAGTAGGGAAATGGACCATAGTTTGTTTTTAAGTAAAATGTGTATAAAAGCTTACTTTTATAAATTGTATTTTAAAATTTAAGTTTATATTTATTTTATTTTAAAGGAAGTGAATTGGGAATAGAATATCACGCTAGCCTACTGAATTTTAATATCACACCCATAGTTATTTTCTATTTTTATCCCTTGTGAAAGCTTAGCTTGAGTTCAATTTCCTTGGGAGATGAGTGATCATTATGTTGGAGAGTGACGCATGAGGTCACATAGAGTTAGTGTGGTTATCTAGTTTTTTTGGTTTATTTGTATAGTTGTTTTATCATTCAGTTTCTTGTATAAAATATGTCCTGATTAATTTTATTTATACATTGGACTGATTTTTTCATCTTTCCTCTATTTAGTTCATTTATTATTTATTGGTATAAATCATTCTCTTGTGTACTCTATTGATGTCCGACACTAGTTTCCAGCTAGTGGGGATCAGGAACGCCCCTTGGGACATGCCATAGATCGGCTTAGGTGACCAGTTCAGGGTTGAACCAGGTTAGTTACTAACAAAATGGTATCAGAGTAGGTTGTCACTTTAGAGGAACTTGCTTATAAGAGCACACTTTGTTACTTGGGGATGTAAAGGTAGATGGATTAGGATTTTTGGGACTCAAGGGGAAGGTGTGGGAGGAGTGTCACGAACTCTTGCTCATTCTGATCCTCAGGTTTCCATGGGAAGTCCAGTTTTGTTAGTTTCTTTGATTTTTAAGGATTATTTGGTGATTGGGGTATAAAAAGGGGAGTTTCTATAATGGTCTCCATGAGGTCGTAGGGCTTAGAAAGCCATGTGGAGCTGGAAGAATGGTCCTAGAAGGCTCTCTATGTTGGTTGTGTGTTTGGTATATGGATTCCAATCATATGGAAAAGTCGCTCACCAAAACTAGTTCCCCCTTATGAGTTGTTTTAAGTGTTCTTTGAATTATGAAAATTGTTTTGAAAAACACTTATGTTGGAATTCTGAAAATGGGGTTTTAATGGTAATAGTTGTATTTTAGAAAGTGGGAAAAAGAGATTCTTATAATTAACCTTGTGGAAGGCCTTAGAAAATTGAGTTTTTATAAAATGACCTCTCGAGGGTAAAATTTAAATGATGTAATGAAATTGGGATTTTATAAATAAGACTTGGAGTTTATGGAAAATGGATGTTTGTTTTGGAGATTTTTTTCAAATGGGAAGGAGTGAGTTTTTAACCAAATGGTTATTGATGAAATGAGATCTGTTTAATTACTGGAAATATGTTTTTAATGAAATGAAAAGTATTTTTGATGGAAATCTATGTGGGTTTTTTGGAACATGGTAAAATAGTTTCATGTGTGGAATCTAAAAATGGATTTTGACATGGTTATTAGTGTTCCTTACTAAGGTTCAGGATTTTTGAATTAGGTTGAATGATTTTTTTTAGAAAATGAGGATGTTTTATTTTATCCTTGGTGTCCTCATGGGTGATCACATGCATGGTGGTATATGGGAATGTGGATGGATGCCCAGTATAGAATGGTGGAATGGTTCCCAGGGTGGCACAAAAACATGAATGTGAATGAGACTCTAAGGAATACCAATAGTGAGTGTTCAACCCATCGAGTTTGTTTTAAAAAATGTTTTCAAAAGGAATGTTTTTATGATTAATAGTGGATTATTTTCTTATGTTCAATTTTTGTTATCTATGAGGTGTTTTTCTGGAGGTTTTTTGTTATTGATTTGGCATTGATTTATTTATTGGATTTCCTTTTTTTTCAGAAGTTTCCCCTATGGAGATTAAATGAGTGATTGTAGTGTCCTACGAGTGATTCCCCATTAGAAGGATTTCTATTTGATAAACCTAGGGATTTGGTGCTTGAGTTTCTAAAGCTAAATATACCTCTCTTTTATTGAAAAAATGGATTCTCTCAAAGAAGAAGAGTGTATGTGAAAGATTGAAAGTAAATTTAGCCTCATTGAGTTTCCCGAGTTGTTGAACGTCAGGTTTGAGACCTTTATACTTGAATTTTCACCGTGGAAGTGGTGGAAGCCGGTGTCTTAGAAAAAGCCCCATAAAGATCTTACTTGGGAGTTCTTCAAGGCTTTGTTCATCAGTAAATATTTTTCTAAGAAAGAAGGGGTGAAAAAGGGGATGGAAATGTGTTTTTTGAAATAGAGTGATGTAACAGTGTTGGAGTATTTCTATTATTTTTTGGACCCAGTTCTTTACCTTATAGAGTATGTTGTGAATGATTCCATGAAGGCTTGATGTTTTGAGTTTGGGCTTCATACCGACATGCATTTGAAGGTTTCAGAGTTCAATATAACTTCTTTTTTTGATGTGGTGAGGCAATATTTCTATGTTGAAGCTGTGATGGAGGGAGTGTTAAAGGTATTCCTCCCTCCTTCAATATCGAGAATTAATGGGTAGAATTCTAATATGGGGATGAGAAAGTGGCAGAAAGTTGATAGAGTGGGTAGGGGAATAGAAATGCCCCAGGATCTTTCATCAATATCTTTTGAGCTTGAGATCTTAGTGTGTTATCAGTGTGGAATGCCAGGATACAAGAAGCCTTATTTCCTAGTACTCAAAAACTCTACCATTCTTGTGGACACATGGGTCACTTGCAGCGGTTTTTTTGAGGCGTTTCTAGAAAGAATCATGGTGCCAAATCTCAAAAGTGATGTATGGTTAGGAACTCATTTAAAGTTATTTGTTGTGAGTGTCAACCTAGCTGTACGGGTTCTTTTTTTATAGCAGTTGTGTTGGTGGTGTTTAGTGTTTGATATGTAAGGGATGTTTCAAGACTTTTGATAAAGTTCTGTTTTCAATGGAAGTGTGATTTTCATTTCCAAAATTTTGGTTTTTCTTTTTATCTAATTGGGCGAACCATTTTATTGGTTGGGGTTATCAATTCCTAACTATGACAAAATAGATGCTTCAACCATTAGAGCTCCAACAATAGGGTATAGAGTGAAGCCGGCGTGTAGTCAGGAATCCTAGGGGTTTAAGGAGTTTGGCTAAGTTTGTGTCTTTACCATTGTAGTGAGGCAGTTCTAGTTTTTTTATTGCGGTTTCTTTTCACTGTGAATTTCCTCTTGTAACAAAGAGTATGGTGGAATTACCCATCACACAGTGTCTATAGTTATGCCTTCCTGGATGCGAGTTTCTGATCAGTGTTCTTGTGTGGACCGCCCATGTGAATTGGGTGCGGTCTTGTATTTTATCCATCCATAGGTGAAGAGTGGTGGGAGGTTATTGGCTGTGGTTTTAGTGGTCCAATCATTGGGCCCCTTCCCTCCACTCCCTATGTGGTGGGGGTTTTTGGTCTATGTGAGAAGTGGTGGCTCAATTATTATCCCCTCTATTCAGGAGTGGTTGGTTTAAATGCTCTTATTTAATTCTTATTATCCTTTTTTGTTAAACCATTTTGAAAGAGTTTTGGTTGTCCCTTGTGGGAAAGGTAAGGTTTTTACCATGTTCAATTCTCATTTGGTTAGTGTTAGTTGGTTCCTAATGGCGGGGAGATCCACTACGGGTCTCTTCGAGTTTCTCTTAAGGGGTTTTTTGATTCTAATTGTTTTCTAATGGTGGGGAGTCCATTTCATCCTCCCTTGAATTCATGGGGATTTTTATATGCTCTTAAATTTGGGTGAGCATTGGGATTCATGGGAGGAATCCCAACGGTCTTGTTTGAGGCATGGCTGTGCATATGGTGGCTTCATCTTTCTCATTGATTCTCGGGATGTGGTTTTGGGTTGTTATCCTATTTAGGGAAAGAGGAATAAGTTCATTTGGAAGTGGATGAAATTTCCTTGGATTAAGGGGTTGAATTTTGTGGATATGGAATCCTTAGTCATTGATCGATCAACTAGAGTTTGTTTTGGGTTTTTGGGGGTAGAAAGCGTTAATGGTGGGGTGAATTTTCACACCCAATTTTTCAAGTCTTGTCTTATGTTTTGGTTCATTAGGAATCTTGGTCCTTCTCTCGAGTTCTAGGTGTGAAGGGGGTTAAATTTTGAATTGTTTCTTTGTCTTATTTTTTTCCCATGGAATTACTTCAGTTTGTTTGGGAGTTTTTTGAGAAAGTCTGAACATTTTGGCATGGCACTGACCTGTGCATGGTAGGCGCATGGTTTAGTGAACCGTGCGGCCAAAACCAAGCAACCATATGACAGGTGGTGGGTTCGGAAAGAACCTAACGAATGGTCTAAACATAGTGTGTGAAATAGTCCTGGTTGGCCATGATGTCAATCTATTTGTGGGAAGTGTCTACTCCATGGTTACTGCACGGTTTGGTAAACCGTGTGGACAAACTGTACAAGTTTCCCAGATCTTAAATTTTGGGATTTTCCAAGTTTACCCCTTTTGTGATTTTAACCCAAATCCTCCCAATCCTTCCTCTCCTTGTTCGTGCGACCCTAAGGGTCTCTCCCCTTTCTTACCAAGACATATCTTCCTTCTACGGGTGTGGATATAAGAATATTTTCAAGGGTTTGTCTAGATATTTAAGGTATTTATCCTCCTCTCATCTTCCTCTTCCTTCTCATTCCTTTTCTTCTAGAGTTTCTCTTCTCCCCTGGTGATGTTGACCTTGGGTTTGGTTTTAACTTATTTTATGATTGGGGGTTTTGTTCTTTTAGGGTCCCTCTTCATAGATATAGGGTTTTGGAACCCTCATGGAGTGATCTTGGGCATGTGTTGTTGATAGTCCATGGATTCAAGGTAGGTTTCCCATGCAATTGCCTTTATAATTTAATAAACTTTGATTTCATAATTTTCAAACCTTATTTACATTCCAAATATTATTTTATGATACTTGGATAAGTTGTTTTGTGTGAAAAATGGTGGTTTGTGCTTTGTTTTATCATAAATAGTGTTGTCTTTTCATCAATGTGCACACCTAGTGTTTGATAAAATGTCCTATTAGCTTTTACACATGGTTTGTGATATTTTAAAAAAGTTTTGGAAATATAAATGAATTTATGGAATGTTAAATGAATATTTGGGTTCCTTGTATTTTTTCCTAAAGTGGTTTTGGTTTTAAAAATGGGTTTTTACATTATATTTCAGTGTGGTTTTTCATCTGATGAAGGTTAATGGCCCATTTTTCATTTTCATAAAAATAGTTTTTCCTTGAAAATGTGATGTGTAAAGACCTGGATTTTTCCATGTAATTTATTTTAATTATATGGAAATATTAAGAGCCCATGAAAATTGACGGTGCATGATTCTGAGACCCAGTGTTCCCGAAATGAATTTCTGAACTTTTTTTAGGTACGTTAAGTAAACGCGTGAGTGGAGTTTTATAACTTTTGAACTAGTGCTCACAATTTAAATCTGAGGACACTATTGAACTTATAGCACTGATATTCGCTTAAGGATACCTTCTCCTCGAGCGCAGCAGGTCAAGGGTGGAAATTAGTTTTCGAACTTTTCATAGGAGAAAATAAAATAAACATGCTTTATTTTATTTTGGAAATTGAAACCTCTCATTTTGAATTTGGTGGTGGGGACCACCCGAACCCCTCTTAATATGAAGTCAACCCTTGGAATTCCCCCTAGTTGATGTGAAAAATTCAATTTAATTAATGTGACAATATTAATTAAATTAATAAACTTAATTTATTAAGTTGGATCCTCACCTTTCTTGAGGTTGGAAAATCCATTGGCCAAAGAGGAGGGTTTTGGGAGAGCTTGGGGAGAGCTCTTGGAGGATCATCTTCCAATGAAGAACCACCCCCAACGAATAATGAGGATGACACACAAGCCTGGATTGGAGAAGTGTTGTGGGAGTGAAAAACTCCGGCGTCCCCTTCACCGATATCATATCCTTCCTCGCGACATCTCTAATGAACATTAAGGTAGGAGTTTGCTTATGTTTTCTTCATGGTTTTTAGTTAATTTGTTTCTCCTGAACCACCTCCTACCAATTTAATGTGGAGGGTGCGGGACACAAAAACACAGATCGATCCATCCGAAAATCTTTTGACCTGTTCTTCACAGGCGGCCGCCGGCATACCAGCCGACATTGATGATGGAAGCAACGCAACCATGCTGCTTAAGGAGGCCACGACTCGACAGCCACGACAGAAGAAGGTAGCGGCTGACACTCACTGACCGCATGGAACCGGGGTAACGCGCGTCCACACCACCGGTAGCGAAGGAGACCACGTCCTATCAGCCATGACGGTGGGAGGATGACGGTCGGCAACCGGCCGACTGCATGAAGGCGGGGCGGCGCGCATCTGCGCCACCGGTAGATGAGAAGGCTATGACCTGTCGGCCGCGGTGGCTGACAACCGGCTGATCGCAAGAGGAGAAGTATGCATCTGCGCCACTAGAAGGGAGGGCCTACCATTCTAGCCTGTCGTGTCGCACAGAGTAGGACCCGCTCCGGAAGGTCCCACATTCCAACAGGTAGCAGAACATGGCATCGCTGGGTTGGCCAAACTGAATGGTCCAACGGACCACTCGGAAAACCAGGGGGCGCCTCCCCCCCGGGTGTCAGATAGGGATGAACCAGGACTATAGGCCACCCGACCGTGGGCTGCACCATGGGCCGTGCCCAGCGAGCTGGACTAGGCTGACCCCTTCGTGGGCTGGGCCGGACGACAACACAGCGAGCCGGGCCCAGGCCAATCTAGACCGAATTTCACCTTTTTGGCCATAACTTTTGATCTGGGAATCCATTTGATGAACCATCTATGGTGAAATAATCCTTGGATTGAGAAAGTCCTTTTGGTATACTCTACTTGAGTTTTAGAATAAAGTTGGAGTACGACCGGGTTGGATCGAACCCGAATCCAACTGAGCCCTCAGAATGGAAACACTAATAACTTACTGACTGGGAATCCGATTGATGCGCCGTCTATTGCGTTGGGTCCCTTATGACGTGAAAGACCTTTTAGATACTTCATCGTGGAATTTAGTGTCAGTTGAGGTTTGAATGATGGTTTGATGAGTGGTTCTCCCAAACTTTCTTTTAGCGGGAATCCAGTGGCTGGCAGTGATGCATAGGTTGGAGATAGATCATACGGAGGTTAGTACTGAGCGATCATGTGTGGGTCATCAACGATCCTGTGTGGGTCAGATCCTGTGCGGGTTATCACTCAGCAATCCTGTGTGGGTCAGCACATACCAATCCTGTGTGGGTCAGATCCTCTGTGGGTCTGCACTCAGCGATCCTGTGTGGGTCAGCACATACCGATCCTATGTGGGTCATTGCAAGGGTTAGTACCTATCAATCATGTGTGGGTCAGAATTCATATAATCAATAGTAGTACCTCTTGATAGAATAAGATGACCAAGCTTCGCGACTGATCATCTGTACTTCTATACTTCACTAATACCTGTGTGAGCTAAGTCTTTACATTTGTGGTATTCTTTTGTGTGGTGTAACTTTGTGGTACTTACCTTTGTGGTGTTAACTTCATGGTATTCTTTCCTTCGTGGAACAGTTGAGCTTTGGGCTAATGAGTTGGGCCTTGTGTTTCCTCGTGGATGAGATGGGTATACTTGATAACTTAGGTATATGTATGGGAATATACCTATGTAGGGTTGAATGTTGTTTCCATGCTTTGTGGTTTAATCTTTGTGGATTTTGAGAGACCTTTAGGGGTCTCGGGGTCCCTACTGAGTATTGTTATACTCACCCCTACATGATCTATGCCCGCACCTTATTTTGCCTTATGTAGACAATGGGAAACATTGACTGAGGATAGGGGTACCAGGACTGGAGGCTACTCAAAGGTGGACCTTAGACAAGGCATATGGAAGAGACGACCGTTTGAGAGATGTACCTAACCTTCAAGTAGGATCCTTGGTGCGTGTTTGTAGGATTAGTTTTTCATTTTTACTTGTACTTTTCAGTTTTACTTGTACTTTCCAATTGGGCTTGTATTTCGGCCCGCTTTACTTACTGTACTCACTCTCTTTACTATATTGTTTACTTTGTGCTTATATCTTTCTGAGTGCTTGGTTGTGTGAGATTACAGGTTATAATGGAAATGTATTCCTAGTTTTAGGGATATTCCTTTCTGATGCTAGTTGCCAGCCCCTGACCTATGGAAGGAGAGCTTGGGGTAGTCACGACACGGGCCCCGGGGGACGGGTCGTGACAAATTGGTATCAGAGGAGTTCAGTTCTACCGAAGAACTTGGACTCTGATATTTTTATTTGGAAATAGTGTTAAGTGTGATGAGTGTGTTTTTCAGTTTGGGGAATCCAATATTGGCGTGGCGGCTAGTGTATCTATACAACAGGACCCTGGATTTTGATTTCCAACTCAGCGCATGAAAGTACTGATTGCGTGTGTGTTTTTGAAAAGTTTTCTTTGTGATATCTTTGGGTCAGCTCACCAGGTATAACTTATTAATCGTGGAACACCTATTTCTTTCAGGATTCCTCCATACAGATAGCCAACCAGGGTTCCAGGTAGAGTGCATGATGACAACCCACTGAGCGATGAGGCTTCGGTTCAGGGCCCCCTTACGGTAGTTGTACCATCAGGTGGTGTACCAGCATCAGCACTACCCATTGGGAAATTAATTCCACCAGCCCCATCAGCAGAGGGTGAACGCCGCTTGAGCGCATTTCAAAAGTTCTAGTGCTAGAGGTCACTAAGTTTCTAGGGAGAGACGGATCCATAGGCAGCTGAGGATTGGCTGGTGGCCGTGGTTAGAGTTTTCCAACTGGTAGGGACACCAGCTGGTCTTATGGAGATCCTTTCCACTGGTCTTCTTTAGGCAGCAGCAGGCAGATGGTGGAGGTTGATGCTCCAGGTTCATAATGAGGTGGCTCTCTTCTAGGAAGACTTTGAGAGCCTTTTTAGGGAATATTTTGTCCCAGTGACCCTATGCTCAGTGAGTATATAGGAGCTTCTCCACTTGTAGTAGGGTAGCATGACTGTAGCTCAGTATTCGGCGAGGTTCACCGACCTCTCGCGCTACTCCACTGACATGGTGCGGGATCCTTTATTTAGGACCCAGACCTTTGAGCAGGGGCTCAGAAGGGATATTAGAGCTCCAATGGTTTCTCTCAGAATCCCGATGTAGGAGGGGGTGTTAGAGCGAGCACTCTTAGTGGAGAGCTTCCTTGTTGAGTAGTCACCGACAGCGAGACCCACCACCAGACGACACGTAGCAGAGTCAACGGTAGCTGGAAGTAGAAAGATAACACAGAGGTCCAAGAGAACCAAACCTATAGGTAGACGAATTCAGGATAAAGGTTCGGTGGTGTGGGGATCTCGAGATAGAGTATGATAGGTGAGGGACAAGCAGTGTTGCTTGTGCGGCAGGCAGGGTCACATGGTTTATGACTACCCGAACCACTGTACTGTAACGTCCCAGATTCGAGTGCCACACCAAGGGTGCCCCAAAACCTGTTGGTCACATAATCTCAAGTGCATTTCCCCAAACGCTAGATTCTTCCAACTAGTAGCGAGATCCTAGGTCTGATAGTGGGGAAACTATTCCCTCATTTGTCAAAGTGTAGAGCAGTGGAGAAAATACAAACATACCAAAATCAGAAGCAGTAAAAAATACCAAGATAAAATGGACAATAGTACAGAAGTAAAATATGAAAACAATGAAATATATGATGATGCAATATGTCCCTAAGTCTAAGAAAGTAGTTAAAATAGGATACGCTGCAATATAAAACAATACAACACACGATACAAGTATAGCAAAGAAAAACAAAATAGTGCAGCAGGAACTTAGCAGCATTATAAGCCTAAGATAGGTCCCATGTTCTCCCACTCCTCTATAATAATAAAGTACTTGTATAGGTACTATTTAACTTATCAAAACCTGCAGCGATATAATCTATTTGGTCCTAATACATGACCCAAATAGGTTGTGAGAAATAAATCCTAGTAGGCAACCACCAAAGGACCATTCCAAACTGTAAGTGAATATGTGAAACAACAGTGTGCAGTAATGAAATGTAGTAAAGTAAGAAGTACTCAAAAGTAGCTACTCCTACCAATTCCATTACCATTTAATTATTATTTAAACAATTCCAAGCTTGTGCTTTATCTTGGAAAGTACAACCTAAGAAATCACCAAAGTGAATATTTAGAGTAAACATTATCCTCAGATGAAAGAACCACTACCCTCGGGCTAAAAAAATATTTCCCTCAGGCTAAACATAACCTTTCCCTCAGGATAATCAGAACCTTTCCCTTAGGCTTTTCCCTCAGGCTAAATAGAAACAAAACCCTCAGGTGATTTCCCTCAGGCATAACGAATATTGCCCTCAGGCATACGAGATATTGCCCTCAGGCACGGAAGCTACTGCCCTCAGTCATATGAAACATTTCCCTTAGGCTAAACAAAACTTTCCCTCAGGCTAAAAAAATCTTGCCCTCAGGCTAAACAAATCTTTCCCTCAGGCTAGACAAACCTTTCCCTTAGGCTAAAAAAACCTTGACCTTAGGCTAAACAAGCCATGCCCTCAGGCTAAACAAACCTTTTCCTCAGGATAAACAAACAAAAGAAAGTAACCAGGCCTAGCCCAAATCATAAGCAATAATTTCACATATGTTTCCTCTCAAGAAAACTCAAAGCATGTTATAATCCTGACATACCCTTGGGTATCCTGGACAAACAGTTAAACAAGGGAAACACACCCACGAGGTGGACCTAGATCAAAGCAGTGATCCCAAAAATAGTTTATACATAATCAAAATATTACCTATGCAATTCTAGGTATTCAATCAGTCAAGGCCTTAGCCATACGACACCCCAAACATGGGTGCCTAGCACAACGGTACCCAAAAACAACTCAAAAGTTGGAAATAAACACCAAACCACCTACCTCGATCTCCTCTGATCGATATACGTGAAAGGAACCTCCCAAATTAAATGAGAACGATGTAGATCTGGGATAAAAATTTACCCGTTCAAACTCAAATAACTTCCCTTCGAGAAATAATTGGAAGGAAAGACTCAAGGACAGGGAAAGCCTTACCCGTACGGTTCAAACGAGATCATCGGTAGAAGAATCAGAATCTCGGTGAGCATTTAGGAGCTCCTCCGACCCTCGACCTCCTCTCCCAGGCTCCTAATGAGTTTTTTTCCTCCTCTGATGAATAAGGAGGCTACTACCTATTTTTAATGAAAAAACATAACTACACGGTGTGTACTTTCCATTTTTTAACTATTCCTCTGGTGGCCACTTTCCACTGCCTCACTGTTCATCAACCGACTTGGTTACACGACGTGTATTTCTAAGTACATGGTGTGTACTTTCGTTCCACTGGAGGTTACTCCCACCGCCTTACTGTTCACCTGCTGACTCATTACATAGCATGTATATACTAAGTACATGATGTGTAGTCAGTTTTTACACCCTACATCGCCGATAGGCCTACATTCCCTGTATACTCATCCCACACGGCCAAAGTACATGGCGTGTACCCACAAATTTTGGGATTTTCCCCATTTTCCTTATTTTCTCAAAAACATTAAAGGAAAAGAAAAAGAAGAAACATGTACCTAAAGTATAAGAACTAGGTTCTTACAAAATTACCCCTTATAGAAATTCATCCCTGAATTTACCTTCCAAGGGTGGTGAAGATAATGCTGAGAACAACTCTGGCCACTAAGCACGTACGTCGGTCTCCCGCTCCTAGGTTTCGTCCTGCACTCGACCAAGCTGCCATAGCACCCGTACGAGAGGAACTGACCGGACTCAGAGAACCTTTGTGCTCCTATCAACAATACGAATCAGATGATCCTCAAAGGATGCATCGGACTAAAGTTCAACCTCTTCAGGCTGAAAAACGTGAGATGAGTCTGAGTGATAACGGTGCAGCTGAGATACGTGGAAGATGTCGTGCATGGACCAGTACCTCTGTGGTAACTACAACTGATAGGCAACTAGACCGACTCTCTCAAGAATCTCAAATGACCCCACATACCTTGGTGAAAGTTTAACCTGTCTTATGATCCGCCTGCGTCCCAACCTCAGTGAAACATGCAAGAAAACATGATCCCCAACCACGAACTCCAAGGGTTGTCTGTGGCGATCAGCCTAATATTTCTGACGAGACTGTGCAGTAGCCATCCACTTCTGAATCAACCGGACCCGCTCTAAAGTATCCTGCACAAGACGTGGTCCCAGTAAAGCTTCCTCACCTGCCTCTAACCAGCACAAGGGTGATAGGAATGACCTACCATATAAATCCTTGTAAGGTGACATCTCAATAGTTTCATAAAAACTATTATTGTAGGAAAACTCGACCAAGGGTATGTTCTTATCCCAAGATCCCACAAAGTCCAGGACGCATGAATGAAACATGTCCTCAAGCCCCTTTATTGTATACTCTGACAGACCATCGATCTGAGGGTGGTAAGCTGTGCTCAGAAGCACCTGTGTACCCAGTGCCCTCTGATTACTCTACTAGAAACATGATGTAAAATGGGCATCCCTAACTGAAATTATAGAATGAGGGACCCCATGAAGACATACCATCTCTTGGATATAAAAATTCCCAATCTCTTCAACACTAAAGGTCTCCTTGATCGTCCAAAAGTGAGCTACCTTATTAAGTCTGTCCACAACAACCCACATGACATCACTGCTAGGTGACCTTGGCAACCCAGTCACGAAATCCACCGCGACATCATCCCATTTCCACTCTAGAATGGGTAAATGTTGTAACAGTCTAGCTAGACTCTGATGCTCCACCTTCACCTGTTAACAGGTGGAACATCTCATAACAAAACCAACTACCTCTCTTTTCATACCTAGCCACCAATACCGACGTTTCAAGTCACGGTACATTTTGGTTACTCCAGGATGCACTGCCCAAGATGAACCATGAAATTCCCACATCAAATTTACATATATACCCCCTAGAACCCACACTTGTCTATGGATACCTAGTATCTAATCATCACCTACCATCCAACCGGGAGGAGGGTCCTCACTTGCCACCGACTCCTATAGAACTAGGCCTTCTGAGTCTGATAGCTGTCTCATCCTCACTCTATCCAGGAGGGTAGAACTCACAGCTAAGGATAAAATATAGGTTCACCCATGACTATCATGCACCTCCAAATGCATCTGCGAGAACAAAACCATGAGCTACCACTCACCACTGGCCTCCTGTACTGCCTGTATCTGAGTCCTGCTACTCAGTGCATTAGCTACTGCCTTGCCGTTACCAGGTGTATAGGAAAGCTCGAAGTCGAAGGACTGATGGCAGTCAACCAACCTTCGCTATCTCAAATTCGGGTCACGCTGGGTAAAGATGTATTTAAGACTTTTGTGGCTCGTAAACATCACAAAATTTTCTCCCAAGAGATAATGTCTCAAAAAGTGTAATTCATGAACAACTGTAGCCAACTCGAGATCATGTGTCGGGTAATTCCTCTCATGTGGCCTCAACTACTGAGACCCGTACGCAACTACTTGACCTCCCTGCATCAACACTACTCCCAGCCCAATACCTGAGGTATCATAGTAAACTGTATAGATCTTCCCTTGCTCTGGAAGTATCAGGACTAGTGCTGATGTCAACCTTCCCTTCAGCTCCTGAAAGGATGTCTCGCAAGCTTCTGACCAAACGAATTTCACACCCTTCTTAGTCAAACCCATCAACAATGCTGCTAAGCGGGAGAAGTCCTATATAAAACACCTGTAGTAACCAGCCATCCCCAAGAAACTCTTTATTTCAAACACATTCTTAGGATTCTCCCAGGAAACTACTACTCTCACTTTCTCTGGGTCTACCTCAACTCATTCCTCTAAGATAATATGACCCATGAAGTGTATCTGGTCTATCCAAAAGTGGCACTTTGAGAGCTTAGTATATAACTGATGCTCTCTCAGTGTACTGAAAACAATGTCAAGATGGTTAGCATGGTCATGTAGAGTGTGAAAGTACACCAAGATATTTTCCATGAAGACTACCACAAAAGAATCCAGATAAGGGTGAAACACATGATTCATCAGAGCCATAAAGACAGCTGGTGCTTTCGTGAGTCTGAATGGCATGAAAAAATACTCGTATAGACCATATCTGCTCTGAAAGGCTATAAGCGGTATGTCCGATGGTCTAACACACAACTGATGATATTTGGATCTCAAGTTAATCTTTGAAAACACTCGTTCTCCTCGAAGTTGATCAAAAATATCATCAATACTTGGAAAGGGATATCGGTTCTTAGTTGTCAATTGGTTCAGCTTCCGATAATCCACATAGAGTCTGAGGGTACCATCCGCCTTCTTCACAAATAGGACAGGTGAACCCCAAGGAGAATTACTGGGTCAGATGAAACCCTTTTCCTGCAACTCCTCCAACTTCTTATTGAGCTCCTGCAACTCTGGTGTAGCCATCCTATAAGGAGGAATGGACACCGGTGCCACTCCTGGCACAAGATCAATAGAGAAATTGACCTATCATTATAGAGGTAGACTTTAAAAGTCATCTGGGAAGACATCCCTAAAACAATTAACCACTGGAGGGAAATTCTTCTGACAAGTTCCCTGGTCATCCAGATATAAACTCACAATCTGGGCTGTCACTCCACCTCTTCCACGATGCTCGGGTCCAGCTCGGCTCGACTGAAAATCCTATTAGCCCTTGTATAGAAACACTCCACCCTCTAGTGATGTGAAACTCACCCTGTGATGATAAAAATCCACAAAGGCTCAAAAGGGTACCAACTAGTCCATCCCGAGAATGAAATCATAGGATATCATCTCTAAGACATCAAGGTCCCATAGAAAGTGACACCCACCAACCTCTAGAGGGCACTCCCTACACTGAATCACACCTACTGTTCTAGTTCCCAATGGAGTGTCTAGTGTCATGATATCAAAAGAAGAAGAAACATAGATCCCTAGGCTCTCCACAATGGGAAAAAATATAAAGATATGTGTAACACCAGTATCGAAAAGTACAAAAGATAAAACAGAAGCACCTATAATAGTACCTATGACAGTGGAAGGTCCGAGATCCAACTTATGTTGGGTCTTTTGCACTGCATATGCCTGCCCAGTGCCGTGGACCTGTGACACAACCTAGATACCCTGAGCTGACCCACCCTGTTGTCTCTGAGATCGTACTGTCTGGCTACCACGACTACGACCACCACCTCAGCCTGAACGTCTTGACGTATTCCAATTCTCTGACTCGTAATAAGTTTCTGGACCTACTCCTACATGCGGAGTCTGCACAGAACCCCTATCACTAGTCATTGGTGGAAACTTCCTACAAAAACACTGAAGATGACCCATCTTGCTGGAATCTCGGCACTCCACTGGGTCACGTGGACACTACGGTCTCTAGTGCCCCTCTTTACCACACTGGTAACACATCAACGGGCCACCTAAAGAATTCTTCTAGCTAGTACTGCCATCATGAGAGAAATCCATCTGCCTCTTCCTCTTTCTATTCCAAATAGTACCAAAGACTGGTGCCGAACTGCCCTGGTCTGCACCACTAGCTTTCCCCAGCTTCTTCTTAGTAATCAATGCCTGGTTCACAATAACATGCACTGTAGGCAACCTGAAAATGTTCACCAGTGCATGGATTTCATATCAAAGACCATCCTCAAAGCGTCTAGCCCTAAATGTCTCATCACACACTAAAACAGGTGAAAAACGTTGAAGTTTAGTGTAATAGGTAGAATAATCCATCACTAACATGGCGCCCTGTTGCAGATTCATGAACTCTTGAGCTCGATCTTCCCTTAGCATCTCCGGAAAGAAAAAGTCATAGAAGACTGCCTAAAAATATTCCCATTCCATGTCTCGGTGATGTTCAAACTGGGTGGTAACATCCCACCATCTCTTGGCAGAATCACGCAACATTTAAGTAGCGAGCTTTACCCTCCTCCCAGGAGACATCTCCAGATGCTCGAAGATCTTCTGCATAGAACCCAACCATGAATCCATAGCCTATGGTTCTCCATCCCTTGAAAATGTAGGTGGATGATTCTTCTGGAATATATGTGTCATATTTTTCCATAGATGTGGCAACCAGAGGTGCTCCCTGGAAGGTCTGGATGAACCGCATGAAGCCTTCACGGAACTGCACATCCGCGCCTGCGTCTGGTATAACAGCTAGTGCTGCATTTGGAACTACTGGAGAATCCATCAGTAGCCTGTGGCCTACTGTCTCTAGAGTATAATCATCGCCACTCTATTGGTGAACAACTCATGGTCATCTCGGCGGCATGACTCTACAAGTTCAAACACATGCCTTAGATTTAAGATCATCAAGGACTAAGAACTGGAAACGTAATAAGGCAAAAAGGAAAATAAAAAATTTAAGTGGACAAAAAAAGACTACATGGCGTGTATAATAACTACACAGTGTGTTCCCTTAAGTCTTTCACATGGGCGTTTACTTCTGACCAAACTGGTCGTGTGTCACCCTAAACACACGACATGTTTTCCACACACACGACGAGTACTTGAATTTTCTTTCCCTGCCCAATTCCTTCTACATGTCTTATCCACAATAATCTCTTTTGAACGAGACTACACGGTGTGTATAAGGTCTACACGGCGTGTACTAGATGAGCTTCACTGAGTGGACGACACGTAGTAGATTCATCGGTAGCTGGCAGCAGACAGATGACATAGAGGTCCAAGAGGACTAGACCTATAGGTAGATGACTGCAGGATACATAGTCGGTGGTGTGGGGCCCTCGAGAAAGAGTAGGATAGGCGAGGGATAGGCAGTGTTACTCGTGCGGTGGGTAGGGTCACATGGTTCGTGACTACCCGACCCACCGTACAGACGACCAAAAGACAGTCGAAGGGCCGCCTGGGTAGAGGAAAAGATTTGATCGGGGAGGTCCACGGGAAGGAGGTGGACATGGAAGAGGAGCAGGCCATGCAGTAGGCGGTGGGCGGTGATTCGAGGTTCTACCACCACCACCTTTAGGTGGTCCACCCCGACCATAGGGAGTAGCTGGACAGGGGAGATCTCATCTCCAGGAAGCTGGGGCTTACAACCACGACGCTCCGGGGATGATACGTAGTATGATCTATGTCTACTACACCTTAGCTTCAATAATTATAGACATAGGTTCCAGTCATTGTTTTATTTCCATGACCCTCTTTTAGAGCTCAGAGATACCGGTGGATCCATTAGATTAATCCTTACGGCTAGAGACACCTATAAGAGCGGATTCTATGATTACACACTGGTGCCGACAGTGTGAGCTTACTCTAGGATGTGAGATCTTTGGCTGTGATCTTCTAGTAGCGGCATCAAGACCTTACGACGTCATCTTGGGTATGGACTGGTTATCTATAATCCATGCTCATATCGACTGTAGTATGCACAAAGTGTAGTGTGTCCACACGGACGGGACCGGGTTTTCCTTAACCGGTGAGAAGGGAACCTTTGAAGCATATGATAGACTTAACCAGAGTAGGGTGAAACCGATCACACATCAGTTGGCTAGCCTTACCCTCAGAGCGGTTGATGTTGAGACTTTGAGATATCCTATAGTGGTGGACCAGTACGCTAATGTTTTTAAAGATGATGTTCCGGGTATACCTCCTCGCAGAGAAGTGGAATTTTACATCAACTTGTACCCTAAGAAAACACTAATATCTACTCCATCATATCAGATGGATCATGTGGATCTTCGAGAGATTCGAGTACAACTAGAGGAATTGAAGAGCAATGAGTTCATTAGGCCTAGTGTTTCTCCTTGTGCAGCCCTGATTTTGTTCGCCAAGAAGGAGAATGGGAGTTTGAGACTCTGTGTGGACTATCGATGCCTGAACCAGGTGACCATGAAGAACAAGTAACCACTTCTGAGGATTGAAGATCTCTTTGATCAACTGAAGGGATCACAATGGTTTTAGAAGATAGACCTCAGATCATGCTATCAACAACTCATGGTACGAGATGAGGATGTGCAGAAGACAACCTTCAGATGTCGGCATCACCACCATGAGTTCTTGGTTATGCCATTTGGTATTACCAATTCCCCAAAATTGTTCATGGGACTCCTGAAAAAGATCTTCCAGCCATACCTAGATCGCTTTGTAGTAGTCTTCATTGATGACATCTTGATTTACTTAGCAACGAAGGAGGAGCATGCCTATCTTCTGCAGATAGTTCTGGACACACTCCAAGAGCACTAGCTTTATGTTAAGCTCTCTAAGTGTCTGTTCTGGATCCGAGAGGTTCACTTATTGGGACACGTCATCTTAGAGGCTGGAGTTGCGGTGTATCCAGCGAAGATTGAGGCTGTACTTGCTTGGGAGCCACCCAAGAGTATGACAGAAGTGCGATGTTTCCTGGGTTTGGCCGATTACTACCAGAGGTTTGTTCCTAACTTTTCCAGAGTTGTGGCACCCTTATCAGCATTGACGAAGAAGGGGAAACCCTTCGTGTGGTTGGAGAGATTCCAACAGAGTTTCCAGGAGCTGAGGCATAGACTGATGGGTGCCCCCATCTTGAGGCTACTGGAGGAGGGAATTGGGTACATAGTCTACTGTGACGCATCAGGGACCAGACTTGGATGTGTCTCGATGCAGGAGTGAGCAGTGATTGCGTATAGTTCTTGAAAGCTGAGACAACATGAGCAGAACTATGCTACCCATGACCTGAAGTTAGCAGCAATGGTCTTTGCCTCGAAGATGTGGAAACATTACTTGATGGGTGAATGATTTATAGTCTACTCTGATCACAAGAGTCTCAGGTATATCTTCTCTCAGAAGTACCTGAACCTGAGACAATGACGTTGTCTTGAGTTCCTCCAGGACTATGACTTCGAGATAGTCTATACTACTAGGGAGGGGAATGTAGTAGAAGATGTGATTAGTAGAAGATCTGGTATACAATTACTGAGTGAGGTGACAGAGTAGCTATCCACTTTTCAGATATCCTACATGGATCGAGATGGAGTAGCTTATCTTCAGTCTCTAATAGTCACTCCCCCAATCCTTCAGCGAGTCAGGGAGGTGTAACTTTGAGAAACTGACTATGAGGATCGATGTGATTAGATATCCACATGACATGAACTTGATAGATTTTATAAAGGTGGGGAGTATGTTATACTCTTTAGAGGACGTACTATGGTATCAGTGTCACTTAGGGAGGAAGTGTTGAGGGAGTTCCATATTTACCCTCTAATGGTGCATTCAGGAGTGGAAAAGATGTTCTAGGACCTTCGGCGTCAGTATTGGTGGCCAAGAATGAAGAAAGAAGTGGCAGAGTTTGTCTCACGGTGCCTCACTTGTCAGCAAGTGAAGGCAGAGCATCAGGTTCCAGCATGCTTAGTTTAGCCACTAGAGGTTCCAGAGTAAAATTCGGATGGAATCTCCATGGACTTTGTGACAGGACTTCCACGCACGTCCAATGGGCATGATTCCATCTGGTTTATCATTGAACAACTCACCAAGTTGACCCACTTCCTACCTATCAAAGAGTAGAGACCAGTAGAGGGATTGGGATGCCTCTATGTTCACGAGATTGTGAGGATTCATGGGGTTCCATCTATGATTGTCTTTGATCATGATGCACGTTTTACTTCCTGGATATGGAAGGGGTTGTAGGAGGTGTTCGAGATAGCTTCAGTTGAGCACTACCTTCCATCCTCAGATGGATGGTCAGACTGAGCAGACCATTCAGACCCTTGAGGACATGCTTTGTGCATGCGTACTATATTTCATCTGTAGATGAGAGGATCACTTTCCATTGTTGGAGTTTGTATAAAACAACAGTTATCACTCCACCATTAGTATGGAACCATTCAAGGCATTGTAAGGTTAACCTTGCAGATCACCTCTGTGCTGGACTGACCCAGGGGAGTCAACACTCATGGGACCAGAGATGGGGCGAGCTACCACAGAGAAGGTGCAGATCATCTAGGAGAAGATGAAGATTACACAGAGCAGGCATAAGTCTTATGCTGACAGGAGACAGAGACCTCTAGAGTTTGAGGATGGAGACCATGTCTTTATACGGGTCTCACCTCGATGAGGTTTACAGAGATTTAGACGGGGTGACAAGTTATTTCTAAGGTTCATCGGACCCTTTTAGGTCTTTAGTAGAGTTGGCGAGGTGGTGTAACACCTAGACCTTACACCACAGTTGGAGAAGGTGAATGGCATTTTCCACATATCCTAACTGAGGAGATATGTGCATGATCCTTCACACATCATTGACTAGGGCGAGCTGGACATCGATGATGGGGCGACATTTTCAGAGGTTCCAGTAGAGATTGAGGATTGACATGAGAGAGTCCTACATGGGCGATCTATACCTCTGGTGCACATATGTTGACAGTGTGGGAACCCCCAAGAGAGCACGTGGGAGAGGGAGGCTCAGATTCGTGCTCAGTACCCACACTTGTTTCCCTAGTTGTGTTGTGGATTTCAGGGACATAAATCCCTGAGGTGGGGAGAATGTAAAGACCCAGATTCTTCCATGTAATTTTTTTAATTATATGGAAATATTACAAGTCCGAAAAAATTTACAGTGCGTGATTCCGAGACCTGGTGTGCCTGAAATGAATTTATGAACTTTTTTTAGGTACGTTCAGTAAACACGTGAGCGACGTTTTATAACTTTTTAACTAGTGCTCAAAATTAAAATTTGAGGACACTGTTGAACTTGTAGCACCGATATTCGCTTAAGGAGACCTTCACCTTGAGCGTAGTAGGTCGAGGGTGGAAATTAGTTTTCAGACTTTTCGTGGGAGAAAATAAAATAAACATGCTTTATTTTATTTTTCAAATTGGAACCTCCCATTTTTAATTTTGTGGTGGGGACCACCCAAACCCCTCTTAATATGAATTTAACCCTTGGAATTCTCCCAAGTTAATGTGAAAACTTCAATTTTATTAATGTGACAACTTCAATTAAATTAATAAACTAAATTTATTAAGTTGGCTCCTCACCTTGCTTGAGGTTGGAAAATCTATTGGCAAAAGAATAGGGTTTTGGGAGAGATTGGGAAGAACTTTTGGAGGATCATCTTCCAACGAAGAACCACCCCAAATGAAGAATGAAGACGACACATGAGCCTAGATCGAAGATGTGTTGCAGGATAGACAAACACTGTCATCCCCTTCACCAACATCATATCCTTACTCACGAAATATCCAATGAATGTCAAGGTTGGGGTTTGATTATGTTTTCTTCATGGTTTTAAGTTAATTAGTTTCTCCTGAAAAGCCTCCTACCGATTTAATGTGGAGGGTGCGGGCCGCATTAACACGGCCTGATCCCTCGGCAAATATTTTGACGTGTTCTTCGCGGGTGGTGATTGACATACTGGTAGGACGTGATGATGGAAGCAGCGCAACCGCGCCGCCGAAGGAGGCCGCGACACGACAGCCACAGAAGATGAAGGTAGCGGCCGACACCCGACCGGATGTGTGGAACCGGGGTGCCGCGCATCCGCGCCGCCATAGCGAGGGAGGCCACAAACCATATACCGCGACATTGGAAGGATGGCGGCCGACAACCTGTCGGCCGTGTGAAGGCGGGGCGACATGCGTCCGCACCGCAGGTAGATGAGAAGGCCGTGAACCGTTGGCCGCGGCAGTGCACCAAGGCAGCCAAAAACCGGACGACCATAGGAGGAGTGGCACTCATCCGTGCCGCTGGAAGGGAGGGCCAACCATTCTGGCCGGCCGCGTTGCACCGAGCAGGTCCCGCTCCGGCGGGTCCCGCATTTCAGCTGGCGATGCCACATGGAGTCGCCAGGTTGGCCGAGCCGAATGGTTCAACAGACCATTCAGAAAACTGGGGGGGGGGGGGCTCCCCCCCGGTGTCGGCTAGGGCTGACCCGCCACGATGGGCCACCCGACCGCAGGCTACCCAGCGGGCCGGGCCGGGCAGCCCCCTTCGCGGGCTGGCCCAGGCCCTCCGCGACCCAAGAAAACCGGGCCGGACCCATACTAGGTCGGGTTGGCTCAGGACGAGTTGGGTCGGGTTGGTCTGACCAGGTCGGACCGGACCCAGGCCCATCTGGACAGAGTTTCACATTTTTGGCCATAACTTGTGATCCGAGCATCTATTTGATGAACCGTTTGCAGAGCCAGAATCCTCGAATCGATATGGTTGTTTTGGTATACTATAATTGAGTTTTGGAATAAATTTAGAGTACGAATGGGATGGATCGAACCCAAATCCAACCGGGCCCTCGAAACAGAAACACTAATAACTTACAGATCGAGCGTCCGATTGACGCACCGTTTGTTGCGTTGGGTCTCTTATGGCATGACAGACCTTTGAGATACTTCTTCTTAGAACTTAATTATAGTTTTAGTTTGACCGATGGCTTGAGGAGCGATTCTCCCAAATGTGCTTTTAGCGGGAATCCAGTGGCTGGTAGTGAGGCGGAGGTTGGAGACAGATCATACGGAGGTTAGTTCTGAGCGATCCTGTGTGGGTCAACACCAATCCTGTGTGGGTCAGATCCTGTGTAGATCAGCGCTCAGTGATCCTGTGTGGGTCAGCACATACCGATCCTGTGTGGGTCAGATCCTGTGGGGGTTAGCGCTCAACGATATTGTGTGGGTGAGCGCATACTGATCCTATGTGGGTCAGATCTTGTGTGGGTCATTGCAGGGGTTAGTACCTATCGATCATGTGTGGCACAGACTCCATATAATCAGCAATAGTACCTCTTAACAGAATAAGATGATATAGCTTTGTGATTGATCATCTGTAATTCTATACTACACTAATACCCATGTGAGTTGAGTCTTTACCTTTGTGGTATTCTTCTATGTGGCGTACCTTTTTTGTACATACCTATGTGGTGTTACCTTCGTGGTGTTATTTACTTTGTGGAACAGTTGAGATTTGGGATAATAAGTTGGGCCTTCTGTTTTCTCATGGATGAGATGGGTATACTTGATAACTTAGGTATATGTATGGGCATATACCTAAGTAGGGTTGACTGTTGTTTCCATGCTTTGTGGTTTAAACTTTGTGGATTTTGAGAGACCTTAGGGGGTCTTGGGGTCCCTAATGAGTATTGTTATACTCACCCCTGCACGGGCTATGCCTGCACCTTATTGTGCCTTGTGCAGACGATGGACAACCTTGACTGAGGACTGGGGTACCAGGACTGGAGGCTGCTCGGTGGTGGACCTTAGATGAGGAGTATCGCAGAGATGAATGTTCGAGAGATGTACCTACCCTTCAGGCAGGATCCTTAGCGGGTGTTCGCAGGAGCTGTTTTTCAGTTTTACTTGTACTTTCCAGTTTTACTTGTACTTTCCAGTTGGGGTTGTATTCCAGCCCCCTTTACTTACTGTACTCACTCTATTTACTATATTGTTTACTTTGTGCTTATATCTTGATGAGTTCTTGGTTGTGTGAGATTACAGGTTATAAAGGCAATGTCTTCCCATGCCTTTCCGGTGCTAGTCACCAGCCCTTGGCCTATGGAAGACGGGCTTGGGGTAGTCATGGAACGAGCCCTGGGGGATGGGTCATGACATGATGTGAGTGTTTTAATGGAATTTTTTAAATTATTTTTAAATAGAAAATGGTGTTTCTACACTATTTATGAAAGTGAATTTGTATCCTTGATAAGTGTTGGTTTTGTGGAAAATGCTTAAAGGCCCATTTGGAAACCTTATGAAAATAGTAAAAGTGTTTATTATGAAAACCTCCATCAGCTGATCCTCATGCCTTGTTAATATTTAATGGATGATATGTCATCACTATGGAATCCTCATGCTCCATTATTGGAGATCCTCGGCATGGAATCCTTATGTTCTATTTGTTCTATGGAATGAGAACAGTCTATGGAGTGGCTCAGTGTGAGGCCTATTATTGGATTACTATTATTAAATAATTGTGAATGGATGCTTGGATGAAATCAGTTTGATCACCCCCTTCATACATGAGACACGAGAACCTTGAATAGTGATAAAATTTTCTGAGAATGATTGTTATATTGGCTAGTTTACGCACTAGCTGATGGACCATAGTAGGTGGATATATTTGGGTTTATTGATTTGGTATTTTCACCTCAGTCTGTCTTGAGTTAGAGTGGCTTATAATGTTAGGGATTTTTTTATTTCATTGTGTGTGTCATACTACTGGGGATGGGTCTCATGTATTAGTATGTTCTAGATTATTCATGATCTCACATGTTTACCCATGTTTTTTAGCACTGAGTTGATTTTAGTGATAATTGAGATACTTTAATGTTTATTTCCATTACCCTCTTATGTGTCTGTGATAGTGCTATCATGTGTAGTATTTTCTTGGAAAGTGATTTATGGGTTTCTAAAGGTTTATGAAAAAGGATTTTAAATTAAAAGTGTTTTATAATCTTTTTTACCCTTTTAAAATGAAAACAACACTTTCCCCATGAAATTTTAATGTCTCACTATTGGTAAAAAACTTGGTTTTAAAATGAAGTTGGTCAATTGACTGTAGTTTTTTTAAGTAAAATGTATAGAAAATATTAATTTTATAAATTTTATATCAAAATTGAAGCTAAAATTTATTTTATTTTAAAGGATGTTCTTTGGGAAAAGAATATTAGACTAGACTAGTGAGATATAATACTCACGCCTATAGTTCGTTTCTGTTTTTAACCCTTATAGAGGATCAACTTGAGTTCGATTGCCTTGTGAGACGAGTGATCGGTGTGTTGGAGAGTTAACCATGGGGTCACATGGAGTTAGTGTGGTAATATGGTTTAGTTTGTTTATTTGTATAGTTACTATACCGTTCAGTTTCAGGTATAAAATATGTCAATTTCAATTTTATTTATATATTGGACTACTTTGTTAATCTTTCTAATATTTAATTTCTTTATTATTTATTGGGAGAAATAATTCCCTTATGTACTTTGTTGATGGAATACACTATTTTACATCCCATGGGTATTAGAAACTCTCCTTGATCCATGCCACATATAATATTGGGTGACCAGTTTAGGGTTGACCTGGGTTGGTTCATGACACTAAATCAAATTATTTTTTGATTTATCTCCCACTAAGGGTTCTTTTTTTGTAATAAAAGCTTCACTAGTGTATTTGGGTAATTAGTTACATATCATATTAACTTGAAATAGGTATATAACAACATGGTAAAAATATTTCTTAATATCAACTTATAATTCCATTGATCTTCTAAAACTGCACGGGATAACCTGGGGATTTAGATAAGAAAGGGGTATGCTATAAAGCCTAGTAAAGTAATAATCGAAGAATAGCATGATGAAAGTAATAAATTCAATTCAAGAGGCATATCAATATGATAAAAAGGGTCATAATCATAAAAATGAACATCAAAGCATGCTATAAGATGATAAAATCAAGGCAACATAGGAATGATGCAATAATATAAAGTATGAAATCATAAGAATAAGTCAAGGATAAATTCTAATAAATCATAAAATAGTGTGATTTGGGTAAAAAACCATGAAATATACATGATATCTCATGATATAAAACATTAACCCATGCATTGGATGGCTATATAATTCTAGTCCCACTCGTCACATTTGTATTATGTACATGCATTTTCATGCCACATAGATCATACAATATAAGAAGATCTTTCATTACTTTTAATCCCATGATTATGGAGTGTTGGTTAAATATATGGAAGTACCCAATAAATCAAGGATATGCACATCTAAGTGAATACCTTTGAGTGGAAATGTGGATGGATATTCACATCACAAAAGTTTGGCATGGAAAATCATTGGATAATTTCAGTAGCATAAAAGGTGTACATAAAGGTTCATGGAAGGGTTTAACGAGAGTGAAATGCGGAATATCATTACTTGGGAATCATAATTATAGTAAATTAATGTGTAAAAAAAATTAAAATATGAACAAATATAAATAAAAAAAGATTAGTACAAAGAAACCACTTGAATAAAAAGGAAGAAGAGAGAATCTCTTATCTCGAGAGGGTGATTCTAAAATCTTGGGAAGAGCTTCTTAAGAGATTGGGAACAACTTAAGAGAGATTTATAGAGGTAAAGGGAGAGTAAATTAATGATTAATGGGTTTTTAGTGAAGAGTATTGGGTATTTAGGTTAGTATTTATAGTAAATGAGAGGGGAGTTGTTTATTAATTTCTAAACTTAGGTTTTGGACTCTAAGTGATAAAATAGTAAAAAAAAAATCTTACCATGGTTTTCCCCATTATCTATTCCAAAGAAGAGTGGTATTCAATATTTTATTAGTATAATAATTTAAATCCTTAAAATAACACCATTAGTAATGTGGAAGTAAGTCATGTTCATAAATATTGTTTAAAACCTTAAAATAGAATATTTTATTTAGAGGATCCATTAAAGGTTTGTAAAAGTAATCCAATTACTTAAAAAACATTATTTTAAATGGAAAATAAATACTTGGTCTTTGATTCTATTTATAGTATTTATTATATAAATTTTGGGATATTTGGATGTAATAATATATATTTAATATTTATATCATATTTCATTTTTACCCAAAAATTTAGCTATCTCATAAAATTAGGAAAAATTCAACATTGAAAAAATTTTATGTGATTATTTGAAAAATAATAATCATTTTAAAAAATAGTTTTCTAAATATAAGAATTTAAAATTTTAAATAAAAATAATTATTTACTAGAAAATACTAATTTTTATGACACTAACCACTTTCTAACCCTTATAAAAATTATACTGGACTTCATTAAATTATACTATAATTTATATTTAACAAAAAATTATTTAATTTATCACGAAAATAAAATATATTTAATAAATTCTTGAATCAATCAAGAGTGTTTTAATTGAAATTATATATTTCCTAAAAATACAATTTTGATTTATTTTTATCAAAATCTAATTTTTATCAAACTCATTATATAATCATTTATAAAGTAATAATAAAAAGGGATAAATATAATCATTATTTTATTAAAAGGAAAATTTATAAATTTATACTACTAGGGTATAGATACATAACCCTTTATTACACCAGCGTATTCCCTATGGGTAAGATGTGTGATGGTGGTACTTTCATGGGGTGGTTCGGTGAACATGGTTTGGGTAATGATCTTGATTAGCTTGAACATCTCTTATAAATAGTTTATCTCATCTTTTAGTTGTTGAATATCCTCTTGGGCTTGGTCAAGAGAAAATCCCAGTGATTCTATTTCTCTCAGAATCTCTAATAAACGGGTTTCATAGGTTATGACCCTACGAGTTGAGACCATCGATTCTTCCATTTGTGTTAATTAGACTTTATCATAACCCTTAATATATAATAATATTAACAGTCACTATAGAATGAATATGTTATTAATGATTATGTTGATGAATGTTCTTTTAATATAGATATACCATGTATGGACATATTTTATAATAGTCTAAAATAACAAAATGAAATGAAGTGAACGTTATTTTTATAACTACATTTATTAATAATGAATTTACTCATTCAAAATGGAATTGAATTTATAAAAGTTTGGGTCATTATAGTACCCGTCACTTAAATGTGAGTAGTGTTGTTAAGAAAATGGAGGTTCTAAATGAACTTTTGATGATCGATGCTACATCTATACACAAAGGTTAAGTATATTGAATACTTTTTAGTAGTCCAATAAATCAAAATCTATGAATATTTTTTCTTAATATGTGGTTGGTTTATCATTTTTTTGATAAACCAAACCAACTACATATATCCCATGATCAATTCATTTTTTAATGTTGATGTTTAATTAGTTTTTAATGTGAATGTACGTATTAAATTTAATAATAAATCTATAAAGAATGAAATTTATATTTAGTTTATAAGATTTTTATCAAAGTGAATTTTCATAAAATATAAAAATGTTTTATTTTTTAAATAATAATAAATATAATATTCAATACAATTGTAGTAGGAATATGGTATCTGTGGAGGGACATAATCACGCATCATCTCATGTGTTCAAAAAGTGTTAAAAATAATTAAATTTATATTTCATATATAATATTTAATTAATACTAAATTAATACACAAATATAAAATTTAAATAAAGTTTAAAAAAAATCATTAATACATATATATTTTCCAAATAACTAAAATATTAATTCAAATAGTTTTTAAAAAATAATTTAAAAATAAAATATGTATTATATATATTTAAAAAATAAAACATCATTTCATTTTTAAAGTCAAATAAATACAATATTATACTTCTTTAATAAAGTAAATAACATAATATATTTTGGAGAATAAAAAAAATATTTTAAATGAATTAAAAAAATTAATATATCATTGTGTTTTTATAAAAAAGTTTATCAAAATAAATCTTCATAAAATATAAAGAGTTTTAGTTTATAAATAATAAAAAATATAATCTTTAATACAACACTAGTAGAAAATAGGGCATTCGTGAATGTCCAGAGTCATGCATCGTCACACATGTCATGAAAGTTTTAAAAAGAATGAAATTTAAATTTCATATATAATATTTAATTAATCCTAAATTAATACACATATATAAAAATCAAATAAATGTTTGAAAAAAATCATTAATACATTTAGATTTTCAAAATAATGAAAATAGTGATTTAAATTGTTTTTGAAAAATATTTTTAAAATGAAATTTATATTAAAAATATTTAAAAAATAAACCATAGGTTCATTCTTTTAAATTCAAATAAATACCACATTATTATTTTTATAATAAATTAAATAACATGATATATCTTGAAGAATAGAAAATTAATTGAAATAAATTATAAAAATTAATTTATTACATTACACTTTGTAATAGTATTTAGTAATTAACTAGTAGATTCTCAAGATGAAATAATTTTTTTAACTAGAAGTAATTAATTTTTTTGGCATTTAGTGATGTAGTATAAATATTGTTAATTAAATTCTAAAAAATTATTATTAATTATTTAATATCTTTATTTAAGTAAATTTAAAATAATATATATAATTATATTTAAAATTATTATTAAATTATATTTATTCTTTATATATAATTATAACTATCTACAAGAAACTTGCTGAGTGAATTGGTGATGATTGATCTAGAGATAACCGAACAATGTTTTATTAGAATTGTATGTTGCCCTCATTTTGTATTTGGTTATATAATTTGTAATAATTAAATTTAATTTGTTCATTGATGACCCACATATCACCCCTCTCTCTAATAATTTAAGGACCTACACATCCATGGTAAATTTTTATATATCTTAAACTATTTGAAACCCTCACTTGCATTTGAGTAATATTGTAATAATAGGAGGTTCCATAGGAGGTGTTGATGTTTGATACTGAATTTGTACACCTTGAATGGATAATTATTGTTCTTGAAATATGATATGATTAAGGATCAATGAGTTTACCCCTAGTTCTTGATTTCTTTATCAAATAATGACTTACCAATCTATTAAAAAGCCTCAAGATCAATTCATCGTTATTTAATCATAACAAATTTAAAAGTGTTAATCATTTTTGATGAAATATAAATATATATAAGTTTTTACTAAATTACTTTCCAATTAATCATGTTTATGTCCATGTAATGCCCTAGAAAAGCAATTTATAATAACCAGGGGCTTAACTACATTTTATTACTGACTAGAATTGATAATATTCATTCTTTTATGACATTATAAGAAGTTACTATAATGATTCCTAGTCACTTAAAACTGAGGGATGATCATGTAATTAGTTCAATCATATATTAACATCTTCAATATTCTTACCGCTTATGGAACATTGGGTACCCCTTCTTGATATTGAGGATTGTGTGGAAGAATCATATATATTAATACAATAATGTAGTAATGGTTTAATGGAATTGTATGTGGGAATTTTTGTTATTGATGTGGTTAAAACTACTACTATAGAACCATGCCATGTTATATTTGTTGAAGACAATCCTTCACAACATTATAAATAAATATATTCTCATATGAAACTTGTAATAGAGACTAATTATAAATATGATGAACATAAAATTGAGAAAACTGTAGTAGAAATATCTATTGATACTCCAAATTTAATGAATGAGACTTCTCTAATGAGGAAGTATCTAATGATGTGGTAGGAGATGATGTAGGTGAGGAATATAAGGTTAGTGAAACTTCTCAGGTTCCTTTGATAGATAGTCTAAAACTAGAAATTGGTAACCATCCTCCATTATTGATTTCATTAGTTGAGGTAATATTATGTGAATAATTTTTTTTGAGATTTCATTACACCCAGTATTGAATTATTAGGCATTTGAGGTAACACATATGCCTCAATTGATAACACTTTACATGTTGTAAAAGTTATTAAAAGTAAAAATGTATTAAAAAATGTAGTTAAACAACTGGTGGAAAAAATCAAGAGATTAAAGGAGCTGGATAACTATTTTTTTAAGATAAGGAAAGTGCATGAAGGTCAAATTAAGATGATGAATAATGATTGGAAAGACAATGTGATATCATTTGAGGATGATAAATACACACTCAACATTAATTTCCTTCATAAGAAAGTCAAGTTGATAAATCTGGAAACTACACTGGCTAGAAGTTCCTAATTTATTGAGAAGAAGAGTGTTTACATTGAAGTTTTAGAGAAGTGATATCCCTAAAAAGTTGCTTTTATTGGTGGTCAAAATGTTTTAGGTTCATTGGGAAAGAACCCATTTAGTCTTAGTGAAGAAGGTATCCCACTATTCAGTTAAATCTATTCATACTAAGTCTAGATTTTCTAAAAGTGAAGGAAAAAATGATAAGATTTATAATTTTAGAATAGTAAAAATACTGGGACATACAACAATATGTCAAGGAAAGAGGTGATTATGTATAAGAAAATTTCCCCCCTAAAATGAGCATAATAAGTTAGCGTTCCAACCCAAAATCAGAAAGCATGTAATACTGGGCCAACTACACCTAAATGAAAAAGAACAAGGCTAATCATAAGATGATGGTGTTTTTGAAGATTTGGGAATAGTGCCATGGAATTATAGAATAACAAATAAGCATGTCTAGAATTACTAAAAAAGAGGGGAGTAAATCTGAAAGAAAAAAGGAACTGGATGAAAGGAAGCATACATCACAAATGAAGAAAAATATATCCACAAGGAATATATTTTAATCTCTTGATAAATTTTGTGAGATGTGAAACATATGTGGTCACAACTATAATGAATGTTGGTAAAATACTTCTAGATATCACTAATACATTGAATTATAGATATAACCACCATATACTATGATACAGGTGAAGCAAGAAAGTGTATATTCCTTGTGAAATAAACAAAGAAAATTAGTAAAGAAGAATTATACTAAGAATATAGTAAAGAATATTCTGATGGATGTTCAACCTATAGAGAATAAGTTCTTATACTATGGTAAGATAATCCATGTCATGGATCAGTACAATATGACCATGAGATTCAAGAATGAAAGAATAAATTCAAAAGGAAAAAGGGTTTCAATTCATGAAATTTATAGAATAATTATCACATTTGTTGACACTCATTTTGAAGAGTTTGAGAAACAACTCAAGAAGGAAAATGTAAGAGTTGATGAAAGTGCGCGAGGAAGGTACCAAAAAGTTTGAAATATTACTAAAAAATGTGTGAAAATATTTCCTAGTCAAATAAAGAATAAAGGAAAATCACTAAAGACTCATAATATCAAGAAGACTACACTAAAAAAAGAGACAACACATAAATAAAAGGATGATAATATACTTAAATCTTGTCTAACCATATGGAAAAATAATTTATAGTTGGATAAAAAACTAAAATAAACCAAAATAAAACATTTTTTTTCTATTTTATTGAGTTAAGATGTTAAAAAAAAGAATAAATCTATAATATAAGGTAAAACCATGCTATCCAATAGAGAAAAAATCTAGAAACCTAAATAGGATGAAAACATGAAAAATATTAGACACTTTAAATCTATAATAAAGAATGTTACTAGCCTAAGGAAGATATATCAGCCATAGTGTTACAATTAAAGAGAAATAAAAGATCCAAACTTTACCATATCATTATGATTGTTATTAAGTGATGTGAATTGAAGGTTATGAAGTGTGGAGAGAAACCATTGAGGGGTAGATTACAAAATGAGAAAGCTTCCAGGCATGTATAACATTCTACTTAAATATAAAATCTACGAAGCCCCTATGAATATAGAGGTTTTTAGTATGGTTTACACTCTCCTAATTATATTATGATATGTGCCTACTCTTATCATCAAAGGGGAGTTATTGTATAATAAAAGTGGAATAATTTTACACGCACTTGAACTTTCTAACTTGTTTTATGATGATGAGTGGAAGTTTACAAAACATCTTGAAAGTTTGATTTGTATAACCCCTGAAAGATGAAAGACATAGTTCATATCACATTTAGAAAGTATATGGATAAATTTTGAGTATAGGTTATGAACTCTTTCTTTCTACACGGGGTTCTACCATATAAACTTAGAGTGATTAAATGATTTCTCATTGCTATGAATGGAATGGGGTCACCCTTCTCTCAAAGGGAATAGAAAAAATATCTCTTGAAAGGGGGAAAATATGGAAAATAAAGATCCCAAGGGTTGAATATGTTTGTATTTCAAGTATATGAGAGCGTCCCATACAATAAGGGGACTAAATATTTCTATCCTTTGTATTTATTTTCAATAAGGGCGATAAGATAAACATTGAATTGAGGAGTTAATGTGATATTAATAAAAAATAAAAATGTGGATATTGAACTAACCTTATTGTTTGTGTAATGATTGTATGATATTTATTGTTAATTACGTTTGTGTAAGTCAATGTATGTTTGCATAGTATTGGGTGGTGGACTGAGTATCCACCCAATACCTGAAAAATGGAGGTACTACCCTTGAAATATGGGTAATAATGATAGATGGAAGTTCCACTACCTAAGAATATCTGAGTAGATAGATTATAGGTTGTAGTTAATAAATTAGATGTTTTTGAACTAGACCTCATGTTCAATAAATGTGTTTAAGTGTTTGAAATATCTATCTACAATAGTCCCACAAGAAGTAAAGTGAAAATATAATGAAGTTGGAGGAACCATAATAGTGTACTGATTGAAACCGACTACTGAATTCATTATTTTAAAACTCTTGGATAATGGTTTATTAGTTTTAAAATAAATCCAGAAGATTAAAATTAGTATAAGTACTTGAAAAAATCACACATTAGAGTTTAATATTCTTTAAGTGCTTGGGATTGGAGGTAAGATGATCAATGATGTTTAATAAATTTCATAAGAATATTTGAGGTTTTTATAAGTGGTTTAGAATGGAATGTAAGATTTGAAGAATCCTTTAAGAAATAATATTTATTTTTAACTTCAAATAGAGAACTGTATTGAGGTAATATGGGCTAGAGTAGAGTTGCGTAACCATCATGTGCACTGTATAAGCATAATCTACTAAAGGATGCACTACATAAACATAAATTTAGATCCTCTAAATAAACATCATGCTAACCCATGTAAACATGATGCGAGTTGAATAAACATGAATCCCACTTGCATAATCATCATATGCATGTCAGGACCCAACCCACCAAAGCCCACCTAGATGGTGATAAACTGAGTGTGACTACCCCAAACCCACATCCAATAGTCGAGGGGCTAGTGACCAATGCTGAGTAGGCATATCAAAAACATGGTATAAATTATCATAATTTACCTATAATAATGAAGAAATCTCAAAGCACATATAATGATGAAAGGTAAAACCACAATAGATACCAATTCATGCATAACATCTATCCCATAATCAGAGTATGATTATAAGTACGGAAAGTGATAAAGGGGAAAAAACCCAACAAAAAATTGAAAAGTAGTCTAACCTGCTCAGATGGAGGGGAATATTGTTAAATGTAATTCCTGGTAAACACCTCATTCTATCGAGCCCAATCTAAGCTTCGCTTATTCTCGGTCCTTCTAGGACACCATCAAATGGACTGTCATCTGTATAAGACACGATATGTGGGGAAAAAGATCATACAAGGGTGAGTATGACAATACCCAGTAGGACACCCCAAAATAAATAAGTATAAAGCATCAAGATTAGTTAGATAAGCATAAGATATGTCAACAAGATGAGAGACATAGAAATAATAAAAACCTATATAAAATCATAATAGATTACTGGTCTCAAAAGGCCTCAACCAACACTAAAAACCATGAGATTATGCTCAAGAATTATAGGTAACACTCATCCAGGAGGGATTTATCCCTAATATATTCTCTCACTGATGACACCCATTCATGAGGGAATACTCATTGGGACTTGCTGAGAAGTAATCGCTAAATCTCTCAAGATATCTTCATCTAGGTAGGGGATCACACCCAGGGCCAGTAGGGGACCCAATGAAACCAACTAGATCCTCCTTCTAGATAGGGAATCGATGACCTGTGAATGATGGCCGTGATGATACCATGAACCCCACCTAATAATGAAAGTGTATTCCACCCTGGTCCCATAAGTGGGATATGATAAAATCTATCTAAAATTGAACCCATAGAGGGGATCAAAATCCTATTCCAAGGACACAATTCCACACTCTACTCTCATTGTAAAGTACTAAGGTATCACACTCAACTAAATCTTGTCTAAACTAAGAAAATTAAGGGTTACAAACACCCTCATAGGGAGTATGAAAGTGCCCGGTCAGAGTATTGTATCACTGAGAGGGGGAGGGGGTGAATCAATGATAATATCTTTCTTTTATGTTTCTTTTCGATTAAAACAACCTTTGCCTCCTGTTAAGGATTTCAATTCCCTAATGAGAAAGAAATCAACACACATCCAAAGGAACAAAAAGATTTACAAGGTTCAATATTCAATAAGAATAGCTATGTCATTAGTATGGTTTGGAAATGATACAATACCATAAAATCCACTAGAAATCAATCCTTGGATTACAATGAGTAGGATGCAACCTTTCACTTGTGTACCACTATGAAACAATACAACTAGTGCATCTGTATCCTCTTATCATAATAGGGTAATGAAATTGTTTTGTAACAACCCATGTTACCTGTGATTCTTTTTAATTCAACAAATGTATTCAATTGAAATAAAATTCATCAATTCCTTACTCAGAAGAAAGGTAAGAACCTCATGTACTTTTGTTATGAAACACTGAGTTTGATCTTTTTTGAGTCCGATTCTGATAAAACAATACTCCCAGTCTAATTTTCTAATAGAATACAATAGAGTAGAATCACCACCACCTCAATTCCCAAATACAATTTTCAAGCTGAATATAATATGAATGAATCAACACCACTAAAAGTAATTGTCAAGACGAATAGAATTTATCTCTTCTTCTCTCTAAAAACTTGGAGCATCTCTCTCTTCTGTAGTGAACAGTGAAAGACTCCTTAGCAAGTACAATGTACTTGTTTCCCTTTTATAGGTGACCCAAAACATGTTTAGGCGGGAATCCCAAAATGTTTCTCACTCACACAAATTCAACCACATTTGAATTTCACCTGAAATCTCAGAGCAATTATGAATTCGTCAATTCTTATCGATTCTTCTTGAAACTTACACAATCTTCACATCTTCTTCTTCAGGCTCCCACTTCAATTTCTGAGACTATTTTCAATTGTTAGGAATAAATGGGTCCGATCAACTGAGTCTAATTCCTCATTCTGATTACTGAATATGATTCTCAGAACCAATTTGAATCAAGATCTTATATTTGAATGTTCATATCCCCCTCAACAAATCACTCAATAATATTTTTCTATTTTATTTTTCCCTTGAACCACTTGAGAAACCATACTTAATTCACCAAAATTTTCTTGTATCATGAATTCATTAATGACTTTTAATTCATCAAGGATCATCTTTAGCATCGTCTGATATCAATTGGAAAGTATTATAACTTTCCATTCATTCCTACTTATTTATTTTCATATCAACCCAAGCATGATATTTTTTGAATTCAAATTATCGAGATACAATCATCCTAAATATGATCATTTATGGTTATGATTATTATGGTTATGATCATTATGGTTACAATCATTGGTTATGATTCCTAGGTACAATAAAATACAATATAAAGACAATGATCTTTCTGGATACAATACAATAAAATCTGAAAAGAATGATCTACCTAGATACGATAAAATATAAAAACAATGATCTTCCTGAATATGATAAATTCTGAAAACGATGATCTACCCAGATACGATACATTCTAAAAATGATGATATTTGATCGATACCAGGTCCATTTTTTCACTTTTACCTAGATACGATTATTTTGAGAAACAATCATCACCATCTATTACTCTTCTATCAACACCCCTTTCCAATCAGCACCACTTTTCAATGGAACCACTTTTCATCAGCACGATCTTCCATCGACACGACCTATTAAATCAGTATCACCTATTCAATTTGGATAGAGTTTATTTTAAAAACAATCGGCACCACCTCTTCAATCTGGATATGATTGTTTTGAAAAAAAAATCAGCACTGGATCTTCAATATGGATACAATTGTTTTAAAAAACAATCATAACTTACTCTTTAATATGGATATGATTGTTTTAAAAAAAAATTATCACTGCCTCTTCAATCTAGAAACAATTGTTTTTAAAAATAATTAGTACCACCTCTTTAATCTAGAGAAAATTATTTTGAAAAACAATTGACACCACCTCTTCAATCTTGATATGATTTTTTTGATTTTTTTGACACCACTACTTTATCTCTACCATCTAGATATGATAAATATAAATATGATTCTTTTCTAATTGTTTTGAAAAACAATCAGCATCACTTCTTTCTCTCCACCATCTAGATCTAAATACAATTCTTTTCTGATTGTTTTGAAAAACAATCAGTACCACTTCTTTCTCTCTACCATCTGGATATGAATATGATTCTTTTCTGATTGGAAGAATATCTTTTACTCCCCATTTATTCTATCAAGATTGCATAACAATTTCTCAATCCAACATATGATTTATATGAAATACATACCAGAAAATCATTGTCATAATTAATTGAATCATATTCATGGTGAATCCAATTATCTAGAAAAACAAACACCTCTTTCTTATTGTATTTAGAGTGAATCTGATGACCATCTACTTCCAGCAAGATGGTTTCACTTTCAAAATTGCTTCTTCTCATTACAATATACCTTCAAAGTGATTCCTATTTCTACCAATACCACAAGTAATATAATTGTTTCTATAAACAAAGTGAATAGAATCAGAATACATTTCCTCTTTCTAAGAAAAACCTATCAATTGACAACAAATACAACCAAAACACAATTTAGGCCTAACAATCTCCATCTTTGTATTTTTTTTTTCAATAAACACTTTAAAAAATTCAATAAAAACAATGAGTGATATTGTTTCCTTTATTTCTCCCCCTATTTATTTTTTTTCTCTCTTTCTCTTATCACTCCCCCTTATTAACAACCAAATTCATAGTGAACATCATGATAAATTTCTCCCTTATTTGTAAATGATCTCCATTTCTAGAGGTTGGTACTTTTCTTTAACAAGGGTATCAAATGATTTTATAAACAAAGAATCTTTAACTAAACAACTCTAAGTCTACATGGAAGAACCCATTGTAGAAAACAAGAGTGTATAATCAAGGTAATAAATGTTTTCCTTAACACAACTTTCATGTAATAATTTTTTCATACTTCTTTCAATATTCTCATGACTGGGAGAAAACCTTAAAGGATTTTTTCCAAGAAAGAAGTATCCTGCACCCATCTCAACAAACACATCAGAAAGTTTATTTTTATAAAAACATGACTTATCAAAACATACTTTTCTCATCCTCATTACATTAATTTGCAAGAAAAGTCAAAAAATCATCGATTCCATCTTCCTTATTTACACTCCTTCAATTCCCAACATGTTATCACAAGTATGAAAATATATTGGCAAAAAGTAGGAACCTCGATTGTTTGTTAGAAACAATAATTAGACTAATAATCCTCTCTCAGTATTACCTTGTTCTTCTTCTTCTTGGATTTTTCATGGGATGTGCTTTCTTCCTTATGTTAATCCTTCTCGAGTTTTGTAATATATTATTTCTTTTCTATCGAATCTTCTGACGAGGATGATTAATTTTCTTCATCTTTAGGAACATCCTTATTACAATAAGTTTTCTCTATGTTGTTCATTATAATATTTTACTTGATATATATAGTTGAACAAGTTTTGATATCATTCCCTTCTTGCTCATATTCCCTATCTGTTGATACCTTTTTGATAGAATTTCTCATATATTCAAAAGTATGCTTCTTCCTTTCTTATTTCACTTTCTTTTGTGATTCCTTTAATTTCCCAGCTAGGTCAATGTGTTCTGGTCAAACAACTGATCACTATTTATTTTGAAACTTATCAGATCTATCTTTCTTTACTTCCAAAACACCTGACTTCTTAGAATTGTTAAGAAATTTTTTTTTCTGCCAGTATCAAATCAATACATCCTTTCGTAAGGTGTCTATGTTTATCACACCTTTCACAAATAGTTTCTAATGGTTGGAACCTATTTTCAATTTTTACTTCATTATTCTTAGATTTATTCAATAAAACCTTCTTAGACTTATACTTTTGGGAGAATTGACTCCCCTCAAACTTTTACTTCCATAACTTGTGGAATAATAGTAGTGATGTTAGTTAAACCAACACATATTATCTGAATGTCCAAATCCACTACAATACCAGCAATATATATAAAAGGAGTATTTGCCTCTAAAACTTCCATACTGTCCAGAAATGTGAATGTGTTTCTCATCCACCTTATTCTATTTGTTTTTCATTCCACCAACCTTTCTATTATCAATAAGATTCCTTATTTTATTTTCTGAATTATTAGAACCTGAAGTATTGGAAACATTTCTAGATTCATAACATTTCAAAACATTCCCAACCTTATTGGTCTTGGACACATACATAACATTATCATATTTCTTATTTTTAAAAACAATTCCATTATTCTTATCACCCTTGTAAGGTAACTTTTTTTATCCTTGTTAGGTTTCTCATTCCTAGAACAACCACCAATTTTAGTGATGGAGTCATGGAAACTTGTATTTATCAATTCAGCTTCAGATAAATTTTGTTGGACAAGTCCCAACTCTTTTTCATTTTACTTCAACTTCACTTATAGATACTCATTAGGATTCTTTTCTTATTTAAGACATTTCTTCAAATCATCAATCTCTTTCTCTATATTCTATTTCTCTTCGACAAAAAATCTTTTATTGCTTATTGAGGAAGATTCATCTTCCAACGTTTTATTTTTTATTTTTAAGCCTTCTAGTATTTCTCAAGAACTCTTTCAATTATTCTTTCAAATGCATATCAAGTGGGGTATTTTATTCATTAGAACTGCTACTTCTGAATTCATCATCATTCATTTTTTCAATAAAAGTATTTCCCTAGTATACTTAATGGAATTTTCAGATTCAACTTCACTTTCATCTTCTTCTTCAGCACAATTACTTTCATTAATAGAATAAATTTCTTCATTAACTATTTCAATGAACATGTTATCTTCACCATAATTTGTACCATACTCACTATCATTTTCCTAAGATAAAAATATTATCCTTTTTCGATTTGGAGAACCACTTATCTTCCCTCTTGAAATAGAATTTTTCTTTATCACCATTTTTCTTCCAAGATCTTCTTGGCCTTCTTTCTTCATCTTCACTTTCTTCTTCATCACATTATTCTTTATTTACTCTTTAAAGACAATTGGAAACAAAATTACTAATGGTTCCATACCCAAAAAACTTTAAGGGATGTTTCCCTTTATATCTTCCTATACCTCTTTTCAAATTCTTAGAAAATAAGGACCAAATTGAATCAAGATGTTTACATACCTATTTTCGGTGTCAGAATCTCCAACTTCTTCCTCCTCAAGAATCTTCTTCTCTTTCTTGAAAAACTAGAAAGTCATTTATCTATCAAATTTAGTTTTTCATTTCATAGAATTCTCCATTATCATTTTTTAAGTAATGAGAGTACTATAAAAATCATCAAGAGATAATGTTTCAGGATCTCTGTCATTCAATGAATAAACTTTTGCATCAATTTTTTTGGGTAGGATTCTCAATATATTTTCAACCATAGTAGAATCATCCAACTTTTCACCAAGACATCTAATAGTATTTAATATGTCATTTACCCTGGTAAAGAAGTCCCCAAAAGATTTATGTTCATCAATATTGAGATCTTCAGACTTCAATCTCTATATTTGTAACTTTTCTCTCTTCACTTTTGTATTTCCTTCATATATGTTTTTAAATTTATCCTATATACCTTTGAATATGGTAACATCTTTTAATCTCAAGAATTCACTTTCAGAAAGTGATGATAATATAACATTATTTTCCCTTCCATCATTCTCAAGATATATCTTATCAACAGATATAAGTGGAGTTTTATCATCAATGGGGGGAAACCCAACTGTTGCAGCTTCAAGAACATCATAGTTGATATACATAAGATATAGAGGCATTCTATCTTTATAGATATGATGTTTCTTTTCATCAAAGACTGGAATACATTTACTATTTACACAATTCATGTTCTCCATTAGCAAGGAATAGAAAAGGGAAGCTCCCTCTAATATCAATTGGAAGTACCCAGTCCGAGTATTATATCACCAAGAGGGGGAGGGGGTGAATTAGTGATAATATTTTTATTTTATGTTTCTTTTCAATTGAAACAAACTTCACCTCCTATTAATGATTTCAATTCCTTGTTGAGGTACAGATTAACATACATCCAAAGGAACAAAAATATTTACAAGGTTCAATATTCAAAAAGAATAGCTATGTCCTTGGTATGGTTTGTAAATGATCCAATACCATACAATCCACTATAAATCAATCCTTGGATTACAATGAGTAGAATGTACCCTTTCACTAATGTACCACTATGAAAAAATACAACTAGTGCATGTGAATCCTCTTAAAAAAAATAGGGCAATGTAATTGTTTTGTAACAACTCATGTTACCTACACTTCTTTTCAATTCAAAAAATGCATTCAATTGAAATACAATTAATCAATTCCTTACCCAGAAGAAAGCTAAAAACCGCACGGACTTTGTTATAAAACACTGAGTCTGATCTTTTTTGAGTCTGATTCCTCCAAGTCTAATTCTTACAAAATAATACTCCCAGTATTTTCTCATAGAAGTCAATAGAGTATAATTGGAACCACTTCAATTCCCGAATAAAATTTTCAATCCAAATATAATATGAATGAATTGGAACCATTCAAAAAAATTGTCAAGCCCAATAAAATTGATCTATTCTTCTCTCTAGAAACCCAAAGCATATCTCTCTTCTATAGTGAATAGTGAATGACTCCTCAGAAATTACAATGTACTTGTTTCCCTTTTATAGGTGAACCAAAATAAGTTTATGTGGGAATACCAAAATGTTTCCCGCTCATACAAATTCATCCACATTTGAATTTCACTTGAAATATCAGGGCAATTATGAATTTTTCAACACTTGTTGATTCTTCTAGAAACTTACACAATATTTACCTCTTCTCTTTTAAACTCTCATTTCAACTTCTGAGATCGTTTTCAATTGTTAGGTATAAATGGGTCTGATCAACAGAGTCTGATTCCTCATAATGATTTCTGAATATGATTCTCAGAACTGATTTGAATCAAGATCTTATATTTGAATGTTCAGCTCCTCCTAGACAAATCATTAGAAAATATTCTTCTCTTTTCTTTTCTTATAAACCACTTGAGAAACCATACTTCATTCACCCAAATTTTCTTGTATCATGAATCCTTCATGACTTTGAATTCATTGAGGATCATCTTTAGCATCGTCTAATATAAATTGGAAAGTATTGTTACTTTCCATTCATTCCTGGTTCTTTCTTTTCATCTCAACCCAATCATGATATTTTATGAATACAAATGGTCTAGATATAATAATACTAAATATGATCATTTCTAGTTATGATCATTATAGTTAAGATCATTCAGGTTAGGATCATTTGGGTTATGATCGATAGTTACGATTGGTGAGTACGATCAAATACAATCTAAAAAAAATGATCTGCCCAGATATGATATAATACAATCTGAATACAATGGTATGTAAGGATTTGATACAATCTAAAAACAATTTTCTACCCGGATATGATACTATATAAAAACTATGATCTTCTCAGATACGACACAATATGAAAACGATGATCTTTGATCGGTACCATGTCCATTCTTTCACTTTTTCCCATATAAGGTCATTTTGAGAAACAATTTGTACCATCTCTTACTTTTCTATGAACACCCCTTTCCAATCATCACCACTTTTCAATGAAACCACTTTTCATCTACGCCATATTCAATTGGAACCACCTATTCAATCGAAATCACCTATTCAATCTAGATATGATTGATTTGAGAAACAATCAGTACCACCTCTTCAATCAAGATACAATTGTTTTGAAAAAGAATCAGCACCACCTCTTCAATCTGGATATGATTATTTTGAAAAACAATCAGCACCACCTCTTTAATCTAGATACAATTTTTTTGAAAAAAAATCAGTACCTTCTCTTCAATCTAGATACAATTGTTTTTAAAAACAATCAGAACCACCTCTTCAATCTGGAGACAATTTTTTTAAAAACAGTCAACAACGCCTCTTCAATCTAGATAAGATTGTTTTGGAAAACAATTGTTACCACTTATTTATCTCTACCATATAGATATGATAAATCCAAATACTATTCTTTTCTGATTATTTTAAAAAACAATCAGTACCACTTCTTTATCTCTAACATCTGGATCTAAGATTCTTTTCTAATTGTTTTTAAAAACAATCAGTATCACTTCTTTCTCTCTACTATGTAGATCTAAATATGATTATTTTCTGATTGACAATATCTATTTCACTCCCACTTTCTTCCATCAAACTTGCATCAAAATTTGTCAATCCAACTTATGATTTATATGAAATATGAATCATAAAATCATCATCACAATTAATTCAATCATAGTGATAGTGACTCTGATTCTCCCGCAAAACAGACACCTCTTTCTCATTGTATTCAGAGTGAATCTAATGACCATCTACTTTCAGTAAGATGTTTTAACTTTCAAAATTGTTTCTTCTCATTACAATAGACTTTCACAGTGATTCTTATTTCTACCAATACCACCAGTCCAAAAAAAAAATTTATTCTAATTGGAATACATTTCTTCTTTCCAAGAAAAACCTATCAATTAAAAAAATACAACCAAAACACAACTTGGGCCTAACAGAGTACATGGTGTTTACTAGGGGTACACGATGTGTTTTTCCAACCTCTAGTTTGCCCGTGTCTTGCTGTATCATAAGACATGTAAACCTCTATACACACGAGGTGCCCATTTTGGGTATATGACATGTAGAGGTCAATCCGACACTCGGTGTGCCACTTTCACATGCCTATGTACACCTATTCATGGACATGTAGATTTGGAAGTGTATGTGTACTTGGATATTCCTAAGTATGTGGTTCCTCTTGTGTATACCTGGTTATGTCCAAGAACACAACTTAGACCACGTACTCCAGTCATGCTCATGTACCCAAGGGTACATGGCGTGTGACACATATCACACAATGTTTGATCTTTTCTTCTCCTAAGAAACCCCTAGCACTACATCTAGGGGGTCCCATATGGTGTGTATCTTCAAATTATATACCGTGTAATATAGGATTTTCAAAAACCCATGGTTCCTTATTCGCGTATTCGAATTTCTGCCAACATCCCATCGAATCATGCCCCAATATCATGGATCCAATGTTGACTAGACTTGTCATTTCTTCTCACCATATTCTGACCATCGGTTAGGTCAAATCACATCTCTTATCATGTCACTGTGCCAAAACACAAAATTTTTGGATGAAAAACCCTGATACAATCTTGATATATCTTCACAAACTACTATAGTTCCCTCAATCTCCACCCCTAACCCATGGTAATGATCCATTATGTTAAAGATAATTTTCACAACAACTATCCACTGGGTATTTTTCAGACCACTATCCAAACAAAATTCCAATATAGATCTCACATAGAATGGGGAGAGAATGTGATAAACCAAAAAACGAGGAATGAAACTTGATCATGTTTAGGCTGGCCTTGATTCATTTCCATTAGAATAAAAAATGAAGAATAATATCAATAAAAAAAAAATTCAATTACCCTAAACACCAAGAATATTAAACCCAAACTTACATGAACGATCAACCAAAAAATAAAACTACTTGAAAAATTAATTCACGTTCATCATGGGATAAATAATTAGGGATAAATACACATAAAACAACATCATACCTTAGGTTGGATCGATCACTAATAAAGAAAGATTACATGTTGATTCCACTAGTGGGATCCATGGATAAATCTATAATTATGTTATAACCATATATTTATAGAGGGTTTTTAGGTCGCTGCATCATCAAATAATAAAATAAATAAATAAATAAATTTATTTATTATTTTCGCCAATGATTTTTTTCAAAAAAACCTAAAAATGATAAGGATTATATTGTTCCTAGGGTAAAAATCACATTCTAAACTCAACAATGACTTTATATTTCTGATTTGAGCCTCTGTTATGGAGTTATTCCAAATTTTTAGGAAAATTTCATGCATTTGATATTAATATATTTAATATTTTTAAATTATCAATTCTAGGCTCAGTGGGCCTTAGAATATCACACTATCTCAACAGCTAAGTAAAAAAATATATACTAGATATATTTAAAATATTTATATGGAAAAATAAGAGATGTTATATTCTCCCCACCAGAGTGATTTTCATCCTAAAAAACTAAAAGGACTACCAAGAAATATGTGGGTAATAAGCTTGTATCTGGGTCTCCCACTCCTAGGTGTTATCCAAGAGATTCCCATGCTACCACTAGACACACACTAAGGGAATCACTTTCCCATGGAGGATCTTATTTTGCTAATCCTCGATCTCCACCAAATACTTAGCAAAGGTATATCCTTCCTTAATTTCCATCTCACCCCTATAGATAACATGTGATGATTCATGCACATACCTCCTTAGTTGTGACACATGGAAGACATCATATACCCAGCCTAACTATGGTGGTAGAGCTAATAGGTACACCAACTCACTGAATCTGTGTACTATCTCGAAATGAATAATAAATCTTGGAGGTAACTTTACACTCTAACCAAATCTCCATAACCCACATTGAGGTGAGACCTTTAGAAACACATGGTCTCCCTCCTTGAAATACAAATACCTCTTTTGTAGGTCTGTATATGACTTATGATGACTCTTTGTAGTCTTCATCCACTCCTAGATGATCTTTACCTTATCTATTGTTCCTCACACCAAATTTAGGACCATGAGTGCTAAATCACATGGATTAGTCCAACATAGTGGTGACCTATAGGTTTTCTTGTGAAAATCCTTGAATGATGACATAATAATCATGGAATGGTAGCTATTGTTGTATGAAAACTCCAATAAGGTAAGGTGATCCTCCCAACTATGGCTAAAGTGTAACATGAACTCCTATATTATTTTCTCCACAACCTAAATAGTATACTTAGTTTAGCCTTGAATTTGGGGGGGGGGGTGAAATGCCATGCTCAAATGAAAATGAGACCCAAATACCTCCTGAAATCCTCTCTATAATTGTTATGTGAAGTGATAATCATGGTCAAAAATAATTTTTGAGGGAACTCCATAGATCCTGACTATATTAAAGATGTAAAGGTATCCTAAGTACTCAATTGAACTATGATCTCAAATATCTTGGAAGTTGAATGACTTGGTGAGTCATTCTACGATCACCAAAATGGAATCATTTCCTCTAGAAATCCTTGGAAATATCATCATGAAGTCCATAGATATACCATACCACTTCCACTCTATCCCCCAAGGGGTTAATACAAACCCCATGGAACCCAGTTTTTATCCTTAACCTACTGATAATTGCATCATTGAGAGACAAAATATTCTATACATTTTTTATAACATGACACCAAAATTGATGTCAGAGGTCCTGATATATCTTTTCCACACAAAGATGTACTGAAAAGTGGGATCTATGAAACTGGATCATCACTTACTCCAGTACTATCACTGGTACTATAACCCATCCTCTAAAAAGGACGACATGCTCCCCACCTTCAAGAAATCCATTAGGTGCAAATCCAGTGGATATATGAGTATGTATGGTCTCATAGTCAGTATCTTTACACTGATCCTCCCTAACACAGTATAAAAGTAGTGGGGTAAAAACTATTGATTATAGATATTTAATACAATCCTCATTCACTATGGACAATAGTAATGAGGATAACTAATCCAAATACATGGTAAAAACTGTGAACAAGAACACATACTAAAAGAATATTCCACAACATTCCCCTTCTTAGGAGTATAGACTATATCAAGGTCATAATCCTAGAGAAACTCTAGACATCATATCTATCCCAGGTTAAGATAATTCTAGGAGAAGATATACTTTAGACTCTTGTGGTCATTGTAGAAGATAAACCGCTCACCCATAAGATAGTATTTCCACATATTCAAGGTAAAGACCACCACTAACAACTCAAGATCATGGGTCGAATAGTTATACTCATGTGGTATTAACTGCTGAGACCCATATGAAATCATTGACTACCTCTATATAAGAATTCAACCTATTATAATCTTTGAGGCATTTCATAACACTACGTACTAAACAACCTCCACCAACAATATCCAGATAGGGGTGCTAATTAGCCTCTACCTCAACTCCTAAAAATATTACTATCACCTCTCTGTCCACATAAAAGGCTACCATTTTTTGGTCATAACAGTCAATGGTGCTAGTATTATTGAGAAATTTAGCATGAATCTCCTATAGTATCTTTTCAACATAATAAATATCCATAATTCTATCATGCTGGGTGGATCCCAAGTTAACACTGCCTTGACCTTCACCGAGTCTACTGCTACACCACCAGCTAAGATGTCATGTCCTAAAAAGTGGACCTCCTGAATCTAGAATAGAAACTTTGAGATATTACTATAAATTTGGTGCTCTTAGAGTATGTCTAAGACCATCCTCAAGTGTATTTAATGATCCTCCTTGGATACAAATTACCTTAGGATATCATCGATGAAAACCACCAAAAATTGGTCTAAGAAAGGATAAAAGATCCAGTTCATGAGTCCCAAAAACATTGATGGGATGTTTTTCATTCCAAAAGGACTAAAAAATACTCACAGTGACCATAAAAACATATGAATTACATCTTCAGTATTTCCTCATCCCATTCTACAAGTTAGTGATAACCTGATCTGAGGCTAATCTTTGAGAACTATTTCACCCCTCTCAACTGATCGAAGTGGTTGTCTATCCTTAGTAGTGGATACTTATTCTTTACAATCACCAAGTTTAGGATCCGATAACCCAAAAAAATATCAATATCCCATTATCCTTGAAAAAAAAATTGGGGATTCCTTGGGGAAAACATTGGGTCTCATAAAGACCATCCTCTACAAGTACTCCAACTTCACCCTCAACTCTCAAAGCTTAGTGCTATCCATCCAATATGATGGAATATATATTAGGTTCATTTTTTCGGTGTAATTTAAAGAAAAATTTTATCTCTCGATGGGGAGGTAAGCTCAGAACATCCTCCGGAAAGATGTCCTCATACCCCACTACCACTGCAAGAAACTGGAAGCCCATAACATCCACTACTCTAAGGGAGATTCTATCCAACTGGTGACTAATGAGCTATATTCTCCAACACATGATTCTATGCTACTCTGTCCAGGTTTCCTTTTCTCATATGAAGGAAAACCTCAACCAGTCACCATAGATACATCACATACTCTACGTGAAATAGTCAATATAGATATGAAGTGTAGATATCTTGTCCATACCTAACATAACACCATAAGGACTCATTTTCACTAAAAATCAATCCCATATTAATCTATCACCTCTAATAGTTAGATCACACTATCGAAAGAAGTGTGTGATCACTAAGTCACCTTCAATAGGAGTCTCTAAGAGAAAGGGTCAAGATAGAGGATCAATCAGAATATCTAAGTATCGAACTAGATAAGTGGACAGAAATGAGTGGATTCCACCTGTGTATATCAGTACTAAAAATAAGGTAAAAAAGGCAAAAATGTACCTCTAATAATCCTTAAATCCTTGGGGTCATAGGCCACCAATTCCTATAGTTGTCCTCATTATTTCCCACTAGCTCCCTAATCTTGGAATAAACAACCAAGGGGTGGTGAAAAAAATAGGTCAAACCACCTACCACCTCCAACTGCTCTACCTGATCCTCTAATAAATCTTCCAAACTACAAAAATCCTTGATTCTACCTTTATATCCATCTAGGTAGTCCATAAACCATACCCTTGTCAGCTATGTAGTGGGTTAGATAATCATGATCAAGATGTCTCTGAATGTCACAAGAGAAGAACCACCTCTCTCTAGGATGACTTGAGCCATCCTAAGAGCCCTAAACACTGATCCTATATCCTAGAATCATATCCTAAAGTGTATCTCATTCTCTTATCCCTATGACTACAATTGGTTACCAACTACCGATGTCTCAAATCCTATGTTCCCAGTACCAACAACAAAAGTTGACGTATGCTCTTCCAGGAACCTATCCACTACTAAATGATGCTCAAGAACTGAAGCATAGGTGGGAATGTAAAAAGATATCACGAAATCCATGAAATCCTAGTTTAATCCATGATCTAAGGTTTATTCCTTGAAGAATAGATCTCACACCATATTTAGGGAGTATCATAAGAGATTAGTAAACCTCACTGAATACTCTTCCATGGCCATATTGCCGTGTTATAAATAAATAAGATCATGTATGCATAATGATTGAATTAGGGTCAGATAGAACTCCTCTTGGAAGATATGATTAAAATATGACTAGGAGAGAGCTGCATCATCATGTGGTTGAGTCACCAAACTCCACCATCACTATGAAGATCCTTGAAAAAGACTTTACACAAGGGCCACCATCTGATCTATTGGTGTCATTATGAGGCAAAAAACTCAAGTAACTATCTCTAGCTAGTCCTCATCTACCTAGGGGTCTAGATCAACCAAAAAACTAAGATTTCACTACCTATGAAACTCATAAAACACACTCATAATATGTGCATCCTTGGTCGAGACATATGACACTATCCACTGCTCAATTGGTGATGGAATAACTAGAAAACCACTAGGAGGTACGACCTAATGTACATGCCCCTGTACTGAAGCCTCATCACTTGGTGAATCATACTCCTGATCACATATTGGAATCATGGAGAACTATCTTATTGTAGGAATCCTAAAATAAACAATATGCATCACATTTAATGAGTATATATGGTGACCTGACTCAAGAAGGACATAGAAATCACAATCCATTCCTATATGATGCATGTACCAATGTTTTCCTTAGAACCAGTTCCTATATGTATCGAGTCAAAAAACAGGTTATCAGAGTCTTGGTGAATGGATATGTTAGATTCCACACCAACATTGTAGTCCCTGGACTGAAATTTGAACACAAAACACTTTAACACAATTTCCATAAACCCCAAACCAATCTTATATCTAGAAAAAACTCTATGATCTGGTCCTAAGGTAGAACCAGATTCCTAAGATACTACTCTATCCCAAATCAACCCAGTGGGACCTACTTCACTAGAAATAAATCAAGTGTGACCACCCCATGACTAACTCTAATAGGCTAGGGGTTTGAGACCAAAACAGAGTAGGCATATAAAAAATATGGGAGGAATTAGCCTAATGTACCTGTACACAAACACACACATGTCCACGCCCATACAATACTTAAAGGTAAAACCACAACTGATACTAATGAATTCATAACATATATCCCATAATCAAATTATAATAAGAAGCACTAAAAGAAACAAATTGGAAAACTACAAGACCAACCAAAACTACAAAGGGTTACAACCTTCTCATAAGGTGGGGGGTACTTTCAAAAACAATTCCCATTAAAACCATCATTTTGTCTAGCCCAAATTAATATTTTCCTACTCTTGGTCCTCCTAGGACATTGTCAAATAGCCTATCATATGAATAATACATGACATGCGTGGTAAAATACCATATAGAAGTGAGTATAACAATACCCAGTAAAAAACCCCAAAATCACTAAGCATAAAGCATCAAGAGAAATAAACCCCACACAAGATATGTCAATAAGATGAGTGACATAACAATAATAGAAACCAAACTATACTCATAACACACAAATGGTCTCAAAAGGTCTAAAAAAACACTTCCATCCATATTTTTCTCTAGTATTCTTGGAAATTATCATCCAGGAGGGTTTTATCTCTAAGCCATGCTATCATTGATTACACACATTCAAGAGGTCGTACTCATATAGCCTTAGAAAGAAGCACTCAATAGATATTTTAATATATCATCATCTAGGTAGGGGATCACACCTAGGTCTACTAAGGGACACTAATAACCCTACTAAATCACCTTATATATAGGGGATTTACACCTTGTGCATGGTGGTCACTCTGATACTATGAACCCCACCTAAGAATTATAGAGGATCCAAACCTGGCCCCATAGAGAGATACACTAAACTCTATATGAAACTAAACCCGTAGAGGGGATAAAAATCCTATGATGAGGATGTAATAACACACTATACCCTCATTTAAAAGGTCAAAGGTAACACACTCAAATAAACCTGGACTAAAATAAGGAAACAAACAGTTCTAAACACCCTCATAGGGAGTACATGCTGTGTAATAGGGGCACACTGTCTGTCTTTCCAATCTCTGGTCTACCCATGTCTTTCCATATAACACGACATGTAAACATCCATATATATGGTGTACCCCTTTAGGGTACACAACATTTATAGTTCAAGATATAACCTAGTGTTCCACCTTCCCATGCCTGTGTACACCTATCCATGCTCGTGTATACCTGGTCGTTACGATGTACTTGGATCTTCTTGAGTATGCAGATCTTCCAGTGTATACCTTGACATGGCTAAGTATATAGCTTAAACCATGTACATTAGTCATTCCTATATACCCAAGGGTACATGGTGAGTCTCCAGGACAGGTCACATGTCATGTGATATGTTTTACATGGCATGTGACCTTTTCTTCTTTGTTAAAGCCCTAGAGTTATAGCCAGGGGTCCCACCCCACATGAATCACTAGATTACATGCCATGTAATATGGGATTTTCCAAAAATAATGGTTCCTTATTAGTGTATTCCAATTCCTACCCCCATCAACATGAATTAATTATTGATATCAGGAATACATGGTTGATCAGCCTTACCATCACTACTCACTGAATTTTTTCCATTGATCTGCTCGAATTGAATGTCCCTTTGCTTCACCGTGCTAAGATTTCAAAGATACAGATGAAAACCCCTAATTCAATCTCGATCTATCATCACACAATGATTACATGTCATCTACCTCCATCCTAAACCCATGGTAACTATCCATTGTTCCAAATATCATTTGCATAATGATCATCCACCGATTATTTATCAAACTGCTAACCAAATGAAAATACAATAACAATTTCATGTAGAATGGGGAGAGAAATCCATAAACCATAAAATGAGAAATGAACCTTAGCTGTGTTCTGGTTTCCCTTGATTTTATTTCATTAGAAAAAAAATGAAGAGTGATATCAACCAATAAATTCAATTCCTCTAATTCCTTGGAAGAATAAACCCTGACACACAAGCACAATTGATCCACGAATCAAACTATGAGAAGAATTTATTCAAATTCATTGGGGGATAAATAATCATAGATAAATACCTATAAAATGACATCCCACATTAGGTTGAATCTATCACTGATGAATAATGGTCACATGCCGACATTTCTGGAAATATCCACAACCTCCATTGGAAAAATGACCCTCAATCATAATCTTGATCCATTGTCATTCACCAAGTCATCCTCTAAAGGTTCCTATAAAAATCTCAGTGTTATGCATCTAACCATGTGATATATATTTATAGAGGGTTTCTTGGTCACTACATCCAACATATAATAAAATAAATAATTTAATTAATTAATTTATTATTTGTACCTGTGATAACATTTTCATAAACACTCAATGCCAAAAAAGATCATGTCATGCCTAGGGTAAACCCACATTCTAAACTCATTGAAAACCTCATATTTCCAATCAAATCCTCAATTCTAGAGTTATTTCACTTTTTTAGGAAACCTACATGCACATGTTATTAATATAATTAATATTTTTAAAATATCAATTCCACGCTCACTGAGCCTCGAAATCTCACGCCGTTTCAGGGTCTGGATCCAAAAATATTACTATATATATTTCAAATATTTACATAGAAAAAATAGAGATTTTACATAAAAATATGTAAGCATAATCTATCTAGGGAATCAATCTACATAAGCATCACCTTTTAAAGGGCCAGTCTATGTAAGCTTCAATACTTAGAGGAATTTGTGTAATAATATAGACTAAAATATGAAAATTTCGGATTAGATATTGAGTAAGTTGAGATAATGCTAAGCTAATATACGAATCTAAATATAATTTTAATATTTTATTGGTATTTTATGAATAACTAAAGATACAAAAAGATGAACCAAGCCGTATATGAAATTATTCATGATTTATTATCCATCCATAGAGAATATTTTGACGTTATTTTTTATAAAAGATAGAAAAAGAAGATGTGTATAATATGATATGCATTCTATGATGTTTTCTATGAATATCAAGATAAATTTTTGAGCTGAAATTTTAGAGATACCATGACACAAAATAAGATACTACACTATATAAATATTTAAAGTTAATACCACCACACCATGGTGATTTTTGTTGGGATTTTTTTTCATCATGTAAGAGTTATTAAGTAGAAAAATAGAGGTTACACCATAATTGATAAGTGAAATAGTGATATAAAGAAGAACACATCGTAGTAAAGGTTGGGGAGCGTTTTTAAGATTCAAAACAACATGGACCATGTTGTTGTGTATTTTCTATAACCATTTTGAGAGTAGGATAAATAAAATGATCTCATGTTGAGTGGTTGGGAAAGATGAGTTGATTGAGAAGAATAGGATTCGAGGCCTAATACTAGAAAAAACCAAATATATAATTTTGTATAAATAAATGAGAAATTATAAATAAAATAAAAATTAATGGTACTCTTGGTATTATATATAATACAATAGTTTGTGAGAGGAAAAGAGAATATTGAGATTTTGGGGAAAAAACATATACATAATTGAATAAGGATCATGATAAACAAATAATATGGGAGATTTTATATATTATAAATATAGGAAATATTATTCCTTTTAAATTACATATAAAAATAAAAATTAGGATTTTTAATTTGAGGGTACGAAAGATCATATGAGATTGAATAGAAATGAGAAAACACTATAACTCTTAAAAAAGAAGAATAATTAGCAGTATCTAAGCCTATGAGGAGGAGATAAATAATTATGTCCATTGAAGCTAAAGAATAAGAGTATACCAATCACCATTCAGTTATCAATGTGTAAAAGTTAATAAGAAGAAGAATGAAGAAGAAGTTAAGTGAGAGATTGAATATTCTATTATTTTTATCAGTTGTATTGATCTTATGGGAATATAAGTATATTTTTGGTTTTGAAGATAAAAAATGGTCATTTATTTGAGAAATTTAGCGAACAATTTTGGAATAAGAACTATGAAATTTTACTAAATATAGTGAATGAGTTGTTGGTATTGATAATAAATATCTATTAGCATTCAAATACATTACTATGAGGAATGAGATCTGTATTTGTGGGTGCATCTAAAACCCTGTATAGTAATTTTGATCTAATTCAAGAGGATAAGTAGTATTTTAAGAGAAACTAGTTGGATAACAATATAAAAAATGAAGTGGGATTCATTATATATCACATGTGTAATATAGTGGTCGGGCACCTTTGTAATATGGTGTGCTGGGTTTCAGGATGATACCTGACCTACTCCACTTGTATTGATGATAATATTTTAGTATAGAATCTACACCCTAGACATTCCAATTATTATAAGATATAGGTTTCCTAGGAGGGGTAAAACCTTGTAAATACCACATAATATCTTTACTTTCTTCCTATTATTTCATGTGATGTTATCTTGTATGTTAAAAAATAAATCCATAAGTCATAATCAACTTTATAGGTTCAAATTTCTAATAGGGTTTTAAGGTTGAAAAAATAGTTTGGAATTTGGTAAAATTAGAAAACACACGATTCACTCCTCTCTCAGATGTGTCTGCATTGGTCCACAAGGCATCTCAGAATTTATGGCCTTAGTTGAAGACTTAGTTAAGGTAAATTTATTTCAATTATATTTTCTTTAGTTCAATTCAAGTTAGGATGGTTGGATATATTATATTAGTATTAGTTAAGTTTTATTTAGTTTGGTTATGGTCAAATATATTTGTTTCATTTAATTTCTATAAATTTTTGTTCTACTTAGTTTACTTTGATTAAATTTGGTTGGTTTTTTGATTAATTTAGAGAATTATTGATTTTATTTGGGTTGATTTAGCTTTATAATATTCAATTAAATTAAGTACTTTCTTATATTTTTTTTAGCTTGGTTAGGGTCTTATTAGTTTAATTTTCTCTCCTTGTTTTTTATTTGATATGGGAAAGGTTTTTTTAATGTAACATTTGGTTTTGAAATTATAAATCTCATACTAGGGTTCTATTAAAATTCCAATAATGTTTGAAATTAAAATTCCAATAATATTATATAAGTATGAAATTAGGTGTTTGTTAAAATTCTACTAATTTATGTTTAAACTTGCATGTTATGGTTTATTTTAATAAGTTTGAAAGACCATGTCTAGATAGTTAGCTAATAGAGTTTTATAAATATTTAATTCTAATTTTTGGGTTTCATAGTAAATGTGGAATGTGTTTAAAACCATTTTGAATAGGAAATGGTAATCATATTTTGTGTATTAAAATGGGTATTTATAATCTAATATTTTTTCAATTCATTTAAATTAGGTGATTAAGTTATTTTATGATATATTTTTAAAATAAAAAAATATTTAAAGTGGTAATTGGGCTCAAATTTTATTCAATTTTTGTGTTTAAATTTTAAAATTTGTTATCAATCCATTTTTTGAAATAAATGTTTTTAAAAATTAAAAATATAATATTTTCATGTCTTAAGGTGAACCAAATTCCAATTTTTTTTCTTATTTATTCATTTTTTGTGACTTAAAACCAATTATAATGGTATAATTATATGGAATTTCATATTGGGTAGTTTCACCTATAATTTTATGAAGGTTGTTTGATGAGTTCATAATTTTATTTTTGATGCATGTGCTTGAAACATAATGTTTTTCAATAAAAAGTACTGAAAATATTCTATTATAGGATTGTTTTGATGGTTTTGATGTTAGTTCTCTTCTTTTGATTGTTTGGAAGTGATTAGGTAACTATGTTTTTATATTTATCATTGAAAAATATAAAATTTGATAATATATATATATATGTTAATCTCTAAGAACTTCTTCCTTTTGGGAAAAAATGATTTAATTTTTTAATTAGATGATTTAAACTATTTAATGTGATGTTTTTTTGAAAAAGATTATAAATTATTAATGTTTTAATGATGTTTGGTTGTTTTTAATTATGATAAAAGGGTTTACAGGTTTAAAAAAAACTAATATCCAAATATCCTTAACAAGGTTTTGAAATAATGATAATTTTGAGATTAAATGGAGGTGCTTGAGTATTTTCGGAATGATGTTTTAGGGTTTTGAGTTTTTGGAATCACTTATTTTAAATTTTTTTCTTCATTGATGATTTTTTTTAATTCATGGGAAATGATTTGATAATGGTTCCAAATTATATTAAGATGTAAAAATTTGGATTTTAATTTTCATTACATGTATTAATGTTTCAAAGATTGGTCATGTTTGGATTTATTGAGTTTCATTTGAAAGAATTTATTTTGAATGGATTAATTTTTTGGAAGTATTTTTGATATTATAAATGAGTTGAGTTATAATTATTTTGAATTAAATCATATTCTTCGTGAAAATTTAAGAAGTCTTTGGTTCAAATTTAGAAATATAACGATAAAATGATTAATAAAGGTGGCTGTAAGTAAGAAAGGCATGTTGATTTTATGTATTATAAATCAATTATGAAGAATCCTATTATAAAAATTAATAAATTTGATATATTTTTGGCTGGAAAATATTGTTATATTATTAAAAAAATTCCCATAGAGATTTCAAGTGATAATAGAACAATAGATGTTTCGGGGTTTTAATTTGTTCCTAAAGAGGTGCAAGGAATTTGATATTCATGATGGGAATCATTAATTCCACTAGGAAATCAGTTTAGAAATTTATAAAATTCAAACAAAAAAATTATATCAAAATTCATAGTATAAGAAAGTTGTGGTCTATCTGAGAGAGATTAGTTTAGAACACTTTTAGAAGAATTAGGAATAATATAGAAAAAATATATTAATATTGGTTTTTATAACCAATTAATAAAATAAATCATAATAAGTATATACTTTCAAATTTCATACATTCATGGAGTAAATATATGATGGTCATTGTAGATGTCATTAGAAATAGTTCTTAGAAAACCTCCTCACATAGAAAAAACCTCTATATTAATGACACCCCTTTCTAACTCTTATTTACCTTAGTTAATCAATTAGATAAGTAATATAAAACCATTTTTGGACATGACTATCTTTGTCTATCCAATTTTTAGGGAATTTACATAGGCATTTAGTTGATGTATTGAAATCATAACTCACTCAACCCCCAATGTACATGGTAGAAAAAGAAAGATAATATATTATAAAACATAATGAATGAAAAAAAACCATATATAATTACTATAGAAATATTAATACCACTAAATAAAATCACATCTCAATATATTCTCATCACTATAAAATATACCTCCTCATTCTAGACACGAGAAGGAGTGAAGTAAAATAAGAACCAAGATAGTAGCACTCAATCATAGTACAAAGTCTCCCAAATCCAAGTTCTAATTGAATCAGTCTCCTAGAAATCAAGTCCAAAGTCCTCTTCAAGGTACCCAACAACCTTAAATTATAGAGAGAGTATAAAACTTTTATCTTTAATTATAAATACAATAACTCCCCATATATTTTCTCTATTTCCAAAGACATCTTGAATTGGATATCATCTATTTATATGTGCATGTGAATACCTTGTGAATTAATCTTTATAAATATCTTATAGAGATAAACCTTACATAATCTATGAGAGATATTCAAATAAAATATAATTTTTTTCTTATCCTACTTTGTATCTTCAGGATCATCTTTCCACTATGAGGTTTATTTGAACTCCTCAAATAAAGGCACCCAAAACCACATAAGATATGGAATTCATCTTAAGTCAAATATAAAACTACATGCTTGGAGATAAATATTTTCACTTTAAAATTTCTATGTATCCATAGGTTGTGGAATGAAAAATTTCTTTTGGAATAACACATACTCCTCAACTTTAGGTTGTTGTGTAGAAAAATTTTTGGTGCAAGGCACCCTGAAAATATAATTCTCGATCCACTAGAAAATCCATCACCTCCATGATGTAGAAAAACCCATGAAACATCCCTCACATCCTAAATTTTATCATTTTTTTCATTTTTAAATATGGAACAACAATAATCCTACATTGTAGAGTTTCAAACTCCCATACACATGAAAACACTCATCCTTGGAATAAAGAGATCCTCTATGTCGTAGCTATAACCCTTCACCACACACTTTTACTCCCATAAAAAACTGAAGTCCCTAGAAAATTTGGGATCTCCACAACGTAGTAAACTTGCCTTTTCTATATATTTCATGAAAGTTATCTTATTATACATTAGAGACAGTGTAATGAATTTCCAATGTAATATCTGGTCCTCTTAAAAAACTTATGCAATGTAGGAAAATAGACTACAATACAGACTTATTCAATGTGTCAACCTACAAATACATATACAAAACACATACTAACTTATGGTGTGTTATCTTCATAATAACCATGTGACACATAATATCTTTTTGATCATCAATAGCTAATCTATGTTGCAGTATCGATGATGATGATACAATAGATCTTTTCGAGAAAGATGATGTAGGTTCCTATATGAAATGATGTTGTAAATATATGTGGTACAATACCACTTATTCAATTGTGCCACATTAGAACTATGATTAGTTTAGGGACACTTCATAATATATTTTATTATATTATCAGCTCATTCCCACGATAAAGGTATCTATCCCCTTCTCCCTCCTGTGAATCAATCTGTGTTCTCCTTACCCATGCTCTTCTCCTATTAGCACACATGGATTCCTAGTACAATTCCTTTGATTATTGTTGAACACATAATTCAATATAAATTCAAAAAAAATGTCAATAAAAAATTATTATGAGACATTAGTTTTTTCCTTTTTAAATTCTTATTTAAAATTATAAATAAATATTTCCTTTCACTTCTTCTTTTTCTAAAATTGAATTAAAAATATTAATTACCCAAAAAATAATTAAAATATTGAATATATGGTCAAGATCAATAAAAAATTAATGAAATTGATTGATTAAAACAAAAAATAAATGTATGCATAATATGAGGCTATCAAATCCCCTACACTTAAATCATGATTGACTTAATAATATATCTCTAATAAAAAATTAAAAGGGTACCCATGCTACCAATATTCAAATAACATAGTAAAAAAAGAAATAATTATCAGCGGGTACACTAAATTTCAAGCTTCACACAAAAATATTTCTTTAATTTCTCATTTTTTGAAGAAACTAATCAACTACATGTTTTAAATTTCTCCTTGAAAAAGGTTCACCTATCCTAAATTCCATTCAAGGTTCTTAATTTACTTTTATCAATCATTGCAATCATTATCTTCCTCACTTTAATTTTTTTCACACATGACTCATGGTAACATTTTAGTGAATTTTGTCTCATATCTTAGATATATGATCCTAACTATATTCCCAAATAGGATATCAAATCTCCACCCCATAATGAAAAATGTCATAAATAATCATGAGGACTTATTTTTAGGGTTTAAAAAATTCCGAGGATTAGGTTTAGGTAGGAAAATGATATAAAAAAATATTAATGATCAAAAAGAAAGTTTTATTATAAATAATAATTCATGATAATAAAAATCAAACTTAATGAATATACTCCTTTTCTAAGTGACATCATCGACATCCCTAAGCTCAAATTAGGATCATATAACATGAAAGTATAATGAATAGATAACCTCTTATATATTATATAATTTTTCACTTATTTCCCTTTAAAACTAATTTCAGAATTTTTTTTAAAAGTTATTATTTTAGAAAGTCTCAAATCCACCACTTAACCCCAAATTATCAAGATAATTGGTCAAGAAATGATGATTTTGACCCACAAGACAACATTTTTTTACTATTTTGTTTCTCCTTTTTTTAAACGAACTTTTTTATTTTTTCTTTAAGAGGGGTAACAATGAATCATAATGAATGATATATTATGAACCTTTTCCCATAACTAATCAAAAACCCAAAATATATCCTTTAAATTAATTACATCCATTTACACCACAAAAAACAAATCCCTGAGACTTAAACCATTGATAATCATGAAAAATATAAAGAATAAGTATAGGAAAAGAAAAAGGAGGATTGTAATATGGATCTTCCCTAACAAGTTTATTCAAGGATTATATAGGAGAAAATAAGGATAAAAATGTCAAGGTAGGTCTATAGTATAAAGGATTAATAATAAAAATTCCTAAATCATTTCAAAAGTGACTTCATACAATCATAGCTTTGATAAGATATAGATGCAAGTTCAAGCAATTTTATATGTCCCAAGTATCTCGCAAGAAATATACTCTATAAATTTAAGAAATATTGGTTAATAACCCTCTTGGGAATGAGAATATATAATAAAATTCAATAAGTCATAAAAAATAATAATAATATACTAGTTCAGATGAACTTCATAAATTCAAAGCATAAAAAATATGAATTAAATTTCATCTACATTAATTAAAAATTCCCCCTAAATCATGATTCATTGAATACAAATACCTATATTTATCTCTAATCATCTATTCTACCATATTACTCTTTAAAACTTATAAAAAATTAAATATAAAAAATGAAATAATTATATTTATAAGAAATATTTGTATAATAGAACAAAATTATAGAAAAATATATACGTTTGGAATGTATTTGTTTTTAATTAAAATTCAAAAACCGTAATTAAAATTTAGGGGTGTAACAAATAATAATGAATTTAGAAGTATACTCCCATTTAAACTATGTTTCTCTATCCTTTTATCTTTCACCTTACTACTTTGTGCCTTCCTCATCATGGTCCTATAAAAGAAAACAAAAAGTGAAAGAACAAGGAACACATTCAATTAATCTAAAAAGATTTTATGGAAATTTTACCACTAATAAAGGAATTCATAAAATAAGTCCAAAGAATTAATTACTCAGAAATCAATAAATAAAAACTTTGTTTTCCTCCCAAACTCACTTTTTTATAGTCATTAATCTTGAAATTACTTCATTAAAGATAAGTGATTTGGGGTTTTAAATATGTTACCCATTCTTTATTAACAAATGGTTGAATCTATGATTCCTACATGTATATATGTCCTTGTCCTTTTTTTTGATATTAGATTCAATATTCCTTAAGGAAGTACATTCTCCACATCTATGGGCCCATACCACATATTCTTGGTCTTTCTTGAAGAGTCAAAAAATACTTATTAGACCACCCAAACATTTTATCCTTCTCTAAAGATTACTATTTTAGTAGTTCCATTGTTGTCTTTTACCTTTCCCAATATATTTTCCTCATTCTTCCCCTCTTTTCACCCTTTTCTTTATTCTTAAAAAATGGATGAATATTTATTCTCATTAATTTCAAAAAATTTATCTAATTATAGCTTGTTATCATCTCTTAAATCCTATTATTTATTATCAAAAAATTTAATCACTTAATGAATGATGAAATTTAAATATTCAACACCTAACGTTAGAGATAACTCTCTATTTCTCACATTGATCAAGGATCTACTAATATCCAAGAATGTACTTCCCAATACAATGGGAGTCCTCTCCTAATCCATGTCAAGTGTAAAGAGGTAAACTAGAAAATAAAATCTATCCAACTTGAATACATCATCTTCAAGAAAATCTCATGGACATATCACTATTGCATCCTCTAATTGAAGAGAAACTCTTGTGGGCTTCAGCTCCTCCCCAGGATCATGAATATTGAGTATGACACAAGGTTTACACTCAATTATAGATTAAAAAAATATTTTCTAAACTCATTATCTTTAATATTAATCATAATTAAAAATCTACTTGGGCCATTTTTCTTCTTGCTAAACTCCTAGACACCACAAATGAGAATTCCCCACAGAGTGGTATTATTGCTAATTCCTTTTATTTCATTTTTTTATACAAAATTTTCATAAACTTTACACATTTGGTTATTTTTTTAAAGAATCAGTAAAGGTAATGTTATATGCATATTTTTTAAGAATATATAGAAATTTAAATTTATTTTTACACAACTTCCCTTGATAAATCCTATATGGGAAGGGTATTAAGGGTCTATAAGGTGGTGGGGATTCTTCTTTAGCTTCTTAATTAACTTTTCCCCATTTCCCCCTCTTTTAATCAACTTTATTTTCAATTTTTTCTTGTTCTAATTTTTATTTTTTTTCGATTTTTTTAGCATCGTCATACAGAGTTTTACAATTTCTCAAGGTGTTGTACTCCATTTCGTCATGTGTAGGGATCTTCATGTCACCTTGAATTACTCTTATCCTTTTATTGAGATGGTTATCATTTTTTTTGACTTAAATCTCCATATATCACATGGAAAACCTTTAATCATCCTTTATCACATTGATAATAGGATTGATGGTTATCATAGAAATAAATAAGGTATCCTCTAATGATTTGATTTGGATTTGAAGAGAAGGAATTTTTTTTTGTTGGAACCCCAGTGCGATTTATGAAAACCCTTGAATTTGCTATTGTGGTCTCCAAAAATAAAAATTATTTTGATGATTATAATAATTGTAATTATAATATTCAATGTTCATAAATTGGGATTTTTGTATATCCATCATTATTTCCATCTTCTTTGTCAAGAAATATAATTGAGTATCTATCCACCTATTTTCATCAACCATGAAGACTCCTTGATTTTGTATTTTTTACATTTTCCATTGAAAACTATTTCTTATTATTTCATCCAATAATATATATCTATCCTATAGTGACTTTTCATCAATGATCCTCCAAAAACATCATCAAATATTAAATGATTACTCTGAGAAATACCCTTATTGAATGTTTTCATCAATATTCACATCTCAATACTATGTCATGGATATTTTTATATCAAATATTTAAACCCATACCATGCACTATAAAATGGTTTTCTATTTAATTTATTGAAATTAATATACTAAAATGAATATCCATAGTCTTTTAAGGAGGGACGAATTTATTGAAGAAATTTCTTACAAATTCATCCCAAGTGGTTATGGAGTGTGATGGTAGATCAATTCAATTTTTTTATATTTTAATGAAAATTTAAATAGTTATTACCTTTCTACATATCTACAGATGTTATTTAATTTTAACGTATCACATAGATCTAAGAAATTCCCAAAGTGAGAATTTGAGTCTTCTTGTGGTAGTCTGATGAATTGTATCAAGTTTTAAATCATTTTCATCATTGATAGCTTTTTCTCAGAGTGATTCACAATGACTAGTGGAACTAGAATACTTGGTCGCACCCCCCCACACTTGAAGGTCAACTATACTACATTAGTGTTTACATTCCTTGATCTATCCCTTTATCTTCTTGGTTAATTTCTAATTATCTTTATTCTACTAATTCCATAGCATCTTTATTATTTTCCCTAGATATCCTCTCTAACTTAGGATCATAGTAAAATAGATATTATTTTCCTTTTCCCTGAGTTGATTTTTCATTCACTAAATGATACAACATGAAATTTTTAGTACTAGAAGAATAAGTATAAAATAGGAAAATAAAAACTAAAAAGAAGAAATAAAAATCATAATTATCCTAAACAATCAAAGAAACTGTTCCTAGAAAATAGCATAAAAACATAACATTCTTGATGGGTTTCATTAATTCTACCTGTAATTATATTTATAAATTTATAAAACTAAATCAATCAAATAATATATAAATACATAGTATGCATAAGTGAAGTTCCATCCCATATATAATAGTTTATAAAAAGTTTATAATAATTCGGAATGAGATGAGAAATAATATATTGATATTGGTTTTTCATAATAATAAATTAAATAAAGAATACTAAGCACAATATGTCAAATTTCACACATTTATTGAATAAAAAGATGACAAAAAATCTAGATGTTTTTGGAATTGGAACCTTGTGAGCCTCTTCTTAGAGAACACACCCTATATACATATGAAACCCAATTCTGACTCTCATGTACTTTGCTTAATAAATTAGATAAGTGATCTCAAAAAATGTTTAAATATAACTAACCTTTTCCACTAAATAGTCTTAGAATTCACATAGTCAATTAGGTGATGCATTAAAGGCATACCTCACTCAACCCCAATGGTCATGGTTAGAATAGAAGGGTAAAATATTATAAAACATAATGAATGAAAAAACCATATAGAATAACTATAAAAATATTACCTCTAATAATAAAATCCCCTCTCAATACATGATTGAAACTTGAAAAATTTACCCCCTCAAGCAAGTAATGAAAAGGAGTGAAGTAAAATAAGAACCTAGAATACAACACTCTAGTACAACAACTAAGTATCCTATATCTAGGATCCAATTAAACTAGTATCCCAAAGAACAAGTCCCAAGTCCACTTCAAGGTTTTCAATAAATTTCTATTTATAGAGAGAGTCCATCACTTGTATATTTAATTATAAATATGGAATTGCCTTTATATATTTTTAAAATCCATCATGAATCAAACATTATCTTTTTAGATGTGAATGTGAATACCACATGAATTAATCTCTTTAAATATATCCTTGAGGTAAAACTTTAATAATCCATGAAAGATATATAGAAAAAATATAAATGTGTCAAATCCTAATTTGTACCTTTGACCTCATCTTCCTACTCTAAGTTGTATTCGAACTCCTCAACTAAATTCACCAAAAATAACATGTGATATGAACTTCATATTTTTTTATTAAAACGCTAACCATTTGAATAGAGAGAAATATTTTCACATCAAGTATGATTTGTAAATTTGGGTTATATCCTAGAGATTTTTTTGTGGCACAACACATACTCACTAACTTAAAGTTATGATGTAGAAAAATTCAACGGTGCAAGGATCCCTATAAACTAAAATCCCAAGACACTATAAAAACTTACACCTCCATGATGTAGAAACAATCATCCACACAACCCTCACTTCAAAAATTTTATCATTTATTATTTTTTTCACTATAGTGCAACCAACATCCTACACTATAGATGTAACATACCAACCTGAGTCAACTAGACCAGTCACCCAAGTCAGCCCATTATGGGGTGGGGTAAAACAAGGATAATAAAACTAGTCTCAAATATAATGATAAAAATAAATAGTATAAAGTGGAAACAAAGAGAGATAAAACTGATCCAAATAGGGAAAACCAGAAATTAAGAAAAATCTAGACAAACTAGTCTCTATGTGACCAACCGCCACCATAAAACCAAATAAATAATTTAAAGAGAAGTCTACATGATACAAAATGATCTCCCCTTTACTTTTATCATACAAAACAAGGTATAAAACCACCTTAAGGAAGAATTATGGTGTGAGAAATAGAGCCCAGTAGGATACCACCAAGGTATATATACAAGTTCTAATAAAAATAATTCACAAGTTCAAGATTTAAAATAAAACAATTTTATAATATTTTTCAAAAATAAAATAACTTTAAATCCTTTTTCAAACAATATTTTAGTCTTCACAAATTTCATGTCATGTTATCCAAATATAGAAATGAATTAGTCAAATATACCAAGATATATATATATATATATCTGTGTGTGTGTGTGTGTGTGTGTGATCCAACATCCATAAAATAAACTATAATGCAAACAATAACCAGAAACAACATTGAACCTTCTAGTCAGGATCTTACCTATGGGGAAATACATACTAGACACTCATGAGTCTAATTAGGAATAAGTTTGGATCTAACTAACAGTGAGGCCTACTATAGATCATTGACATACAAGAGGTTACCTTCTAATGGTGTCACACACACTAAAGCTACCAGTGTTTGTTTCTCTATACACCTAGGGTTACCGCTGTGCAATTTTGGTGAATTTTTATTTTAAAGAAAACCATGATCACATTTTTATAAAACATTTCCAAATCCAAGCCAATCTACTTCAGGTTTTGAAAACCCATTTACCATTTCAAATCAAGGTAATTTCATTTTCAAGGAAAAACACCATTAAAACATGAATCTATTCACTTTTCAATTTGAACACATGTAATATCTCAAATCTTAAGAAATAAATAATAACTAAAAGAAATTCAAGAAATTAGAATAATTTCATAGATCCACATACCTCAAGGATGTAGAAAACATAACCAAATTTGACCACGAGGGTTGGAAACCACAAGTTATGCCTCCAAAAGACAAGGAATAAAAAAAGACTAAAAAGGATTTATAGTAAACACAATCTGATCAGAAAACCACATCCAAAACATATCTTCAACAAAACCAAAGAGGAACTAAGAGAAATTATTACCTATAGTAGAGAAACCCAATCCCAATGGTGATAAATCGCTGAATGAATCAGTATAGATGGAAGGAAGTCACCCCAAAATGCCTAGGGTAAGAGATATGGCCTAAAGAAGGAGGCTTCAAAAAAGGAATGAAGCCTCAAAACCTGTACGAAAGCCTAAAATATGTAACTCTAAGAATTACATGACTTGTAATACCTTTACAGGCCATGAAACTCTTTAATTTTATATTATTCCAAAAAACACATCACCTTCAATTAAAACCATGATTTTCACATTACATGATGTGTAACATTCTCACACTATGTATTTAGTTCCTGGTATTTATACAAAATACAATACACATCATTTAATCCCATTACATGTCGTGTAACTTCCTAGAAAGAAGAAAAAATTTAGGTTCATGCTAAAAATTCCCACAAATTCATGACTTCACCATTACAAGTATCCTACCAATTCAAGGTTGACAATACTCACCTAACAAAAAAGGAAACCCAGAGAAAATATTAGAACATACGTGATAGAAAGGTAATGGGGCATTATAATCTCCCCACCATAAAATCTTTTTATCCCTAGAAAGATATCAAGATCCTGGATCCTCAAAACGAGAAGGCCACTGGTTCCTCATTAATGACTCCCACTCCCACATCTCATGGTGATACTTTCCACACTTCCATAGTACCCATACGAGGGGAATTGTTTTACTATATAGTACCTTATCCTAGTGATCCATAATATGAGTTGAATACTCAACTAAAGTGGTATCAAGCTCATGATCTACATACTCCCATATAATCATATGGGAAGGATCTGGTATATACCTCATCAACTAGAAAATTTGATACATACTATGTATATAATTCAAGCGAAATGGTAAAAGAAACTGATAGTCCACCCTTCCTAGTTACTCAATGTTCTCAATGTCCCCCAAAAACCTTGGTTCCAACTTACTCTACTTACCCAACCAAAGATATACCAAGCAAGGTTAAACTCTGATAAAGACTCGACCACTAACTTCAAACTACTGTGGTTGATGAAGATGGTTCACATAATATTTCTGAAAAATGTGTTCCGTGATCAAATGCCTCTTGATAAATTGTAATATCTCTGTCATCTCCTATACAACAATCCTTCCAACCAAGGACCTATATCCCAACTCTTCCTAGAATAAGGGAGATCAACATGGCCTCCCATACAAAGCCTCAAAGGGATCTATCTTGATTGGATCGTGATAATTATTTTTATTGGAAAACTCAACCAAAGGAAAATTCCTATCCCAAGATCCACTAAAATAAATCACATAATCTTGGAGCATATCCTTAAGAACCTTGATATCCTTGTCTATCTATCCATACATCTATAAATGATAATTCGCGCTCAATTTCAATAAGGAACCCATTACCACCTGAAAACCTTTCTATAACCTAGATGTATACCTTGAGTCCCTATAAGAAACAACCACATAGGGAACCACATGAAGTCTCACGATCTCCTGAACATAAAACTCCCCAAGCTATTCCACTTTCATTGTTTCCTTTATTGGTAAGAAATGTGCTAATTTTGTGAGTATATAAATAATCACCAAAATTGAATCCTTCCCTCTAGGAGTATATGGTAAACCAACAACAAAATACATGGAAATATCATCCAAATTCCATACTAGAATGGGTAATATCTATAACAAACCTATAGGTATTTAGTGATCCTCCTTAACTCTTTGACAAGTGAGACACCATGATACAAAATATACAACTGACCGCCTCATCTTCAGACACCAATAATGAAATATATAATCAAGGTATATATATTTATCCTTAGGGTGCACAAGTAAACCTGACCAGTTTACAATATCTATCAACTCTTGTCTCAAGGAAAACATAATAACCAACCTGATACGAAAGCAGAAATCCCCACTAGGATACTAAGACAACTTGCTTGAGGTCTCCCCAATATTTAGGATTTATTCTAAGCATCGGATCTTGGTGTATATCATCTACTCAAGTTTAACTTGATCATAAAAAAGATGAGTCAACCTTTATCGAAGCCAAGATAACCTATCCACAAACCTCATTCACTCCCAAGCTCATCTTGGAAAACAAACTCTTTAGAGACCACTTCTCAACTGATTCCTTCACTGATTGTGTCATAAATTTTATTCTTAATACATCAAATACCACATTTTCTTTTCTGAGTTTATATATGATATAAAAATCTAATATCTAAATATAATAAACCCAACATCTCTATCTTAAGTTCTGATATCTCTGAGTAAAAATATACTTCAAAATTTTATGATCATAGAATAACGTAAACCATTCTCCAAAGAGACAGTGACACCATGTTTTTAGTGCATGGAAAAAAAACATCCAACTCAAGATCATGGGTAGGTTAGTTCTTCACGTAAGTGATTAACTAGAGATATCCATAAGTCAAAACCTATTAAAAATTCATCCAGACACATCCCAAACATGTACTATAAGAAACACAGAAAACAGCTTAACCAGAACCCAGTTCTAGAATAATAAAAACTAGTGATGAAGTTAACCTCATGTTCACCTCCTCAAAAGATCTATCATAATTATCATTTCATTCAAACTTTAAACCCTTACAGGTTAAAACGGTAATAGAAGATGTGAGCTTAGAGAAGTTCCAAACAAACAATATATAGTAACCCTCCAACCCAAAGAAGATTCAGATCTCAAACACATTTCTGGTATGACCCCAATCAATAAATGCCTGTACCTTTTTAGGATTAGCTGATAGACCCCTCTCAGATATCACATGCTCTAGATACTTTGCCCCTTGGATATAAAACTCACACTTGAAAAGCATACCATATAGAATATATTCCCCCAAGGTTAAAATAATTCTATCCAAGTGGTCTCTATGCTCCTCCTTTGTCTTGGAGTACACGAAGATATCATCTATGAACATAAAAAAATAGTATGAGAACTGATGAAATATTTAGTTCATCAAAACCATAAATAATGCATGAGAGTCAGTGAGACTGAACAAAATAACCAAAAACTTAAAATGACCCTATTAAATCCGAAGCACTATCTTGGGAATATCCTCTTATTGGACTCTCAACTGGGGGTACCCCGATCATAGGTCAATCTTAGAAAACTAACGACCCCATATCATCTAATCAAAGATATCATCAATTATGGGTAAATGATACTTGTTCTTAATGCTCACCTGATTCAAATTCTTATAGTCAATAAAAAGTAAAAGGTTGTTTTCCTACTTATTTGCAAAGAGTATAGGATAATATCATGGTGAAACACTGGGATGAATAAATCCTTTTACCTCTAGAACCTTAAGTAGGACCTTAAGTTCCACAAACTCAGTAGGTGTCATTCGATATGATAACATGAAAATAAGAATCATTACTAAGAGAAGTTAAATAGTAAAATAAACCTATATCTATGGTGGTAAACTAGAAAAATCATTTAGAAATACCTCAGGGTATGAACAAACAATAACAGGTAGATGAACGCCCAAGTACAATACAACTACATCAAGAAACATTTCTGACAAATGGAATGATATTATACCAGAATAAGGGAAAATAAGACCTTTCCTACCTGATTTAGAGTCCCACTCACCCTAGAAAACATGAGTGGCCCCATTGGTAGATAGGAACTATACCTAATGGTGATAATAGTGTATCTAGGACTTAATATTGATCATATAATCCACGCTGATAATCAAGTCCAAGATGTCAAGATCAACCACTAAGAAGTCCTAAACCACCTCAAAGTTTCTTATCACCACCCAACATGTAGGACACTTGAAACCTTATTCAGATTTCTTTCTCAAAGGAATAGAAAGATCCAACAAGATCATAATGATCTCCGAACACAAAACCAACAATTCAACCAACTTTGATGATATAAAATAATGAGTAGTACCTGTACCAAAAAAATCTCACACCATAGAAGATGAAATAAAAACCTTAAATCTAATAGTAGCCGGACCTAATCTAGATTCCTCTATCACACACTCTACTAAATAAATATATCTAGAATTTTCCACTTGGAAATCCCCCTTCGTCTAAGAATGATACCCACCACCCTTTAAAGCATCAAATTGAACCTACGACCCCACAGTGAAAGTGGATCCCACCTTACTGCCTTGAGACATCTTATAAGAGAAATGTTTTATATGGATACATAGACAACAAAGATAAAAAATCCTCATAGTCTCTATATAATAAAGATTTGAATGACCACACCTACCACAATGGTAGAAAATAACCTGTTTCTTCCTTGAAGAAGCCCCTAAAACTAGTCCTACAGAAAACTTACCACTCTTACACTTCATTTTCTAACTAGAAGAAGAACCCTAGATAAATATTGCACCTACCAAAGATCCAACCAATCCTATCCTTCTAGATATGTATTCCTCAACCAAAGATGATTTATCCACTACCTTCACAAAGGTTATAAGGCACTAGAGAACTAGAATCAACTGAACATCGACCCTCATCCCCATATTGAACCTTTGAGCTTTTAGGTAATCATTGGTGATATGCTCCAAATATATATGTACTAGATCAAAAAAACAGGTGGAGTACTCTAGAATGGTACACTCCACTTTCTCAAAGCTTATAGACTCCCAAGTATTTTCTACATGTAAAGTCTTGGGATAAAATCGTTGATTGAATATTTTCTTAAAAGAAACCCCGGAAAGACCTTTATGAAACTTTAATTTCACTATCGAGTCCCACCATCTTATTCTTTGTCCCTCGAGCATATATATGGTAAAAAACACATGAGAATCATTAGGAGTCTTCAAAAAGTTTAATATTCTCTCAATCTATTCAATCCACTCCTATGAATCTTGAGGTCCTTTTTCACCACAGAAGGAAGGAGGATGATTCTTTGTAAATTCCATTCCATGATCCACTACTCATCCCAGGTTCACTACTCTCATTGACCCAGATTCTGCATGGTACAAATCACTACTTCAACCAAATAAGAGTCCACTAGATTATCCTCTTATGGAACCTTTTGCATAGCTTCCCTTCTTGTATTTATAAAAACTATTTTAAGAGGAATTTTTTTTAAAAAAAAATACAATAACCAATCAGTCATAAGAAAATCCAAAACCATTAAACCAAAATAAGACTCCAAAAAATGCTTTAAAATAATAAAAATTAAAATCAGTTATGAATTGTACCAAAAAAGGGAAACACCTCTAGAAAGGAAAAGGTCCATCTAAATAAACCCCCACTTAGTTTATTCAAATGAATATACAAACACACAAACATAGTAGCCACACTTTTTAGATAGGTTAATTTAAATAAATATCCCATAAAATTTATCCAAATGAACCTAAATACTTTTTCTTGGACGTAATAAATATTTTTACAAACACCCATGGAAACTCAAATTCAGTAACGGGAGTGAGCTGGCGAGACCCCTTTCCTGCACCTACTTTACAACTTTTAAAAATCCAACTATTATATACCCAAGACACTAAACCAACTCTGGTAGTGATAAAAAACTTCAGGCTGAGTAACCCCTTTATTACCAAATTGTAATAGACCAACCCAGGCCAACTAGACCAGTCACCCAAGTCATCACATTACAGGGTGGAAAAAAATAAGAATAAAAACACAATTCTTGTATATAAGGATATAAATATGTACAAAAGAGTAAAAAGTATAAAAAAAGAGTGATATAGCTAATCCAAATAAGAAAAACAAAAAAGTACGATAAATCAAGAACAACTAGTCTCCAGTGACCAACTGTCACCTCAAAACCAAATCAACAATATAAAGAGAATCCTATAAGATAGAAAATGATCTCTCCTTTACTTGTATCCTGAAATGAAAGGTCTACATCCAACCACGCGAAGATGCAGGGAGTGTGAATTATATCCTAGTAGGATACCACCAAGATATCTATACAATTTCTAATAACAAGAATGCATAAGTTTAAGCTTTAAAAAAAATAGTTTTACAATAATTTTTATAAATAAAATAATTTAAAATCCTTTTTAAAAAAATCCTTGAGTTTTGAAAAATTTCATTTCATGTTTTCCAAATATAGAGTTAAAGAAAGTTAATATACTAAAATATAAATATATATATGTGAGCCAACATCAATGAAATAAACTATCATGAAAGAATTAAACAAAAACAAAAACACACCTTCTAGTCATGATCTAGCCCATGAGACAATATGTACTAGACAATTAGGATCCTAAACAGACATAAGGTTGGATCTAACTAAAATCTAGGTCTACCATAGACCATCTAAATACAAGAGGTTACCTCTTAGTGGTGTTACACACACCAAGGTTACCCCTATCCCTTTCTCAATGAACCCAAGGTTCCTGCTGTGTAATGTTTGTCATTTTTTGTTTTAAAAAAACCATGCTCACATTTTTATAAAACAATTTCATAGAAAAGACAATCTGCTTTAGGGTTTTAAAATCCATTTTCCATTTCAAATCAAGGAAATTCTATTTTTAATAAAACCCCCCCTTTAAAATGTGAACGCATTCCCATTTAAATTTCAACACATGAAATATCATTTCAAATATAAATAAATCATTAAGAACTACAAGAAATTTAAGAAATTAGAATAATTGAACAAATCCACCACCTCAAGGACATATAAACCTAACGAACTTTGACAATGGGGGTTAAAAACCACAAGATCTACCTTCATAAGACAAGGCATGACAAGAGATTGAAAAATATTGATATCAAATCACAAAAAAAACCAAAACATAGCTGTAACAAAATCCAAAGAGGAACTAATAGAAATGATTACCTAGAGAATAGAAACCCAATCCCAATGGAAATCAATCACTAAATGAATTGGTCCAGATAGAATGAAGTAAACCCAAAATGCCTAGGGTGAGATCTCTGACTAAAAGGAGGAGGTTTCAAAAAGGGAATGAATCCTCAAAACCCATACGATAGCCAAAAATATGTAACTTGGGGAATTAAATGGAATGTAATAAATTTAAAAATAATGAAACTCTTTCATTTTATAAACACCAAAAAATGAATCATGTTTGATTAAGAACAATTTTTTTTAATTAAATGATGTGTAACCCTTACACGATGTGTAATATTCTCACAATGTGTATTCAACTAATCGGATTTGTTTGGAAGCCATTACATTTCATGTAATCCCATTACACATCATGTAATTTCCTAGAAAGCAGTATAAACTGTAGGTTCATGATGAAAATTACAAAAAATTCATGACTTCAACATTGTAGTAATCCTTCTAATTTATGGTTGATAATACTAGCCTAATGAAAATGGAAACAAAAAGAAAATATTATAACATACCTCATAGAAATGTAACAACGTGTTATAATAGAACTTCAAAATTCTATAAACATGAAAACCCACATCCCTAGAATATCAAGATCCTCCACACCATAGCTATAACCCTTTACTGAATGATTATTCTCGCATGAAAAAATGTCCCTAGAAAATATAGGACATCCATAATATAGTAAAATTCCTCTTTCAGAACCTCCATGCATATTCTATTCTTTATCATTAGCAATGATAAAATAACATTCATACATCACTGTTAGTCATTCATGCAAACTTATATGATATAAGAAAATGTTATATGGTGTATAATTATTTATCATTTCGTCCTACATAGTCAAATTTGGAACACATACAAGCTTGTGATGAGTTATATGTATGGTATCAGTATAAGGACCCGAACTTATTACATACATAATCTTGAATTTAGTCAAGAAAACACTTCCTTTTACATTGAAGATCTATTCAAGTTTAGAGATTTAGATAATTAGGACAATACATTCATGACATTACACATTATTACATAGTGGATACCATAAAAACAGTTTGCATTTTTTTTCAAAATATAAAACATTAAAACATAAAACAAGGCTCCTTGAAAATTCTTCAACATTTAACATGTCTTCCTTCCTTGAATTACAAATCCATTAACCTGTGAAAAATTATTTAAAAACATGGGATGAGCACAAAAGCTCAGTAAGGGATGGAAAATAAGGAAATATCACATTAGTCCATGGATACTCATAACGTATGAAAGCATTTTCAAAAGACATTATTGTCACACATATATACTTACTTTGTGTAACATGAGATTTACACAAGATCCACAAAAAACAAGAGAAAATAAATATAATCATAAAGGTATCTTGGGGAATTACTTATATAATCTTGTAACCATTCTTGGCTACCTTATAATTTGTAACCCTCACGGCTACCTTAATTTGTGTAACCATCGCAGTCACACTTGGAGTAACCATACGTCCGACCTCCAACTTACTCATACCCAATGCATTGGAGGGAAATATAGGTCCCACACTTCATCATAAATAATTCCCAATAACCAAAAAAAAAATCATAAAATATGAATAATTCCATAAAAAAATTACTTTGTGATTTCGTAAAACCGAATTTAAAAAGAGGATTTTTAAAGAAAAGCCCCTTATAAATATCATACAATTGAAGAGAGACTTAATAGAGTGGATGGAGTATGTATAAATACTGTAAATACACATAATGAAACATAATATAAATAGAACCCATCACACAAACAAATTTAAATAGAACATAAAATAATGAAGTAGAAGGTTAACCCAAATAATGGAAATAAGGTTAAGAATTCCCTTACCTCAGGTTTGTCTTACTTCAAACTTGTTTAAACCTCCTTGTAGAGTAACCCTTAGAACTTGAAGGTTGGGACCTTGGGGGATTGAGGAAAAATTTTGAGGACTACTATGAAGGTAAGGATGCCAGATCTTCATTGAGGGAGAATTGAGAATGAATTCAATGAAGGGAAGAGTTGGTATTTATAGGAAAAGTGAGGGATTATTTTAATAATTTTCAAGGGACACATCATGAGTAGTATTTACAAAACCATGGGATTGCCCATGGTATTTGACCATGGTATAAGACACTTGGGACACCTCACATATTATTTAACTATACACAAGTCGACCAGATTTATGACATCATTATTATATCATTAATGATGTCATTAACACACTGAAACTAAAAACTGCATTTTTTACTATTCACCGAAAAATCAACTATTTCAGAAAAATTCCCAAAATTCACCCTAACCATTTATCGATGTTTATATTTCAAAAATGAAGTCCATTTTTTAAAAATAATTTTCTAAATATTATTAATTTAATTTTTAATTAAAATCATACTTAATTCAAAAATTAACAATTCTAATTCTGTAACTACTTCTATATCACAATGAAAAATTAACCTAGATGCTATTATCTTAAATCCTTAATAAAATAAAATAATAATAAAATTTACTATTCATTAGGGTCATATCACTATTAATATTACTATTCATAAGGGTATGTTACTATTCACTAAAAAACAAGTTGGTTCCAATAGACTCCAAATAACATACTGAACATAATTGTAAATAAAAGTTTCTTGAACTCAGAACATAGAAGTAGAAAAGTTATGTTTTAAAGGCTAATTAAAAATATCTACTTAAAACAAAGTTCAGTGCATTTATATTTATTTTTAGAAAAACATGGGGTGTTACATTATCCCCACTTTCTTAAAATTGCATCCTCGCAATTTTATTTACTTATTAAACAACTAAGGGTATTTTTCTCTCATAGCATTTTCAGACTACCATGTTGCTTCTTCAACCATGTGGTTTCTCCACAAAACCTTTACCTGGTGGATTACCTTATTCCGCAATACCTGTTCTCTTTGATCAAGAATCTGAACCGGTTTCTCTTCATAAGAAAGGTTTTATTCCTACTGAACTGCTTCTGGGATCAAGGGATTTGATGAATCTGGCACATAATTTCTCAACATCGAAACAAGAAAAACATTGTGTACCTGAATGAAACTCATAGGCAAAGCTATGCGGTATGAAACTGTTCCAAATTTCTCCAAGATTTCAAACGGACCGATGAACCGTGGACTTAGCTTCCCTTTTTTACCGAAATGCATCACACTTTTCCAAGGAGAGATTTTAAGGAAAAAATAGTCACCTACCTAGAAAGAGAAGTCTTTCCTTCTGTTATCAGCATAACTTTTCTTCCTACTCTGAGCTGTCTTCATGTGCTGCTGGATCATCCTCACTTTATCAGCCACTTCTTATACTAATTTTGGCCTCATCAACGTTCTTTCACCAACTTCATCCCAAAACACTGGAGTCCGACACCGTTTCCCATAAAAGGCCTCAAAAGGTGCCATCTGAATACTGGAATGAAAACTGTTATTATAAGAAAACTCAACTAATGAAAGATGCTGATCCAAACTTCCCTGGTAGTCCACTAAACAAGCTCGAAGCGTATCCTCCAAAGTTTGAATCATTCGTTCTGACTACCCATCTGATTGAGGATGAAAAGCTGTAATGAGATTTAACTCTATGCCCAACGACTTCTAAAGTCCCTTCCAAAAGTTAGAAGTGAACTTTGGATCTCGGTCAGACACTATGGAAAGAGGGACTCCATGTGACCTGATAATCTCCTTGAGGTACAATCGAGAAAGATGATCCAAAGACATTGTTTCTAGAATATAAATAAAATGTGCATATTTTGTCATCCGATCAACAATAACCCAACTATCATTGTTACCTCGAGATGTATTTGGTAGTACCACCATGAAGTCCATGGATACATTCTCCTATTTCCACCCTAGCATTGGAAAAGGCTGAAGCATCCCCTTCAATAATTGTCTCTCTACTTTAACCTATTGACATGTCAAACATCTCATGGTAAAATCAACAATATATCTTTTTATTCCATCCCACCAATAATACTCCCGAAGGTCTCTGTATATCTTAGTACTGCTAGGATGAATAGAAAATGGAGAACTATGAGCTTCACACAACAATTCTTTCTTCAAATGGGAATCACAAGGCACACACAAACTTTTTCCAAATATTAAAACACAATATTTATCAAGATTAAATTCTGAAAACTTACCCATTTTAACCAATTCTACTTTTTTTTGTAGCTCACGGTCTCCTTCTGCGCTTGCTTAATTCTATCTAACAAAAAATACTGCACTGAAACCTGAAACAAAGCAGATGTATTCCCTGAACCAATAACTTCTAAGCCAAAATTCATCAAATCATTAATCAAGGGATTATGTTCCAAATGTAACATGGTTAATGATGCATGATGTTTCTGACTTAAGGCATCTACCACTTTGTTTTCTTTCCCAGGATGGTAATTTATTATGCAGTCATAATCCTTTATCAGTTCTAGCCATCTTCTTTGCCTCATGTTTAATTTCTTCTGAGTGAATATATACTTTAGACTTTTATGGTCAGTATATATTTGGTATTTGGTTCCGTATAGATGATTCCTCCAAATTTTCAAAGCAAAAACCACAGCTGCCAATTCCAAATCATGTGTGGGATAATTTATCTCCTGAGGTTTAAGTTGTATCGAAGCATAGAGAATTACCTGATCATTATGCATCAAAACACAACCAATTCCTTTCAAATAAGCATCACTATAGATGACAAACTCACCATTTCAGGAAGGTAAGGCCAAAACTAGAGCATTCACCAATCTCTTCTTCAGTTCCTGAAAACAAACATCACATTCCTCTGTCCAAAAAAATTTAACTCCTTTCCGTGTTAACTTATTTATTAGGCTAGATAATCGTGCAAAGTTCTTAACAAACCATCAGTAATAACTTTCTATGTTCAGAAAACTACAAATCTCTGTAACATTTGTGGGTCTTGGCCATTCATCACCTACTTTTGTTTTGGCAAGATCAACTATTATTCTATACTTATTTACAATGTGCCCAAGAAAAGAAATCTGTTGCAACCAAAAATCACACTTGCTGAATTTTCCATATAGTTTCTTTTCTTTTAATGTTTGTAAAACAACCCTTAGATGTTTTTCATGCTCCTATTTATTTTTAGAAAATACTAGAATGTCATCAATAAATACAACTAAAAACTTTTCCAAGAACTCATGAAATACTCTATTAATAAGATTCATGAATACAGTAGGTGCATTAGTTAATCCAAATGGCATAACAACAAATTCATAATGACCATATCTAGTATGAAAGGTTGTTTTTAGGATGTCATCTTCCTTCACCTTCAACTGATGGTATCCAGATCTCAAGTCAATCTTGGAAAAGTATTGAGCTCCCTGGAGCTGATCAAACAAGTCATCAATATGAGGCAAAGGACACTTGTTTTTAAAATTGATGTTATTAAAAGCTCTATAATCAATGAAAAGTCTCATGGGACCATCTTTATTTTTAACAAACAAAACATGGGCTCCCCACGGTGAAGTTCTAGGATGAATGAAGCCTTTGTCAAGCAAATACTGAAACTGATTTTTCAATTCAAGAAGTTCTATTGGAGCCATATGATATGTGGGTTTTGAAATTGTCTTAGCATCAGGAACTAAGTCAATTGTGAATTCAACTTCTCGATTAGGTATGACACTGGGTAACTCATCAGGAAAAACATCAAGGTATTCATTTACCACTAGAACATCATTAATTTGAATAATTCCCTTGTTTTCAATAATATGAGAAAGATAACTTTCATTTCCATATTTCAATAGTTTCTCAGCTTCCTAATATGTTATCAATTGTATGGGTTTATTCTTGTACACAAACTAAAATCTTTCTGAAAAACAACTTCTTTAGCTCTACAGTCAATCTTAGCATGATAATCAGAAAGCCATTCCATCCCCAGAATAACACCAAACTCGACTAAGGGTAAAAAAACAAGGTTTTCAGGTAAAGTCTTTCCACAGACCATAATATAAATATTCTTATAATTCCTCTTTGCTATAATATTTCCCCCTGGTGGTTTAAAAACAAGTTCGAGTCTCATTTGTTGAGGTGATATTTCCAATTTACCAGAAAATTTCTCAGAGATGAAGAAATGTGTAGACCCCGTATCAAACAAAACTTTAGCAAAATTTGAGTGAATAAACAAAGTTACTAATACAACTTCATTGGATGACCCAACATCTGCTGACGTAGTCACAAAGGATCTCACTACACCTTTCTTCTTGTAGTCTGGCTTCTTTGCATCATTCAGATCTCTCTTTGGGAATACATTTGCATAATGACCCATTTCACCACATTTAAAACACTTTATAGTTTCATTATCAGGATTATTCTTAAGATTTTTTTCATTGCAATCTTGGGCCATATGTCTAAACTTACCACATTTAAAACACTTCCCAGTTTTTCTAATACATTCCCCAGGGTGTTTCTTTCCACACTCTTCACAAACTGGAAATTGGATTTTCTTACCATCAGATTTATTTGGTTGATTCTTACCCATTACTTGCCAACTGGACCTCTTCTTCTATTTGTTTCCAAAATGCACATGATCATAAAAAAACTCCATCTCTACCCTCTCAGCACATCATACAAGTTTCTCATAACTTTTGAATTCATGGGAGGAAAACACCCTTCGATACCTTGGCTTCAGTCCTGAGTAAAAGTGGTTGATTTTTCTATCAAGATCCAGAATAAGATTTGGTGCATACCTCACCAGTTGGGTGAAGTTCGCTTCATACACAGCCACTGAATCTTCCTCATTCTATTTCAATTCAAGGAATTTCTTCTCCATTATAAGTAGTACCACTTTAGGAAAATATTTTTCAAGGAAAAGACTTTTAAATTCATCCCACTCTAAGGCATAAAAATCCTCTCTACCCCTGATATTCCTTACCATTGACCACCAATGATCATCTTCCCATTCAAAACGATAAATGGCAAGACTTACCTTTTGATTTTCTAAACATCCCATAACATAGAATATCTTTTCAAGGGCTTTGATCCATCCTTCAGCTGATATTGGGTCAGATGACCCATTGAATGCAGGAGGATGTTGTCTCATAAAATGTTCCACTACTGTCATGTTCCATTATGGTACCTCTATTGTTTCTCTTGAATGGATGCCACCACCATTTATTTCCTACGTTATTTGAGCCATTACTGTCAAAAATTGCTCAGTTCCAATCCCTACCATTCTGAGCTGTAGTTCCGGAAGGATTTCATTCTGTCGGTGCCTCTCCTCTTCAGCATCCATGTTCCTTCTGCGGACAACCATTCTAAACAAACATGTCTTAGATAAAGAAACATGGTAATCTCTAAATGCTATAACATTACAAATTAAACATAGAGTGAAAATCATTTATGGTATTCTATTAACATCACCCTAACCCCTAAATTTATCTAAACCATCCTATGATACCAACTATAAGGACCCGACCTTATTACATACATAATCTTGAATTTAGTCAAGAAAACACTTCCTTTTATGTTGAAGATATTTTCATGTTTAGAGCTTTAGAGAATTAGGACAATATAATCATGACATTACACATTATTACCAAGTGGATACCATAAAAAAAGTTTCCTTTTTTTTGAAAATATAAAACATTAAAACATAAAACAAGACTCCTTGACAATTATTCAACATTTAACATGTCTTCCTTCCTTGTATTACACATCCATTAACCTGTGAAAAATAATTTAAAAACTTGGGATGAGCACAAAAGCTCATTAATGGATAGAAAAGAAGGAACGATCACATTAGTCCATGAATACTCATAACGTATGAAAGCATTTTCAAAAAACATTATTGTCACCCATATATACTTAATTTGTGTAACATGATATTTACACAGGATCCACACAAAAAATTAGAACATAAATATAATCATTAAGGTATATTGGGTCATTACTTACATAATCTTGTAACCATTCTTGGCTACATTATAATTTGTAACCGTCACGGCTACCTTACTTTGTGTAACCATCACAGTCACACTTGAAGTAACCATATGGCTGACCTCCAACTTACTCATACCCAATGCATTGGAGGTAAATATAGGTCCCACCCTTCATCATAAATAATTCCCAAGAACAAAAACATAATCATATAACATGAATAATTCCATAAAAACATTACTTTGGAATTTTCTAAAACCAAATTTAAAAAGAGGATTTTTAAAGAAAAGCCCCTTATAAATATCATACAACTAAAGAGAGACTTAATAGAGTGGATGGAGTATGTATATATACTATAAATAAACATAATTAAACATAATATAAAAAGAACCCATCACACAAACAAATTTAAATAGCACATAAAATAATGAAGTAGAACGTTAACCCAAAGAATGGAAATTGGGTTAAGAATTCACTTACCTCGGGTTTGTCTTACTTCAAACTTGTTTAAACCTCATTGTAGAGTAACCCTTAGAACATGAAGGTTGGGACCTTGGGGGATCGAAGAAACCTTGTGAGGACTACTATGATGGTAAGGAGGATAGAGATTCATTGAGGGATAATTGGGAATGAATTCAATGAAGAGAAGAGTTGGTATTTATAGGAAAAGTGAGGGATTATTTTAATAATTTTCAAGGGACATCTCATGACTGGTATTTACAAAACCATGGGATTTCCCATGGTAGTTTCCAATGGTATAAGCCACTTGGGACACCTCACATATTATTTAACTATACACAAGTTGACCAGATTTATGACATCATTATTATATCATTAATGATGTCATTAACACACTGAAACTAAAAACTGTATTTTTTACTATTCACCGAAAAATCAACTATTTCAGAAAAATTCCCAAAATTCACCCTAACCATTTATCGACGTGTATATTTTAAAAATGAAGTACATTTTTTTAAAATAATTTTCTAAATATTATTAGTTTAATTTTGAATTAAAATCATACTTAATTCAAAAATTAACAATTCTAATTCTGTAACTACTTCTATATCACAATGAAAAATTACCCTAGATGCTATTATCTTAAAGCCTTAATAAAATAAAATAATAATAAAATTTACTTTTCATTAGGGTCATATAACTATTTATATTACTATTCATAAGGGTATGTTAATATTTTCTAAAAAAACAAGTTGGTTCCAATAGACTCCAAATAACATACTGAACATAATTGTAGATGAAAGTTTCTTGAAATTCAGAGCATAGAAGTAGAAAAATAATGTTTTAAAGGATAATTAAAAATATATAATTAAAACAAAGTTCCATGAATTTCTATTTATTTTTATAAAAACTTGGGGTGTTACAATCAGTGTGTCCCTAAAGCTACCTTTGATTATCAATAGAAGATCTATGATGTAGGATCTATAAAATGACACAACAACTCTTTACAAGGAAGATGCAGTGGGTACCAATTTGAGATGATATCGTAAATGAAAGTTGTGTAGTACCACTTCTTTAGTTTTCCCACATCAGAACCATGCTCAATTAAGGGATACTTCATAAGATATTTTATCCCATTTTCAGCTTGTTGAAGCCCAATTAGAGTCAGTAGACTTCTATGGCTACTCACGCTTGACCCCTACGGTGAAGTTTTACATCCAGTCTTCCCTCCTATGCATTGGAATACAAGATCCTTACCCATTCTATACATCTTTGTCTATACATGCAATACCTTCCTTTTAAATTCCCTTGGCTATGTGTTTACCATATTTTTCACAATAATGAAAAACATTTTTTCAATAAAAATTATTCAAAGACATTAATTTTTTCCCTTTTAAATCCTTATTTAAAATTATAAATAAATATTTCGTTCTCACTTATTCCAAAATCACATTAAAAATATTAATTACCTAAAAATTAATTAAAAAATTGTATATATGGTAAATATTACTCAAAAAATAAGGAAATTGATTAATTAAAATAATAAAAAATTTATGCGTAAAATGAGGCTATCAAATCCCCCATAATTAAACCATTTTATCCCTAAAACATATATCTACACTAAAAAATACACAAAAAACCCATGATACTAATATTTAAATACCATATTCAATAAAAAAATAGTTATAAATGTGGGGAATAACTTTGAATCTTTTAAAAAAAATTATTTATTCAATTTCTCATTTTTGGAAGAAACTAATCAACCATATATTTCACTATTTTCTTAAAAATAATGTTTCTATTATAACATCCATTTAATATTCTAGGTTTATTATTACAAATCATGTGAATCATGATCTACCTCACTTTAATTTTTTTCACTCATTACTCAAAGTAACAATTTTGTGATGTTTATATCACACCTTGAAAACATGATACTAACTATATTCTTTAATAGGATCTAAAATTTACACCATCTAATGAAAAATGTCAAAAATAATCATGAGGTCTTAGTGTTAAGGGTCAAACAACTCTGAGGCTTAAGAGTAGGTAGGTAAATGATGTAAAAATATATTAAGGCTCAAAGAGGAGGTTTGAATCCAAATAATAATGCATGAGAATAAACAATAATTTCAATGAATATTATCCTCTTCCAAGTGACATCAATCATATCCCCAAACTCAAATTAGATTCATATAACATTAAAGTACAAGGAATGAATACCCTCTTGATTTATTATACCTTTTCACATTTTTCCTTATAAACTAATTTTTCATTTTTTTTAGGAAAAGTCCCACATCCACCATCCAAACCCAAATAATCAAGATCATTGTTCAAGAAATGGTGATTTTTGACCCTCCAAAAACACAAACCATTTTTTTATGTTTTTTTAAACTAATTTTTTTTTCATTTTTTAATGAGGGATAATAATGAAGCATAATGAATGATAAATCATAAAACTTTCCCATTTCCCATGAAATAAAGAATATCTATTCTTGGATTGAATTACATACATTTTCACTACAAATAACCTCTCCCACACACTTAAACCATTAATAATAATGAAAAATACAAAGATTAAGTTTAGGAAATGATAAAGTAGTCTTGTAATATGGATATTAATTAAAAAACTCATTCGCATATTCTACCAGCTAAAATAAATATACCAATATCAAGGTAGGATTCAAGGATAAGTTATTACCAATTAAAATTAATCAATCATTTTAAAAGTGACCTTGTAAAATCATGAATTTAACAAAATACAAATGCAAGTTCTAGTAGGTTTATATGTCCCAGATATCTCTCAAGAAATATACTAAAGAAAGATAATAAATATGGATTCAAAACCCCATCTTTAATTATAACATATAATAAAATTCAATCACTAATAACATGAATAATAATAATAAACTAATCAACATGAATTTCAGAAATTCAAATGAAGAAAAAAATTTAAGGTAAATTTCATCTACATTAATTAATATGTCCCCTCAAGTCATGGTTGAACAAATCTATATCCCTATGTTTATCTGTAATCATCTATTCCCATATCTTTATCATTAAAACTTATCAATAATGAAATATAAAAAATGGAATCAATGGATTCCTAATAAATATTTGTATCATAGATCAAAAGTATTGAAAAATATAAATTTGGGGGCATGTATATTTTCAATTAAATTTCAAAAATATAAATTAAAATACAGTGTAGAAATAAATAATTCTAAATTTAGAAGCATAAACAAATTTATACTATGTATCCCTCTATTTTACTCTATGGACTTCATAATTTTTACCTTCCTCATCATAGTTCTATAAAAGAAAACAACAAGTGAATTCAAAAAGACCATGTTCGATCAAGATCAAAATATGTTAAGTTGATTTTACCGCCTTAAAAGAATTAATAAAATAATTAATAAGTATTAATTCCTAATAAATAAGTAATGAAAAACTTGGGTTTCCTACCAAAAGTGCTTTTGTTACATTTGTTAATCTTTACCTTACCTCATTTAAGTCAAGTGATTGAGATTTGGAAGGATATTACTTAGTTTGGATCTATGAATGGTTGAAGCTATGAATCTTGTATTTATATGAGTCCCTATCATTTTTTGATATTATATTAACTATTCTTATAGGTATTAAATTATCCATATCCATGGTTCCATACAACCTATGATTGGTCTATCTTAAAAATTCAAATGAAACTTCATGGACCACCCAATCCTGATGGCCTTATCTAAATTTTTCTAGTTCCACAATGCATCCATTATCTTCAACCATTCCAAATTTATTCCTCCCCTATTTTTCATTTTCACACAATTTTTTATTCTCAATAGTGAACAAACCTTTCTTCCCACTGATAAAAGTAAATTTATCTAATTCTAGGTCACTATCATCCCATAAATCCTTATCTTTCTCATCTAACTTTTCATCACTTTTTAAATATTGAACTTCACCTATTAACTAACTACTCTTATAGACAACTCCCCACATTTTCACATTAATCAAGGATCTCCATGGATACAATAATAGCCTTCATAGGATAATAGGTTTCCTCTCCTCATCCATGTCAAGAATAAGGAATTCAATCAAAAAATAGAATTTATCTACCTTGACTATAACATATTCAGGAAAACCTCATAAACTTTTCAATGTTGCATCATCTAACTAAAGAGAAACCCTTGTGGGATTCTTCTTCACCAAGATCTTGAATGTTGAGCATGACATAATTTTCACACCATTTATAGGTCAAAAAATATTTTCCGAACTCATTATCTATATTATCAATGGGAATTGATATGATATATCGATCTTGTTTCTTATTTAGTATAATCCTAGACACCACAACTAAGAATTCACCTATTAGTGGTATTGTACCCAATTCCTCATGTTTCCTCTTGTTTGATACCTACTACTTAAAATTTTCATACGAGGGAATGTTTTCTAAAATATCGATAAAGGGAATGTTAATATATAGATTTTGAAACAACTTCAGAAACTTACCTATATTTTCTCCCAACACACCTTACTGAATCCTATTTAGGAAAGGTAATGGTGTTCCATAAGGTGTAAGGGATTATTATCTAAATTCATCTTCAACTTTTTTTACTTTTTATTCTCTCTTTCTAGTTGTTCTTCTTTATGTTTTATGAACATTTTAGAAATTTAATCTATATTTTTACCACTTCTCAAGGTTATAGCCTTTAGATATCCATGTATATGACCTCTATGTCAAATGGAATCAATACTCTCAGAATTTATTTTAGTTATTTTAGAAATTTTATCCACTCAAATATCTAGATTTCACATGGAATCCCTTTGACCAACCTTAAAATATTGTATAGTTTACCTAGTGATTTTCATGAAAGTAGAAAATTTCTCCTCAAATGATGTGATTTTTGTTTGGGTAGAAGGAACTTGTTGTTGTCGGAACCCCATTTCCTTTTACTGGTACCCTTGAATTTATTGTTGGTATCCTTGACTTTGTTATTATGGCCTCAAACCTTGAAAATTATTTTATTTATAATAATCAATGTAATTCATATCTTTAATGTACATGAATTTGGGTTGGTTCATAGACATTATATTTTTAATATTATTTGTATAGGCATCCCATTGACTATATATCCACCCATTTTTTCAACAATTTTGACTTCTTGTTTTGTTCTTTGTTCTGGTTTATATTGAAAGATTTTGGTTCTCATGTCATCCAGAAGTATATATATCTCTCCTTCAATGACTTTTTATTCATTTATAATTTAAGAATAAGCCTTAAATATCGAATGATTACCCTATGAAAGACACTTATATACTGTTTGTATCCATAACCACATATAAATACCATAATGGGGAAATTTTTGAATCAAATATTTAAAACTATCGCATTCACTATAAAGTGATTCACCATTAAATAGATTAAAATTTAATAGGTTATCATGAATATCCATAAAATTTAAAGGAGGAAAGAATCTAAAAAAGAAATTTACTACCAAGTCACGCCAAGTGGTGATAGAATATGATGGTAGATTTTAGATCCATTCATAGACTTTATCTTTTAATGGAAATCTAAATAGTTTTAAACTTACTACATTGATTGAGAGGTTATTTAATTAGAAAGAATAACATATCTTAAGGAAACTTCCCAAGTGAGATTTTTGTTATTATTGTGATGACCTAGTGAATTTTATCGAATTTGAAATCATTTTTATTCGAAATTTATCTCAATGTGATTAATAGTGACTGGTGGCACTAGAATACCCAGTCAAACCCCCACACATAAATGTTAATTGTACTATATTAGTGTTCAATATCCTAGATCTCTCACTTTATATACTTGGTTAGGCCCCTATTCTCTTGGTTCTATTCCATCCATAGTCTATTCCTTCTTGTTCATCAATCTCCTCTCAAAGTTGTGATCATATTTTAATAGATATTATTTTATTTTTCCTCGAGTTGAGTGTTCGTGTGTTCAATGATATAACTAGAAATCAAAATCACTAGAAGAATACATGTATAATATGAAAATAAAAAATAAAAAATAAAAAATAAAAATCCTAATTATCCTAAAAATTATATGAAAATGTTCTCCAATAATAGCAGAAAAAACTTATGCACCTGATAGGCATCATTAATTACAATGATAAATTATTTTAGAAATTTATAAAACTCAAAAAACAAAATACTATATAAATATGTATTATTAATAATTCAAGGTTGATCACAAAAAGAAAAATTTATAACACTTTTAGAAGAACTAGGAATGAGACAAGAGATAATAAAAATATATTAAGATTGGTTTTTGGAAACAATCAATAAAATAAAGTGTACCAAGTATATGATGTCAACTTTCATTATTTTTTGTAGTAAATAGATGGTGAGAAATCCATATGTCATAAAAAATTAGATCAAAGTGAGCCTCCTCTCAGACTACATAGCCTCTATATTAATGATAACCCTTTTTGACTCTAGTGTGATTAGGTTAATCAATTAGATAGGTAACCTAAAACCATGTTTAAACATAATGATGTTTGTCTACCCAATGTTCATGGAATGAATGTATGAAATTAGTTAATGCATTAAAGGAATATCTCACTTAAACTAGAATGGTCATGGTTACAAAATATATATAAGATATTAAAAAACATAATTAATATTAAAACTTATAATAAGTTAACATAAAAAATATTACTTCCATTAAATACAACCCCCATTCAATATATTCTTTACACTAAAAAATACACCCCTCATGCTAGTAATTAGAGGGAGTAAATTAAAATAAGAACCTAGATAGTAGCACTCTAGAACAATAGAAAAACTCTTCCAAATCTAAGATCCAATTTAATTAGTCTCCAAAAAATTGAGTCCCAAGTCACATTCATGGTTACCCTTAGACTTCTATTTATATAGAGAGTAAAACACTTGTATTTTTAATTATAAATCTATTATATCCCCTATATTTTCTCAAATTTTAAATCCATATTGAATTAAACTTGGTTTATTTTTATTTGAATGTGATTATCACATGCATTAATCTCTTTAAACATATCCTTGAGATAAACCTTAAATAATAAAAAAGATATATTTGGATAAAATATAAATCATTGTCTTATCATCCTTTGTACCTTTAGCCTAATATTCCCACTCTAAATTGTATTAAAACTCCTTAAATAAAGGAACCCAAAATCACATGTGAAATAATATTTATCTTCATTAAGTTAAATATCAAACAACATGCATGAAAAGAAATATTCACACTTAAAAATGTGATCTATATCCATAGGCTACAGTTTTGATAGTCTCTTTCATCACAACACATACTTCTCAACATCAGGCTATGACATTGAAAAATTATGATGTGCATGGAACCCTTGAAATATAATTCCCAGTCCATTAGAAAAACTATCACCTTCATGATGTAGCAACAACACCTAAAAAATACTTACTTCATGTATTTTAGATTTTCTTATTTTTTACACTATAGTAAAACCAACATCCCCTACCGTAGATCTTCAAACTCCTTTACACATTGACCCTATAATATCAAGATCCTCTTCATCACATCCATAACCCTTCACTATAAGACTCTTCTTCTGTTCAAAGCCCAAGTCCCTAAAAAATCTGGGTTAACCACAACATAATAAACTTACCTCTTCATATCCTCTATGAATATTCCCTTATTATTCACTAGAGATGATGTAATGAAATTTCTACATTGAAATTGATCCTTCATGGAAGATTATGTGATATAGAAAAATGGATTACAACACATAATTATTTATCATGTCATCCCCCAAAGTCATCTATGATTCATATAAAAGATTGCAATGTGTCATCTTTATAGTATTAGTGTGTCCCTTGAGCTCTATTTGATCATAAATAATAGATATATGGAATCAGATTGAAGGATATAATGCAACAAATATTTTCAAGGAAGATGATGAAGTTACATAATTGAAAAAACCATAAATTTAAGACATATATTAATGATTATTTAGTCTTACACATTAGAAATGTGATCAGTTGAAGGCTTCTTTATAGTAGATTCTATTCCATTAGCAGCTCATTGAAGCTCGATTGAAGCTGATTGACTCATACGACTGACTGTACTAAACCCCTATGGTGAAGATATCCATCCCCATTTCCCTCTTGCACATTGACCCACATGTTCGTTCCCATTCTATTCTATAGTACATGCACACATACTACTTTCATTATATAGTTCCTTGGCTGAGTGTTTTCAAAATTTCTCACTATAAAGGCAAATATTTTTTCAATTAAAATTATTCTAAGGAATTCATTTCTTCAATTTTAAATTCTTATTTAAAATGATGAATAAATATTTCATTTTCAATTATTTTTCCAAAATTTCATTAAAAATATTAATTATATAAAAAATTATTAAAATATTTAATATATAGTTTAAATCACTCAAAAATTAATTAAATTAATTAATTAAAAGAAAAATAATGTATGTATAAAATGTATCTATCAAAATTCAACTAGTGTATTTAAGGGAATGGATCTAGCTTCAGTAAAGAATATATAAGTTTGGTTTTCTATTTTAATGGAGAGAAGGTTGGGCCTATATTTCATGAAGGATCAAATGTAATTGAAATAGGAATGAAATTTAGGGTAGTTTTAAATTTGGTTTAAATGTGGATTTAACTCCACATTCAGAGAAGATAAATATAGGTATTAATAATTAAGTGTTTTATTAGAAATTTTTTAATGAAAGTAATTATTTTAAAACTAGTTTCATAATTTTGAAAGGTTGTGGTTTGTAGGTTGTTACACTATATTTTAATTTATTTCATTATGTCATGTATACTAAATATTTCAAATCCATACATAAAAACAGGTAGCATTATTTAATTTCTAAATATAACTAATTATAAGGAAATGAAATTAAATATTTTTAAGAATTATATAAAAACTCAATATTAAATTACATGTACCTACTCATGACCTAGGAGAAAAGTATATATGAGAGTATGAAGGTATTTTTAAAAGACCCATGTCTTCCATGTTATGAAAATTTTAGAGGAATTCTGAATTATAATGTTAGAAAGGGGTTCATTTTGGGAATCAGGATTTGGATCAGAATTTTAATAGTAAAAAATCATGAGGATATGTTTTTAGATGTGGATATAGGATTTTAAGGTGATTTGGGTTCTCTAGTGGATGACACAGAAAGGTTGGGTGGACCTGCAGCTGGATTTTTCTATAGGTTCACCCCCATGAGGAGGACAACATCATGGTGGATCCCATGGTGGATGGAGTGAAAAATTGGTGATCATGGAGACCAAACATTTTTTCATGGGTGATCACATGAAACTTTATGGCTTCCCCTTTGGTAAATTTCTAGGGAGACCACACCCATGGTGCTAGGTGTTTTGACTCACCTAGAGCCTTAGGGTCTTGGGTGAAGGGATACGTGATCTTGGCTAACTAAACGCTTAGGATGGTCTCTATGGTGGCTATTTTTATGGTAAAAATAGTGTCACCTATTCCGTGGTAGGATTATTGTGGTAATTTTTATGGACCAAGGGTAGCACCATGGCATGGTGCATGTTATGGTGGGTCCTGAAACGATAAGGGGTTAAAGTATTTTCAATGGTACCCAAGTGTTTTATGCTTGTGATATCTCCTTTCATGAAACTTGGAAGAAAAAATTACTTTGGTGAAAATATTAATGATTGTGGTGCCCAAGGGGAGCCAACCATGGTAAATGAAGTAGCCAAAACTCCCATGATGGGTTTTTGGGTGACTGTGGTGGTGTCAGGGGGGACTAAGGCAACTGGGGGACCAAAATGGGTTCCCCTATACTATGGACTATATTGGCTAGGAATTTGGGGCATAACCAAGTAAGATCTATGTGATAGAGAACCACATGGAGTGGGTGTGCACTGACTGTCAAAAATGGAAAGAGGTAGCTACTCTCACTATGGTCCTTTGTAACACCCTGAGTTTTTTTGGAAAATATTTTTTCTCTAAATTAATACTACTTTCAATAGTTTGTTTCACATAAAAAAATCAAACAAAAACCCACCAAAACATATTAAATGAATATTAACATGAAAATTATAATAATTATAAAGCCTCTATTGAATAAAAAGATACTACTCAACAAAAATTTCTTACATTTAGAGGATAAATAATTAATATGATTTAATATTAAAAAGGATTATTCTTACTCAAATATTTTTTTTAAAGTGAGTTATATTTTATATTAATTAATCAAATTGAACAATTTTAAAATATTATTATATATTAACTAATTTATTAACATTATTTATATTATAAATTGATATGATATTATATTAAGAACACTTCAAAACATTATTTTATTCATCAAAAAAGTTTTCATTTATATTTTTTATTTTAATTTAAAAACCAAATTTATAAATTTTATAATTTGAGTTATATAAAATTAAATTTATTTTTCAATTCATAATTTCAATATTATCTTTGTATTTTTTATTTTCTAAAAAGGATTGATTTTTAATTGAACAATAAAGAATATATTTTTTATTAATACCATAGTATTTTTGACTTTATCATGATCTAAGAATAAATCAAAACTGTTATAATTTTTTTTTCATGACGAATAATTTATTTGAGGAATAAAATGGTCTATTAAAAAAATACTATGATGAATTTATAAATCCCATATTTAGTATTTTGAAACTTAAGTGATTTTTTTATTCTAATAAAAAACCATTTTTCATATTTTTATTTAATTATGATATAAAAATGTAGAATTTCATTTTGGATTTATTTTTAAACCATATAACTCTTAATTTTTTAATAATAAACTTATTAATTTCATTAAAATCAATTACATTTATAATTTTATGCTGATTTTTTAAGGTTAAAAATACACCTCTAAAAATGGATTTTATGCATTATGTGCGCTAATTTTAAAATTAATTTTTATCACACTTATAAATTTTATTAAAAAAATGGATTTTATATTTGGAATCATTATTTACAAATTATTTTATAATTTTAATTTTTTTTATACATAAAAATTAATTATTTAGGTTGAAATTAGTTATCACAGTTAAGGTAAATTAATTTAAAAAGGGTTTAATTTGGAGTAGGAAACCTAAAAAATGTCTTAAAATGAGTGTATGGGATGTTGATTTACCTTAACTCATACCCTCTATATTATTTTACATTATTTTATCTTTTTTACACTTTAATATTGACTTTCCCATTTATATTATTATAAAAATTTTACTTCTCTCACTTATAAATACCACCATTCACATCCCAACTTATCTACACATTATAAATCATTATATTGAAAGAAAAAAATATAATATTATCTCCTAAACCCTCTCCCCACATCCTATAATCCTTATTATTTCCCAAATAGAAAAATAAAGAGCCTTAAGTTGTTACCCAAGTGATAGTATCCAAAGCGAGGGGTAATATTCTCAACCAAGCTCTCTAATTCCTTTTTATTTTACCATATCAAATATATTTTATCCATTAAATTATTATATCATCAATATTATTAATATTATAACTTTTAATTATACTAATGTAATATCTATTTCCTATCCTCCTCCAAAACCATTCAAAAAATGAAAATGATGTCATGTGTATGTGCGGACTACCACCTCCATGAAAGGTGTGTTTTATTTTTCCTAACCTATTTACATGGATGGTTAAAAAGAGTTATTTAATAAAAAAAATATTTAGAACATTATTTAGATTATTAAATATAAAATATTTTATTTTCTACCACCCTACCATCCTACGAAAAGGGGAGTGTTATTCATGTGCACATGAAGACTACCGCCTCTATAGAACAATGCATTTTTTTCTATTACATTATAATATGTATGAAATTAAAATTTTATTTAATTTAAAAAATTTATATTTATGACATTATCAATATTATGTTAATATAATATTGGACATTTTATATGTGGTATTATTAACAAATGTACATAGTAACATAATCGCCTAAGGTGAACATATCGAGGAACCTTTCAAATTTTGAGTCCATTTTGGGAAAACCTAAGAAACTATATAAATTTTTTAATAATGGAGCTATTAAATATATAAAACTTTATAATTTGGGATATTATGAAGCTATTTTATAACACATTTGACCATATTCAATATATCAAGGAACTTTTATAAAAATTGACAAAACCACCTCAAGGAACCGACATAAGCGATAACTATGTAATAAATGAATAACCCATGAAAATAATTGACCTTAGAAATTAAAATATAGATAAAAAGTTTTCCAAAAAAAGTATTTATCTATCATAATTTTATTATTTAGGATGTTATGTGTATGAACATACTGAATCAGGACCTAATTTAAGGGTTTTCACATCTCAATTTTGCATCATTGAGATATGATTTATACTCATAACTTGTTCCCTTTTGTGATGTAAATATTTCCATTTAATTATTTTTTTCACAATTTTATTTAAATTTAAGGGATTTACAAATACATATTATTTTAACCATTATAGTATTTATTTGAAATATAATGAAGTTATAAGTTGTTAATTGACTCAATTTTCTCTCTATTTGGGTCTTGAGTTATCTTACTTGACTATTATTTTAAAAGTTACCTTATACTTTCATATCACTATTCGATATGGTAACTAATTTTTTCATTAGGGTAAATTAATTCTTTAAATAAAAAAATTATTTTTTTCTTAATTCATATATAAAAGTTATAACATTGTATGGATTAATACTTGTACTTTCTAATATCCTTTCTCCTCCATTTTTATATTTCACCATCACACAAATGTTATACTTTTCTATTTGGAAAGAAAAATATGTTTTATCTTTTTCGATCCTTATATTTATTTTTATCACTTTTCAAAATAATGTTTTATTATCCTTTTTAATGATTTGGATTTCAACAAAGGTATTTTAAAACATAAATTGGATCTTCTGAACTCCCTGTTACTTTTGGGTTACATGTTCACTTTTGTTTTATCCTTTTTTTATATTAATCTCATAGAATTCATCCATATTCTATATATATGTTCTCTACATACATACCTAGTTTAATTTACCTTTATTTTTTGAAGATAATACATGTTTTAGGTTCTATTTGTGATTATCTATTTTAAGTAAACCTTATCTAAGTGAACTACCCAATTTTGTATTTCATGTTAAGTACCTGCACAATAAAAGTTTTTTTTACCATGAATAACTTTTTAAAAAATTCAATATTTTATGTAAAACCCTCATGCTTAAATTATTTTCTAATTGAAAATAATAATGTCCATCATTCATTAAAATTACCTCTACCCATTTCATAAATTATCACTTAAGTGAACCATTTTTATTCTTACTTATTTAATTCTTCTCATGATTTTTTATACATTGGAAATAAATTTTCAAGAAATATATTTCATTTTCAAATATAAACACCCAAAATAATTTAATTCTCTCTTCTATTAGGAATCCTTATGATATAGACTTCAGTTATGGATTGGGAAAAAATTATGAAACCAACTTCCTTCTCAAGGGTTTTATCATACTTATGATTTAAATATGGTTTCTTTTACTCTTGTGGAACACATATACATATAAATGTTACGAATATGAATATTGGGCACTGATATCACTCTAATTAATTGGAAAATGTTTTCATCTCATTTGATACCATGTATAGTGAACAAGAGGTTAGCTAGGCACACTATGTTATGTTGTCTTGATGGTGAGCCTTTAATTATTCTTATAATGTCATTTTTTTGTTTTTTCTACATATTTATGATTCCATTAACTTATTATATCATTCACTTATTCCAATTTTCCAAGATTATATCACACTCTTATTTTGTGGTACATGTTTATTAATTTGAGATTTCATGTTCCACTATCAAGACTTATGAATAAGTCTTATTGTCCCATGTTATTTTTAATAATATATTTATCCCCTACTCATGCTTTATTATATGATTATAATACAACCCTTGATGTTATTTTGATGGGTTTTACCCTTACTTATTGTTTGAACTTAATTTTTTCTTATATTTCCATTCCCTAGGTTATGATGATGAGAATAACTTTTGAGAAGTTTATAAGGGATTATAGTGTGGCTCAATTATAGATAAATATTCATAAGTGTTATAAAAAAAGTTTCTTATGTAGATAGTCCTTAAATACACCAAACCTTATATTCTTGGGATTTTGAGATTATTTAGATATGTAATGCTTAATTTATGAAAATGATTTGAAATATATGTATGTTTACCTTGGGTCATCTCAATTAGTGTCGAATCTATTGTTTAAAGAAAGTGTTTTTAGAAATAGACCCCAGAGTGCATGTATGGGGAACTTAGTTTGGCATCAGAGAAAGGTTTAATTTTTTTAGTATTGTTTTAGTTACTTTTTTGGGACTAGTTTAGTTATTTTTTAGGATTAAGATAGGAGAAATTTAGGGAAAATCCTAGGGATAAGTATAAGTGTAAGATAACATACTGAAATTTTGGTGAAGTTTTTATTATGTGATTTTCCTAGATATTACATCCCTATCTAGATATAGACAAGTGGATGTGACTGTGGAACAAAATTCACATTGGGTTAATCACCCTGAGAAGGTTGGTTGAGTATTAACATAATCTTGAATCTGTGTACTATGAGTGGGACTATGAATATACATATAGATAGACACTACCAAGAGATATTCCATAGTTAATAATATTTTCTTTATGATCCATCATAAATGATATATTTAGTTAAGGAATTAAGTCAAGGAGTATGAGCTAACCCAACCTAAAGATACCTTATACTGGACCAAGAGTAATTTTGGTTAAAGTAAAGATAATGTGATGATTTCAAAGAGTAAAACATTTTAAGACTAAGTTTTTTATGAGATCATTTATGAAAATTATCTTATGATGTTAAATATTCATCACTCACATTAACCTCTTTTGGTTTTATTAATATATAAAATTTTAAGGAACTAAGTTATTAATAGATTTAATAGATAATGCAGTAATTGTATCAAAGAAAAACCAAACAAGATAAGAGTTGGAGTGAGAAATATTATGATTATACCAAACAATATATGAAGAATTATTATTAAGAACATGAACTTATTTGAGTTTAAAAAAAAAAATAATAAGATATTGATGAAGTCTCATAGAAGTTTTGGCGATAAATATGACGAAGGTTTAGGTTCCAGGTGCAGCAGAAGCACCTTGGTGGGTGTTCTATCCATAAAGGTTTTTTATATTTTATAAAAAATTAATAATATTTTACAAGATGTAAACATCATGGCCAATGAAATTTTTCCATAAAATACTGACATGAGAGAACACAAAACCCAGATAGAGGATATTTTCACTTTAAATCTGACATTAATTTAATTATGATTGGAAGAAAAGGTTACCTCATCCAAGAAATTTATTTAATGATGATGTTGATCACATGTAAACCCTTATCCGATTACCTTCATTTTATAGGGTGGATCCAAGTGCATAATCCCTTTAACAATGATCAATACATGCTCATTTTACCTTCAAATAGTGTTGATTTACTTTTGGGTTCTAGCATAGAGATTAAACCATATTTTATTTTTCATATTAACCACTTTAAAATTATTTAGGATTTAATGAGTTCTTCTCATTTTTGAGAGAATGAGAAGTAGAATTTGATTGAGAATTTCATTGTGAGATATTTTTCTCAATTCACGATTAACCCTATACAATAGATATAAACATATATTTATTAAGATAGGGTTTTTATTAAAATATTATTTAATTTCATACCATCCCTTAAATATTTTTATAATCCTTATCAAAACCCCATGCTGTGTAATAATAATAATATTATTTTATGTTGTGTGATAACTCTTGCAATGATAAATATTATTTTACTATCTTATAAATTAATACATATCAATTTACATGATATTGGTATACTCGTAATCTTATAAATTTATTGAATTTCTAAATAAATATTTAATTAAATATTTTATTCATAAATAAACATTTTATCCACAATCTAGTTAATAAATATTTATTATATATTCATCAAATAAAATAAATATTTTATCCACAACTTAGAAAATAAATATTTTATCCACAACCTAGAAAATAAATATTTATTAAATTTTAATGTAATGAAATAAATTATTTCTTAATTAATAAATTATTATTTATTACCTTATGAATATTAGCGATAAATAAAACTTGAAAAAAATTATTCCCCAGTCTTGAAAATAAGATTTATTCCAATAATTAAATTCAAATAAAATTTAATCGATATCAATGGAAACACTTAGTGTGTGACCCTCTAGTATTCATTCTCATTGGCATTTGGTGGACTTTCCTAAAGTCCAAGATTACTATACAGAAATGGGTTGAAGAACCCAAGAGAAATAAATTAATGTTTCAATATTGAAAACCAAATATGAATGGTAAATGTGTAACATATTTCCTTTGTCTCATTATTTCATCAAGAAGGTTTCACATCTGTGTCATCAAAATTTGTGCCTGGAACGTCATTCTTTGACTATCTGATATAAATACATCATTACACCATGACATGGAATTTAATGTGATGATTCTATTATAATAATAGGACTGAGATATTAACTTCCATAAAGATGGATGGGAAAAATACTTCACTGACTTATCTATTAATAACATTTCATTCATGATGATCCCAACATAACCTAATTCATGTGAACATATTGCATCATGGTTTTTTCCAGTAAATATAAGTTCATGAGTCATTAAATACATTAATTATAATCTTAAAGACTAATAAAAATCACACACACTATATATAGGAATATCCAATGACACTAAAACATGAGGAATTCCTACTAGAAGGTATGTTCTCATAATCTCCCATCTTGGAGATCCAAGTGATAAATTCATGAGAAGAAGACTCATCCACTTATGATTACTCTCACCATATATTCTATAGACTATATGCCCTATCATATTACATTATCTGAAAATAGAACTATTTTTTAAGAATATATTCATAGAATTTCCAGATTCTCATCATAGTGGGGATATTTTAATACCATATCAATGTGAAAAACAATCTAGAACATTATCACATAAATATTATGTAGAATAATAATATATATGTGATATGATATTTATATTAATATTAACTCATTTGAATATACATTTAATCTAAAGCACAATGTAATTGATTTGAGTGAACTAATTCCAATAGATTTCCACTTTCACTAGAGCCAACTGCTAATGGACAGTTAGTTATCACATGTTAAAAATGATTCTTATATGTATGGATAAAGATATTGGGCCTATCATATTTCCATAACTAGGGTTGGTAAATCCACAATCCATTTTGATGAATCTTCTTACTACAAAATTTCTACCTTGAGAAAATCCCTCAAGTAGTGATAAAATCAGGTGTCCATATTTTGTTCCCATTTTGATGTTTTGATATCCCGACTGAGACCATAGTCAAATCTTATCATAATGATAATAAATTTTCTTTTGGTAAAACTTAAAACTAGAACATGATGTTGCTAAGATGCTCATTAAGTTATATCAGAAGGACCAACATACAAAGATATTGTGGATATGGATATGACTAGATGTAATATGTTTTTCTTACATATTACCTTATCATTTTCCTATTATACCAGATAAACTTAAACTAAGTGAAGAAAATTGTACAATTATTTTTATCACTAGTATTTCCACTTCTCCAGACACTAGGAAGATTCTACTCTAATTTTACAAGTACTGTTAGTTAAATATAACTACAAGTTAATATAGTTATGTTAGATATATTTGATATTGACCTTCTATGAACAATGCATTAGTAATATCGAATGTTAGTACATATCATAGAACTTGAGATAAATTACTTTCACTAAAGCATATGAAATTATTTTAAACTCAATAATCTATTCCTATGACCATAAATGTTCTATTAAAAGGATTATATGATAGTATCAATATGGTCTTGAAATGTTAATATTAGTATAATTCCTAGATTTATAAAACCCATAAATCCATTCAGTAGATCTTATTTCCAAGAACATGTTCTCTACATTAAATCATACTTAGATAAATTTCATTCTTTTTTCTTAACAAACCAGTAAGACAGAATATTTATTTTTCATATATTATCAACATATTTATCTTGAAAACTTATAGTGATCACACTAACCAGTTTGAGACACATGTTACTCATTATTTTCAAAATAAATATTCTAGGATCTCCATGAACAATTTATTCATGAAGGAATCTATGTAATCTGTATATACCATTGGAATTTTTTTATGTCTCTGGCCCTTTTAGTTATGCTTAGTAGATAGATACTGTAGGGTCTCCTTTTTTGTCATGTCATATAGACATCTTAAATAAGGACTCCTCAAAATGAGGTGGCATTGACTATTAATAAACTAATATCATGATCATAGAAATATAATTTTCCAAACTAGAATTCAAAAAGGATTTTATTCATGATGATTGGTGTATAGGTTTTTTTATAGACTAAACCTTTTAATAATAAATCATATTTAATTAGTACCATATTATACCATCTATTTCCAGTTTCTCTCGAATACTCACTAGTAGTATCAATTCTTAGAATCAATAAAAATATAGAATCCCTGAATCTTGATACATAAAGTCCATTACTTGAATTTATATATACATGTAAAACATAGAATATTACCATTTACTTCATCTCTATACCATATTACCATTTACTTCTTATTTATAGGAATATTTATTCGAAAGTGATAATATATATATCATCCACTATGGTAAATAGAAACCACATCCTTGGTTATAAATTCCTACACAGTATGTGTCTTTAGAACTACTCCTCTCACTAAGTTTAATGGATTCCAATATTCCTGTACTAATCAATGTGCATCCAGATCCTTAACCCATAGAATTCAACTCTTATCCCACTATCTTTTAAATATATAGGCTTATATTATGGAAATATTGTTGGTCTTGACTAGATGTTAATATCCTTAGTGGATATATGATTATTATCTTAAAGGCACCTTAGTGTTTTGATGTTCATTTATAGTTAAGGAATTCCTTTAACAATATTTTTATACAAAAACTTGTAGTAGTGTCTTAATAGATTCTTATCATATCATAATTGATGATATTCAGTATAAAATATAGTTGGAATATGGTTATTTGATACACTTTTATTTGTAAAATATGTATTTTAAGGAATAATGGAATATTTACAGTATATATAAGACTCTTCATTGAGATTACTTTTACTATCATTAAGAAATTTATTTATAGAAGGAAATTTGAGTTTGGGATAGCCTTTAATCCACATATATGATCAATTATTATTTGGATAGGATGCTCACTGACATGAAATATTATAGATTCTTCAATCTTTACCAACTCCACTCATTTACTTCATTACATATTTCTATAATTTCTTAAATGAATATCATAAAGTATATGAAGTTACTGTTATATTTTGAGTATTTCACATGACCATATTGAACTAAATCTAAAATAATTGTGACGTACCTTTATTTAAAAAGGTTTTTTTTATCTAAAACATGATAAGTTATTTTTTTTTGTATACAATATATTATATTAATTGAGACTAAAGCACTTTTATGGGTATAAATAGGCCAACTAATTTCAGTTTTATTTGAAATAGAATTATCTTTCCATAATTGGGTAAGAGTATTATATTATATATTCATCATTAATTATAATGGATATTTGTGATTCAAGAGTTACGAAACCATTAGTTTATTATTAAAGTACCATAATAACATTTATTCAAAAAATAAAAGTACTACTCATTTTTTCTATCTAGTCACCGAGATAAATGTTTTAGTAACACTTATTAAAACCTTAATTCAATACAATATGGGAATGGGATGTAGTGAGATTCCCTTGGATGACATAATAATCACTATTTCTAAGATATTTTTTGGTTCACTATATAAAATTTATATTCATGTTAATTTTCTATATTTAAATACATATATTTTGTAAGAACATTGTAGTTAATACAAAAGTGGTGAAAATAAAATTGATGAAAATTCCTGAAGTGGTTTCATATGGTTTCTTATTTAATTTACTAAAATTTATTTTCTAGTGTTCATGTTTTTTTTATAAGAAGAAAATAGACTCATGTTCATTATTATAAACTTTAATACTTTTTCTCATTGAAGGATGCTGTGAAGGATCTTTTGGATTTATATTTTCCATGGGATTTCTAAAATTTTATTTTAAAATTTTTACTATAAGGGGTGGATTAACAGGCTTCAAGAATTCCTTATCCACTTGGTGAAGAATGGAAAAACATTTAATGGGATACTTATCCATTTCATTTATTTGGGATTGTATAAATAAGGATAATCTTGGTGGTAAGAATAACAAAATAAGATTAATGGAAAATTTATTAACCAAGTGGAAGCATAATTTATCTAACTAATCAATATACCCCAATAATTTGAAAGCATGATGAATAGCTAGATTAACTTATTCTAGTTTACACTAATACAGTGAATTTACAATCTTATTTATTTCAAGACCTTCCTTATCTATTAAAGAAAAAAAGATAAGATATTATTTTGTAAGAATCTATGTCTTTATGTTGCATCATGAACTATATAGAAATAGTTGATCATATAATACAATGAATATAGGAATAATCCTCTACATATATCTGGTAGGAATCCTTGACACATTTTCTCACTTTTTGGGGTAGAAGAATGGTAATAGGAGATTCTAAAAACAAAATATAATTTTTAGGATAATAATTTTTCACATAAATAATTATATCAAATGAAGAAATTTTTATTTTTAATTACATACCGTATGTTAAGGAATGATCTAACTATTTTCATGGTATTGCTTTCCATTTTTTACAATAATTAAAATTGATGATTAGTAATTAACCTGATTATAACTTATGTGATACATAATGAATTTATTTTTATTAAGTATCCCAAAATTTTATCAATATTCTAAATCCCTCACCATTGAACTTGGAATTCATAGTTTCTTAGACATTTTAGAATTGAGGATCCATATGCCCCTTCGTATAACCCCAAAAAGGGTTGGTCAAGCTACTTTGAGGTATTTAGAGAGTCATGTATTTTCCAATTGTGGGATTTATGATAATTTATTCATTGAGTAGACTCCCCAATGCTAAAATACTGTCTTTTATTTCATCAACACTTTCCTCTAAGTTACATAAAGTCTTGTGAGGGATACATCTCCTGATGTAATATGGTTAGGTCTACCCATAAAAATCATAATAAATCCATGATAAAATTATGTTTCACAACGAGGTTTAGTCAAGCACGTAGTTATTTGGCTTTAATTCTTAATCATGTAATGAAAGGACAATTCTGATTTAATATTTAGTTGAGAGATTTTGTTTGTTATGTGTAAAACTATCATGGTTTATCTTTCTCATATATTTTTAAAATTAAGTGAATTTTACTTAAGTGATTAATCATATCTTGATAAAACATTTATACACAATCAATTTATTTAAATACCATATTTTCATATTAGTTCATTTATTTATTTGATCATAATCTTGCATCTATAAAATATAAAATTCATATGATCGAAATAAATGAATAAATAAATAACCCGATCACGATATTATATAATGGTTTATTCATTGAGTGGAAAAAAAATAAAACTTTGACCTAGGGGAAAAATATTTTTGTTGGTCTTGGCATGAGTTACAACACCCCACTTGTCCACCAGTGTATCACATGAGTTGGAATCATCTTAGTTCCATCTTGAACCACCTCTAAATTCTTTGGGTAACTCCATTTATTAAATGTATTTATAAATCACATGCAGGTGAGGGGAACCAAAGGATTGGTTAAGTGGAATAACATAAATCACCTTAGATACATAGGTCCTACATAATAAAAGAGTGAGATATGAATCAAAGGACATCATATTTAATTTAATAATTAATAATTGTAAACCCATACAGTAAATTAAATTAATTAAATCCACTACATACACATGTCTTGATCAAGCTCATGAACGATCATAATAATGCAATGGTTACTCAAAATTACGCTAGCTGACATTAATTTCTATTAATTATTTACTATTAAGATAAAAAAATTTCATTAATTAATTAATTAATCATTTCCCTTTTACCTTAATGACTATATGAATTCTCTTGAAGATACCCATCAAAAATTCATTCATGTAAAAAAAATTCCAGAACCAATAATCATAGCTAATTATAATAAATTAATTCATGATTTAATAATTATTTAAAACCATTATTAAATTATAAAACATAAAAAGTTACAATTAATATAATATGGTTTTAATGCTAAAATTATAAATTTAATGTAATTTACTTCTGTACATTATTAGAAGATTTCACAATGTGTACTTACAAGCTATATTCTATGTACCTTACTTATTGTATACCTAGGATACACACATGTGGGTTTAGTGTGTACCTCATATGGACTATATGATGTGTACTAGCTAGATACATATTGTGTATTTCTATTTTTTCATGTCCATACAGCCTACTGAAGGACTTGGAAGGTTCTTTGGATGTGAGACCACATGATGTGTACTCCAGCTACACACCTTGTGTTCTGCTTGACTTGTGTCCACTTGACTTGCTGAATGGATAGATAAATACTTAGGTGGTGGGAAATAATAAACTACATGATTTGTAACTTGGGTACATGTTGTTTATTATATTAATTATATAGGTTATTAGTCTCATGCGGTTTTGACTGCACGTTTTTAGAAAATTTCACTACTAAACTATATAGACTACACAATGTGTATGTCAGCTACACACCATGTAATTTGATATTTTATGTTCTAGGTTGGATCAATCTACACATGGAGTGAAATAAATGTACCAAATGTAATGACTACTTGAAATTACTTGTATCTTGTGGAACATCCAAGTGTAGTGCACAAGGGTACACGACATGTATTCTAGATGCACATTGTGTAACTCAGTCTTACCAACCAAAAATCTTGGCACTTTCTGATGGAAACTCTAGTCATTCTTCATGTGTTCTTATAACTTTAAGAAAATATAAATCTTGAGAAATAAAATTAATATTCTAAAATAATTTTAATTAAAATTGGATTAAATAATTAATAATTCTTAAAATGAAAAACTAACCACCATTTCACATATAGATTAATAATAAAATAAATAATTATAAATTTCAAACATAACCTCTTTGATACAACTTGTAGGTTCTGGGAACATAAAAATTTCCATGGTGGTAATTATAATCATAAAGTATATTTTGATTGAATGGATAATTCAAAATATTGTACTAGACATAAAAATCTTGACCAATTTTTTTTCTATTGAATATTGAAATCAGAGAACCCAAAACATAGAGAGAGGTTATTTTATTGTTAAATGTAAAATTAATTTAATTATTATCGGAAGAAAAGGTTAATTACTTAAGGAACTTTCTTAAATGATTGATTTTATCATATGTAAACCCTTCTTGAATTACCTTTGTTGTGTAGGGAGGATAAAAGTGTAGAATATCTCTAGTAGAGATCCACATATACGCATTTGACCTCTAAATGATGCGGATTTATTTTAGGGTGCTAGCTGGTGAATCAACTATCTCATGTTTCTCATCTTGAAAACTTCAAGATCATTGGGGGAATGAACGAGGACTTCATATTCTTGATAATATGAGAGAAACAATTCAAGAGATAAGTTCATTGTATGTAATGATTCTCAATTCTTGATTAACCCTACATAATAGATATAACCATCTATTTATAGATCTTGGTTTTAGATTAAAATAATATTTCATTATGTACCAACCCTTAAATAATATTATAATACTTAAGAGAACCCCATTCCATATAATAATAATAATAATATTTTATGGCATGTGATAACTCATATAATGATAGATATTATTTTACCAGCTTATAAATTAATATTTATCCATAGAAATGATATTGGTTTTCTTGAACTCCTCAAAATTTATTGGATACCAGAATAAATATTTAATAAAACATTTTATTCATAAATAAATATTGTATCTACAATGCAGCGAATAAATATTTATTAAATATTCAACAAATAAAGGAAATATTTATCCACAATAAAAAATAAATACTTATTAAATATTCACATAATAAAATATATTATTTATTGATGAATAAATAATTATTCATTACCCTATGAATATTAGCGACCAATAAAACTTGATTAAAATTATTCCGTAGTCTTAAAAATAATATATATTCCAATAATTAAATTCAAATTGAATTTAATCAAGATCAACAAAAAAACTTAGTGTGTGACCCTCTAGGATTCTTTATCATTGATGTTAGGAAAACTTGCCTAAAGTATAAGATTACTATCTATAAATGGGTCAAGGAACCTAAGATAAATGACTTAATGTTGCAATGTTAGCAAACACATACAGACCCTCACTGTGGAATATAACCCATTTGTCTCAATATACCATCAAGTAGGTTTCACATCTGTATAATAAACCTATATTTTTGATACATATTTCTTTGAATATATAAAATAAACACATCATTATACCATGTCTATGGAATTTAATGAGACCATTCTATTCCAATTAAAGGGCCAATATATATACTTACATAAATATGGAAGGGAAAAATACTTCCTCAAGTTATCCATTAATAACATGTCATTAATGATGCAGCCAACACACGCTACCTACTACGGACATACGACAACAAAATTTTAGTCAATAAATATAAGTTCATGTGTTATGACATATATTAATGATAATCTTAAAGTCTAAAAACCATCACACACACTCACAAATAGAAATATCTAATGACATCAAAACATGAAGAATTCCTACTGGTGTATCTGTCCTCATAATCTCTCATATTGGAGATTACTACGTGAAACATTCATGAGAATAAGCCTCATCCTCTTACAAGTACTCACACATGAAAGTATATATACTATTTTCCCTTTCGTAGTATTTTATTTGAATATAGAACTAGTTTTAAGAATATCATCATGAAATTTAAAGGTTTTTATCATTATGAGGAACTGTTATGACCTTATAAATGCGACATAAACTATATGACATTATCAGAGAAATGTTATATAGAAGAATGATCAATATGTGATAAGATATTTATATTAATATTCACTCCTTTGAATATACATGTAATCTAAATCACAAAGTAGTTGGTTTGGGAAATGACTCCAATAGAAGGAAAAAAGATATAATTTCCTTCATGTCAAATATGTGGGAAGAGGAGCCCAAGGGAATACCTCAAAGGAATTAGAAGATATTTTATCTATGGTAAAGGAGAGAATCAGGAAATAATATACCGAGGAAAAATGAAGAGTTTAGTTAACATTACGGGGAAAATAATGTCCTTTCTAATGTTATACTATCAATTCGATGTTTTAGATATAAAGATTTTGGGCACTATGAAAACTAGTGAACTAATTTATGGGATTGAGATGAAAATCAACATAAAAAACCTTATAGACCAAAAAAATTAGAAAAATACAATGAAAAAATACTATTTAAGTAGATAATGATAATAGAGTGGTGCAAGATACACTTATTATTCACTCTATATTTGAATATGTCTTATGTTGTGTATGTTTTTTCCACATATTATCAATTTAATTGTAAATAAAAACACCCAGTGGTATCATTATTGTATCCAAGGTATATAAATATTCTTCATGGCTTATGGAATTGATTCATTTAAGCTTTATTATCCTCCCTTTTGATAAATTTTATGCTACTTATGGAAATGTATTTGCTATCACCACGTATAATCCATATTAATCAATGAAATATAGAAATATAATTTCATATCTCAAAATAAAATTTTATTATATATCATTTCAAGGATGAATATGAAATTTATCAAAAATTTATTTCCATTATATAGGTCATAAAATATAACCATGAAGGGTATTTAACTTAAATTGTTATGAATAAACTTAATACTGAGATATTCTAAGATAAGTGTCTCAATGTTTTCCAAGATATAAATGTAAATATTTCACTAGAAGTTATATCTTGGTCCATGAACATCTTTTAGATACCCTTATCCATTATCATTAGTATGTTATAATTGAAATTATGAGAACACAATTTATTTAAGGGGTGAGAATGTAACACCCTGAGATTTTAGAATATATTTTCTCCTTAAATTATTACTATGTTCGATAGTTTTTTTTCACATGTAATGTTGAAATAAAATGATTCATGACATATTAGATATATATTATTATGAAAATTATAAGAATAATAAAACATATAGTAAATAAAATGATATTACTCAAATAAAATCTATTACAATTATAAGATAAAAAATTATTATGATTTAATATTAAAAAGGATTGTTCTTTTTCAAAGAAATATTTTTTGAAGGTGTTGAATATTTTATCCTAATAAATTAAACTGAACAATTTTAAAATATTATTATATATAAATAAATAAATAAATAAATAAATAAATATATATATATTCATTAAATTATAAATTAATACGAGATAATATTAAGAACACTTAAAACGTCATTTTTTCAATAAAACAGTTTTCCTTTATATTTGGTATTTTAATTTTAAAAATAAATTTTAAAATGTTAAAATTTGGATTTTATAAAATTAACTTAATTTTTTAATTAATCAAATCAATATTATCATTGGATGTTTTTTTTTTATTTTTTTAAAAATATTTTTTAGGTGAATAGTGTAGAAAAATGTTTTTATTAATAATGAATCATTTTTGAATTTATCATGATCTAAGCATGATTAATAAGTTTTATATTAAAAATTTATGACTAAAAATGTATTTAAGGAATAAAATTATTTATTTAAAAATATAATGTTTAATTTTTAGAACCCATGTTTAACATTTTGAAACATAAGTATTTTTTATTATAATAAAAACTGTTTTTGATATTTATATTTAATTATGAAATAAAAGGGTATAATTATATTTTGGTTTGGTTTATAAGAAATATAACCTTTATTTTATTTATAATAAACATATTAATTTCATATAAATCAAAAATATTGAAAAGTTTATCCTAAAAATTATTTTTATGCTTAACAATACAATTGTTTTAAAAATGGATTTTGCACGTTATGTACACTAATATTAAGATTAAGATTTATCACCCATATAAATTTTATTTGGAAAAATTGATTTTATATTTAGAATCATTTGGTCTGAATTATATAGTAAGTTCAATTTTATTTTTATGCATAACAATTTAAAAACTTTGGTTAAAATTAGTTATCTTGGTAAGGTAAATTAAGTTAAGAAGGGTTTAACACAATGTAAGAAACCTAAAATATATTAAAAAATGTATTAAAACGAGTTTATAATATTTGGATCAACCATAACTCATTTTATCTCCATTATTTTCTATTATTAGATCCCTTTGACCCTTGAATAGTGACTTACCATTTTATATTGTTATAAAAATTCCACTCCTCTCACTTATAAATATCACCTTTAACCACCCCATTTATCCACCCATTATAAAGAATTAGATCAACCAAAAATATACCCTAGTATCTTCTCAACCCTATACCCACATCCTTGAATCCTTTTTCTGTCTAAAATAACAAGCTAATGAGCCTTATGGTGTTACCCAAGGGGGAACATCCAAAGGAAGAGGTAATGTTCTCAATCAAGGTCTCTTAATTACTTTCTTCATATACCCTCTAAAAAATTATTCTGTCTAGGAAAATATCATAAAATAAGTAGTATTAATATTATTAAATTTTATTATATAAATGTAATATACATTTTATACCTTCCTCTAAAACTAGTCAAAAAATGAATACGTTATAACATGTACATGAAAATACCACATTTTTAAATGGTGTGTTCTATTTTTCATAAGATACAATCATAAATACATAAAAAATTTGTCTAATAAAAAAAATATAATATCTACAACATTATTAAGATTCTTAATTGATGAATTATTTTATTTCCAACCATTGTCCCATTCTATGAAAAATGAGAGTGTCATCTGTGTGTACATACGAACTAGCACCTCCACAGAATGATGTATTTCATTTTCCATTAACACATTAAAAATATGAACTTAAAAATATATTTAATGTATCAAAATAATATTTATAACACTCTTAATAATCTATAAAAATAACATTAGACATTATATAAGTGATATTAATAAAAAATGGTCATAGAAAACTTAACCACCTTAAATGAACATATTGAGGCACCTTTTTTAATTTGATTCCATTTTAGAAAAACCCAAGAAAAAATATAATTTTTTTCTAATATAATAATATAATACTTAAAACTACATAATTAAATATATTTTGTAGCAATTTTATAATAAATTTAACTATGGTCAATATACTAAGAAATTTTAATTGAAATTGACTGAACCAGCTAAAGTAATTTAAAAAATCATAATGTAGTTAATAAATGAATAACTTATAATAAAAAAAAAACTTATAATGTTAAATATATATTAAAAATGTTTATAAGGAAGTATTTAATAAAACTAATTTTATTATTCATAAATATAGGCTCATGCGTAGAGTGAATTAGGACCTAAGGTAAGAGTTTTTTCATCTCAATTTTTCTTCATTGATATATGATTTATATTCAATAATTGTTCGCTTTTTGTGTTGTAAAAATTACCATTGAATTTATTTTTATGATAAATTTCTTGAAATATAATATAATTTCAAATAAATCTCATTTTTTTACCTTTATGGGCTTTTTTGGAAAGATTATGAAGTCATATGTGGTTAATTGACTCAATTTTATTTCCATTTGGGTCTTGATATATCTTTCATGACTATTATTTTCTAAGTTATAATATTCTACCATTTATCTACTCTATATGGTAAATCCTTTTTTTTCATTGGGTGAAATTAATTATTTAAATAAAAAAAATTCTCCATTGGTTTATTTCTTCGTAAAATTTATGATACTATTAGGACTAATACTTATCATTTTTGATGTATTTTTCTCTTCTATGTCCATATTATCCCATCCAACCATTACACTCCTTTACTATTTGGGAAGAAATATGTTTTATCTACTTTTATCCTCATATTTCTCCTTACCCATTTTCAAAATAATATTTTTTATAATTTTTAATGGTGTGGGTTACAAAAAATGAATTTTAAAACATAAAAGGGATCTTTTGAACACCCCTCATTACTTTTTGGTTATTAATTATATTTCCTTTTCTCCATTTTCATCTATATTATTCTCTTGTAATTCATCCATATTTTTTATATATTTTCCTTATATATATATACCTAGTTTAATTTACCTTTATTTATTACGTTTAATACATGTTTTATGTTCCCTATATGATTCAATCTTTTAAGTAATCCCGATTTAATAGAATTTCACAATTTTTATTTCATGTCATGTACCACCCCATAAAATGTTTTTTAATTATGAATATATTTTTAAACACTTATTTTTTTTATTTAAAACCCTCTTGGTTCAATTCTAGTATAAAATAAAATATTAAACCTTTTCCCTTCTTTACAGGATCCTTTACTCTTATTATAAAACATCACCTAAGTGGATCATTTTTATTTTTACGTATCAAATATTTCTCAGGAATTTTTCTACATTAGAACTAAATGGTCAATACCTATTTTTATTTTTCAAATATGAACATTAAAATTAATTTAATTCCGTCTTCTATTAGGAATCCTTATGATGGAGCCTTATATTATGACTTGAGATAAGATTATAAAACCCACTTCTTTCTCATGGGGGTTTTCAGGTTTATGATTTATTTTGGATCTCTTTTACTCTTATTACAACAAATATTCATATAAAATTTATGATATATAGAGTGAACCTTGATAGTGATCCAATTAATTAAGTAATTTTTTCATCTCATAAGATACCATGTATAGTGCATGAGCGGTTAGCCTAGGAATAATATGTTATGTTTTCTTGGTGAGAATTGAATTATTCTTATGATGTCATGTTTTTTTTTATTTCCATATATTTATGATTCCTTGAACTTATGATATTATTATCTTATTCCATGTTTCCAATATTATTTGACACTCTTATTCCATAGTACATGTTTATTCATTTGAGATTTCATGTTCCACTATCATAACTTATGAATAACTCTCATTGTTCCATATTATTTTTAATAATATATTTCTCCCATACTCATGCTTTCTTATATGCTTATAATATTATCCTTTATAAAATTTTGATGAGTTTTTCCCTTTCTGAGTATTTGAGCCCACCCCTTTGTAATCATTATAATCATTAGGTTACAATGATGGGTATAACTTATGGGAAGTCTTGAAGGGAGTCCATTTTGGATCAATTAAAGAGAAATGTTCATAAGTGTTATAAAAAAGTGGCTTATTTATCTAATACTCATAGATAATAAACCCTATATTATTGGGATTGTGAGATTATTATGATATATAATGTTTAAGTTATGAAAATTATTTAAAATATATGAATGTTTACCTTTGGACATCTCACTTTTTTAAAGATGATGTTTACGAAACATTTTTTATCACCAAACCTAGTTTAGGCCTGGGGAGCCTCATCCTAGATTTTTTGGGAGTTCATGGGTCAACTAGGGGAGGTATTTCATACCATAGGTCAGGGTATCACACCATAGAGAGACCTTACCTAATTTGTTTTAGAAAAGTAGGGGTGCCCTTAATTTTCTTAAACCCCCTCCTCCTTTTTTCTTCTCCCCATGCACAATTGAGCCAAGGGGAGATCTCCCCCCTCTATTATCCTTTGTTACTCATGGTTGGGATGTATTTTTGTGTGTTTTCTTGGGAAATTTGAGGTGAGTTCTCTCATCCCTTTAACCTATTCATATTATATTGTGTCTATTTCCAATTTTGTTGTCTTTAGCTAAGGCTTCAGTGATGATATCACCATAGAATAGTGAAATTTTACCAATATGATATTGCTTATGCTAAATATGGTTAAAGGGAATCTAATAAGGATGATCACACACCGTTACAAACCATTTTGTTGGATGTTTTTCGTCTTATGAATTTTCTTAGGTTCTTCAACTAAATTAAATTAAATTGGCTATTGAGAGGGTGTGATTGATGGGTATTTTTACCATGATGGTTGTGGGAGGACACCATAGACCTTTCATGGGTGGTTGTTCATGGTTTTAGTTTGATAAGTCAACTCAATGAGTAATTTGATTATTTTTACTATGTGATTTATATTTTAAAATCAATTGAAATTATTTGATTAATTATAATTTTATTATAATTAGTTAATTTCTCCATTTTGACGTGATATCGGGATTCATGATGATTAGAGATGGTTGGTTGGACTTGGACGAGCTTGGGAAATAGTAGCCAGGTTTTTCTTAAAGAAAGTAACTCCATAATAATATAGTTGGTCCCAATACATTGTCATATCACATTATGAATTTTATTTACATAGTGTTTAACATATAGTTTCACCACAAAGGGATATTTACCTATTTAAATTAAATAAATAAATTAATTAAAATTGAATGCACTTGAATGGACTGGAAAAGGTGTCAAGGGACAAGATAGAACCTTGAACACCTATATGGCGCCTCAGTCATTGATGGATGATGCATTGATTGTAAATATGTTATTTGTGATATATAAATCTTGAGGGGTGTAAATTAAATAAAATTAAATGAATGAGATGTAGTGACCCTAGTGATAGGTTACCATAGTGACCTCTTGAAGAAATTGAATGCTGAATCAAGATGGAAAACATTGATATTGACCATGTAATACCCTTGATATTCCTTACAACCTTCAAGTGAGTTGAGGCGGACATGTGTTCCCCCCTTGGTATTTGAGCACTTGGGTAAGATGAATTAGATGTTTTATAAATATTTTGGTTGTATTAGGACCAACATAGTGTGACTTGTAAAGGGAATGGGAATGAGGCCATGTACCTTATGTGACAGGAATGTGGATTTACATAAAAGGTCGATGAGGACGTGTTATGCTTACGATGACAGCAAGGGACACTATGCCCTAATGGTGATGGGTTTGGACCCAAGAGATGTGAATTAGATAATGGGACCTGGGTATTGTTTCCAAATTATATTGTGACCTAGATGACCTCTAAGGGTACACTATTTATAGATGAACCTTAAGACTGATAGCGTGGGAATGGGTAGTGTCGATTGTGAGTGTCACCTTATAACTTGAATCAATAGTGATATATGATACCACAAAATGGGATTTTCCATTTGGGTTATATATATAAATGCATTTATGGGATACCTAGGATAGTCAATATTAAAATTACACACCTTTTTATATAGAATATATTGTATCCTAGGATTCCCAGAATTCACTAAGGTTCACTAGATTGTGTGGATTACAATTATTCATTCAAAATTACCATGTTGAAAAAACACTTCCTTTATAATGCGTTTAGGGAAAATACACTACCTCCCATATATCAACTATATTGACTCCTCCTTATGCACTAATATGGATGAAGTCTTCCACAATTTATCAACTTTAAGGGATCTCCATTATGATTAATAGTTTCATCATGAAAGCTAAAATACAATGCTCTAATATTCTCCTCAATCACCTGAATAATCACTTGAAATAGATAAGTAAAATTCATCACTAAAAATTTTCTTATGAATAAGTCCTAAATCATAAATTATTAATCATATAATATGATTTATGAGATACCTTGAACACTTCACAAATGACCTAGAACTTTGATACATCATGCCTTGAAAACTAACATCACAGAACACCTTTTCATAATGCTTTACTATGTGATTCCTCAAAAAATCCTCCATTACATAATGAATTACCAGATGCATACTTTTTGAATTGATATAAAAATCATGATTAATGATTTAAACTCACAAAAATATCTGATCTTTCTATTTAGACATGAGTTTCTATGAAAATGATCTTACTTCTTATCTTTTTAGACAAATCTCCATATCTTCTTAATCATTTCATAAAAATTTTATAAAGGGATTAATGTGATATATATATATAGGAAAATAACCCCCTAAATATCTTGATAATATTTGGTTTATGGAAATAACCTTGGTGAACTATCTATTGATCCTAAAAATTCTACATGAAATAGACCTTTGTAGAACCCCTAAAAACACCATCACCTGGTCGCAAATGATGTTGTCCATCATGAAATTCCTATGTGAGATATCCTTGTATGAATTCCTTCTTCAATGAACACCTTATGAACAAAAATTACATACACTACAAGGGTTCATATGACACCTTACAAATGCAATGCCTTATTTATAGATCAATCCAAATTTCCACCTTTTCCATGCAAACAAAACTATTCCATCGTGAACTTACTATGAAAAAAAATTAATGTTGATACATTTCCTCTACCATGAAATTACCCTATAGATAAAAATACCCATTATATAGTTCACATGCTAGTTATATGGTCCACATAATTTCTATATAGAAATTCTTATTTTACCACTAATTCTTTATGTAACATCACTAAAACACCAATTTTTCTTACAAAAAAATTATCAAAAACTAGATGATTATTCCACAATATAAACTTCTATATGTCAATATCTAGGATTACAAAAACTTTAAACAATTACACAATGACTTTAAACTCCTTAAAAAACCAATAAATGGATTTATAAGAAACATAAAACCAAAATTCATCCTGGATCACCTTGGTTCCAATGATCCATCCCTTGGCATTTATTTACAGTCCAATGTGAAATTCAATACCACTATGCCTTTAGAAAAAATAAGAATAACTCATATGCTATTATATGTTTATGTGAGCAACGATCAGTGTAAAGAACAAGAGTTTAGAAGATAATTTAATACCTCGTGTCATTTCTCATTAGATAAACCCCCTGAAATTCATACCATGAAATTACCCTTGATGAGAGAAATAAAACACAATATTACACTAAATTTCACTATTCTTACCAAAACATGGGTAATAAACCCAAATAGAAAGCTTTATATGATTTAATTACAACACAATACACCCTATGGATGGTATCTCCCCCTTAATCCTATATTACTTCACAAATAGTTAGGAATAGTTAAAAACATAGAGGGTGGTAATATCCAAACATCCTCAAGATAAGGTATGTGGTTGAACACTGAGGTTCGACCCATGTTTCTCAAAGTTTGGTTGGAAAAAAATTTATTTAGGATGTCAACCACTTGGTTATTAGCTCCAATATGATATACATAGACAATTACTTACCCCAAATTTTCTTTAATTAAGCGATACATGATCACAATATGCTCAGTTTAGGAGTGCTATACTATATTTATACTGAGATAAATTACACTATTTTTATCATAGGAAATAACCATAGACCACTTTAACTCTTTTAAAATATCTTCTAGTTATTACTTTATAAAAAATAGCTGAGTGCATGCCTTATTTAGTAAGATATACCATACTTATTCTATTATTAGTGAAGTGTTTTCTTACTTCTTTCTCAACAAAACCATACATTTATTACCATTGAATAAATCACCACCACTCATGGATTTTTGATCCACCTCATCACTAATCCATCTAGAGTTAAAAAAACAATGATAATTCATGATTCTTTCCTACACCAAGCATCAATACAAAATTGTGAGTACCTTGGATATACTCCATGATTCATTTAACTAATGTGAGATGCTTTTCATTCAAATTAATCTAGAAATGAGCTACTAAACATATTGAAAAGATGATATCCAACCATGTTGTAGTCAATTAAATCGATCTTCCAATTATCCTTCTATCCAACGTGGGATCAATGGATTTACCATTATCACACTTCCCATGCTTCGTTCCAAGTGTAATTAGAGTTGACATAAATTTAGAATCATTCATGTTGAACATCTTCAACATCTCTATTGCATACTTTTTATAAGTAATAAATGTGTATTTCTTATTTAGAATCACATGTATCCCCATAAAACATGTGAGTTCAATAATCATAAACATTTGAAAATATTATTTCTGGTGGTTAGACAATTATTCCATGTATTTCTTCGTGTTTCCACCAAAGATGATATCATCCACATAAACAGGAACCATAAATTAGTATTCCATGGATATATTCACATAGTGATTATTATTGTAGACATAATTTTTTAATTTAATATTATTTAGATATGAATATAATCAACCATACCATGTATTTGGTGCTTTATTTAGACCATATCGAGCCTTATATAGTTTGCAAAATTATATTTCATCATTTCCAATTATAAATCCCATTGATTTTTCAATATAAACTTATTCTTTAATAGTATTTTTTAATAATTATATTTTTACATATATCTGATAAAATTTATAAGTAATTTTAATTTTCATACTTAATAATAGCCTAATTGACTCTAGTCAGGCTACTAGGGAAAAAATTTATCTAACATTAATGCATTCAAATTGTTCATAACCTTTGTATACTATACATGAATTATTTATGATCACATTACCATTATAATTATTTTTTTCTTAAATATAAACTTAGTTACAATCACATTGTGATGTTGTAGACTTTTAAAAATCTATCGAGTTTGGTTTTTATTAATATGATCTAATTTTTCATTCATGGATTTAACCAATGATTCATCTTCCAATTCTTATTCAAATGAGATTGGTTCCACTATTGATAGTAGGGATATATGATCTATATTTCTCATTATTATTATCTATATTGGTGATGAAATATATCCAATTATAATGGATAAATATAACTATATTCTTTTATTTATTCTCCTAGGTACAAATTTCACTTCTCCAGTAACAATTTCCTCTTCTAAATCTAACTCAAAGTCTTTATCATCCACAAAAATCTAACAACTTCTAGAGTTTCACTAAATTGATTTTCTTCTTCTTATTTTTGTTTATAAAAAATTTCAACATTTGTGCCTATAGATTTATTGACATATTTTTCCTCTTTGACATCACTAATCTCAGCAATTTTACTCAGTCTATTATTGTATCATTTTTTTGGTCTTACTTTTTACTGAGTATCCTATGAATACTTCTTCAGCTACAACATCACTATAACTGCCTTAATTTCTTTACTTGTTTTAGATAGAGCACATAATTCCAAATAAACAAAAATGATCATGTTATTTTCTCTATTGGATATTAGTATGATATTACCATGGAGGTGAATCAGGGTATGCAATTCTTATGTAATTAATTTTTTCCCTTTAACTCTCACTGCCCTAAATGGATCTTTACATCTCAACCTTGAGGATGATTTGATTATATTAACTGACCATTTTATTAGATATCATGTGATAATCTTATTACCCTATTTTTATGTGCATGTAGAAAGTAAACAGGGACATGAGAATTTACTTGGTTCACCCTCACTAGGATATACCCAAGGAGAGTTCATCAGTGATATTCCATGCACCAAATCACTATAAAGCTCACTTCTCTTCAAATGGGGTTCCTATTAGGTTAATTATTTCTTAGTCTCGCCACCTTAAAAATTTCAGGGACAAGTAATAACTTCCCAATGGACACTACATAAGAAATACATTCTTATGCATACTACTGTGTAAAGGATCACCTTCACATAGTTTATATACTTTTTGGTCCCTTCATGTACATCACGTTATTAGCATGAATCCTCAAGTATAAATGGACGATCTATTGTAATTCCACAAAGCTTCTCCTTCATGATATATGAATACCTTATTGTGATACTTCCTCTTCTTCTAAAATAAAATGTGAATTTATCTTATATTTTTTTTCCATAGTAATATCTTCCAATTTTTTAGAAGAGTCTTCAACAAGTTCTAACTCATTATTCTTTCTTCCATCACCTTTTTTGGAACAACTTTACTCCAAGAGTCAGATCTTCTATATAAATAGGTCTCTATATCATCTTCTAGTAGATAAAACCTCTTGAAATATAGAGGTCATATAACACTCCAGGATTTCATTATATATTTTCCTTAAATAAATAATGTGTTTGATATATTTTTCCACATGCAACACCAAACTAAAAGAAAATTCTGATATATGTCAGTAAAATGTAAATATTAAATATGATAGTTAAAACGTAGGTATTCAATTTTTTGGTATGAATAAGAAAAACAAAAATATGAAATATTTTTATAATTAAATAAATATTACTTTTAATACTAATGAAATGGAATTAGTATAACTAAAATAACATAGAAAAACATTTTATGTTTAAAAATATATATTTCTCAAATTTCTATTTTTAAGAAGTTAAGTATATTATAAAAGAATAATAATAAAATAAATTGATAATGTTAATAATAAAATACCAATAAATCGATAAAATTAATAATACAATACAAATAAATTAATTATTAATTAATATTAAATAATAATTAATAATGGTTTACATTTTAAAATGCTATTTTCTAATATTAAATATTTTCTATAATATTTAGAGATTTTAATTAAATATTTCTCAAATTTTAGAAATTAATTTGAAAAAATAACATAGTTATTGGACTAATAATAATAATATATTCTTAATTTTATTTTTTGTGATTTTTTAGAAATATTGGATTTTTAGGTGAATAATGAAATGTACCGTTTTCTCTAATATTACAGATTTTATGCCATTATTAATATATAATTATGAATTATAAATTTATGAATCCTTTTTCTAAGAAAAAATATGATTTTTAAGTGAATTTATAATTTTTAAAATGTTTTTTAATTTATAATCCTATATTTTATATTTTTTAATTTAAGTTATACTTTTCAAAAAATTATTTTAATACATTAAACATTTAGTATTTTAAAATTATTTTTTATCACTTTAGAAATTAAAAAAATGGATTTAAAATTTGGAATTATTAGTTAAAAATTATATAATAAGTTTCTTTTTATTTTTATACATATAATATTAATTACCTAGGTAAAAAATAGTTACTATGGCGAAAACGAAAATAGTAAAAATGAGTAACCTAATTGTAAAGGAATTAATATATTTAAAAAAATTTTATAATTGAGAGGTGGAAGTTTTTTTGATCGTATATATTCCACACTCTGCTATTTTCTTATTTTGGAACCACTTTCCCTGAGAGTGAATTCCCATTATTGAAAAGTTTTGGATATTTTCAAAAAATTCCACTCTTTTTCACTTATTATAATCGCACTCCACTCTTCACTTACACTCACACCAAAACCTCATAATTTCATCCAAAAAAATTCTTGAAACTATTCTCTACACTCCTATACACCTTAGTTAGATTATATTCTTCTCAAAATACCATCTCACCACCACAATTTGTTTTTTTTATCTAATTTTATTTTTACCATATCATAACGATAACATCAGTATAATTACGATACTATTATGTTATATAATTATGTTAAAATCATTTACCACCACCCCCTTTATCATTTAAGAAAAAAAACACGAACCATTTGTTGTGAAAACTACCACCTCAACGACACAACTTATTTCATATTCCATCACCACCTTAAAAGGATATTTATAATATAGAATTTAATATATAATTATTATATTTATGAAATATTTTAGATTCTTAAATGATAAACCATATTAATTTGCCCCCATTTTATGGAAAATGAAATATTCAACCATGCATACATGTGGATTACCACTTCCATGAAACGAATGATTTACATTTTTTATTTTCATCACCACTATATATGGATGATAATGCGAATGGTTTTAAAAGGTAAATATTATTTTTATTATATCATTAATTTTTTGGTATAAAAAATTGAATGACCTATTAATGATATAATCGATAAACAATTATTGTAAAATCAATCATTTAAAATAAGCCTACTAAGATGAAGATCGTTAATTAAAATCCTATAATATTTTCATATCCAATAATTATTATTCTTATTAATTTACAATTATGATATATATCACTAATAAATACTAAATTATTTCATTATTCTACTATTGTAATGATATTACAACTAAATCACCTCATAAACATCAATAATCACGATATGTTCATGATTGGGTCAATTTGACCACCTACTTGAACAATGATATGAAATTATATCATGAATGATTATGAAAAATTAATTAATGGTATAATATGACATAAATATATAAATAAAGTTTTTTTTTCTGGGATGTATATATCACTATTTATCTCATTAATTAGAAAAACATCATTTATTGGTAAAAAATCACCGAAAAATGTTTTTTTCGATATCACATTCTTGGATGAAGAATAGAGTACTAATGTAAGGAAATTTAAAATTCATAGATAATTATAATTATAAATTATATTAACATTAATGAAATTTTAATAATGAACTTTGGAATAATAATTAATACCGCTTGTATGAAACTTGTAGAAATGGTCAAAACTATACAAACCTAAGGAGAAGAAACTAGAAAAATATAACTAATATACATGTAGATAATGATTATAGATGAAAATTTAAAATATTTTTAGGTATTAATATGGTTCTTAAATTAGTTATTAAGATATTTATGTTTGTTATACATGATCTTACAGTGCATAAAACTAAGTAGAGAAACAAGGTAAGTGTTTATTTTTCTAAAATTTAAATCCCCTGAGACATGTTAAATACATACAGTATGTCATTTTCAGTATACTAAATACTACCAATTTAACGTTTTTTATCATGCTTATATCATATTTCATGATATTAAATGTTCTATTTAAATTTATACCTCTCATGGAGTTTTTATTCAAAAGTTACAAAGGTTGTAAGAGGTTTTCTTGAATCAAATATTTTTCTTGAGTCATAATCACCCCACTTTGACTATTATATTTTTATATTAATATATTCTAACATATTATGATGTTATATTTTATTTCCACCTTTTTTATGGGGAAATCATTTTTCAATCTAATGTATTCCTCAATAATGATTCTATTGTTTCGTGAAAATACATTATTTTAAGAATTATTCCCAATTATTTTAGTATATTTTTATTCTATATCCATGTTTTTTACATCCATATAATGTTATAATTTCTATAATAAAACTCAACTTTTCTTACCTTCAATGATCCTTTTATTCCTATTTATTCATTATAAAATTAAAGGTTTTATTATCATTTTAATAATGTGGGTTTTTAATAAAGGTGTTTTAGTAATTTTAAATGGCTTTTAATTAACATGATTTTATATAAATCTATTCTAATTTACATTTGGAAATTTGTTTTAAAAAGGTCTATTTATTTGAATTTGTTTTGAATAAATTTTTAAGGAGTATTCTCTTCATATTATTTTTTTAAAGTGACTTAAAATCATAACCCTTTTAATATGATATTTTAATAAATATCATATTTTTATTTCTCTTACTTTTTAAGATAATTATTCTTAAATGGGGTAATGTTTCATATTTCAACCCTTTTTTTATTATGTGATTATTCTGGGTGATAAAGTTTTTCTTTCAAATGATTAAAGTCATGATGTTATTTTATACAATTTTGATGTTTTATGAAACCCATTTTCATTATGTGGGTTATTTATGAAAAGTGAATGATTTCAATTTATATGATTAAGAAATCCATTATTTTTCTACATATTATCTAAGATATGATAATGATGGATTTTTAATGGAACACATATTTGTGTGTTTTTTTATAAACCATGTATGGGTGGTTCTGTTATAAACCATGTATGTGTGGTTCCGTTATAAACCAAAGATGGGTGATTAAATTATGAACCTAAGATGTGTGGGTTTCTTATAGCCATACAATAAATGTGTTAAGGTTTTATAACACATGAGATTATGTAGTATTATGTAACTGATTTGTGGGAAGCTTTGTTCTATTTTTGTGTGTGTTAATAATATGTAGGAATATTTGTTCAAAAGTTTTTGTGTGAACATGATGCGGAAAGCATTATTCACATTTTTTTAATCCTTATAGTGGTGCCACATATCAAAGTTATTTATCATGTTATGTCAAATTTTCAAGATGAATTCCATTTACATGAAATTATTTGTTTTTATGATTAATCCTTATATTTAAAATATCCCTTACTTTTATGTCATGATCACAATTATATGACTATTTAGATGTTTTTTGAGACATGTCATATCTTGTATACTAAATTAATGATATTTTTATGATCTTATGTAACTCTAAATTGTTTCATTATCATAATCTAAGGGTTTTTATCTTATATTATAATAGTTATGTATTCTTGATGTTCTCCTCCATGTTATGATATGTTTTTCCCTTATTGAGTGTCTAAGATCACCCCTTTATTATGTTTCCATTCCCCATGTTATAAAGAAATTTAATACGTAATATGTTTCTATAAATGTACCTTATGAGGATAATTTGTAGGATATATTGAATACTTGTTATGAATTAATCTTTTTCTCTCATAGTGGAAAGAAAAATTTCCATTAGTTGAAAAATATATGAGTTTCGTTAGTTAATTTTTTGTCCCAATTTTCTAAAAATTAAAACTTAAATGTGATTACGAATGTGTTGTAATGAAATATTTTATTTAAGTCATGTAATTACCAGAAAATTAGCCCTGGGATATCAAAGGTCAAATGCCCAATAATTGGACATCTTTTAGCATCATTATTGGATAGAAAAACAACCCATAACACTTTAATAACCACTCTATGATTCCATTAATATAGTCCACCATAACTTTTTCACTAACTATTTCTATCTATTTTGATGTTTGGAATAATTACTAATTAATTCAACTTATGAATGTAGAAAATACCTTCGAATTTGGCTTGAATCATGACCTAAATTCATATCCCATGATTATTAAACCAATTAAGAATGGTTCATACATCCTCTAAGTCAAATACTCCATATTTAATGGTTCTCTAACTAAAATGACCACTAATAAGAATTACCTTTTAATACCATGATGTGGTCTATGTATTTCTAGGAAATTGTTCCCTTCAATAGGCTTAACTTCTCAACCTGTTGGGCTTGTTTCTTTTTCCTATAAAATACATATAATCTTATTCTATTGTCTAAATAAAATACCTCCACCATGGGAACCACCATTCTTTTTTTTTGGGTTCACTATGTCTCATAAGTGAATCACCAACTCAAAATTCCATGAACTATTAAATAGTGATAGAACCATATAATTTTTCACACACTATAATATTGCCATGATGTGGTCAACTGTGGATGGATATTTTGGACACCACTAAAATAAAAGTCTTCAATGCACATCATGATTGACTATAGAATACCCTAAAATTGCATTGTACATCCCCATTATATAAAGGAAAACTACCAGACCACCACACCTATCACTACAATTTATTCCTCCTATCATTTTCCAGGTTTCATAGGTGCTCAATAATTCAACCATATGGAATATAATGGAATGACCTATTCCAAGTTTCTTTTATTGGGAATATCTTTCTCTATCATGACCATATGGCATGGTGTGGTCTCATAATCCTTATTATTAATCTTTAAGATGCCCATATACCATGGTGTATTAATGATCATGTTGGGTGAATTCTTAACCTTTATTTCCCACAGATTCCTCCACCACCTCTTTTTTCCTTCTCTTGAACATGTATCCCCCTTGATAAATTCCTTCGTACTTTTGTATTACCTCTAAAATCCATCCTTGAATATATGACACATTGTCAATAAATCTAGAACTAATATAATTCAATCTCATTATCAGAAATTCACCATGGGAATCTTCTTCCTTATTGTTAAGGTCATGTTCTTTATTGTCAAAAATTCAAACATAATACTTTAGGAGTCCTAAAAATATCACCCTTTGGATTTTGTTGAAAATATCTAACACCTTTGTCCAATATTTCTTACTCCCTATTATTGGAAATTAAATTCAAAGGGAAATTAATTTTATATCAAATGTCAAGGATATTCCATGGAAACTCAAACCCCTAATTTTAATGGGGTTATATCCTTTTATCTTCAATCCTTTCTCTCCCCCTTGATGTGTCAGAAGAAATTCAGTAAAGATTATTCCCCTTTTTTTGTAAAATATACAAGATGGATTCCTCAAGGGATTAAACTCCCCCTATGAAGATAGGGTAGTATTCCTCATCTTATTTCACATCCCCCTATTCAATACCTTCATGATTTTTCTTCCACCAATTGATGATTATCCAAAATCTTTAAAACCAATGAGATCCATTTTAGTTGGATTTCCTAACTCCAAAATCCCCCTTAATCCAATATTTTTCACTTTATCAAGATATTCATTGAGTGAATTTACCACTTGGAATTTGAGAAGTCAAAAAATACCCAAAGAATACTAATCCTGAGATAGATATTTTTTTATAAAATTGCAAGGATATCTATATCACTCATTAATAACCATGAAAAATAATGATAATCTCATAACATCTTTGGGTCTTTTCACTTATCAATATATAAACTATGAAATCTACCAAAATTTCAGACTAAATCATTAATATTAAAACATTAAAGTAATTTTAGTGTGAGGATTATACCACTTGATGAAGAAATTTACACCACTTGTTAAAAATGGGAACACATGATACCACTTGTACTCTATTCCTTTCTATTCTTCACATAATTCAAATATATTCAGATAAGGCGTACCAACCTTCTAATTTTGATGGGAAATACTCTTTTGGATTTAAAACCTTGAAACAAATATGTTGTTTCTCAAATTAAGGGTTTAAATTATAGTCATACCTCATCTTACCGAGGGAGAGGGTTCTCTCTTTAATAGCATAATAGGTTACAGTGGCTTCAAATTTCCATCAATAGACTCTATTAGAAAAATTTGTATATGATTGTACTTTGATGGATTCTTTATCCCATTTTGCTGTATCCAGGAATCTATATGGTCTTAAAACTATATCTACCTGAAACCATCACACATTATATATTCACCTATTCTTTGAGATCAATTTAATCCAATCTCTGGATAGATAATCCCATCATTTCAAATGAAGGAGATTCTAACTTTTATATTAGTCCTTAGAGGATAAATAGAAAAAAACTATTCCATGGATTCTCTTTAGATTTTCCTACTAGGATTATGGATTACCTTTCACAACCATACCATAATTTTAATTATTTTATAGTCCCTAATGAGTTTTCTATGTGTGTATTAACCAACACTTATTTTAGAACTCACCATGGCAGTGCACATTTGTGTTTAAGTAGACCCAATTTTCCCTCTTTAGCAAATGTTTCTTATTCATGTAGTTAGTGTATTATAATTTTTTAAAAGGATAATATATTCAAGATATCTAGGATTATATAATCTCTATTGTATCCAATCTCACTCTGTATTAAATTATAGGAAGCACGGTTCTGGTTCTCACCTCCTGGGTCCCTCCATGGTTGAACCCTCAAAGGATTCCTCTTTAGGTTTTGATCCTCATGAGACATCCCCTCCCTATAATGAGTCTCCATATTCCAATGGTAGTTGTACTATTGATACTTATATATAAGATTAGTTTACCCCATATAATCTCTCTTTAAGACCATCCTAACATAATGGATCCAACTCTCCTTCTTAGGGGGATCCCTTAGTTGATCCCACAGAGGAAGGATCTTAAACCTCAATGTTTGGTGCTAAATATCCTGATGTAGATACTACTTATTTTGAATATCCTATCACTATAATTAATCCATAAGATGATTCTAAATTGGAGGTTTTGAATCCTTTTACCCCTTATCCTACCTTATATCCTCTCAAGGCTATAGGGTTGGAGGTTATTCCCAACATGATTTCTCCCTTATAAAAAAAATGTTTATCTCTTATTTCTCCCACAAAAAAGAATACTCCTACTCACACTTCCTTTAAGATCATAAAATATCTAGGTGATTATTTGATAATATTTACCCCTACTCGAGGGTTCCCTAAGAAGGGTAAAAACAAACCTCCTCCTAGAAACATCATAACTCATTAAAAATCCAAGGACATTTTTAGGGAATCTAAATATGCGTCTATACTAATTAAAGACCTTTAGGAAACCCACTCACCCTTTTAATGATAAAATATATTATATTGAATTCTAGGGGGCTTAGTTCCATGTCTAAAAGACAATTTCTCTCAAATACCATTTAGAAAAATAACATCTCCCATCTATCCATTCTAGAATCAAAATTAAGAATTGATTCTATTAAGGATATTTCTATTAGTCTGGAATTCAAAAAATTTATACATGGGAAACATATTGACAACCATATATATATATTTTGGGATAAATGTATTTAGTTAGGCAGTATAGATAGATCTTCTAAAAAATATATCTATTAAATATAGTAAGGTAAACATTTCTCTTTTCATGTATATTGTGTATGATAAATGCAAGGTAAATAAAAGGAGGTATTTATAGGATTCTATTTCTTATTTGAATGTTAGTTCAACTAGAAGGATAATTTTAGGGGATTTTAATAGCATTATTTATACATTTTAGAATAAGGGAGGTTTTCTATATCATAATAATGGAATATTATAATTTCAATACTTTATTATCAGAAACTAACTTTTGGATTGAGCCTACTCAGTATATGAATTCACTAGGTTTATTAATCAAAGAGGTAGTATAAAAATATCGAGTAGTCTTGATATATTGTAGGGAAATTTTCAGAAAATCTCTAGTTTCCCACATTCCTTAGTGACTCACCTTACCAGGTCCCCTTTCAATAACTCCCCACTTCTACTAAAGTTTTTTAACTCTGAAGAATCATGAATAAGGTTCTTCTACTCCAACTATTGGGTGAATATGGAATGATTTAAATAGATGGTACACATTTATTGGTTATCTCATGTGAAGGTTATTTCTTGGCCATCCATTCAAAAAAAAAAAACTTATAAGATTCAAGAGTTACATAATTTCTTAGATAAATATGCAACCCATTCCAAATTTTAAACTGGAATCCCTCTAAGTGAACATAAAATAGATGAATCTCCAATTGTAAACAAATTGGTATGCCAATACTTTCCTTTTTTTTTTCCGGTAAAAGAAAATAGTTGGAGGAATAAAAATATGACCAAGAGAGAGATTATGGTTTCAAATTAGAGTGAGGTGTCTTAAGAAATATGATAGAAATATGGCTTATTTTTAAACTTGTATTATAGATAATAGGTTTGAATTAAGTCTTAATATTCTCCTTGAGGAAGGTTCTCATACAAATGATGTTAGTAGTATTGGACCTTTGGCATTGATTTATTTTGTTGTAGCATTATTAGGTCTATGTCAAACCTATGGGGTAAACTAATGTATAAGAAAAGACAAACCACATGACTATTGACATTCCTTGTACTAATAAGGACATTTATAACCAAAATTTTCGGGTACATTTCAGATGAGAAGGAAATATTTCATTCCATTAAGGATCACTATCATAAGAGTTACCTAGTTCTATATGGGTTCCTTGGTTCTTTTTTACACTGATGTATAAGATATAATTAAGTGAGAGTTGTGGGATATGTCTAGGACTACATAAAGGGTGGTCCTTTTGAAATGGTAATCTCAAACACCATTCTGGATATTTTTCCTAATTTGAAATAACCCAATAGTTTTGGGAAATTCTACCCCATAAGCATGTCTAACGTATCCTTCAAAGTTCATTCCACATGATTAAAAAAATACTATCCATCCATAATTTTGTTTGTATTTCATAGGTAAAGAATGATTTTACTAATGGAATAAGAATTTTGGTTTCCATTGGACTGGCCTAGGAAATGATTAATGATCTAGATAGGAAAGTGATGAGATCTAATGTGATGATAAAAATAGATATAGAAAAGGATTATGATTGGATAGAATGTATTTTTATCCTAAAATTTCTTTGAATATGTTGTTTATATGAGTGTGTTTGTGAATTATTTTTTAGGAATTTCTCATCTCCTTGATTCACAATTACACTAATGGGGAAAAGATTCATTTTTTCTAATCTGACAACGGTTTTCATCAAGGGGACCATATCTCCCCATGCCTGTTTATCCTCGATTAGGATGTTCTTAGTATAAATCTCAAAAATAATATTTAATTAGAGATGATTCATTCATTAAAAGTGAAATATGGATTATCTAGAATTTTTGACCTATTTTTTACAGATGACATGCTCTTTGTTCTCAATGTTAGTACTAATTCCATTAGTAACCTCAAGTTGATTATGAATTATTACAATAAAAAGTCGTCCAATGCGTCAATTCCAAAAAAATAAGTGTTTATATTTCCAGCAAGTAGTCAACTAGGTTATCAAAGATAATTTATGACCGACTTGTCATTGATGGTGAAATACTTCCAATGGACCGCTTGGGTACTCCCTTATACAATTGAAGAGTTCACATTAATCATTTTAAAAAAATTATGAATCAGAGCATGGGTGTGATCCTAAACTAAAAAATTCAATTCCTTTCATTTTTATCTAGACCCAAATTATTCAACAACATTTTATCTTCTTTCCATATTCACATGTTATCCATCTGTATACCTCCCAAGGTAGTGATTAAAAACATCAAAATAACATAATTTTCTTTATTCAGGACACTCATTTAAAAGATAATCATCATTTTTTTTCATTTTTTATAGAATTTATAAACCATTACAAGAAAGGGGTATTAAATTGAGAGTTATTTAAGAGAGTATGTGTAATGTACCGGCTGAGCTCTTGTGGGAAGATATCTTGGGAAACTCCCTCTGGTATAAGTTTATTAAAAGAAATTATTGTAGTTACCCCAACAAATGGGTTGACAGATCCTATGGATCCCATCTATGGTGTAGTTTTTAGGGGTTCTCTAATCCAATTATGAACAATTCTCATTGAATTATTGGGAAAGATGAATTCTCTTTACATAGGAATAATTGGGAGGCTCTACACCTATTCTTTCATGGGTGTCCCTCTCTAGATATTAGTTTCAAAAAATCCCGCTCCCATCCTCAATTCACTAATATAGTAGTTAATGATGATCGTAATTCATTATTTTTTATCATTCATATCTTTGACCACACATATTAGTGATTCATCACTTCATCCTCTTTAGGGAATATGAATTTCCATGGGTTCCTCAACATGATTCGTCCTCCTCAAAATATAGATACAATGGGACATATAACTAGGTGTAATGATATATCCCCTAAATTCAACTTTCTCATTTGGAGGATACATAATAAAGTTGTTCCTACTAATAGAAACCTCTAATTAATCATCATTCCCCTTAACCCAAAATGAAAATTCCACTCTATTAAAAAATATTAATTTTTGATGTACCTTTTCTTCAACAGTGATTGGGTAACTACTTTTGGCACACCCTTAAATGTATTCTAAGATCCCATGGTGGTGTTACCATAGTGGATTAATTAATTTAGGTGAGATAGGATTTCTAATTTGTGACATGTGAGTATGCTCAAGGCTGGAACATCATCATTACCCTTGGCTGTTGGGTCCCATGGGACGATCAAAATGTTGTTTATCACAAGGATCTCAGACAAGATCCCTAGTTCATATGTACCAATTTCATGGAGCTTCTATAATATCGATTTCAACAGTAAAATGATGAAATTATACATCAATATATTCTTGGTCTCATTGAATCCATCCATTCCCTCAATGGTTCATCTTCTTAAAAGAGAGGGGAGATGGGAGTTTGGGTAAATTGGAAGGATTCTCAATATGGATGGATCTAATGATCAAGGGATTATATGTGGTAGTGGTATCATTCATGAAAACTAGGGATATATCATGATGGATTTATATACCTTATTTATGGAGGGAGCTTCAGTTGATATTGAGGACCTTAAATTGTTATAGGGGATCGACCTATGAAAGTTCCACAATATATTTTTATCTACGGTGGAGACTGACTCGTCCATTGTGATCAACGCTCTAAAGGGGAAATCAAAATTTCCATGGAACATCATTTATTACATTAGTGACTATAAATATATTATACATCTATAGGTATATATTGTTACTCATTGAGATAACGATACATAAAATAGGATCTTCTTACCTCTAATGGTAACTAGGTTGATAGGCTGGTGGTGTACTCGAGTCTTAGATCCCTTCTATATGACTATATTGAAATTGTCCAAGGCATTCCCTTGTTCTTCATTAATTTATCCCCCCATGAACTCATTTTAAACCTCCTATTATTCTATTCTGGTTTAATAAAAATTTTCAATTGTCAAGAAAATACCTCAAAGTGAAATTCATGTGCTACTGCTTCCCACTTGATCTTATTATTTAATTTTTTGATAACATTTAGTTATTGGATTTATTAGATCTTATTTTAGCTTTATAAAACAAGATTTTTTAGAATAAAAATCTATATGAATCGTATCACCCCCTTTTTTCTATATAACTTTAAAAATAGTTATAATTAATAAATCATATGGGGATAGGGGTGCCTCAAAATTCCCCCGGTTGAAGAATGAGGCTGATCCAATTGCACTAAAACTTCAACTTCCATCTTTCGTTTTCCATTTATCTGTTTTTTGGAAATGAATGTAACCATATATTGAAATTATTCTTCATTATTTTTAGCTAACATTATCACCCTATTACCAAAGGATCTTCTTTGTGATGTTCCTCTTGCACACTTATTTTCAAAAATTTGAGCATCAAAGTCTTTCCTTGGATCGTGATTTTTTCATAATTATGGAATCAATCACACTTAAACAAGTATCTTATTGAGTAACATCAGTAGCAGATCTCACCTCTAAATTTCTTCTTAGTTGAATATTTATATTTTACTTTTAGTGGTTTATGAAATACCCCTTAGAAACTTCTATTACTTGATATCCATGAGCTCCATCTTAGATTCTTTCTTACAAGGTGGGATATTCTTTACTTCCACCTATTTCATAGCATGAAAAACTATTGGCATCTGTTTCCAGATTTTTCTTCTTTACTTCAAAGAGAGTTGGTGTGAGTATCTAGATCATGATACATGATACACCCTTTGGTGAGGCCTATATATATTCTCCAAAACATTGAACATGTTTTCTATCTTAACATGCCTTTTTCTTGGACAAACACTTTCTTTATATGGAATAGGATTGAAGTGTCTATTTATGGAATATTTACCATTCCAAAACTTTCTCTAATTACAATGCCTTGATACTTTTCTGAGGTTAGAATAAAAAACGTATTCCCGATAATAATCATACCTCATGTGGTATCTCCTTGATAGCGATATTGGCATTGCTGGAGTTATTCTTTCACATTTTAGATTTTGGGATTCTAAGTACATGCTTATGATGTGACCAAGTATTCTAAAACAGTATCATTTTGTTTCCACTATATTTTATGGATCCCATATCATATATTTTTATTATAACTTCTCTTTTATTCCATATTTTAAATCTATATTTCATCTTTTTATTTAGGCTATTTTCAAAGTGATTTTTATCTTATAACTTGAGGTATTTTCCCATCCTTAAGATTTATAATATTCTATTATTTATTATTCAAATTAGAAGCCATTTCTTTCAATCCTAATGTAGTATCCATCCTAGTTTGTCTTATTTATTTTATTTGGGTCTCTAGAGGAACGATTATTTCCTTTAATTCCTCCTCTATGGCCATTTTCTTTGAAATTTATTATGAAATATCTTCAATCATGTCACTTTGGTCTTTTATCTTTTTTCCCATTTTCATTATTATAAAATTTTGGGAAACTTAATATTTATTTATCCTTTTATTTTATAAGTGAAAATATTTAATCATTTCATGATACACTTCATGAATGACTTTCCATTGTTCTACATTCTCTTTTCGAGTTAGGATCTCTTTATGGACATTGCATGAACACATACATGATTGGAAACATTATATTGTTACCAATTATTCATCAAATATTATTTTAATATCTAGAATAGAGCTTCAAATTAAGTTTAATTTATCTAAACTGGTGTTAGAATCAGATATTATGACTCCAAATTTGTTACCTTGGTAAGATAATTCATTCTTCTGGAATATTAATTCTTCTAATTACATTTGGAAGTGAATGACTGTTCATAATCTTTACTATAGATTCATTCAAATTGAATATACATAAATTTGGATAACTTTCCATGCAAAAACGTCTTATAGATGCATTATTTGTAAGAACCCTTTACTTCCATTTTGAATGAGGCATCATTCTCAATGTTTCTTTAATCTATTTTTAAAGATAACCCTGTGTCATCTCAACAAAAAAATTTGTTCCTCTACAAATTCTCGTGAAACTACAAGAAAATATTCCATTTAGGCAATAAATTCCATTTTACATGTTTTGAAATGATTTCCATCAAACATAAGATATTTAATATCAAATTTAATTTTTTATAAAACTTCAGATCAATTTAAAGAAATAAAAAATAAAATAAAAATAAACCCATACCTTTAATACCAATTGTTATTTCCTCAAAAGTGTCATAGAGTGAGATTATATAGAGGGGGGGGGGGTGAATCAGGGAATGAAATTATTAAGAAATTATAATAGTCTTACCCTTAAATGTCCCCACCCTAAATGGATATTGACCTCTCATACCCGAGGGTAACTTATTATGATCTTTTTCTTAGACACTGATATGATTTAATTTACATGTAAAACCCTTTTATAAAATATCATGTGATTATCTTATTACCCTCTTTTGGTGTGAATGAAGAATTTAAATAGGAACATGGGGATTTAATTACTTTACCCTCATTGGGATACATCTAATGATCATGTGTCGATGATGTCCCATAGACTAAATCACTGAAAAGATCACTGGTCTTCAGATGTGGTTGGGACATGGACACTCTTCACCCACGATCACCGCCTTACAAATTTTAGGTACAACTAACTACTTAACAAGGGTCACTCCTGCTATATTTACTTTTTTTAATCACTATGGAAGAAATGATAAACTCCACATAGTTTATTAACTTTTTAGACCCTTCACTTGCATCACTTTCTTTGCTTGAATCCTCAATTATGAATAGATGCTCTGTTTTAGTCCCATTAGGTTGATCCTTCATGATCTATGAATATCTCTTAAATGTATCAAATATTCTTCTAGAATACAACTAGAAATTATATTCTCTTTTATTTTTTCATAACAATACCTCCCACTTCTTTAGAAAAGTCTTCAACAGGTGCCAATTCCTTCTTCTTTCTTCTATCCCCTCATCAAGAACACCTTTAATTTGAGAGATATATCTTTTATATATCTAGGGTTCTGAATCCTATTCTATTTGATTAACCCTCTCAAAATATTCCATCCATGTTCCCAATAATTGGACACCTTTTAGAATCATTATGGGCTATAAAAACCACCCATAACACCTCAATAACCTCTCCATGATTCCATAAGTTCATTCCACCATAACTTCATCATGGACCATTTATCTCTCCTTAAAAAAATAGAATAATTCACAATTAATTCACCTTTTTAATTATATGAAAAACTTAAAATTAGGCTTGGATCATGATGAATATTCAAGGACTATGATTATTAAATAAATTAAGAAAAGTTTATCCATCATCTAAGTCAAATCCTCTACATTTTTTGCATATATTGTTGACAAAAATACCAACACCACTTTTCTTCTAACACTATGGTGTGGTATATGTATTTCTAGGATAACACACCCTTCAAAATTAAAAAATTCATGTCTTGTAGGCCATATTTCTTTATCTTATTGAATATAGATAAGATGCTTCTTTTTTTTTGAATAAAATACCATCACCACATGAACCACCACAACTATTTTTGGTTTATAGTGTCTCATAGGTGAATCTCCAACTCAAAACACCATGAATCATGGTGTAGTAAAATATTATTGGCCATTTTAACTGACCAAAACATGTACCATGATGTGGTCAACCTTGGATATCCATTTTTGACATTGCTAAAAAAAGTCTTCAATGTGATCCATAGTCAACCAATAACTACCCAATGACTACATTAGACTTTCCTATACCACAAAAGGAAACTCACAAACCACTACTCACATCCCTATGGCATGGTTCTTATATCTTTGGCCGTATTGCATTGGTTATCTAGAATTCCACCATGGGACCACTATAGTATGGCCTATTCTAGCTTAACCGTATTGGGTATCTCCTTCACTACCATGGCTGTATGGAACAATGTGGTCTCACTTAAATTTTTCTTGATCTTTACCACACCCATCGACCATAGAGTGGTATTTACAATGTTTAGAAATTTATTCACCTTTATTTAACTAAGATGCCTCCACTAATTCTTCAATATTTATCTTAATTATGTAGGCTCCTTTTATAATTCTTTTTCACTTGAATATTTCTTATAGGCTTCTTCCTTTATCATATTATATAATGTTAACAAATTTCACATAAATAGAATTCAATCTCAATATCAATAATTCACCTAGGATATCTTCTTCCTTATTTTCAAGGTTATTTTACATACTATAAAAAAGTACAACACAATCCTTTATAATTACTAACAACTTCAATAAAGGCTTGATTAGATAATACATTTAATATCGGGTCCTATCTTTCCTAGGGAAGAGAAATGATCAATTCTTAGTGTACATTGAAATTTCTATTTACTCTTTCCAATAGTGGTGAGAGATTCCACCATAAATCAGTAAAGTTTTTTCTTTATTTTTCACCACACAATTTCTTTATTAAACAACACTATTTTGATTTGGAGTTCTCATGGTTGAGAATTAATTATTTATGCTACTTTTCTTGAGACAATTCTCAAACTAAATAGATAAATATTTTATTCCATTATCAGAACAAAATTTATTAATTGTGAAACTAAAATCACTTTAAACTTTTCTAAGATACCTCTATATGTATCACATGAATTTTCTCATTATTTTCACAAACATGGCACATATAATTCTTCTATAGCCATCGATGAAAAGAATAAAATATATTTCTCTATATATTTTTGGATATATTCATCATACTATATATGTAAGTGTGGACTATATCAAGTAGATTAGATACCCACTTTTTCTTCATTTTATAAGTATTTCACACTATTTTTCCCATATACATGTGTCATATGTGTTTTCACAGTCTCTATTCAAACTTGGTATGCCCCCTATAACTTTTATCTTGAAAAAGTTTTCCATGATTTGTTGGTGAATGTAACCAAACCTCTGAATCCACATGTAGTGTAATTTGGATACTATAAGGTGACATGTATTCTTATGAATATCCATCTGGTATAGATTAACATTAGTTCTCCTTTCCGTCATAAGATATTTTCTAGCTCATCCTTTGACTAAACACCCTTTATAGTTATATGTAACCTCAAGACCAGAGTCACAAAGTTGAATCACACTTAGAAGCTTATGTTGTAACCCATCCACAAGGAGAACTTTAGTCTTATTTAGCTCATCTCTTTCCAAATGGGTATTACCACTACAAAAAATGGCTTTTACCGATAGAAAATTACCAACATATTATATATCTATTGGTAAAAATGATTAATTCCAACATATATTTATTTTGTTAACATTAAATATAGCCACCAATAGTTTTTTTTACCAATAGATATATCTATTTATATTATTAGTTCAATACTAATAAATCATTTTCTAATATTTAAATCTGTTGCCTCATCATAATAATACTAACAATTGATTTATTGTTATATAAATATTCTGCAATTAATTATTTTTACCAAAAAATCATTTTCCATTATAAAAATTTGTTACAATAAAATATTAAATAATATCTAATATTTTAATAAAAATATAATATATATATATATGAACCATTACAAATATATCATTTTGAGAATAATAATATATGAATAATTAAAATATCCATAATTTAATCACTTGATTCCTCACTATAGAAATGATTGAGATGCATGAATAAATCACTTGTGGACCCCTCTACCTTATTAAGAACTGAACTGAAAGCTCGGGTACCATTACACTTGGGCCTGTGGTTGGGGAAGTAGATAAATGAACTTGGTGATGGGTGAAATACTACCAATACCTTATAACCCCCTAGTTCTAAAAACCAAGTGCATTACCCGCTTCGCTGGTGGTTGGGGTGGTAGGGGGGTTGGGGTGTGGGGCTCTAGTCTCGGGGTCAAGTCCCCAGGATGCCTTTCTTTGTAGTGTGTATTTTTAATAAGAACCACCTTTTAAAATATCTATAATTTAATAATATTTAATTATTATATATATATAAACATAATTGTTATCCAATATTTTTTTATAGAAATTATATATAATTTTATAAAATTTTCCACTATACTTGACAGTTAGAGGACTCCCCACACCCAAACATCACATGAAACCCCCACCATAGGCCTTCCCTCCCCACATACCCACAACCCACCTTCCCCACTACCTCTTTATTCCCAACACACCCACCCCAATCCATGTCCTTCACTGAAGAACTTCCCCGTCCCTCACCGCAACACCACCCCATCTCTTGCCACAATATTGCCTCAGTCCTCACTCCCTCACCTCCTCCCCCCATTCTATTTGAGATTTAGAGTGAGATAATCCAAAGAAACCCTAATCCCTCCGTCCTTCCTTCACTCTCTCCCCTTCCATTTTCACCCACAGTCTTCCTTCCCTTTTAAAATCAATCCAATCCTTCTCTCTAGTGATTGTTTTTTGTTTGTCCATTGTCCTACCCCCTCCTCCTTCTCCTCCTGATGTTGGGTGTTGTCAAACACTATCTGTTGCACTTTCTGGTGAGTATTTTCTTCTTCTTATCTTCCTCCCTCAATTTGTTTCCCTCCCTTGAGTGCATCATGAAAGAAAAATCTAATTGACTTATTCATGTTGTGTTGTTAAGAAATGTCATAAACTATTCAATATGAATTTCTAAAATATAATCAAGGATGGTGGAACAATATTCATTTAAGTTATAAAATTATGAATGTTTTATAAATTCTCTAGAGTATTTTTTTTCATTTTAGTATATATTTATTTATTTCTATTAAATTCATTATGTTAATTCTTCTAAAATATTACTATTTCTGTTTAAATATAGTGAAAGTGAAAGTAATGTTGCCGAAAAGTCTATTACAAGGTAATTATTTTAAACCTATTTTCTTAACACTATAATTATTTAAATTAACATGAAAAAAATACATTTATGTGCTTTAACACAACACACACAATTTTTTGACAGTATATTACTTGATAATTTATTTCAAGTTTGTATTGATCTTTATAGATTTTGAAATATTTTGAATCATTTCATTTTGTAAATATAAATCTAGTCATGGTCATTAAAAGATAATGAAGAAGAAGGAATGCAATAAATCATTATTCATGATGAGTTCTCATAGTCTAAATGATGTAATGATATCAATGTTTTATTTCCAAGGTGATGGAAAAGCAAAAGATGCTGGTTATTGTCTGTGATTGTGAAGAAAAATAGTTAAGACAAGCCATAAAAACATTGTGTTTTCAATATAACTAGGGTTTAGATGATGTTTTTAAATAGTTTAGAGTTTTTGAGATAATTAATCTATGTTTTCTATTTCTAATTCCATGTTCAGTGAATGATATATGTATTTTAGATCACTATATTTTCATGTTCCAATGCCATGTTCAGTGAAAAATTTAGATATATTTATTTTAGATTATAACTCCTATAGTTTTGGCTGCTTATTTATAGGTTTACTAAAATTTTTGACATACTTATGGGTATATGGTTTTTGATTAATATTAATTTCTTTTATGATTCATATTTAAATTTTCATGAGTAAATAAAAATGACTATTTTTTATGGTTTATGGTAAATGAATACATATAACTATTTAAATATTTTATGGTTGGTTGGTATTTTTTTGGATGCATATTCAGTTTTAATTTTTCAATAGTAAATAACTAATGACTTTTGGGTTGCATATTGACAGTTTTAGGTATTAATTTTCTTTAATACTTTGTTGGTATTTGTTTTGGCTGCATATTCAATTCATTTGATTAATGGACTTTTTATTTCTTTGGACATATTTTTTTGGCTTGCAGGTTGTTTTAAGGGTTTGTGTGTGTGTGTTCAGAAACATGATGTAGAGGTGAAAAGAGTTCCCTTTCTTCTTTCATTTGGTTGGTTTTATGATAGGGTTGTGTTCCATTAGCTCATTGGTATTTTTCTATTTGGATGAATTCCCTTTGTTATTTAATGTATTATTCATTCTATTTATATTTACTATATTATTCACTAAATTTTATGGAGGGGTGTGTCATTTGAAAGGAATTATATTTTTTTACAAGAGTTTGAATTATTGGCTCCATATTAAATTTATTAAGCACCTATACAACAATTTTAAAACCCATTTGAATTCATGGATCTATATTTTTTTACATGAGTTTGAATTCCTGGTTTTATATTCTCTGGTTTGTTTTCTCTTCACTTATTGATATGACTTTATTATGTTCTTTCTATTTGGATTATGTGTGGTATACTATCTCTTCCTCTTTTATGGTTTGTTTTCCTAGTTCTATGTCCAAGAATATTCGATTGTGATAATCTATTATAGGAGTTTCTTTAAACTCATTATTTCAAGGGGGAGAGGATGAAGCTTAGAAACAAAATACAGAATATAGATTGCACCTATATGTGATGTGATGAGTGGGGATTGGTGTCTATTGTCTTCACACTTCATATTAAATCCTAGGTAAATGTATTTTATATATCTTTAGTTCTTTTTAGTGTCATCTATTTGAATAAAAGGATTTGGATTCCTTTGATTTGATTACAATGTATAAAATACATGTAATTTGAATATTCAAATTTGAAATATATTTTTGATTTTATTAATATAATGTAATGTGATAATTTTATATTCTTAAAATATATTTCTTTAAACTTGGAGTTAAATTGCACAAAATTGCATATATTTTTCAAAAAATTATGATTTGATGATAAAATTGTAGAAAAAATAGTTTTTCCTCAGAACGATGATGAGTTTTCATATATTTATTTCTTAATCAGCTATATTTTTGTCAATGTGATATTTATCAATGTTGATAGAACATGAGTATGAATCCAATAATAGGTTAATAAGTATTGAAATATATTATCAATACTTATGAATATTGTTTTAACAAATCATAAAAAATACTTTTAGTGAATGATATTTTTTTTAAATGACATCTATCCATAATTATTTATTCCACCATTGTTTGGGTTAACTAATTTCTATCTATTTACATGTAGAATTATCTTTATTTGTTTGATTAATTTAATTACATTGATTCCAATTCCCATATAAATTACATCAAAATTGTGAACTTTTTTCTTGTTTAGTTTCCTTTTTGTAATTTTTTAAATCTAATGGATTAAATATAAAATGTTCTATGGACTTAAAAATAATTTTTTGGGATTTAATATTAATAAATTCTCTGTTTGTAGATATTAAAATATTCCATGGCCAAATAAAAAATATATGTTGTTCCTAAAATTAATATGCTCTTCATTAAAATAATTTGAAATGTTATGTTATGTACGGTTAACTAATAATTCATGAATTATTATGAATTAAAGTAACTGATTTGAATTTAAGTTTTTTAGTTAGGATTTGGTTTTCTATGTTCTATCTTAGGTGAAATTTTTAGTGTGTTTTTCTATTTTTTTAAAAGGGTATACTGAGTTTTGTTTACTGTGCGTGTTTTTAAAACCTAGAGCATGCAACCCCCACGCCATCCCAATGTATCTAATGCTGTCATAATTTATCTATTTTATTTTTTTTGCATTAATTATATCTATTTATGTGGAACTATTTTATTTCCATTTGAAGGTATATTGATTAATTGAATGATTTTTCTTTTGAAGAGGAAACATGATAGTTTAAAGTTAAATATGTTAGTTGGCATGAACTCATTGATGGAGATCTTTCATAATGTGATATCATATTTATGATATACTATACGATATGATAAAACTATAACTATTCAAAACCTGAGGTTGAAAGATATCATTCAGTATCTTGTTTTTCTCCATGTTTGCTATCATTTACTCAGCTTATGCTTCATGTGATGATGTGTCTAAGGAATTAAGATCATTCTTCAATTAAATTATAAATGAGTTTAGAAATTATTCTATTTGAGATAATGAATTTGTAGGTCAGTGTTAAACATGTTTCAATGCACTACCATAACTCAATAAGATTATGAAAACTTCTATTTGTGTAGAACTCTATCAAAGGAATTCAATTTTTTTTACCTTGTGAAGTGCTAGCATGTTGAGGGTTTAGAGATCCTATGAATTTGATATGTGATTCATTAGATCATGGATTGATTAAGGAGGCCTGACCCACTTGATTGATACATTATATTCATATCTTTCATATGATTTATCGAATACATCTTACTAACCATACTCATTTTTTTGAATTTACATTAGATTTGTGTCTAAATGGAACAAACATTTTGAGGCCCAATCAATTTAGGTTTAACCTACTTCATCCTAATCTTACCCATTAAACACCCCTATCATTATCTATTTTTAATTAAGGAGGATGGATATATGAAGTTAACCGTGTTATATCACCATGTTGTTGTTTGTTAAGATCAATATTTTTTTTTGTATTTTAGAGGAGTTTTATAGATCAAAATTTTCTTTATTTTTTGAGATAGATCCTTGATCTCTAATAAAATATTTATTTGAGTGGATAAAGTTATTTGTTTCATTGATTCTTTGATTTAATTCATTAATGTGAGTTTCCCCCTTCATTTTATCTTTTATAATATGTCTTTCTATTCATATGAAGAACCAACTGGATATCATAGTTATGACCTCCTGTTTGAGTATGGCTAATGTGCTCAAGTCACATGGACAATCTCCTAGTGGAATGTATTCATCCCTATATTCTAATGTTAATCAATCCTCCAGTGAAGGGAAATGTTCTGTGAATAAAGATGGAAAAGGTAAGACCAATTTAGTTGACTCTGGTGATAAAAAACATTCTCTTCTAGGTGTGTCTATGCCTACTCAAGTCATTGATGAACATTTAGAAGACATAAAAGGGACACCTATCCTTACAGTAATAAATGCTTTCCATCATATGAGAATTCAAGCTTCTAGGGAAGGGAAAACATATGTGATTAATTCTGAAAATGGTATAAAAATTCTTTTTTTTGAATTTTGAAATATAAAACATCCTACTGTAGGTGTGTCTATGCCCAATCAAGTCATGACTGATCACTTGAAAGCTAAGGTAGGGGCACTTTCTTTTCCTACAAACAATGCCTCTTTCCAATATTTGAAGGGTAAGGTAAATATGAGTGTTAGTACACATAATTCCTTTGATTTACTTGAATCTTTTAGTAGAATGATGATGAAAAAAGAGTTGGTGTGTCGGGAGATGAAGTGAAATATTTTGATATTTTTGAAGAACATTCTGATGATGGTGATGGTCTGTGGATGTAGGTCAAGACCTGGAGGAAGGGGATACATCCTCACAGAAGGGGTGGATGCACTTATCACCATAGTATGAACACCCAATACAGAATATTTTAATGACTTCCCTTTTATTTTGGACCTTATGGTATTGTATGTTCCTATGAATTATTCACTTTTCTTACTTTTATTCAATAAATATGCATTCATTACTCAACCTTTTAAAAAAATTAATGCCTAGTCCTCACACAAATCATTTTTTATACTTGTATTTTTTTCTATTTTGGTTTCAATTAATGTTGGTATTCTAATTTTTGGGTATTATCTTTGGTTTTTTGTGTTGTAGATATTGGAGGTGAAGAGTGTGGAATAACAACAAATTTTGTTTTCTCACTGGTAATGGAGGTTTCTCATTGGTGTTAGAGATGGCCTGTACTAGAGCTGACTCATGGGCATGGATGGGTCATTGTTCTTGAGATGGATAATTGACCTAGATGGGCTAGTGTTGGAGATGGATTTATAGCATGGATGAGTTGCTGGTGGTAACTAGAGATGCATGGATTTTCTAGTGCTGAAGCTGACTTGCTGGAATGGATGGGTCGTCGCTCGAGTTGGGGGGGGGGGAGGGTGGGTGGGGGGTGGGGTTGGGGGAGTCGCTGGTGCTGGAGCTTGGGTTGGGGGGAGTTGCGGGTGCTAGAGCTTGGGTTGGGGGGAGTCATTGGTGCTGGCTTCAGGGGAGGGAGAGTGTGATGGATGCGGTGGGGTTTGTATTAAATTTCATTATTAATATAATTTAATTTTTTCTAATCTTGAATATGTGAGAAAATATTCTTTATTTTAATAATTAAAGCATATTTATTAATAAATATAATATGAAATTTTACTATAAATAATTTTTTTTTAATTTTTATTCGATTTTAATTTATAAATAGATATTATTTGTTTTTAATATTATTACCAAAAAAAAAGTTTGTCATAATAACCTATTGCTAAACACTTTAACCAACATATATATTATCCGTTGGAATTATTATAATTGTAACATAACCATTTTATCTATCAAAAAAACATTTAAGGATAAAGTTTTTACCGATAGTTTAGTGACATGGAAATATATGTTGGTAAAATGTTTTACCAACAGAAAAAGTGATTTTACCAACAGATATGGCCCCATTAGAAAAAGTGAAATATTTTGTAGTGCACCAATACCGTTGATCTTAAATGATCCATTATTTCTAAAATAAATGGATTCATAAATTCCAACTCCCACATTTCTCAATATATTTACATTTTTTTCAAGTGTGATGAACACCTGCTATCGAAAATCTAGTCGATACTATTCTTCATTTATTTAAGAGTAAGTTATTCCAGATTGGACTTCTAAATCTTTTTCTTTTCCTTCCATGAGATACCTGGTTGAGAAGAGGTATAACATGTCTTCCCAAATTTCTCCTTAACATTCAGGGTGAAATCATACCCATATTTTATTTCCAACATAGAGTACCTATTTTTCATGAAGATTTTTCTTGGTTGACCCGTATTCATTTTTATTTAAGCTACGTAGTTACATTTTCCACTTCTTCATTTCCCACATTCAACGAATTTATGACCAAAGTTATAAAAGTGAAAAAAATATACATATAAATTATTTATTCCATTTGATGAAGGATACAACCTTATTATCCTTCCAGGATTTTGAGGAGCTTCCCCATTAAAATAGCTTCTTGTTGCTTCACAGTATGACTGAGTGTGGCCAAGATAACCACGTAATTGAAATTTCATAAGATGAAATATATTATTTTTTTCATTACTCAATATGTATAATGACTTATTATATATTCTTTTTTGATAAAATTTATCTTATGACACTGGATTATTTTTATCCCTATGATTTCCTTTGTTAGGAGTGATAATTTTTTGAACTTCTAGTGTCTTAGAATTGATGCCAAAATCACCAAACATCTACTTTAACTTGATAATATCTTCCAATTTTATTTTTTTCATTTATAAGAATCACATTTAATCCCAATTTGACAAAAAAAATATTTATATATATTCACTTATAATGTTAGTAACACCTTCATAGGTTCACTTAACCCTTTCTATCAATTCTCCATCCTTGAACCACCCGAAGTGTAGCTTCTTCTCTGAATCACTTTATTTCACCACCGATTCAAGGTTTATTCTCAATGAAACAACCTATTATTCAAGGGAAACCAACTTATTTACCCTCTCATATAGGATTTCATTATGGTCACTAATCACCTTATTCTATTCTTCAATCTTTATCATTAAACTCAAGAATTATTCTTAATTCACTAGACTAGATAGATGATTATTTTACTCTTATTACATTAGGTTAATAACTTCTTTGACATGATCTATATATTTTGATAATTCTTTTAAATGTCCAATAATCTTTTTTTTTCTTTGTTTGCATATCAAGCTCTTCAAGAGTTCCTTAAAGTTCCACATCGATATGAACTACTCCTTCAGGTTCATCAACCTTTTCCAGTTTATGTTCTTCCTTCTCAACAATAAACATTAAGGTATCTTATTGATTATATTTAAATTACATTTCACCTTCATCCAGATAGAATTCATTATAATTTTCTTATTTTTTCATAAATCTCTTTCTATGAAATTTATTAACTAATAAACTCATCATTTTGGTGTCTCTTATAGGATAAAATATTCTTTATGGATTCTATGTAACTTATCATTCACTTTATTCATTATAAAATCTTCTTGGAAACCTTTTTGCAACTTTACCACACAAGAAAAACTCCAATGGTTTATTTATTTCAAATATACTCTTTCATATTTTAAAATTTAGGCCACAAGAAAGATAAATTTATCATACACGTCGTCTTTTCCATTACATCCATTATAGATGTTAAGATTCACCATGGATTTGAATTCCATCTCCATAATTTTATGAATTTATGTCACTTATGGATTAACTAACATTTAATAAGCCTCCAAACTACATAACATGTTATCTAGAGAGAGTTTAGACAAATAATTTTCTTCTAGATCAGATAATTTTTTATTTTATGAATGTGGAAACCTTCAAAAAATATTATTTAAAATATTAATATTCTTTATTACTTCCCAAAGTCCCCTAACATATCCCACAAAGTTTGTGAATAAATTTTAAAATCTATAAATATTCTAATCTGGAATCATTTTCAAATCATTAGATCTATTATGGAGGACCTTTAGCTTGGAATTCATCATCTTACTATCAAATTCATATATGCTGTAAAATTTATACCATGTGGACTTGATACTAATAACACAAATTAATTTCATATATATATATATATGATTTGATAAATCTATAGATACAAAATTGTATGCTTTGGAATTAGTATCCAACCATTTCATATCATATTTAATAATGGAATTCCCTATCATATCATAGATTTCTATCCCATGTAATGTAGCATAAAGAAAATAAAGACTAAGTGATAAAATATGTGATGTCATTCTGTTTTTATAAATCTGTTAGTCTCTTCCATCAAATAGAGGTACTCCTTTTTTCCTTTAATGAATTCTCTATATTTAAGAATTTTTAATGACAGATTTAATGTCTGAAACCCAGCCTATGATATCACTTGTTGTACATAAGGACACCCTAATAGGTAAGGGGTGAGTCAGGGTGTAAAAATGTTCATTTTATTTAAAAGATCATGTATTCATGTTGGTAGGATCCTGTTAAAACAACTCGATTATGATGCACATTCACTAAACACATTAATTCATAAATAAAACAGAACATAATAGTTTTACATGGTTCAAAAATAAGGGCTAGTATAAAGTGAATAAGTTGATGATGTTTCTATCATACCACAATCCACTATGAATCACTATATTTTTATATTATAATTGTTCATCCATGATCACTTCATGTAAGGTTCACTACATTTACAATGAGTTCTGGGACAATAAAATGCTCCCCTAGATAAGTTCCATAAACTCATATTCATGCACTACTCTTTATGATTTCTGCCAAATTTTTTTAACTTGAAGGTCCCTCGCTAATCCTTAATAGTTTTATAGATGTTTTATATCATGAAATCTATAATATAATGCTCCAATATACTCCTCAATCACCAGAATAATTATTGGAAATAATTTGGTAAATTCCATCACTAAAAACTATCTCACACATAATCTTACAAGGTACACTATTTGTGAAAAAATAGGTAATATTAACAATAGATAAATTTTATTCCTTATTAATATTCTTGAATTATATTTCATTGATCCATATTCATTATAATAATAATACGTAATTTATTAGTAAAACATAATGTAGTTTTATTCTAACTAAATTGAGTTTCATGCATTACACGATTTTATTAAAAGGATTAATTTAAAAATTATATGATTTTAATTTAAAAAATTCTATAATTTTTTATAACAATAATTCAAAATTATTTATAGTGTATTTCTTATATTTTTCTTAAAAATTTTATTTTTGGGTGAATAGTAGAAAATACCAAATTTTAAGAACAGTGCCTTTTATTTTCAAGTAGTTACAAAGTATAATTTTTATTGGTTTTAAAATTACATTAGTTCCTTTTAATTATATACAATTTAATTATCTTCCCCTGTATCAAAATTATACTTGAATTTGGTATACAAACTGTTTTATAATTAAAAAGGAATTTATCCATAAAATTGTTTTTCATCGCGTTATGTGTTCTTATTTTAATAATAATTTTAAACACATTTAGTGATTTAATATATAAAAATGGATTTTATATTTGGAAGTATGAGATTCAATTTTTTTTTAAAGTTCATCCTCATTTTTTTCATAATGAATGGTAACTTTGTTAAAAAATGTAAGTTACCATAGTAAGAGTTAAAATGGGTTTAAAGGGTTAAAACTAAAATCATAAGGGTTAAAATTAACTAAAAAATTTTCTAAATCATATAAAAGTTTCATATTTAGATCCTATATCATATTCTTTTATATTATGAGAAAAATTGGAGCCATTTTTTTATTAATAAATTAATATATTTTAATCTTTTGAAAAATTACAAGCGTGTCCTCTCCATCCCTTATAAAAGGACACCACCTATCCTTTTTTATCCACAATTTATGAGCCTCTTATATCAAATAATATGTTATAAATTAATTTCTTTATATCCCTCATCATGTTTTATTAGTATTATTTTTATCATAATACTATCCTAGGAAAGATTTACATACAAACCAAAAGAGGTTTTCTGAAAATATGTAGAGTTCTTAACCGAGTGATTTAATTTTATTTATTCTTTTACATAATTAAAATATCACATAACCTTTTTAATATAATAAAATAAGTATATATAATATAATATAATATAATATTTTTATTTTATAACACCTTTTCATCTACTTATCCATCTAATGGAAAATGAAAACATATTTCATGCATACGTACAGACTACGATCACACAAGAAATTGTATTTTATATTTCATCACAAACTCTTATTAATGGTTATAATAATGGACCCAAATGAAAAAAATATTATACATATGATATAAATTTAATTATGTAATGGAAAATAAATATTCTAATTATTTATTTACAATCCAATTAAAAATAAAAATATTTCCCATGCGTTTATCCCAACTACCACCTCGCAAATCGATATATTTTATTTTTCAACACCACATAACATGGATAATATATGTAGGTATATTTAAAGAAATAACATGGTATTTATGATTTTTTCTATCAGAATTGTGTTTGGATTGGGAATCATTATTTCTGAATGGTCTCTAACAAGTTTGTTTATGGAAGCCGAAACACCCAACGGTTCTGTATCCATGAGGACCTACTTTCGAAAGGCAGGTTCTTGTTGGGAGGTTTGGCCAAAAATGATTAAGAATTCACATTGATCAAGTAGATGGGAGGTAGGGCTCACAAAACTCTTTTGGGGGGAATTATTTCATACTCTAGGACTCTCTTTGAAAGAGCACTATCGTGGGCACCCTCAAATGATTAGTGTGATTTTGGGGTACTTAGGTGCAACAGAGTGGCTGACCAAGGTCGTCTCTCAAAGGAGGAAGTGAATTAAAATAACTTTTTAGAGGTATTCTAAAAATAAAATAAAAGATAATGAAAACAATACTTGAAAGGATGGGGGTTGGTTATAGTTTATATATCTAGAAGAAGTTTTCTGGAAGAAGATTGTATTTTTTTTGTTTTTAGTTTTGAAATGAATTTTGATTAAAATGACACAACAAGAAAATGTTTTTTAGACAATATTTAAAAGGTGTAATCGATCTAACTCTACCTATTCAATCAAATATTTATCATGATCATTTAAATTAAAATCCACTTAATTATGATCCCTTAACTTTTTAACCCCCGAAACCTACGAGAATTAACCTTACCACAAAGATGAAGTGAATTAAACCCTTGGTTATCTTCGACACATATAATCGCAACACCCTGCTTTGATTTATGTTCTAAGGATATACTATGGTCATTGGTAAATTAAGTCACATATATATTCTGTAAATGAGGATTAATTGAGTTTAGGGATTATGTTTGAACTCTAAAAATTAATCCCATGTGGTTTTTAATTACCAGTTACGGTTGCGCTCTCACAGTTCACACAATTCCTGACCTCGTGTGTTTTGTGTTAACTATACAATTGCTTGATTATTTTCATTTAAACTAAAAACTCAATTAATAGATCATAATATGTGAATTACAGTATCTAATTGATTCAAAATAAATGAATTAATAAGGATAGAGGTCGATCGATTACTAAAAAGAACTACTCTTCCATGGGCGGTGTAGTCATCGTAGAAACATTTTGCATGTGAAAAGGTTTAGAAAGGGTATAACCCAGTATCATTTACACTCTTGATTTACAACCCAAATAGGAATATTAAAAGAAGAAGAAAATTGAAAATAAAAGATTAAATGGAAGACAAACTAAGAGTTTATTGAAAGAAGAAAAGCATTACAACATGAAGAAGAAGAAGGAGAAGAGGAAGGCTTGATGATGTGATCCTTGCTTCAAGAGCTACCCCTCTTACAATGGTTTGAGAATTGGAGTGAAACCACTTCTATTATTCCTTAAAATTACCAGTTAATGTACCGAACCTTACAAATGATAAAAACTTTAATTTATAGAGGGCAGGGGAGGAGAGGTTACAAGTGGTTTCAAGTTTGAATGTGGAAATTCGGCCAAATATTTTAATCCAACTTGCACCGCCCATTTGACCACTGAAACGCGTGAATAAGCTCTTATTACAGAAGGATAATATGTGAGGATATGGGTCCTATATCCCCTATCAAAAGTTGGGCTTCATCCAAGCCCAAATTAAGGAGTTATGGGACAAATATATAATCTTATCCATTCTGGCGTGTCCAGCCCACCTTTGAGTTTATGGCCCAATTACTCCATCCAAATGCATTATTTTGATCTAGTGTCCAGAATAAAAGTTGTATACCATGAAGTAAGGAACACATTTACAAATGAATAAGTTCTTCTAATTCAAATAAAAATATTTATGATCGAGATACTACTACGATTTTGAAAGGGTAAAATTGGAATTTTCATCAAATATTCAAATGAATGATCTAATCCAAAAAAATTTCTAATTGAACATATTTAACACAATGTGAGGAAATTATATCATTTATTATTAATAAAATATTCAATAAAAATGTGTTTTATCAACTCCCCCACACTTGGAACTTGGACTCCTGGACAAGTAAACATCAAAAGCAAATCAAAGCAAATTTAAAACACATATCAATGAGATACACCAATTTCATACCAATAAACAAAAGATATCATGCCTCATCTATAAAATATTATTTCAAGTTCTTAATTTAAGATCATTCAATATATTTCTTCTTAATTTATCCTCCTATGCAAACAAAACACTTACCTAACATTCATTTTCACTCATCACATAAATGTCAATTTTTTAGCAATATCTTTATCAGCCAAACTCTTACAAGGGTCACCATAGAATTGATAAATTCCAACATCTCCACCTGATGTGAGTCAAGGACATATGTTTATCATGAAGACTTTTTAGGGTTGTTATGTGGCTTTCGGTTGGTAGGATTTAGAGGTTTAAAAATTATGAGGCCGGATGAGGAGGGATTGGATCTTTTTGAAGTGAAATAACATTATTCTAGTTTTCACTCAAGTATGGTCTCCTTCTCAGTCACCACATTATCAAGTCATCTCCATCAGTATGAAAAATCATTGAAATTCAGCACCCTTTATTATTTTAGTATCCAAAATTCAAATCTTCTCAAATAATATTTTTCTTGAAAGCTCTAGAAAAGGCACAACTTTCTTCCTCCCTTAGAAGCTCTAGAAAGGCACAACTTCACTAATCATGAATGCTCCAGAAAAGGCACAACTTTCAACAGAATGTTTTTGTTTTTCAAATCAATATCACCTATTAATAATTTTATGTTCCTCCCAAAGTATCACCAATTGAGGTATCACAACACAAATACACCTTCCCCCACACTTAAGTTTAACTAGATTATGCAATTTCACTTCAAGATCAGGTTGGATAGAAAAAATTGGCTTGTAATGTGGCTAACCTAATAGGCTGTTCATGTTTTATACAAGTTACAAGGATTAAATGTACAAGGTAGGACAGAATATAAAGTATTATCTTGAAAAGGGAGCTTTAAAACCAAAAAAATGACTCAATCATTTAAAAACACATGTATCTCAAACCCTCAAGTTTTGACAGGAATAAATCAAATTCTGGTTAAATCAAGCACATTTTGGTTCTCTCAAAAAGTGAGGTGTATGAAAAGAATATGACAAAAAAATGGTTCAGAAGCCTCACAGGAAAGTAATTTTAAAGATAAAGACAGTGATATGTGGAATGGGATTCCAAAATCAGAGTACTTGTCATGAAATTCCCAAAGAATTGAACTTGAAACAAAGTCATTTTCAGCTTTCATTTAAGCTCAGTTTCATGGAATAAATTGGTTTACTCATTGAAACATATTTCAAAAATGGAAATGATAATCATTTTAGCTCAAATATTTTTTTTAAAAAAAACACAAAAAATGATAAAGAAGCACATAAAATTTTTGAAAACACAATTTTTTTAAACAATCAACAAATGAAAATATTAAACTATAAAGGTTCCCTCCCCCACACTTAAAATATTGCATTTTATTCAATGTGAACCCATGAGATGATATGTTCACATGAAATGCATAATTTTATTTAGGGAAAGTAATATAAAAGTGAAAGGGTTAGGAACAACCTGATATTCTCAAGTGATGATGGGGTCATGCAGTTTGATGAAATCAACTGCATCGGTAGGAAATACTTTGATGTATTTCTTCAAATGTTTCCCATTAATTGTAAATCTCCTTCTAGAGTCCTCTTGTGTGATCTCCAGTGCACCATAAGGAAAAAAATTAGACACAACATAAGGACCTAACCATCTGGAACGCAACTTACCAGGCATCAACTTCAGTCGTGAACTGTAGAGTAGGACTTTCTCTCCAATAAGAAAATCCCTTTTCTAGATCATTTTATCATGAAATTCTTCTTATCTTTCATTATAGAGCCTTGAGTTCTCATATGATGACAGTCGAATATCATCAAGCTCTTGAATTTTCAACTTCCTTTGAATTCTATCTTGGGCCAAATCCATGTTGCATTTCTTTATCACCCAATATGCCCGATGCTCGACTTCCACTAGGAGATGAAATGCTTTCCCAAAAACAATCCGAAATGGGGACATACCACTGGGGGTCTTGTATGCTGTCCTATAAACCCGCAATGCATCATCCAAGCACTTGGTTCAATCCTTTCTATTTGGCTGCACGATTTTCTCCATGATTTGTTTCAACTCACGATTTGAAACCTCATCCTGGCCACTTGTTTGGGGGTGGTATGGTGTTGATGTTTTTTGTGTCACCCCATACATTCGAATGTGGGAAGAAAAATTCCTATTGCAAAAGTATTTCCCTTGGTCACTAATGATGGCCTTTGGTACTCCAAACCTGTAGAAAATTTGAGCCTTGAAAAAATCCACTACAAGATGAGAATCTTCAGTCCTGGTGGCCTTGGCCTCCACCCATTTACTCACATAATCAACAACAACAAGAATATAAAAGAAACAAAATGAACTAGGAAAAGGGCCCAAAAAATCAATTCCCCAAACATCAAAAATCTCACAGAATAAAATGGGTTGTTGGGGCATCTCGTGTCTCCTTGAAATGTTTCCAGTGGGTTGGCAATGAGAGCATGACTTACAAAATACATGATTATCATGGAATAAGCTAGGACAATATAATCCAGAGTCTAAGACTTTTCTAGCAGTATGTTGGGGTCTAAAGTGTCCACCACAAGCAATTATAGTATAGAAATGCAAAACAGACTCAAACTCATGATCGGGAACACACCTCCTAATGACTTGGTCATTACACATGCGTCGGAGGTAAGGATCATCCCACACATAACACCTAGACTCAATTTTTAATTTTTGGATTTGATGCTTCTTCAAATTTACTGGGATTTTAGATAAACAATGTAATTAACTAAATCATCATACCAAGGATGTGTACTTGAGATGGTATAGATATGATCATTGGGGAAAGTGTCCCAAAGTGGTACCTAGTCCAAGGTGTCATCCACTAGTGTGTGAGTAAGCCTACTCATGTGGTCCGCCACCAATTTCTCAGACCCCTTCTTATCCTTTATCTCAATGATGAACTCTTGAAGAAGGAGCATCCAACGGATAAGTTGTGGCTTTGCATATGGCTTCCTTAGGAGGTACCTCAAAGATGCATGGTCAGAAAACACAACTACTTTAGATCCCAATAAATATGAACAAAATTTATGTAAACCAAATATAACAGAAAGAAACTCCTTTTCTGTTGTGGTGTAGTTTTATTGGGTAGAATCCAACATCCTCGATGTATACAAAATCATATGTGAACGTCCCTCCACCCTATGAGATAAGACAACTCAAACCGTAAAGTTGGATGCACCCCACATAAACTCAAATGGAAGGTCCCACCATGGGGGCTATATGATTGGTGGAGTGGTCAGACACTTCTTTAGCTCATCAAATGATACCCTGCATGAATCATCAAAATTGAAGTCAATATATTTTTGAAGCAATCAAGATAACGGTAGAGCGATCTTACTAAAATATCTGATGAAGCGTCGATAAAATCTAGCATGTCCAAGGAATGATCGAACATCACACACACATGTAGGATATGGTAGAGATGAAATATTGTCTACCTTAGATTTATCAACTTCAATGCCATGTTGTGAGACAATATGAACTAAGACAATTCCCTTTTCGACCATGAAATGATATTTTTTAAAATTCAAGACCATATTTTTCTCAATACAACGATGCTACACATCACCGAAACTAGAGAGAAAATCAGAAAATGAGGATCCATAAACTATAAAATCATCCATAAATACATCCATGAAGGTCTCAATGAAATCTGATAAAATACTCTCCATGCATCTATGGAAGGTACTTGGGGCATTGCAAATTCCAAATGGCATCCTTCGGTAAGCAAAGGTACCGAATGGGTAGGTGAATGTCGTCTTCTCCTGGTCCTCTATTGCAATGGGAACCTGAAAATAGCCAAATAAACCATCCAAGAAGAAATAATGTGTCCTACCTGCAAGTCTCTCAAGCATCTGGTCAATGAATGGAAGTGGTAAATGGTCCTTACGAGTGGATTGATTTAGTTTCCTATAATCAATACACACTCGCCAACTATTTTGTACTCTCATAGGAACTAACTCATCATTTTAATTTTCTATAACAGTGAAACCAGTTTTCTTTGGTACAACCTGGATAGGGCTAACCCATTGTGAGTCAGAAATAAGGTTAATGATACCCGCCTCAAGTAAATTTTCAACTTCTTTCTTAACAACTTCCAAATTTTTTGGATTAAGTCTCCTTTGTGGCTGCCTTATCGGTTTAGCCCCATACTCCAAGAGAATCCTATGCATGAAAATGGAGGGGCTAATACCTGATATGTCTGCCAATGTCCAACCAATTTCCCTAATGTTATCTCTCAAAAGATTCAAAAGTTTTTCTTCATTTTCAAAAGAGAGATTGTTAGAAATGATAACCGGTAATCTATCACCACTCAGCAAGTATGAATATTTATGATTTGGGGGCAATGGATTGAGTTCCAATGTATGGGGGTGATGTATGGATGGAGAAATTGATGAAAAAGACACATATGCACAATGAAAATCAGTATTAGAATAAAAATCATCAAAATTAGAAAATAATACATCAAATCCATCAACATACTCAATATCCATGTCATAATCAGAGTTTATATGATCAGAATTTGAATCCACATCAAAACCAAATCAAAGAGTGGTTTTTCCATCAAAAAAAGGTGTGGAAGTACTCTTAGAAATCAAATTATAACCAATACTCATAATCTCCCTAATCATAGGACAATAAAAATCCAAGGAGATTTTACTTGGTGGTTCAAAATGGGAGATAACAAAAGCAGAATGATCCTCAGAGGGGTACTTCATGGAGTCAATAACATTAGAAATTACAACTTCATCTCCAAAATCCATGGAAAGTGTACCCTCATGAACATTTATGATATTTTTTGCAGTTTTGAGGAAGGTTCTACCTAAGATAATAAGAGCACGAGAACTTACCTGATCATCCTCCATTTTGAGCACATAGAAGTCTGCTGGAAAGATCAAGTCTCTTACCCAGACAAGTACATACTCAAGGACTCCTGCCAGATATGTCATAGATCTATTTGCCAATTGCACCACTACTCTCATCAGATCCAACTCACTAACCTATAAAGAAGAGAATACAGAGTGAGGTATCACATTTATTGAATCTTCTAAATCACAAAGAGTATCAGAGAAGTTAAGCTCCCCTATGGTACATGGGATAGTGAATGTCTCGAGATCCTTGCAATTTGTTGGCATTTCTAGAGTTAGTGTAATGAGTTTTGAGACATTCCTTCCAAGGTTGATCCTCTCATTTCCCTTGAGCCCTCTTCGATTGGTGAAGAGTTCTTTTAAGAATTTGGAATACCTTGGGATTTGTTTGATGTCTTCAAGTAGAGGGATTTTGATCTCAACACGCTTGAATGTGTCCAAAACCTCTTTTTGAATTGCCTCGTCAGCCATATTCTTGGTTTGAACAAACCTATTTGGAAAGGGAAGAGGTTTATGAGGAACATCATCAATATTTTTCTTACCTTTATCTTTATCCTTGGGTTTCTCATCAGGTGGTATGGAATGGGACTTCTCCGGAGTTGAGGTGAATCCCTGTGGAATGATAGGTGGAGAAGAATCAGTTGTTTGCTTCCCGCTTCTCAAGGTAATGGCACTAACATTCCCCTTTGGATTGGGAGTAGGTTCGGAAGGAAGATTTCCATAATTTTTACTTACCAGTTCATGGAGGGAAGTGGCAATCTAGCTCATTTGAGTCTCCAACTCCCTCAACTTTGAACCTTGACTCTTCATCTCATTCTGTTTATTAAGAAAAAATTGTTTCAAAATATCATCAGTGTTAGAGTCTACCTTGTGTTGTAGATTCCTTTGTTGCTGACTTGTTGATGTTTTAGCTTCGAATGTCCTTTGGGGTTGTTGGAAACCCTATTTGTAAGCTGGAGGATGATGGAAGTTTGGTTGAAAAGGGGGCCATTTTCATTTCCCAGAGCCATACCTCATGTCTGATTGATCCTTCCACCCTTGGTTGAATGTTGGTGCAAAGGCGTCATACTTATTTTGGGGATGTGGTTGTTGTTGTTGTTGATATGGTCTCCCAAGGAATACCACTACACAATCTTCTATTTATTGTAGTTGGGGGAAACAGTCAGTTGGGTGGCTTGTATTAGTGAAAATGCCACAAGGCCTTGAAGGAGTGGGTTGGGATGTCTTTTGAGCCAAAGTAATCTGCCTCACCATAGTGGTCAAATCTTCCAATTTGGTATCAATCAAATTACTTTCAGGAGAAGGACTTACCTGATGTACTCCCCTGACATGTGGTGTACCTCTATCACCAAATTTTTGGGAGTTTCGGGCCATCTTGTCGATCAATGCACATGCGTCTACTGGTGTCTTTTCCATCAATTCCCCTCCTACTGCAGCATCCACCATACTCCTCTCCATAGGTGTGAGTCCTTCATAGAGGTACTGAATGAGGAGTTGCTCACTGATTTGGTGATGTGGAAAGCTTGCACAAAACTTCGTGAATCGCTCCTAGTACTCATACATTGACTCCCCTTATGCTTGCTTGATCCCCAAGATCTACTTACAAATGGAAGTGGTCCTCGATGCTGGAAAAAATATCTGCAAGAAAAGACGTTTCAAATCATTCCAACATGTTACATCTTCAGGTTGTAAATATTACATCCAATCCTTTGCAGCTTAATCAAGTGAAAATGGGAATGCTCTTAATTTGAATTGATCTTCAGAGACATTTCTATGTTTTAAGGTTAATAAAACCACATTAAATTCTTTACGGTGTCTATTGGGATCCTCACCCGAGAGGCCGTGAAATTTTGGAAGCAGGTGAATTAATCAGGATTTCAGTTCAAAGTCCGATTTGAGATTTGGGTATGCAATACAATTTTGTTGATAATTAATATCAGGTGCAGCCAATTCTTGAATGGTTCTATTTAGATAATTGTTATTATTTCCAGCCATTGGTTCTTCTTTTATGTTTTAATTTTATTTGATTACAATTTCAATGTTTCTAGAAGAGAGGAATTCACCAACTGGTTGAATATTGAAACTTCTCGTAGACTGAGACTGTCTGATTCGAGCTCGAAGGCTACATTCAATCTCAGGGTCAATATCTAAGAGATCCTTAGGATTAGTTCATGTCATAAATCAAAAAATGAAAATAGGAAAAGTGTACCATAAGAAAAATGAGAAGTTTGAGTTGATGGTCAAAAAGAAAAGAAGAGGATACAAAAGAAATGAAAACTTGAGAAAGGGGAAAGATTAAAGAGAGAGGTGAAGAAAATAATAAAATGAAAAATAAAAGAAATAACCTTAAATGGTTGAATAAATTACTTGTCTACTTGGAAACGACGCCAATTTGAAAGAGTACTGTCGTGGGTTCCCTCAAATGATTAGTGTGATTTTGGGGTACTTAGGTGCAGCAGAGTGGCTGACCTAGGTCGTATCTCAAAGGAGGAAGTGAATTAAAACAGCTTTTTAGAGGTATTCTAAAAATAAATTAAAAGATAATGAAAAAACTACTTGAAAGGATGGGGGTTGTTTATAGTTTATATATCTAGAAGAAGTTTTCTGGAAGAAGATTTTATTTTTTTGTTTTTAGTTTTGAAATGAATTTCGATTAAAATGACACAAAAAGAAGATGTTTTTTAGGAAATATTTAAAAGATGTAATCGATCTAAATCTACCTCTTAAATCAATTATTTATCATTATAATTTAAATTAACATCCACTTAATTATTATCCCTTAACTTTTTAACCCCCAAACCCTACAAGAATTGACCTTACCACAAAGATGAAGTGAATTAAACCTTAGGTTATCTTCGAGACATGTAATCGCAACACCCTGATTTGAATGATGTTATAAGGATAGCTTATGGTTAGTGGTAAATTAAGGAACATATCCATTCTGTAAATGAGGACTAATTGAGTTTAGGGATTATGTTTGAACTCTACAAATTAATCCCATGTGGTTTTGAATAACCAGTTAAGGTTGCGCTCTCACAGTTCACACAATTCCCGACCTCGTGTGTTTTGTGTTAACTATTCAATTGCATTCTTAGTTTCATTTAAATTAAAAAAACAATTAATAGATCATAATATGTGAATTACAGTAGATCATTGATTCAAAATAAATTAATGAAGAAGGATAGAGGTCGATCGATTACTAAAAAGAACTACTCTTCCATGGGCGGTGTAGTCATCGTAGAAATGTTTTGCATGTGAAAAGGTTTAGAAAGGGTATAACCCAATCTAGTTTCGACTCTTGATTTCCAACCAAAATAGGAAGATTAAGAGAAGAATAAAATTAAAAATAACAGAATAAATGGAAGACAAACTGAGAGTTTATTGAAAGAATAAAAGCATTACAACATTAAGAAGAAGAAGGAGAAGATGAAGGCTTAATGAGGGGATCCTTGCTTCAAGAGCTACCCCTCTTACAATGGTTGGAGAATTGGAGTGAAACCGCTTATCTTCTTCCTTAAACTTCCCAATACACGTCCCGACCATTAAAAATGATAAAAACTCCAATTTATAGAGGGGAGGGGAGGAGAGGTTACAAGTGGTTTCAAGTGTGAATGTGGAAATTCGTTCAAATATTTTAATCCAACTTTCACCACCCATTTGACCACTAAAACGTGTGAATCAGCTCTTATTTTAGAAGGATCATATGTGAGGATATGGGTCCTCTATCTCCTATAAAATGTTGGGCTCCATACAATCCCAAATAAAGGAGTTATGTCTTAAATACATAATCTTATCCATTCTGGCATGTCCATCCCACCTTTGAGTTTATGGCCCAATTAATCCATCCAAATGCATTCTTTTGATCTAGTGTCCTGAATAAAAATTGTATTCCATGAAGTAATTAACACATTCAAAAAATATTAAGTTAAAATAATTAAAATAAAAAATATTAATGATCTAAATACTATAGTTATTTTAAGAGAGTAAAACTGGAATTTTCATCAAATATTCAGATGAATGGTATAAGACCAAATACTTTCTAATTGAAAATATTTAACAAAATTTGAGGAAATTATATCATTTATTATTAATAAAATATTCAACAAAAATGTGTTTTATTACTCTTATTGATTTAATATATGTTCATGAATCCTTTATTAATTCCCAAGTATGATGTGGGTCACCCTAGAATTAAATTTCAATTATGATCATGTATTGAAATTAGAATCATCTATTTGTATATGAGGTTTTTTATTAATGTATATATTTGTATGGATATGAGGTTTTCAATTGAAGGTATCCTATTATATACTACTTGGAGATTCTTGGGTCTTTATTACAATGATACCGGTTTCCTAGCCACTCAATGGGGCACACTGGAGTATGTCATTATGTAGGGAGATGGGAGTTGTTTCAGTTTTAGGATTGAACCCATGAATTGGTATCCTATGTATCCTTGTGATATTAATCAGAACCCACATAGTTCAGTTTTTCTTAATGGGGCACATTATACCTTTTAAATTCATGTGATAAGGACTTGACCGTATAGCTTAACATCATGTGATAAGGATTTATAGATGAAACTTTTCTAGTCAATGTTTTGTGTGGGGATTATCCTGAAGAAACCCAAGAAATATGGAAGGAATATGGATTCCCAAGTTGAATTAGACCCTTCTAGGAATGTTGCCTAGAGATAACTGGTTTGATTTTGGGTGTTGGGTTTGGACCTCATTGAAGCCTCCTACATATCCCATTTGGACGGGAACTAAAGACTACGTAGTTAAGTTAATCTCATAGGCTAGTATGGCCCTTTTAGAGGATTATGTTGGGGCTTACTATTAAATAGGATTACCTATAAAAGGACAATATAGGATGTTTCAATTCATGGTGGTTTTGGGGGTTTAATTTGAGGCTTACTCCTAAAGACGATGCCCTGATTAGGATAATTATTAGTGAGGCTTACTCCTTAGGAGGATTCTCATTGAGATCAGGACTTAGGTTGGCTTCCTACATATCGCGATTAAAAAGAACCAGAGCTATCATAGTTCAGTATGAAGGGATTACACATTGGGGATACCCAATGTTGTTTTGATTGGTATGATTGGGGCTTACTCATGGGGAGGATACCCATTGAGTTTTGGGATGTGATTGGGAATTAGTCTTGAGGAGGACACACATTGAGGTTTGGGATTTTGTGGATGTCATGATCACCATTAATCTCTCAGTCTACGTGAGTCACGCCTAGTGTGAGAAACAAAATGAAGTGGAAGATTGACCAACCACGCACTCTTCTTTTTTTCACATGTGGATATGGAGACAAAACTCAAAAGGAGAGGGATGGGGCATTGAGTTTTCCCATTTCTTATAAACTTTCTCCATAAATGGAAGAGGAGGGGGATAAAAATAGAAGAGTTCAAGGCTTTGATACTTACCTCTATATGAATTCCCCTAGAATTTTTCTTGGGTATGGAAAATGAGGAAGGAAGGTGGCAGGAGAGATGGGAGAGGTATCAAGTTCCCATCCCCTCTCTTCCCAATGATCAGGAGGTAGAGAGGAGAAACATTCGAACCTCATTCATGAAAGTATAGAGGCTTACTCTAGGATTGATTCCATAAATTTGGTTCCTTATACATGAAGGTGGATTTCATTCCATGATAAAAGTAAATGCAAGTGTAATCTTCATCCTCCCTTCTTGGAACCAGAGTCTTCATGTCTCAGAGATGAGAAGGGGAGGACATGTTCATAAACCTTATTTCTAAGACCGAGAACTCCCCAACACTATCCTTAGGGTAGGGGTTCTCGTGACCATATATATAAAAGTCCACATGTTCCCCAAGGATCCAAAACATCTGGTAGGACCAGTATGGGAAAATTATGACCATATAAATCTAAATCCAAATGGGAGACACGTTGGTGTTCCTTTTCCCATATCTTTGGAAATATAAAGGTATAAATGGAGGTTTAAACTTGGGCCCTTATAGAAAAGGGATCCAAAGGGAGAGTATACATACCATATATGGCTTTAAGGAATGCTCAACTAGTGACTTGTGTAGGTCCTGGGCATAGGTTCCGGGTGCAGGTGTGCCACATAGGGCCTGTGAAGAACTAAAAATGTTTTATGTAGTGTTTAATAAGATTATAAGGACTATATGTGCCTTTTTCAATGGACCATAGGGTAAATAAAACTAGGGTGGGGCTTTTTCCTAGGAACCCTAGGTTTCTTATGGTGTCCCTTGAAGGGTATCATGTTGGTCACTGATTAGGGAGGGGGGCCTCATGAAGGTGGTTTCTCCATAGAGGAGAATGATCCTCATGTAGGTGTATTATATTTTAGAACCTTAAGGGACTCTGATCCTACTTATCCCCCTTAATTCCCTATTCTCTTAGGTTTCAGAGAGCTACCTGAGAAATTTTGGGGGACCTGGGAGAAGATGATACACAATCAGAGATCCAAGGTTTCTTTTGTTTTTTAGTTTTCCAAATGAGGAGAAAAAGGGTCCTATTTATAGGAAACCAAGGTCCTTGTTGTAGTTCTTTGTCATAGTTCCTTGGCATAGGTCTTTTGTATAGGTCATTGGCGTAGGTCTTTGGCGCAAGTCCTTAGAATCCCTTTATAAAAATTTTACATCTTCTGAGTGCCATAAATTTTGATTTGTTAGTATATTTGGGATTCATGAATTTTCAAATCAAATATATTATAGAGATATATGCTTCTTGATAATGGAAATACACCAAATATTCATGGAATATATTTTTAAATTGAATTTTAATTTGTATATGATTTTTTACCATCTATCTTAGAAATCCACGACCTACTCTTATATGGGGTCTTCCAACTTATCAATAATTTTGTATTAGTCTTGTGGAACATAGAAATCCATCCTATATATTCTTTTGGTATGGAAATAAATTATACTCAAACTCAATTTTTTTTCTAAGTGAGGATCACATCATGAATTCTTCAGAAAAGTGCATGGAACACATTTCACATAGTCAACAAAATCCCCCCTTAGAATTAGATTAATTTGGAATGAAAAAGAATATGGTTCTAAGGTAACTGTGGGGATATTTGATGAATTACAACATCATTTTTTGGGTTTTAGAGCTATTTCAAGTGTGGAAGGATGATATAATTTTTTCCTAATCCATGGGGCCAAGTTAGCATAGTTCGATTGTAGCTATGGTCATATGGAAAACCCTAAAACCTTATATCTTTTATGTCATCATCAAATTTTTTTCATAATCTTGTTATGAGGGAGACTTAGTGGGTGATACTTGGATTTCTCTTAGACCACCATTTTTGGGTTTTTGGACTAACCAATTTTATTCCTTTTATAATTTTATGAGTCAATATTTTTCCTAAACCATACAGAGTGCAGGTCTCGCAAGTTGGGACTCACATTTTACTTAGAGTTCCCTTTGAGGGTTTTCAATATAGAGAGTACTGTGTCTCTTTGTGTGGGTAGTTTAAAGTCATGCAAGATGGACTAATGATTATATTGTTTTAACTTGAAAAACTTTTACCATAAATTTTGAAATAATGACTCAAATAGGGATTATGGGCCGAGAATGCTCTGAAATTATTCAGATATCCAATGGGGAATATCGAGACATGATTTTGTGGATTTTGAATCTAAAACATGATATTAACAAATACAGGAGGTATCTCCTTAGGAAGAAGTTACCACTAATTGAAAAAACAATTTTTTTGTCTATTTTATACATGGCTAACTAGGGCACATACTGTATAGTCACTAGTGGAATCCTTTGGTTGATAGGACCATTATAAGGGTCAATTTATTCAAGGACAACTAGGGAATATACTTTATATTCAGGTGAAATAGTCCTCAAGAATTTTGAAATTCTATTACTAATGGTTTATGTTTAATATTTGGATGTATTGAGACCATGGTGAGTGGTTTTTCCAAAAGGAGGCATCTGAGAATGAATAGAATATCTGTATTAGCATTGGTCATGAATGGAAAACCGCTCCTATATGAATTTATCTCAAGTGGAGGAGGGTAAATTTTATTAAATGGTCAATGTTAGGGGGAAGTAACCTTTATGAAAAATGGTGAAGGTTTTACTAAAGGTGTAGTTTAAAATCTTACGGTGAGGGAATTATGTGATGTAGTTTAAAGTTATACTACAAGGAAATCATGCTATGTAGTTTAAAGTCATACTATAAGGACATTATGTTATGTAGTTTAAATTCATACCACAAGGAAATTATGTTGTGTAGTTTAAAGTCCCACTACAAGTAAATTATTCTATGTAGTTTAAAGTCATATTGTAAGCACAATATGGGGTTATAATTTAAGGACTTATCTTTGACCAAAAGGATGATGATTCTCCCATTACTACAAATTTTTCTAGAAATGTGCTACTATATTCAGTTATAAGGGGAGAAAGTTGAAAGCTATTATTATGGGGATTTCAAATATTAAGAGAGATGTGAAAAAAGGGGATTATGATGTTATAGGAGGTATCTCCCAAGGATAAAGTTACCTTTGGATGAAAACCCATTTTTGGGATCTTTTTTTCAAGGTCAACTATGGAAAATACTATATAGTCAATAGTAGAATACTTTTGATGAAATGCTATGAAATATATGAGTGAATTATATAAAGACAAATGGGGAATATTACAACATAGTTAGGAAAAGAAGACCTTAATAATTTTGACATTTTATCACTAAAATCTGATTAAATTTTATGGAGATTCAGATCTCCCCAAGAATAGAGTTTGGTTTTTAGGGAAAATTACTTGAATATAGAAGGGGTATCTCATGTCATAAATTCCAAATAATCTATGGAATATGATTTTTTATGTGGGTATGACCCTAGATTAAGAAGCATTGTAGAATGTAGTTTTAGTTCATATGGCTAGGACCATTATATCATGGAAAGAAAATATGATATTTGGACTTTTCAGACCAAGGTTTTTCCTGTATACTTTGGACACAAGGGAAGAAATTATAAACCATAGTCTTGGAGGTTTTTATATCAAGGGAGATGAAACCGAAAAAATATGCAAGGGATGACCAATGATTTTTAATTGTGGGTTCCATCATACCATCATCAAAGATAATTAGGGTATATTATAGCATAGTAAAAAAATGAGATCTCACGTATTAGAAATTCTTTTACCAAAGGATTAGGAAAGATTATGAAGATATAAATGTGTTCAATATTAGGAGTATGATGTATGGAAGGGATATGTATGAGCACAAAGGAATAATTTAGACTAATAATAGCCATGAGTTTGAATTCCCTTATATAGATATGAATAATATGTAGAATGGGGACATCTTTGTTTTCTTGGTGGGCCCCTAATGAAGGTTCCTAAAATCAAAGCTCCTATATATAAATTTTTTTGTATGTATAAGAATGGACATTTTTTCTTTACCTCGTGGATTAGACTAGGGTAAATTCCAAGGAATCACTATGTATCTCAGGAGGATGAGAACCAAGCCACAAAAAGTTCATTCAGTTTATTATAATGCATCAAGTATGTGGGTGATTCTTATGTAAAAAGGAATATCACAGATGGACCAAGGTGTAGGACCGGAAAATCACTATGTATCTTATTGGGGAAATAATCAAGGCACACAAAGTTCTTAAAAAAATTGTGCAGTTTATTGGAATTCAATGAGGATATCTGGTGTGCATTTTAAGGTCTTTCATCCAAGACCATGGTAGCCTCAATGTGAATTGATACACATTATTTATGAAAAGAACACATTTACCAAATTCCTAATCCCACACGACCTATTCTCAGTGTGATAAAAAAGGAACAATAAAAGTTTATTTTATAGCATAATGGTAACAAAAGTGAAGGACAAGATAATTTCAATTTTTTGGTGGCTTGTACAGGAGACAATATCCAATAATATTTACATATATTATTGAGATAAGAATCAATCTTTACATAGTTCTTGATTATCCCATGCAGTTTAATGTCATGCAGTAAGGACGAAGATGAACTTACATGGAAGGATGGAAATGTTGTGGTTGGAACACGGTATAGGACCTGGGATTCAATACATATCTTTCTAGGGAAAGAATCAATCCATACTTAGTTCCTAAATAGATTCCTTGTGTAGGATTGATTCGTACACAAAGACTGGTGGATTTTTTTTGTTAATTTCCAGACTAATGGTTGGGACCAAATCATGAATTCTAGGTATCACCTTGAATATTGTTTTAATGATAATCAAAACATAAGTACTTGAAAGGTTCCATGTGTAGATCTGATTCATGAACATGGAAAATAAAGGGGGTTTGATTTTCCAAAATCATGACTAGACCCAAGATTAGAGATCCAAGTGTCACTATATATCTCATCAGAATAAGAATCAAGCCACACATAATTCTTGAAGAAGGTTCCCCACAAAAAATGGCTTTTGATATGGGGAAGTGGGATTTAAATATTTTCTAGATTAATGGATATACCCATAAATTTCGGTTTAGATGTCACCACACATCTCGTTGTAATAATAATCGAGCAATATGTTTTGTAAAAGTTCCATTCACAGATCAGGTTCATATGTAGGGAAAGGGTAAATTTTATTTTTGGTTACAACTTGACCCAACATTGGATATCCAAGTGTCACTATGTATCTCACTAGAATGAGAATCAAGACACATTTAGTTTTTGAACAGATCGTTTAGTTTACCATTATAAAATGAGGATGTTGGTTATGAAATTTATCATCTTGTGGTAATTACATGAAAATGTTGGGTCTTATACCAATAAAAGGGGACCCAATTCCATTTTGAAGTGGAAATGATGTAAGTGGAGCTCATGTATGGGATCTTCCTAGACTTTTTTACTCATATTTTAGGGACCACAGGGAGTGTCAAATCCTGGTATTTTGGATGATATTAAAATCAAATTAGGGAGATGTTAACCATACATTTCAATTTCATGTGGTGAGGATGAATGACGTCTTGCAGTTTTAGATCACAAGAGTAGGACCTCACATCATGCAGTTTATAATAATGTGATAAGGAATATAATGCCCATATTTTAATTTCATGTGTCACAAAAACAATTTCATTCCTTTTTAAGGTTGTGTGATGAAGAAAAACTATACAGTTTAATGTCTTATACCTGAGATTTATATGGTTCTATGAATTTTAATGTCCTATAGTTTGGACGTATCTCATGTGATTACATGAAATATCTTTTAGGAACCTTGCATTGGTCTGGGTCATAATAATTTCTCCATCCATTAAGATCAAGGAATAATCTCTGTTGGGGTAGTCCTTGTGTATGGAATAAGATACCTCCCATTTAGGATCATGTTTTGGAGGCTTCTTTCTTGGTATCAATGGAGTCCTAAGGACTGTCACCAATTATCCTCAGAGGAATGAATGGAGGTAGGCCTTTTTGTCAAAAACCCGTGCTATCCGATTCTGGTAAGCTTTTAAGTGATTCAAGGTATGTAACATTTTTTCATCAAGTCACTCAAATTCATCCAATCATTTATATTATTTTTCATCAGAATATTGATTATCGCATATGGTAACATGGAGTGATGGAAATTGTACCTCAATGAGCAGGACTATTTTTGTTTCATATATCATTGAGCATGAGGTCTTCTGTGTTGCAGTACTTGTCATAGTCCAGTAAGACAATAAGGCATGAAAGATATTTTTAGGCCAAGAATTATACATTTATCCACCATCTTATTGAGTATGTTTGACAGGGTCTTTTTGAAATCCTCTATCTATCCATTATCCACTGCATGACTGTGAGATTAGTGGTTGGATTTGATATCATATTCTTAATATATATTTTACACATCATAAAAATAGAAATTGGTTTCATTTAACACCAATATGGTTTGAGGGACACCAAATATGGAAATTATGTTGGCCTTCATGAAGATAACACTGCTTTTGGACCCGACTTCTTTGAGTGGTATTACCTCATCCCATTTGGAGAAGAAATAAGTAGCTGAAAGAATGTACTTGAACTACTTGGTTGTAACTGGAGGGTATGGCCCCATAACATCTATCCCACACATGGAATATGGCCATGAGTACTTGGATCTATATAGAAACTATGGGGATTGATGAATGAAGTTGGAATGCACTTGGAAAGAATGACACTTTTTGGTGAATTCCAGTCAATCCTATGTCACTGAATTCCAGAAGTATCCAAGACTTAGAATTTGGTGGGAAATCTTGTATCTAGACTAATGGGTACTGTAGACCCCGACATGTAATTCATCCACAATGGCCACAGTCTCTTTTCCATTGATACATTTTAGAATGACTCCATAGAAGCCTTGTTTTTAGAGGAGTTTTTGGTGATTTGGGCCATCATATAGAGTGAAGTTGGCTACTCACCATCATATTTTTTATTTTCTAGATCAATATGGTGGGAGTACTCCATCCTAAAGGTAATCCATAATTGGTGTCATCCACACAGTGTTAGGACCATATGAAATCTGGATAGGGATAACTTCAATTATCTCCTCAATTATGACTCGACCAAAAGGGGAGTTCTTTCTTTGATGGGCAATGCAGATGATCATTTTTCCCAATTTGGATCTACAAAAGCTGGGGATAAATTTACCAATGAATCTTCTTGAGAATTTTGTGATCATAGGATTTGATTCAATATCAGTTTTTAGGGTAACTCTTCTATTATCCCCCATACAAAATCAAGCAGGGGGATTAGTTATTCTTTTCTTACAACGTAATCCATGTTGATGTGTTTAATTACTGACTCTGATATGCCATTTACCTCCATGTGATTCACTAGTATTTGTAGTTCCAGTTAGAGACCTTTAATGAAGGCCTAGTATTCTACCTCATTATTAGTAAAACCTTCTAACAATAGAAAGAAGTATAGTAATACCACCCTTGTTGGGTAAATGAGAACAATCACTAAACCACCATTTTTGTTCTTAGGGGTCTCCATTATCTCACATATTAGACTCCTAGATATTCCGTCAAACTAAACTTCCCATGTTTTGGGGTCATCCTAAATAGAGAATACCTCTTTATCTGAAAATTCATTATTTAATGATGATATTCTTGCAGAAATGCGTTCTTCAATAAAATAATCCAAGGCCAAACCTTTAACTATTTTTTGGGAAAAAAACTGTATATCAAACTAATAAAGAATAACCACCCACCATTCTAGATTCCCTATCAACATAAGATGACTGAGGTTGTATTTGAGACAGTTATTTATAGAGACTTGTTGGATCTCGTGGTTCTTCAGATAGTGAATTAGCTTCTGAACCACAAAGATTAATGTTAGGAAACTTTTTTAAATATTTGAATAATGAGTATCTGCATCGATCATGGTTAGACTAAGATAATAGAGTCTATTTTCATTCCCAGCATCATTTTTTGCACAATAATGGTGCCTAGTTATCATTCTAGGCCCACCATGTACAGAATTAACAACTTTACTTAATCAGGTGGAATTAATACCGGTGGGATCAAGAGATACTTCTTAAGGGAATCAAATTATTCTTAATAGTAATTGGTCCACTAATAAGTGAACCCATTATTCATCAATTTGGTGAAGGGAAAACACTTGCATTCTATATTGGATATGAATCACCATATATATTCTAAGAATCCTTGAAGTCCTCTCAACTCTTTAAGGTTTTGAGGAGGTGATATGTCAAAAATAGCATTAGTTTTCTCAGGATTGAATCTGATGTTGTGATGGAATATGAAAAAGCTGAGAAAATTCTCTAAGGCTACCCCAAAATCACATTTCAAGGGGTTCATCTTCAAGATATACTATCCTAGTTTGTGGAATATAGTTTCTAGGTCTGCCGAGTGGTTAGAATGTTGTTGGGACTTGACCAATATATTATCAATGTATCATTTGACAAAATTCCCTAGGAAGGGTTTGAATATGTGATGCATGGCACATTGATATGTAGAGTTGACATTATTTAAGACAAAAGGAAACACTTGATAGAAGAACACTCCTTGGGGGGGATCTAAAGGCTATGACATCTTCATCTTATGGGGCCATCCAGATTTGGTTATATCTAAAATAGCCATCCATAAAGGAGAGGTATTGACAACCAACCATTGCATCAATCTAGAGTTTTGTAATTGGAACTAAGAAATCATCTTTGGGAAGATATCAGTTGAGATCTCTGAAGTTAATTCAGAATCTGATTTTCCCATTTATATTTTCAATAAGGTCAATTTTGGATAACCATTTTTAATATTTAACCTATCATATGAAACCATCCTTGATGAGATTATCCAATTCAACCTCATTTTTAGATGCGTGAGTTGGGTATGTCATTCTAGCTTCATGTTTGTATCCTTGATGTTCTTTTGGAAAACCCAAATGTTGGGTAGCCACCTCAGGATCGAGGCCTGATATCTCTTTGTAACTCTATACAAACATGTATCGGGGTTTATTTAGAAAGGAAGTATATACCTCCTTTTATTTGGGAGTCATGTATGCACTAATCAGATTGGGTCATGAATCTTATTTTTTACCATGTTTTATATCTCTGAGTTCATCCACAGTGGTGGATATTCCTTTCTCAAATACTAGATGGCCATACTTGAGGTCTTCCTCTTGTTCTTATTCCATAGGATTCACTTATTTCTCCTATACTTGGGGAGTAGCTGATGTAGAAAGTTACTCAAAGGGAAGAATTTAGTCTATATCTGGGATTATAGAAGATAAAGAAATAATTTATGGACCAATTAGTGGTGATGGTACTTTTTGGAGTTCCAAAGGGGAAATAAGGGACAGATAATGAGCCTATTAACTTTATTATGCCGTCTTGATAACTTATTACAACCTAGCTGATGGAACTATGATTTTTTGGTTCTTAGAGGAAGAAATGAAAACATTTTCATTAAAGCTATCATTATCACTCAACGATTTGATAACTTCCTTAGTGCAATTGGGCTCAGTTGTTGTGATTAAAATAACAGAAGTTTCTGAATGAATTCTTGAATTCAAGTACACACCTTCAATTTTGATTAATGGGTAGCACATAATATGCACTAAGATACTTGAAAGGGTTAGCTATAATAATTTATAATCCATTTGGGGCATTAATCCAGGAAAAATTATTAACCATGGATTGTTTTCCTCCCTTATGGTAGTGTCTTGCATCAATTTATTGCATCTCATAGGATTTTAATGGGTTCTTATCACCATAAAATGTACTAATTTTTCCATTGATACAATACTTTATAAATTGGTGGTATGATGATGGAATGGACACATGATGATGTAGCCAAGGTCTTCCCATCAGAACATTGAAAGTTGTATCCTTCTGAGAAACCATGAACTCTGATTCAAACATGCGATATTTGAAATATGTTTTGAATGTGATCTCACGAGGATGCTCTTTATCATTCTTATCATAACCTTGTAACATCATATTGAAGGTGGATAAGTGAGAATCATTGAGAACCAATTGGAAAAGTGTCTAGACCAGAATGTGGTTGACTCTTGAGCCATTATCAATGAAGACTCATATGATATCAATTGAATTTATCCTTATAGATATATACAAGGTCCTGCCATGTCCTTGTATGATATCATTATTATCTTAGTTAGTGAAAGAGGTGAATGCATGGAATTCTGTGGGATTATTCTCTGCACGATATACTTTAGCTGCGGCAAATTCAACTTCAAAATCAGGAGGGCTTTTTAATTCCTCGAGAAGTTCTTCCCTTAGATATTTTGATAAACTCAAAGCATCCAGGATTTATAATTTGCCAGCACTTAGGTCAATTTCTTCAAGAAATCATATTCATGATCTAGAGGTATGCATTTACCGATATGGTGATTCTCTTTTGTAGGTACTTTAGGAGTCTATGTTCTTGATGTAGATGGACCATACCTTAGATTAGGATTCATAAGTTCTTCGGATCTTGGTGGATTAGGTTGACTAGTTCTACCTACATGCCGAGGTTGATCAGGTGATGAAAAATACTTTAACTGATCTTCTAGGATGATTGCGTTTGGGTGGATCCTGTCATGTATGGAGGAATTACCTTATACTTACTAATCTCTCTAGATATATCTTCCATGATTTTTTTCCATATAGATGGATTGAGTAGGGGTGTGTTTGAAGTAGTGACTTCTGGCATGACCTCATCCTCCCTTGTACCATTGATTCTAACGACCTCTTACCTCAATTACCCAACCAAGTGTGGGAAATTCAAGTTCCTAATTAGAATCATCATGTGATAAGGGATCCATTAAGTCAATAAAATTAATGAAACCAAAAATAAACCCCTCATCTGATGAAGATTATTCCTGATGAGTTGAATCTTATTGTACCATTTGGTGGGGCGGTGCCCATGCTTTTGGGACTATAGGCATAATTCCTGCTAAAGTCAAATCTATTTCATATTTGGAATAGGCTCATCTTTCTGAATTTTCTTCTTATAATTTTGTCCATTTTTATTTTTAGAGGACTTGACCTTAGAGGATTGAACCCTTGATGGAGATGGTTTTTCTATAATAGAGCGATTGAAGGCATGATTGGATATTTCAACTATGTTGTGAGGATATCATGAGTTTGATTGATTGTTTTCCTGACTTTATAGTCACTAAAATTATAGTAATTCTTTTTTTAACCTCTTTTCACTCATTCTCCTCCTCCAGATTAGTAACAAAAATGTACAATACTTGGGTGGGTGAATTTTTTAGTTTCACCTAGCTAGAGTCCACCATATTTTATAATAGGTGTTTCAAAACAAAAAAAATCCTTGATGTGGTTCCCCAACATTTTATAGAATGGGAAATAGTTTTGGAGATCTTCATCATCTTATTTTTTGGGATTCATGGGATTTGGAAACATGAATAAGTTTTTTTCTAATGCCGAGATGAAGTATTTATGGGCTTGGTCATTTCAAAATGAATAGACCATATTATTCATCTCTTAAAACTATTTCTGTCACTGATCTCTTTGATCATAATAATGAAGTAGGTGTTGTCGTTGATGCCAAGGAGGTGGAGCTGTGCGATATGGTATGGGAATTGAAGTAGGAGCGCGTACATGGTCTTGCTTAAGTTTCACTGTAGCATCAACTTATTTTCCTATTCTCCTTACCTGAGTTGATTGAATTAGTATGGACTTATATTTAGTCTATATGATGGAGTTTTACATTTATTGAGAAATTGAATAAAGTTCCCAAAAATCGCATGTTTGTTTCACAGTGATCAAGGGCGTGCATAACTCATCATAGAGATTTTCTACATAGATGGGAAACAACTCCTATTGAGGGAGTGGTAGGTTTAAAAAGTATGTCAATCCTTTCCATTGATAAATGAAATATGAGAATCTTTAATTATCCTATTGTTTTTAGTTTGTGAGGTTAAAGACTGTCATATTTTGCAATATTGAGCTGAACTAGTATAGGAACTTATAACAAAGTTCTTCCAATCCATTGATTTACTGAGCTAGTAAACCCATGTACCACACAGAGGCTGGTCCCTACAATGATTATATTGAGCATTAGAGTTTCGCTACCTCCTTCTATTCATGGGTCCCCATCACGGGATCAGAATGAGATAATAAATTAGTCAATTATTGCTACAAGTATCTTGAGGAAATAAACATAATAAATATAGGAGTCCTAAAGTTTTACGGGGGTAAGAGTCAGATCTACCCATTTGGGGAAAGCCTTCTTTTCAAGATGTATCGGTGCACGTAATTATTCCATGGCATCCAATCAATCATTAAGTGACTCAATGGTATTCCTAAGTATTAAGGGAACGTCTCGATGTGATGGAATCTAGGTAAGTGTAGTGAATGGAACCTAAATAGGTTAAATGACTAGTAGGATTATTCGTGATGGAACTGCTGGCACTTTCCATGGGTAGCCTATATGGAAAGTCCTGTAAGGATGTGCCTGACTATGTTATGGATATTTACCCAATGGAGGGAATTCTTAGTCTACTTCTATGGAATCCAAATATATTGGTGGTTCATATCCCACATTGATTGGATGTTCTAAATCTGCTTCATTTGTTGTGATAAACTCTCTTTGTTGAGGTGTTTTAACTGGAAACACGAGTTGAGGATCTTGTTGAAAAATTTATCTAGTAGGAAGTATGCCTCAAAGTAGTTCTATGTTGAGTCTTCTCAATTATTTCATCTCCTCTTCCTACAGGGAAAATATTTTTCTCATATAAAGGAGCTGAACCTCCCATGGGATGGAGGTGAGGAAGAATTTGACTCTTACCCTTTTCCATATTCAATTCATTTTAGGAGGTAATGGTGGATTATTAAGGTGAATACCTAGAACATGGATAGGCCTATGGATACATATACTTACACCTTCTTAATTTGTTTTTGTGTGTAACACATTATGAACCAGAACCTCCTCCCCCAGATCCTTTGAATTAGACTCATGTTCTGGAGGATTTTTAGTGACAACATTAATTACATTCACCGATGTGAAGTTCATTTCAATAATTATACCAGAAAATTTACAAGATTTAATTCTTCTATGTCCTCCCTGAGGCCTTGTCATCTCCTTTGTTGATTTATTGGGAGTATTTTGGTGGAAAATAACCCGAAGGGAATCCCTAGGCAGCTTGGTCGTGTGTGTCCCAAATGAGGATACTAGATCATAGGATTGCATGAACTGGGAAGATCCACTTCGTGAAATTTACCCAAATGAGGAGAAAACAGACTCCCACTTAGGAGATGATTGTCAAGGTTAAAAATTCCCTATCCCAGAAGGATGTAGTAGTTCCCATTCTACTTTCACATCCCTTCGAGTCATGTTTTCTAACCTCAAGTGCTGGGTTAAAAAATACCCATCCCTATGGACTGGGGTTTCTTATGAATTATCATGGATGCTATTACCACGACTACTCTTACGATTTTACAGAGTTTTTTTCAAATGTGGGTGGAGTGTATAATTTGAAACTCACTTAAATATCCCATTCTTAAAGTTAGTTGTGCTATTTTTGACATCTACGCTATCTGATGACTGACATCCTCCATGTGAGAGTCTTTCTCAATATTCTCAGATGCTTGATGAAAAAGTATCTATATATAATTATCTATCCTAGACCGATATCAGTGAGAGTCGATTGGGGCTTATACTTTCCAAGAATATCCTAGGTCATGAATAGATTCCATTTGTTAGAGCCAGTATAGGGTTATCACATTGAATGATACCACGTTTGGTGGGATTTTCTATTTAGGGAGTGCAGTGAAATGTAATGCTCCATGTTCACCCCATCATATGATACAAACACTATATAGGGTATTTGTAATCAGTTGTCACAACCACATTAATGTGTCGAGTCTTTCACATTGAATGGATCCTTACTATTTCTCGATATTTAGATGTTGTTAATCTAGGAGAGATACCAAGACAATTTGAAGCTAAAACCCTTCTATAACATTGATGCAACTTTGATTCTTGTAATAAGGTAATAACTTTAATTTTAAATGATTAATAGTTTTACTTATGTTTAGGTGGATTTCATGCATACAATATTTTGATAATACCTATGGAATGCTATATTGAGGTGTGTCCAAAGGCTAGAACATGACTGGTATGTCATCCTTATCCAGTTTCTTCCTCATGTTTTGCATGTCTTCTTTATCTTTCACTATAGGTTCCTTTACCTGTTCTGACCAGAGAGGACATTTCCTGACTATTTTATCATGAATGCTGATATTATTAGGGACTTACTCCATTTCATAGGAAGGTAAGTGACCCTATGTTGGTTTGGAGAATGGCCGCCACTATAGGCTATCTTCCTATTGAGAAAGCATTACACCTACCAGTGATAAAAAAACATTAATATCTTGGTGTTCACAAGTGCCTCATGATAGGAGGGATTTCTCATCAATACCTTGACAATTGGATAATCTCTTGACAATGTGAAACACTAATGCAAAGATAACTTTCGCTGTGAATGCTATCCTGGGGAGGACCACCATGGTAGATTATAGTAAGGGGAATACCCTCTTTCTCCTTGATCTTGTGTCCATACAGAGGGTTACCATGGATATAATTTGGAGATGGGATCTCAAAATCGATCAGATTGTAGGAATGAACAATCCTTTATGGTGAAGTGTCTGATAAGGACTTTCCAAATTACTTCTACTCCTCTCATAATTTAATAAGGAGATGGTAGGATCTTGAGCTATTATAGATAATCATATGATAGATTCAAGAACTCTAATATTAATAGAATCTATATTATAGATTGACTCTTGATTTTTTAACCATGTTTTATGAGGCTTCATCTTAGATACCTTCTTATGAGAAATTGGAACCGCTTTTTGGGAGATTTGGTTGTCATGGGTAGGTGTTTGTGCCTTCCTTGTTGTGGCCATTGAAATAGGTTGATTACGCCCGATTGGAGTGGGTGTATGTTCCCAATATGGTAGTCCATATAATATGGGGGAGTTTTACTCATAACCGTCATGGATGAGAGTAGAGGTGTGTATCTAATCTAGGGAGATATGCAAACAAGACACCCCATTTGTGGGAAAAAATTTATGTTCCCATCCCTCTGAAACTATTGTTATCACCGATATGATGTCCTGGAATGTCTGTATGTTATAAGAAGAGATTTTCATCTACCATTTCACCATTTCTATGATATGTTTGGTGACTTTAGTAACTCTAACAAATATATATTCCCATTCCATATTTGGAGTAGGTTTATGTGATTTCTCCTATCCTCCCTTTCCTACCAGTATATATTGACAGTACTCATGTGTGGGGGTAAATAGTTGAGTCTTCCTCTTAATCATCATTTGGACTTTCCAACTAACTTCTCTAGGTGTTTTTAATGAGAATATTTGAAGGATTTATGGGTTAAGGTTGGGGTTTGTTCTGGCTCATGGTATTCCACCAGATTTAAATGGTAGGCTTCATTGGGTGCTGTTAGACAAGTCTTCGAGCTTATTGAATAAAGAAGGATGAGTGTTTGTTCCCTCTCACAATTTTACAGAAAATTGGGTTGGTGGTATTCCCTGGAGGGGGAAGTGGTGTGACCTTGCTCCTTGTTGGATGGTTTTCATCCCTGGTGGTCTATCTTTCATTCCTAGGTTTGAAGGAACTAGGACGGAAAGCTGAGGATGGAACCCTCATAATGTTGAGGGGTTGTTACTGTGCGGTGTTGGAAGGCTCGATTGTTAGTAGGATCCCTTGAGAAATACTATTTTGTCACCTGGATGAGACCATATATAGGCTCTTGATATACTTCCCTAAGATACAAGAGGGATTGTTTGTCACATTCTGGGGATAAGCTCCAGAAACGGTTGAAGACGATGGTTGGTGCTGTCTGCATCAGGACCACCAGTCGTCACTGATATGAAGATTGGGGGTGCTTTAAGAACTAGAGGGCTTATTGGGTGGCCTCTAGGTTTGGGATTATAAAATTCTGAGTGTAATCACATACCAAATAATTTGATAACTATAGTTGAAAAATCTAGGTTGGCGATGGTGTCCTTCGCGTGGATGGAGACCCGGCCTGAGCAATAGCTAATGAGTTCGGCAGTGAAAACAAGAATGATGTAATTTGATTCAGGGTATTTTTTAAAAGAAGTACCTATATATATGACAAAAAAAAAGAAACTCCATCAAATAAGTATATAATTTCATTGAACACATGAATGATTTATTTTCTTGTATATACTTCTCTTATCAAGTGAAAGGGTCCTGAATGGTGGGTGACATTATCATATTGATTAAGGAATCACATCGAGTTCACCATTTTTTATTCCTCTCAGAATAATGTTCAGGTTATGAATCACTATTTTTTAATGGTTTCCAATGTGTTTTTTTGTGGAATTAGAAACACCCAATGATTTTGTTTCCATGAGGACCTGCTTTCCAAAGGCAAACACTCATCGGGAGGTTTGGACGACGATGCTTAAGAACACACATTGGTCAAGAGGATGGGCGGTTGGTATCATCACAACCTTTTTGGGAGAATTATTTCCTACTATGAGAGTCTATTATAGATTTAATAAATGTTCATGAATCCTTGAAAAATTCCCATGTATTATGTGGGTCACCCTAGAATTAACAATCAATTATGAGCATGCATGGAAATTAGAATCATCTATATATATATGAGGTTCTTCATCAATGGAGATATCTGTGTGTATCCAAGGTTCTTCATCAATGATATCATCTTATATACTATTTAGAGATTACTTGATCATTATTACGATGATGATGGTTTCCTATACACTCAGTGGGGGCATTCTGGAGCATATCCTCATCTGGGGAGACAAGAGTTATTTTAGTGTCAGGATCAGACCCATGAATATGTTTTCTATATCACTGTGAAAGGAATTATAACCCACATAGTTCTGTTCCTATTAATGGGGAACATCATACCTTTTATGGTCATGTGATAAGGACATGACCATAAATTTAAACATTATGTGGAAAGGATGTACAGATAAAAGGAGCCTAGTCATGGTTCGGTGTGGGGATTATGCCAAAGCTACCAAGGAAAACTAGAAGGAATTTATATTCCCAGGTTGAATTAGGCCCTATTGGGAATGGGGATCAGAGATTATAGGGTTGATTTGGGGTGTTGGTTTTGGACCTCATGGTGGCTTCTTACATATCCCAATTGGATAGGAATCAAAGACCACATATTTTGGTCAATATCGTAGGGGATTATGGACCTTTGTGAGGATTAAGTAGGGGATTACTCTAGAAGAGGGCACTCTATAAAAGGACCATGAGGGATGTTTCACTTCATGGTTCTTTTGGGGGCTTACTTTGGGGCTTAATACTTATGAAGATGCCTGGATTAGAGTAATTACAAATGAGGATTACTCTTAAGAAGGATTCCCATTGAGTTTGGGACTTAGGTAGGCTTACTACATATCCTGTTTTGTAGGAATCATTGTTATCATAGTTCAGTATATAGGGATTATGAATTTCAGATACCCAATGTAGTTTTTATTAGTATGAATAGGGATTACTCGTGAGGAGGATGCCCATTGAGGTTTTAGATGTGAATGGGACTTACTCTTATGGAGGACACACATTGATGGTTGGGATCATGTGGATGTCATGATCATCATCAACCGAAAAGAATATGTGAGTCATGATTGGTGTGAGAAACAAGATTAAGTAGAATATCAGAAATACCACACACTCTACTTTTGTCTGAATGTGGAAATGACAAAAAATCTCAAAGGGAGAGGGATGGGGCGTTGAGTGTGTCCATTTCCTCTAATCTTTCTACATAAATGGAAGAGGAGGAAAATAGTGGAATATGTGGGTGATATGATGCTTCCCTATCTTAAATTTACCCTATAATGGTTCTAGGGTATATAAAAATGTATAATTATGGTTGTAGGAGAGAGGGGAGAGGGATCGGGTGCCCACCCCCTCTCTATCCCACTGGCCAGACGGTAGGGAAGAGTAATAGTGAAACCACATGCAATAAAGGATAGGGGATTAATCTAGGAAGGATTCCATAAAATTGTTTCCTTAGTAAAGAATAAGGATTTCATTCCATGTCAAAAATAAATATAAGAATAATCGTCATCCCCCCTTATTGGAATTGGAGGCTTTAGGTCTTAGAGACGAGAAGGGGAGGACAAGGTCCTAAGACTTATTTCTGAGACCATAAACTCCTTGATATTGTCCCTAGGATGGGGGTCCTCTTGATTGTATATATAAAAAACCTAATGTTCCCCGAGGATCATAACCATTTGTTAGGACCATTATGAGAAACATTTGATTGTAGATATCCAAATCCAAATGAGAGACATGCTGGTGTGCCTTTTTCAGAGGATTTTAAAATATGAAGGTATTAGTGGAGGTTTCTACTTAGTACCTTTTATAAAATGGATTCATAGGGATAGGATACCTTCCATATATGTATTGATGGAAGGATCAAAGGGTGACTTGCGTAGGTCCCGACCATGGGTTCTTGGCGAAGGTGTGCCACACAGGGTTTCGGAGGAACTAAAAATGTTTCATGAAGGGGGAAATGGTCTAACACGGACTGGATATGCCTTAAAAAAATGAAACAAAAAGGAAATAAAACTTGGGTGAGGATTTTCCCTATGAACCCTAGGTATCCTCTAGTGTCCATAGAAGGGTCTCACGTAGGTCCCTAATTAGGAAGGGGGCCTCACACAGGTGGTTTCTCCTTAGGGGAGAACGATCCTTATGAAGGTGTATTTTTTTAGACCCTAAAGGTAATATTATCTTACTTATCCCCCTTAATTCCCTCTTCTATTTGGTTTCAGAGAGCTACTTGAGAAATTTTGTGGGAATTGGGAAAATGTGTTGTGCAATCCAAGCTCCATGGGTTCTTCTAATTTTTCAGTTGTCCAAATGAGGAGCCCAAGGGTCCTATTTATAGGAAACTATGGTCCTTGGCCTAGGTCCTTAATGCAGGTCCTTGGCATAGGTCCTTGGCATAGACCCTTGGAGAAGGTCCTTGGAACCCCTTTATAAATTTTTTCCATCTTCTAAGTTCCAAAACTTTTGATCTATAAGTCCATCCAGGCTCTACACCCTGTCAAATAAAAGCTATTATAGAGATATATGCTTCATGATAAGAGTAATACACCTAATATTATTAGAAGAAACTCAGAAATTTAATTTTAATTTGTCAATTCCTTTTTACCATTGATCTTATAAATCCATATCTTACTCTTGGATGGGGGTATTCCAACTTATACCTTATTTTGGAGTAGTCTTGCAGAACATGGAAATCCATCATGCATCTTCTTCCAGCATGGAAACACATTATACTGAAACTCGACCTTTTTTTTCTAAGTGAGGATCAAATTATGAATTCTATGATAATGTTCGTGGAACACATTTCATAGTGTCAATAGTGATATACTTATAATTCATTAAATATTAATAATACATATATTTTTCCCTCGTGTTAATTGAAAAATTGAAATATTACTCATGCGTATATATGGACTACTATCTCCATATTATAACAAAATTAATTTTTCATAACCAATTTACATAGTTTTTAATAAAAGTATTTTTAATGAAAAAAATTATTATTATTACATGATTAATTTTCTTGAAATTATATAATCATGATACAATCGACCATAGTCCACCCACCAAAATCATTTTAGACTTATGAATCAAACAACCTAAAAATATCTGAAGTAAAATTAACCCATCAAGTGATTAAGTATGACATGGTAGTAAGTGAAATAAAAGGAATAATAAAATTATAATTATCCTGAAAACAATTCTTAATAAATTAAATAGTTAACTGAACTTTATTATCTAGGAAGATAAATAATTTACATGATAAGTCAGACTTGAGGTAAGATATATTTTATCTTAATACATAGTTTTAAAATCTTTTAAAGATTTTATATCTAATATTTTCCCACCATGTACAAATTTTTTAATATAAGAGTAACTATTTAAATAAATAAATTAAAGAGTCCTTTTTACCTCTCCTTTGACATTTTTAAAACAGTATTCCAAATAAATATTCTTTCATATTTCACACGGGATGTTTGACTTTCTTTACAAAGTAAAAAAGAAATGTTATTTAATGTAAATGAATTAAATGAATTTTTCCACTACCACAACATTATTTTATATTTTTATTCCTTTACAATACTCCATGTTTTATTCAAATAAAAACCATTCTTCCCTTTTTTGGCTATTTTAGTTTTGAAAATGGGATTTTAAAGGAAAAGGATATTTCAATATCTGAAAATGTTTTACTTATGGGTTCAAAAGTATATTTTTATGAGTTTGATAAAGTAAATGAAATATTTTATGTATTTAATGTATGTTATAGTCCTTGGAAATTGTTTAAAATTATTTTTTAGCCTGATATATCTCTCTAATACATTGGGTATTGATTATGTTCTCTAGAGAATTATATTGGATTTAACTGAGTAGGTTATTACATTTGTAAGGGTTCATGTAAGTGTTCTATGAAGATGATGCCCCAAAGAAAATACAAGACTTTTCTATGCTTGTAAATAAATTTTCATGGAAATATTTTATATTTCATAAGGTAATCTAATGATATTTTTTCCAAAGGAATGATTATGCCCTTTAAGGGTAAAAGGTATGATTTTAAGAATATATTTTTCATGGGTTCACATGTTTTATAAAAAACCCTCATGATTACTATTTTACCTTTAGGTTTTATCATATAGTGTTTTATGAAATATTCTATGCATAATATATAATTTCATTTGTAAATAAACTATTAATTGAGTTGAAAGTTTATTATGTTAATGGAAAACTATCTTATATAATCTGATGGTTTTGAATTGGACTAAATTTTTTTTGTATATTTACCTTATTTATATTGTTGTGAGCATACCATCTTTTCAAATGTTTTTTTGGTTTTAGGATGATTATAAACAATGATGATGTCAATTTGAAAATCCTTTAAATTTTTCATGAAAATAAAATAGGTTTTGTTTTAAAAGTATTATACTATAGAAAAAATGGAAAATTAGTGTATGTGAACTCTTTGTAATGAATGTGTAATTTATGTAAGATTTATAACCAAATTATTTAAAACTATAATCCTAAAAATTTCTTCTAAAATAAAAGAAAATTAATTCTTGTTTAAAAATTAAATTATGTGTTGAATAAGGATCAAGTCCTTATAGCTTGTTTTATAGAATGGTTTTGATAAATTTAATAGTTGGGATATTATAATAAAGTACCGTTAAGTTATTTTAATTTATGTTTTTCAAGAGATATATTTTGAATATTAACATAATTATTACTCAAATATATTTCCATTTAGAATGGGTTTCCATTGAGAAAACTAGGAAGCTGATGTAGTAAGGCACTAAGAGAAAAATATCCTTTAGAATCAATAACCTATAATGGTTAGAATTGTAATTGAGAAGTTTTTACTGTAAAATATCAGTTGATATAGGATTTTAATAGTGGTGGAATCCATTTTATAGATAAACCATATTCATTATAGAGTAACGTGTATATAGTATAGAATTTCATGAAACAAAACCCTCCAATATTTAGTGGATATTCTAACCTGACAGTAGCTTAGGGTTGGATTAAATCTTTGGAAAAGATATTTGAAGTCATGGGTTTTCCAGGGAATAAAAATGTAATTTTAGTTATTAATATTTTTTAAGGTGAAGTCAATTAGTGTTGGTAAATGGTAAATAATACTAGGTAAAGATAAGATGTTGATTCCGTATATTGGGATTAATTTAAGAATGTTTTACTTGAGGAATATTTTACTAAGGTTGTTTGACTTAGGATAGAAAAATAATTCATGGTATTTAGATAGAAGAAGGATGATTTAGTGGCTATGTATAAAGTAAATGTCCCCAATTGGTAAGGTTTACACAAAATTGTATCAAGGGAATTGATAGTAAAATTAATCAATTTTCTCAGGATTGAAGTCAATATACCGATGGGAATTAGCTTCTCATGAATTTTAATGTAATGAGAAACTTATTCAATATAATAAGAAGGTGAAAATATTTTTTTTATGATCATGTGTTCTATGATAGGTAATGGGGAAGCTTAAATTGAGGAAATACAAAGGTAATAAAAATAACTTTAAATCTTGTGATAATTGTTGTAAAAGTAACCATGGTGAATGTATTATAAAATATGGGAAGTTTTTTTTTCATGTGGTAAGTTTTTAAATTTGGACCATGACTGATAATAAATGGATTATAGTAATGATTAGACAAATAGTTAAAAGTTTTTAGTAATTTTTTTAACTTTAATGATATCAATCATTGTGTGAGTACTTATTCGAAGATAATAATGAATGATGGAATCTTTAAATATAATAATAATAATGGTAGGCCTAAATAATTTACATATACTTCAATATATATTTAACTATACAATTATGTGGTATTAAGTAATAGACTAGTTTATTCAGATTTTGAAAATGTATTGTTTGATTTTGGGTTAACAAATTCTTTCATTTATGATAAAATTTATGGTATATTTGAAATTTATCCTTAATAAATTAAGCGATAACTTTTGTTAAAAATTTTTAGGGGTATTTTTAATGAAAAAATAAATGATAAGAATCTTCCTGTTATTTTTTGTGGAAATTTATTACATAAAAACCTTGTTTTATTTACCCTTGTAAAGCTTAATTTTATAATGGGAATGGATTTTTTATCATGCTAAGATAGATTGTAGAGCTAAAGATGTTGTTTTTTGGAATAAGTTTCAATTTATATACAAGAATAAATTTTTACCTTTGATAACATATCAGAAAGTTGAAAAATTTATGAATTATTGAAATGAATGTTATCTTGCACATATTACAAAAAATAAGAAAATTGTTTAAATTGGTGATGTTCCTATAGTAAATGAACATTTTTATGTATTCAATGATGAGTTTTTTGGTATTTTACGTAATTATAAGAATGAATTAACTATTGACTTTGTGCTTGATTCTAAGACAATATGAAAACCTCTTTATTGAATAGATCAAGTAGAAATTTTGGAATTGAAGAGGCAGTTATAATAGTTTCTTGATAAAGGATTCATTCATCCTATTACTTCACCATAGGATGACCCCATTTTGTTTCTTAAAAACTAATATGGTACCATGGGGGTTTTTTTGATTATAGAGAATTTAATAACATCACTATTAAGAATAATTTTTTTTCCTCATATAGATTACTTTTTTTATCAGCTATAGGGAGCTCAGTATTTTTTAAAGATTGATATTAGGTCTAGGTATCATCAGATTAATCTTAAGGATGGTGAAATTATAAATAAAATATTTCATACTAGGTATCAACATTATGATTTTTTGGTTATTCCATTTGTAATGATAAATGATCTAGCTGTATTTATAGACCTTATGAATAGAGTTTTCTAAGTGTTATTGGATAAATTTATGTTTGTTTTTATTGTTGAAATCCTGATATATTCTAAAATTTATGTTGATTATGAGAAACATTTGAGGGTTGTTCTAAAACCCTTAAAAGAAAATAAGTTACATGGAAAATTAGTAAATGTGAATTCTGGTTTTGATAGATTTCTTTTCTTGATCATATTGTAAATAAATTTGTGATAAATATTTATCTAGTTAAACTGAAATGGTTGAAGAGTGGAAAAAACCTAAAAATGTCATAGAGATTCAATGTTTTCTTGGATTAACGGGTTACAATAAATAGTTTGTTGAAACATTTTCAGGGTTATCCATACCAATATGTAAGTTAACTCAAAAAGGAGATAAATTCTTATGGATAAAAGTATGTGATAAATATTTTAAGAAATTGAAAAGAATATTAGTTAATTCCTTATTTTTAGAACTTCCATCCATAAATGGTGAGTTTTTTATCTATAGGGATTCTTTTTTGAAGGGAATTGGATTTATATGGATGAAAAATTAGAGATCAATTGGTTATGCTTCAGGAAAATTGAAACCTCATGAGATAAATTATCCTACACATGACCTTAAAATGATATTTGTAATGTTTGATTTAAAAATATAAAGACATCATTTATTTAGAGTAAAATGTGAAATATACAATGATCATAAACGTTTTAAGTATATATTCACTATAAAAGAATTAGAAATGAGATAGTGAAGGTGGTTGGACGTGATTAATGATTTTGATAGCATGATTAATTATCATCTAGATAAAGAAAATGGAGTGAATGCTGCTTTAAGTCTGAAATAGAATGCATAATTAATATTCTATGAATAGAACATAACAATTTATTTAATTATTTAATGAATATTTGCCTATAAATTATTCATGTAGGAAATTACTCCATTTTATTTTAGTTTTTAGTGTAGTCATCATTGTCATATATAATTAAGAAAGCAGATAAGAAAGATCATGATGTATAAGAAAAGGTAAAACTGGTCAATAAGGGTAAGTTTCTTGAATTTAAATTCGATAAATAAGGTGTTTTGAGATTCATAAAAAGATTACATGTGAATTTTGATTCCTAGTTAAAGAAATAATTTTTTATTGAAGCTCATACCTCTATATTTTCTATTCATCTATGCAATACTAAGATGTATAGAAATCTTTAGAAACATTTCTAGTAAAATTGAAATAAAATAGTTATTGTTGACTTTATAATGAAATGTTTTTATTGTTAAATGTTTAAAATAAAATGAAAATTACTAAAGGGAATGATTCATCATTTTCCAATTTATGAATGGAAATGAGAGAATATATCCATGGATTTCAGGGTTGGATCTCCAAATACATATTAAGGTAATAATGTGATATGGTTTATTTTAACTATTTTACTAAATATGTGTATTTTATTCCCATTACAATTTTTGTCTTAGGATTATAATTATAAACATTATATTAAAGATATAATCAAATTTCATGGAGTCCTCTTTATTTTGTATCTTATCATTATCCCATATTTACCTCTATTTTTTGAAAAGTATTCAGAAGTTATTGGGTATTGCTTTAAAATTCAGTATATATTTTCATCATTGATTTGATAGACAATTAGAGAGAACAATTCAAACTTTGGAGGATATGCTTTAGGATCATTAATTATATTACCAAGGAAGGGTTCAAAAAATTTCACCAATTTTATTTTCTTATAATGAAATTTTTTATTCCAGTGTATAAATGGAACCTTTTTAGGCATTATATGGAAATCTATGTTAGAATCCAAATTATTGGGATAAATTTAGTGAAATATGGGTTTTTTGACAATAATTAATAGAAGTGATGGTTGAGAAAGTGAAAGTGATTTAATATAATGTGATGGAATCTAAGAGAACTTAGAAAATTTATGTAGATAAATAAAGGAAATATTTTTCATTTAAGCTTGGCCATCATGTTTTTCTTAAAGTATATCCCTGAGAAATTGTTTTGTGTTTCGGTAAAAAGGAAACTTTATGTCCATTTTTCATTTGACCATATGAAATTTTGAATAATATTGGATTAATTTCATATTGAGTGTCTTCACCACCAATTTTATCTCAAGTATGTGATGTGTTTCATGTTTCATTGTTAAGAAATTGTTTTGTGTTTCGGTAAAAAGGAAACTTTATGTCCATTTTTCATTTGACCATATGAAATTTTGAATAATATTGGATTAATTTCATGTTGAGTGTCTTCACCACCAATTTTATCTCAAGTATGTGATGTGTTTCATGTTTCATTGTTAAGAAATTATATAAGAGATGCATATCATGTTTTGAGTCCCGAATTTGTTCAGTTGGAATAGAACCTTTCTTATGAGGAACATCTTATTCATATTGTTGACTATAGATAGTCAGTGTTATAGAATAAAGTTATTCACATTGTTAATATTTTTTGGGAAAACTATATGATTGAAGAAGATAATTAGGAATCCAAAAATTCTATTGAAGAAAAATATGACCACTTGTTTCAGAAGTGAATAAAAATTACAAGGATGTAATTTCCAAAAGAGGGAAATAATGTGAGAAACTAAGTAATATTAATAATAGATCAATTTAATTACTTACTAATATTGATAAATTATATTTCATTGATCCATATTCATTATAATAATAAAAAATAATTTCTCAGAAAAAAAGAAAACAATTTTATTCTAACTAAAATGAGTTTCAAACATTATTAGGTTTTATTAAATAGTTTAATTTCAAAATTATATAATTTTAATTTCAAAAAAGGATATCCTTTTTTATTTTAGAAATTAATAATTTTATTAGTGTTAATATATGATAATTTTCTGAAAAGTTGATTTTTGTTTGAATATTAAAAAATACCAATTTTTATGAAAACCATCATTTCTTTTCCAGTATTTACAAAGTATAATTTTTTATATTGTTTTTAAAATTAAATTAAATTATTTTAATTATAAATAATTCAATCATTATATGTTCTGATTTTAAAATTAATTTCTACCATATTTATAGATTTAATCATTAAAAATGGATTTAATATTTTTAATTATGAGTTTGAAAATTTGGTAAATATGTTAGCTTCATTTTTTTCATTATGAATAGTAACATCAGTAAAAAAATCCAATTTCCATAGTAAGAGTTATAATAGGTTAAAATAGTGAACAATAAAATGATAAGTGTTAAAATGATCTAAAAAATATCTAAATACTATTGTATGGTCATATGACTTTACGCCTTTTTATTACATAACTTTTCATTACATTTTACAAATAGAGGATTTTTAAAGTACAATGTCTTGGAAATCAGGAACATAATACATGAAAATAACATAAAACATTATTCTAATCCACTTGTAAGGATTAATCATAGATTCATATTAAGTAAAATTAATGCATCTTATAACCTGGAGACATACATCAAAGGAAAGCGTGAGCAGAAGACCCATTAAGGAAAGAGAGGGAATCAACTTACTTGTGATAACAATAAGAACTTGATAAAAACATAAAGACATGATCAAAATAAGTATATGCATATAATAATGAAAAGAACTTCTAAAATTACTTTCATATGTGGATAAAACATTTCATTTAGACATTCATCAACATATCACCAAGGTGAAACCCCGAGGTGTTATAAAAATTACCAAGATTATTCACCAAGGTATCGTGAAACTTGTCATCTCTAGAGATAAATTCTTTATAGAATGCATGGGAGAACTATCAGGGAGCACCCTTAATATGTAATTATTTTTATGTGAGTCACATATATCGTAATCAAACATTTCATAAATAACCCATATAGAATAAAATAAATGGTTTTCATTTCAAAATTGTGACGTTTTAAATGTGCTTTAAAAATAAGATCGTTATGTCATTTATAACCCATGGAAAGAGAGTGAGGGTTATATGTATGTCAATTACAGAATAAAATATATAATTTTTGTGTATTTATGATCACACATATAAACTAAATAGGTCTGGGTATTAACATAAATAAAAGAAGAGAATTTCATCAGAGAAATAGAGAGAAATTTGAGACGAAATGTCTACAGCATAATGAATATATAACTTAGTTTTAGAAAACAATAAAAAGATATGGGACAAGGGTAACACACTCATAAATAACTCATTATATAGTATGGGTACATAATATAATAAATAAGATCATTGTATGGTTATTTAAAGGAAATACCATATGAAAATGAAACTCTAAGGAAGAGAGAATATGCGATTTCTTTTACAAAAAATTCGGCAGCCTAACGACATCACTTAAAATTTCAGAAAAATAATTGATGAGAGAAGAAAGGGTCTCTTGCCATTTAGACAAAAAATGGAAAGTATTAATGATATATAAGAACTGTCCCCCACATAATAAAATGGAACTATAAGACATAACATAAATGAAGTCATGACTTAAAAGAGGAGGGTTAAAGGATCCCTTACCTTGAAGAGTAACTTTGAAATCTTGAAGGTTGGGATATTGGGAGGCTTGAGGTAACCTTGATAGGATTCTAGAGAGAGCAGGGAAGATTTTTTGTTATCTTAAAAGGCTTTGAGTTAAGAGGAAGTGGGATCTTGGGTGAGTTTATATAGGAAAGGATAGGGAATTGTTTATTATTTAGATTTGGGAAACCTCACATTAAAATAAACAAAACCAGAAACCAGACCATGATTTTTTCCCTTGGTTTCTACCCAAGGGGAGTAGAAAAAAATATTTTATAAGTTCAATGGACGAACTTCTTAAAATAATAGGGTTTCTTATGTGGAGGTGAGTCACACTCTCAAGGAAAACAATTTAAAAAGACAAAATGTTATATAAGTCTAAGAGGGTACACGAAAGCTTTGTAAAATAAATCAAATAAACCAAATATAACATTATTTTAATGATAAAACATATATTGGGTGAACATACTATATATAGTATTTTATTACATCACTATTGGGTTATTATGATGTCATAAAACACATTATATATTTATACGGTATTTAATTTTTACCCAAAAATTTGACGATCTCAGAAAATTATGAAAAATTCACTATTGGATAATTTCAACATCCCAATTCCGGAAATAATATTCATTTTATCTAAATAATTTTCTAAATATGTTAATTTTCACTTTTAAAATAAAAATTGAAATTTATCAAAAATTCATGGGTTTTGACAAAAATGGATTTCAAACCATAATAAAAATTACAATTGCATTCATAAAGTTATATGATCATTTATATTTAATAAAAATTAATTTAATAATAATAATAATATTTTAGTAAAATATTATTTAATTAAAAAATCCACTAATTCATCATAATAGTTTTTTTAGTTGAATATTTAACTAAAAATACTATTTGTGATTTAAAAAATATTTACAAAGTAACAATAATAAAAATAAAGTACATTTATTATTATATACAAAAAATAATGTATATAGTCATAGTACTAGGGTCTTGTTATATAAACCCTTAAAACACCCACATAAGACCTTAGGGTAAGGTGTGTGTTGGTGACAGACTCCTAGGGTGGCTAGGATAACATCGCTCAGGTGGTAATCTCAATCAACTTCCACTTCTCCCATAGGTGGTTCTGCTCGAGCTTAATGTATTCAAGATTAGATTGGTCTGGTCAAGAGTGAAGCCCAAAGACGAAAACTCCTTTATGAACTCTGTTAAATGGGCTTCTTATGGGGAAAGTCTACTGGATGAGGCCATCACTTCCTTTGTCAGAGTAAAAAGAATTTGTTAAAGCCCTATATTTATACTAATCATGTGATCACTGTTCAACAATTATATTAACAACAATCAAAATTCTTAATGGTATCTTAAAATCCAAAAACATAAAACAAAAGTGCATATGTTGTATAACAATTTCACATATTAAGACATTTAATTTGATCAAGATGGATTTTCATTAACAAAATCTTGGGTCGTTATAGGTCATATTTTGATCCTATCTCATTTAATATTTAAAAATGAGCCATTTTGGATCCACTTTTCTTGAGTATTACGATAATATATTTTAATATTTTGAAAAAAAATCCAATTATGCCTTTGACCTCACTTATAAATGGATACCCCCTATCATCTATCTTCTAAACATAAAGATCCTTTTAGCTCATCCAATACATATAAAAATACGTTTTAACACCTCACATCATATTGTTCCTATTTTGATCATAATACCATCATAGGAGGGACTTATTTATAAATCTAAGGAGATTGTATGAAGAATAGGTATAGTTCTTAACTAAGTGATTTTATTTAGTTATTCCTTTACCTACTTTAATCCTCTAATAACCATTTTAATAAATACTTCAATATATACCATATAATATAATATTACTATGTTTATGGAATAACCCTTTTTCATCTACTTATCTATCTAGTGGAAAATGAAAGCATCGTTCATGCATTTTGTAAACTACTGCCTCATGAGATAATGTATTTCATTTTTCATAACTGAATCTTATGTATGGTCATAATAATGAATAAAAATGAAATAACATGATATATATGATATAACTTTTATTTTATAATGATAAATAAATATTTTTGTTCTCTCTTTACTATCTAATGAATAATAAAAACATTGTTTGTGCGTATGTGCATACTACCACCACACAAACTGATGTATTTTATTTTTTATCACCCCTCAAATGGATGGTATATAGATATTTACATAAATAAATAATATGATATTTATGATATAATTATCATTATATAGTGATAGAAGAATACTTACCTTATTTACTTTATGTTTATGGAAAAAAGGAAATGTTGCTCATATGTACATACAAACTTCTAGGAAAGTATTATCTCAACAATGCTCTATAATAAATATTAATTTTTTATGCTCATGAAAACCTTTTTTGGTTTTCTAAAAAAGTTACATTAAGAATGTTTTAGGAATATATATCATTTTTTATTTAAATTTTCTATGGAATGCAAGCTACATGGTGTGTTATGGACACACTGTTCACACCCTATATTCTGTAAATAAATGCATGGATCGTCATCCCTACGCTATACTGAACAGATTTCATATAGAATGAAAAACCTACACTAGATATTTAGCATATGGATCAGAAACCCTATGTTCAGGAATCAACGAATGTATGGAATATCAAACCTATGTTGGAGTCTGGATTTAATGTTTATATCCTATGTTTGGGAATTTGAACAAATGGTTAATCAATACTATGCTTGGATTCTTATGTTGAAAAGGATAAACATATGGATCCTCATACCTATGTTACTTTTATCCCTACACTACACATAGATGAAATTATGGTAAGGAAACACACGTTGGAAGGAACCCTACACTACACTATTCAACCTTACATTTGTCTACTCTTTATCATAATTTTTAAAACTGGGATTTTATCCAAGTTACTTATATCATTCTTGGTAGAATATCCAAATTATTGAAATATTCTCTTTGAATGATTTAAATATCATTATGATCAATTCAAAGAACCATTTTTATTGGATAAAATCACTCCTATTCTTAAGAGAAGTTATGACTCTCTTAGTTAATTCATATTCGATTTTTTGTGTTCTACCAGGAGAATTTCTTGAATCTAGAATACTGAAGAAAACATTATGATCTATATATTATACTAGTGTACCTTTTAAATATTTGGATATACAAGTCACATATTATGATATACAAGTACATTCATGTAAAAATATTTTATAGTGTTGCTGCAATAAATGATCAAATCGGAAAGAAACTACACATTGGAGACATAAAAGTTCATTCTCATAAAACTATAGGTTTAATTCTACTATGTGTTTATATCCTTTTTTGAAGATAATTTTCTACTAGGGTCTCTTTATACCTACTATTTCTTTAAAACTTTCATTTCTGAAAAAAAGGATCAATCTATTATCAGTTGTTGCTGCTACTACTGTAATGTTAAACCTGAATAAAAAAATCAAACTCTTTTGATTTATTGGAGTATCAACTACTCATATTTAGTTATGGTGGAGTATCATCTTCTCGATTTAAGATGTGGAAAACTAGTTTCCTATTAAAGATCCATAAGGCTCTGTAGTTAGACTGTTTGTATTAGTGTCAACTGCCTGCACTTAGTTGTGAATTTATTTTCTTATGATAAGAGTGCCATTCTAGTGAAATTCTCCAAGCTCAGAGAGAGAGTGATTGGTGAAGTGGAATAAGGTATATTTTTTCCCAAAAAAATTATAGAAAGATAAGTTATGTCTTTTTATTTGTCCACTACTTATCTTTTCATATAGAAGAAAACACTTCATATCTACATAAATCAAAAAGGGTGTTAAAAGTATTAATTGTGGAAGATTATAAAAAATACCCAATTAACCACCATATTTTGTTACTTTTTATTATTATGACTTAAAAAATTGGTATCATAAGTGATCTTTTGGATAAATATATAGAAATATAAAAAGTTTAAGGTCTATACAAAGGTGGAAATAGATGATCCTAGAGAAGGAATGTTGATGGTACGTGATCCATACTTTAATGGTGAAAATTATAGATGCTGTAATTCCTGAATAATTATATATATGAAGAATATTGGATTAAGAGTCTATTCCAAAATCACCACTTCCTATAAAATTCTTGAAAACCAGAGACTTATGATGGAACAACAAAAGTTGAGTATAAAATCAATTAAAAATAAATGAATACTATTATCTGTGGAATTTTTTCTGATGAAATTAATCGTGTATCACAATTCCCTATATCCTATGAGATGTGAAAAACTATTTAATTTTTTATGAAGGAACAAACAATGTCAGAAAGATGAGGTATGCTATAAATAAGATGAAGTTTGCCACCTTTAGAATGTTTTATGGTGAAAGAATCACATAGATAAATGGAAGTCTTATAGAAATTTTCAACCATATTATAGCCATAGGAGAACCCATCAAAAAACTGATCAAGATTTGAAAGTACTCATAATACTAACTTCAAAATGGAATGGAATATCTTTTTCTATTCACCAATCATTGCCTGTAAAGGATCTGAAAATGAAATAACTAACTAGGACACTGATTCAGTATAAAGTAGAAATGAAATCTAAATATGAAGTTCATAAGATTATAGTGAAAAGGAAAATACATCTCTGAATGTGAAACTCAGAAGCATAACCAAAAATCAAAACAAGAATTAAAAATTGAGAAAAATTCATATTCCTCATATTTTGAAATAGAAAAATCTCAGCTAGCTTGAAAGTTCAGTAAATTCTATGACAAGAAAATAGGCTTCAAAAAATAATTTAATAAGTATGATAAATAACCTTGAGAACATTGATGTTATGATTGAAAAAATTAGGTCACATGAGACTTGATTGCCCTCAATTTAAATATTAAAGAAAGAGGACAGAAAATAAATATAATTAGAATGATGATTAGTATTATAAGAGAAAAAGAGTAATGAAAGCTATGTAGAATGTGTCTGAAGACTACAGTAACTCCTCACAATCTAACTCAGAGAAAGAGACCCAAAACCATAATCCAACATTTTCATTATGGATAAATATAAAAAGAGGTATAATCCTATTACTCTTTTGATTTTGGTACTAATAGTTTCTCTAGTGGTAAACTTGATACGTATTGTACAATGTTAAAAGTGAAATATGGTTCTTTATTTAAGAAACATAAATCATTGAAAAATATTCAAAATTTTGTTTTAGGAGAAATGAATACTATTCTAAAAAACATTAGGATTTAGTTAAAAAATTAAATTCCTATACATCAAAATTTATTGATTATGAAAAAAGGATTAATGAATTGCATGATGAAGTAGAATCTTATAAGAGTACTACAATTAGTTTTACCAAAAGATAAAAAGTATTAAATGAAATTAATGGAAATAATTTCATTAAAAGAGAAAGATTTGGAATAGGAAGTAAGGGTGAAAAATAAAAATTATATAAAAATTATTTTGTGCCTAAATCAAAAAATTCTACATGTTATTTTTGTGGAACAAAAGGTCATTACACTAATAACTGTTACATCAAAAATCCTAAAATTAGAGGTATTAAAATTATTTTATTTCTAAAATTTTGTATGAATCAAGTGATATAAATTATGAAAAATAAAGAAAATTTGGATTCCCTGATCATTTCTCTATAACACAACAAGACCCAAGAAGATATAGGTACCAAAAAAACATTTTTTTGATTTATTTTGCAGGAAATAGGTCACAAGATTAAAAAATCCATATGGTATATGGAAAATGGATATTCCAAAAACATGAGTGGAGAATCAACAAATTTTCAAATGATGAATCAAACAGATGGAGTTATAGTCACTTTCAGTGGAAATGCGAAATGAATTGTTTTTGGGGTTGGGACTTTTGAAAATAAAAAACTATCTCAACCAACAAAGTACTATATGTGAAAGGAATAAAGCACAAACTGATAAGTATTTCTCAACTTTGTGATGATTTTTTTAATGTTGTTTGTTCTAACAATTCATAATGTGTGTTTAAAGATAAATTTCTTTAATATAGAGCACCTAGAACTGATAAAGTTTGTACTTTGGATTTAAATTTCTTATGTAAATAGAAAGTTAACTGTTTAAGTGATAAGACAAATGAATCATGAATTTGGCATAGAATAATTGGACACTGAAATATACATACTTTAAATAAATTATCTAAGAAAAAGTTAGTTCCTTGTTTTCCTAGTCTTATGTTTAACAATGATAGATTCTGTGATGCATTTCAAATTAGTAAACAAAAAAATTCTCTTTAAAATCTATTTACAAAATTTCTATATCGAATCCATTAAAACTTATCCATATGGATTTTTTCTGGACCATCTTGAGTAGCATGCTTGGATGGTAAATTATATGTTTATGTTTTAGTTAATGATTATTCTCGATTTACCTGGGTATATTTTTTAAAACTAAAAAGTTAAGTTTTCACTATTTTTCAAAGTTTTTATAAAATTGTTCCAAATAAAAAATATTTGAAAATAAATTTATTAAGAAGCAATCATGGTGAAAAATTTTAGAATCAATAATTTAATTCCTTTTCTCAAATATGGGTATTAAATACACCTTTTCTACTCTAGAAACACCTCAAAAAAGGGAATTATTGAATAAAAGAAATAGAACTATTCAAGAAATAGGAAGGACTATACTAAATGAATATAACCTTCCTACCTATTTTGGGTAGAATCTATAAGAACAACCTTCTATATAATTAATGGTGTTTTAATTAGTCCAATTTTCATAAGAACAACCTATTAACTTTGGAATAATAGAAAAACTAATCGAAATTACTTTAATTTTTTTGGGTGAAAGGTTTATATCATGAATATTAAGGAAAAACTTGGTAAGTTTGATCCAAAATATGATGAAGGAATATATTTAGGGTATTATTCTATTTCTAAAGTTTATATATTTTTTAATAAAAAGTAAAGGTTTTTTTAAGAATTAGTTCATGTGAAGTTTGATGAAGCCGACCCATTTATCAATGAAAAAGATAAAATAGATCAATTTACTGACTCTTTTGACAACATGAGACTTGAAACCCTTAACGTGGATTTTGACAATGATATTAATAAAATTTAGTCTAGTTCAGAAGAAAATGAAACTGAAGAACCTGAAAGTGTCTTTCCAAGATAGTCTAGAACTCTAAAAAACCATCCTTTAGAAATAGTTATAGGAGACCTAGACATAAGAATTAAAACTAGAAGAAATGTAGGAAACCTAGATAAAGTTTATCCCTTTGTGTCTCAGTTAGAACCTAAATATATTGAATAATCCTTAGAAGATGAAAGTTGGATGTTTTTAATGAAAGATGAATTAAACCACTTCATAAGGAATAAAGTTTGGGAATTATTAGAAAGACCATAAAATTATCCAGTTATAGGAACTAAGTGGTTTTTTAGAAATAAACTAGATGATCAAGAGATTATAACTAGAAGAAAATGTAGATTAGTAGCTAAAGGATATAATTAGGAAGAAGGTATATATTATAATGAAACTATTCCCACTATAGCTAGATTAGAAGAAATTAGAATCATTTTAGCTTATGAATCTCATATGTATTTTAAATTATATTACATGGATGTTAAATCTACTTTTTTAAGTGTATATTTAATGGAGGAACTTTATATTTAATATCCTTCTAGTTTTAAAAATCCTAAAAAACCAAACTCTATTTTTAAACTTATTAAATATCCCTATGGTCTTAAACATCCACCTAGATCTTGGTATAAAATATTTTGTTATTTTCTTCTAGAAAATGGATTTACTATTTGATTGGTAGATCTAAAACTTTTTTTAGAAAATTGTTTTTTCTAATATTTTATTAGTATACATATATGTTTATGATATTATTTTTGGTTCAAAAAATAAAAGGCTTTATATTGATTTTTTAAAACTAATGCAAAAATAATTTGAGATGAGTATGATGGGAGAATTAAAATTTATCAAAAAGATTATAGAAATGTTTTAAATCAATGTAAATATATTATTTATCTATTGAAAACGTTTTTACTTGAAAACAAAAAGATATATACAACTCCAATGTGAACTAATATAAAACTTGATTTAGATAAATCTGGAAAACTAGTTGACACGAAGTTATATAGAGGTATGATTAGTAGTTTGTTATATCTTACTGATAGAAGAAAAGACATTATGATTTCTATATTTATATGTGCTATATTTTAACAAAATACAAAATAATCTCATCTTATAGCTGTTAAAATATTTTTTAAATATTTAAAAGGAATTGTTTTTCAATATTTTCTTTACACCAAAAATTTAGTTTTTAAATTAATTTCAAATTCAAATGTTGATTTTGGAGGTTAAAGATTAGATAGATAAAGAACCTTATGAACATGTAACTTTTTAGAAAAATATTTAGTGTCATGGTTGAGTATGAAAAAACACTCAGTTTCCCTATCAAAAACTGAGACAAAATATGTTTCGGTTGGTATTTTCTATCCACAAGTATTGTGGATGGAGAAAAATGTACTAGAACTTAGACTAAATTTTAATATTATACCTACTTTATATGCTAATATTAATGCTATAAATATTTCAGATAATTTTATAAGTCATTCTTGGTCTAATAATATTGATATAAAGAATCATTTTTTGAGAGATCATGTTTTTAAAAAGGATATATGTTTACAATTTGTTAATACTAGATATTAATTAGCTGATATTTTCACACAACCATTTCTTAGTGAAAGATTTTATTTTATTAAGGGGAGTTAGGAATATATAATTTTAAGTTAATTTTTTACAATTTTTGTTAACTTAATATCTATATTTTTATGCCATGTCAACTTTATTTGATGTATTAAATTTATTTCATTTTATTTTTTATCGGTTGTGTATTGATAAGGTTTAAAAATAATTTCCGTTCAAATTATTTTATTTGTCCCTTTAAAATTAAAATTTAATGATTACATTCTTAAATGATGCAATACAACCATCAGCCTTATCTCACTCTTCTCCTTAACATCCTTTCATCTTATAGAGAATCTCTCATTCCAGTTTACCAAAAACATAAACCTTAGAACCTTCAGTTGAAAAAAATTCAGAAATTGAAACTCCACGAAGACCTGAAGATGCTAATTTGGGTGTGTCTATATACCCATCACCAAAGTTTCGCATAGTTATTCAAGGTAAGCTGATTGAATTTTGAGTATTTAAATGAAAAAAATATTTCATTAAAGCCAATAATTCAATTTCAAGGACTATATTTTTCTTTAGGTTATGATAAAAATCATATGTTATTCGAAATATAACTAAAATAAATCTATAAAAATGATGAGTTCTGTTTTGGAATAGATGAATATTTTATAATCTCTATGATCGACAGTAAAGAATTTTCTATTTCATAGATGGATATAGCTATGCTGTTGCTCTATCTCCATGAGGGGAATAAGAATTTCAACTTGAGAAATATTTATGATTAATGTTATATATCATAATAAATTATGTTTTCTTTATTCAGGACAATAATCCTCAAGAAAGTAATGACCAAGGAACTTACTCTTGACAAAAGAGTTCTTATGAAGTTTATTCTGACTATGATTTTTCTAAGAAAAAATAATCTAGAAACATTTTCATACCCTAATATGCACATTCTATTTTTGTTTTTGAACCAAATTATGTTAAATTTACCTCATTTTTTAATGATATTGGAGTCACTTCTTCTATATAGAAGAAAATATGGGATATTATCCTTTTGGAAGGATTATTTTCTTTTTGTTTCTTAGAAAAGGAAGAATTGTAAATATGTATTTTGGAAATAGATGCCATCATGCCAACATTCTTAATGTTGGGACAATTAAAAAACTAGGATATGTTTGGAGTAACTCATACAATAGTCTTTTACCTCTTAGAGATGAACAACAACAAAAGTTAATGGAAGATGATCAGGGGGAGTGAAGGATGATTCCATCTATCAGTTCTGTAATATAGAGGCCTGATGAAGAGGCTGAATATTTACCTAAAGAGGGTAATATTTTTCTAAGAAGAAGGGTTTGAATCAATATTCTTGATATTGTGGATAAAGATGAAAATGTAGTTGAGAAAAATATGAAGTGAATGCGGCTGTTGATAAAGAGGTTCATAGTCAAGAAGTTCACATGGAAGATATTCCTAACCCAGTAAACATATCTCTAATTTTCTTGATTCTATAGATAAATAAATATTTGTATTGAGAAAAAGAACAAAAATCCCTAGAGATCCAAGTTTGTTTATAGTTGAAGGTGGACAATCTGCAAGGAATATCACTTCAGAGTCTTATTACTCATATGATGAAGATTTCATTAGAAATTTCATGCATTTATAAAGTGATAACTTATATTTAAAATAGGATTTATAATATGATAGGAAAAAAGTTGAGGAGATAAGGAGTTAAACTATTATATGATCTAATTTTGAATCCCTTAAAACTCAACTAAGATAATTTTAAGAGAATTTAATTTCACTAAAATATCTTGAAGGCTTTATAGGGACAATGGCTAAAGAATTCAAATCTCTAGAATATGAATTTGTTAAAAAGTATGAATATGATGAGTTGAAACTTATTTTGGGAGAGTGAATTTCAGTCTATCAAGGATAGTACCTAGGATTTGTCCTTTACTCCTCATCCCACTTCACCAGATTTGGTAAGGAGATTTGAAGCAATAACCATTGTGATGGCTGAGTTCAACAATAGGCTACACTCTCCAGTGTGATAGTACTCCTCTGAATGTACTTATGGAAAATTTGAATGATTTGATCACTTGAATAAACTCTAATGAATCATGGTTGGGAACAATTATTCATCAAGTAAACGATATATTAATAACCTTTATTCAATCAGTTGAATTTGTACATGTTTTTTAAAGTGAATCTGGGCGAAAGATTAATGGTAGGTCCAGATTCAAGAAAGCTTCTACAGTAATGGATAAATTTCTTCATTAACCATTTTCAGAGTCTTTTGGTAATGTTTATTGAAATTCAGAGTGTTGTAAAGACCAATCCTCATCCATTTGCAGAAACTACAACTCATGGATATTTTGATCAAGGAAACCCTTTTTATGGGAGCCCTTCATTTTGATGACCTCTTGAGTTGATTGTTGGGATATACTCATTATTTTTTTCTTCTAACATTTGACCTTATTTAAAATTTAATTCAGTTTACTTTTATATATTGCGTGTTTTATATTAATTTCATTATTGTTTTATATATGTTCACCTTTCTACTACCAAATCACATATAATATTTTTTTTCTAAACAATAGACTATAATATTTATTTATAGTTCAATTCAATATCAAATGTGATTTATTTAATTTATTCTTTCAAAACAATTTTTTGATATAAAAAAGGGGTAGAATATTTGAAAACCACTATATTTTGTATTTTTGAGAGAATATTTTCATATTTTTGATATTTTTGGGAGAGAAATTTTTTAATTGAAATAGTAATGTGAAATAAAAATATTTTATTAATATTTATAATTCTTATATTTTCTGTTAATTATTTTATAGGTTTTGTGATCATCAAAATGGGGGAGATTGTTGGGAATTTATTCTATCAATAATAATCTATATTAAATATTGATTTTGATGCTCATAAATAATATTTTTTGTTTTCTAACAAAGTTATGCTACGAATGTTTCAAGAACATATATTATGTTTCTATTTATATTTTTAATGGAATGCGAGAATGGGGTGTGTTATGGAAACACCATTCAAACCCTGTATTGGGTAAATAATGGTATGGTTCATCATACATTCACTACGCTAAACAGTTTTCATATAGAACAAAAACCCTACACTAGATATTTTCCCTATGGATCAGAAACCCTATGATCGAGAATCAACGAATGCTTAGAATATCAACCCTATGATGGAGTCTGGATTTTCTATTCATATCCTACATTTGTGAATTTGAACGTATGGTTAATAAATTATACATTTGGATTTCTATGATGAAAAGGATAAATGTATGGATCATAATCCCTAAATTACATTGATCCCTACACTACACATAGATGAAAGTATAGTTAAGGAACCTTATGTTGGAAGGAACCCTATGCTATGTGGTTCAACCATACATATGTTAACTCTTTATTAGAGTTTTTAAAACCAAGATTTTATCCAAGTTAATTTCACCAGACTTGGAATAATATCAGGATAATTGATAACTTTTCTTTGAATTATTTGAAGCTCATTATGATTAATTCAAAGAACTATTTTTATCAGAGAAAATCACTCCTGTTCTTAAGGTAAGTTATGACTCCCCTGGTTAATTTAGAGTTGAGAGGTGACTTTATTGGATTAAGAATACCAAAGAATACTTTATACTCTATATATTCTACCAGTTTACCTTTTCAATCTATGGATATACAAGTCACATATTATGATTTACAATTACATTTGGGTAAAAATATTTTACAGTGCTTCTGCAATGAATGATAGACTCATAAAGAGGCTAAACTTTGGAGACATACATGTTCAATATCAGACTACTGTATGTTTATTGATACTGTGTGTTGCTATCATTTTTGTAAGATAATTTTCAACCAGTACCACTATAGAACTACTCTTTCTAGAAAAAAAAATCATTTTTGAATAAGAATATTAATCTACTATCATTTTTTTCTGTTGTAATTGTGAAGTTCAACCTGAATCAAAAAATCAAAATCTTCTGATTTATTATAGTATCAACTGATCATATGATGTTGTGGTGGAGTATCATCATCTTGATCTAAGTTGTGGACAACACGTTCTTTATTAAAGAACCAAAAGGATTTGTGGTTAGCCTATTTTTAAGGGTCTCAACTACCTACACTTGATTTTGAATTTATAGTCTTGTGATAAGAGGACCATTACTGTGAAATTCACCATGCTCACAGAGAGTGATTAGTGGAGTGAACTAGGGGATCTTCATGCCATGAACCACTATATAAATCCATGTTATGTATTTTTGTTTATCCACTATTTCTCTTTTTACATAGAAGAAAAAACATCATATCAACATAAATCACAAAGGGTGTAAAAAGTAATAATTATGGAATATTATCGAAAATACACAATTCACCCTCCTCTTGTGTAACTTTTTATTATTCAGACCTAACACCGACTACTGTCTCCATATTATAAAAAAATTATCTTTTCATAACCACCTTACACAGTTGGTTATAAAATTATAATTAATGTATAAAAATGAAAATTGTAACATGATTATGTTTCTATAAATGATATAATCATGATCCATTTGACTATATTCAACCTACCAAATTCATTTTGGATATTTGAACCAAACATCTTCAAAATTTCCAAAGTAAACTTAATATATTAAGTGATTAAGTATGAAATGGAAATAAGGGAAATACAAGTAATAATAAAAATGAAATGAACTTTCAAAATATTCTTAAGAAAGTAAATAATTTACATAACTTTATTATTTAGAAGGATAAATAATGTATGTGACAATTCAAACTCAAGATAAAGAATACTATTTCTTAAAACCTAGTTCTAAAATGTTTTAAATATTTGTTTCTAATATTTTTATCCATATACGTATTGTTTGATGGATGATTAAATATTTTAATAAATGAATTAGAATGATCATTTTATCTCTCCTTTGACTTTATTACAAAGTTAGTTGAAAGGAATATTCTTATGTATTTCATATGGAATGATTGAATTTATTTACAAAGTATAAAATTTATGTTTTTTAATCTATATGGAATTAATGACTTTTTAGAACACCACAAATATTATTTTATATTTTCATTCCTTTATAATATTCAATTTTTTCTTCAAAGAAAAACCATTATCCCATTTCTTATAGGTATTTTAGTTTAGAAAATGGGGTTTTAATGGAATGATATATATTAATATTTGAAATTTTTTTACATATGGGTTCAAATGCATATTTTTATGAGTTTGATGATGGACATGAAATATTTTATGTGTTTGATTGAAATTCAAGATTTTATTTGTTTGTTGTATGTTATTTTAAACTTCCTTGAGAACTCTACATACACAATATTTTGTTCATATAATCACTATATAATCTACAAATTGTTATTCATAAATCATCCCATTATTTTCAATCCTTTATATAAATTCACCAAAAAAATTAAAATTTCATGTCATTTTTTTGCTAACACTAAAAAACAATTCCCCCATGTGCACTTATGTAAGTAAACAATTTAATATTCTAAAAACATTAAACAACCTACAAAATAAATTAAACTCCTTGAAAACCCAATAAATGTATTGATAACAAACACCACACCAAATTCTATCATAGATTAGCTTGTTTCTAATAGAATTCCTTAGGCAGTCCCCTTGGATTCAGTTATTATGTCTATTTGTTCATAATTCCTTGAAAAATCCACTTGGATTTGGATTATTCCAATGTGGGATAACCATGGCATTTTTATCTATCCATTTATGTTCATATGAATTTCACATGGTCATCCCCCCTAAGAACAAGCTCTATGAAGGATTATTTTATTGAATTGCATATGTTTATACCCATTGAAATCAACTGTGTGCCTTTTACTACTGGATTTCCTTGGATTAACTCCTAGGAATTGGATCATACTTAGTTCTATTGGATTTCCTAGTAATCTATTCTTTTACCTGATACTATACGGTTATTAGGATCAGTACTGGTTGGAATAGTTATATGACGTGCATAGATTCACTATAGAACTTACCAAAGTAGGTAAAGTCAATCATTAGTGTTACGTCAGAACCTGAGGATCAATGAATGTTATTTATTTATACTTCTAAAATTTATTTATTTATTCCACTAAGTATATCAAATTTTCATAGTATTCATTTATTGGTTATGTATATGACCGTATTGGTGGTGCCTTTCTAAGATGTACTCACATATTGATTGAGAAACCATGACACATGGGTACTTGAGTATACTTCATCGATTATAGGTTCATAACGACTGCATGCTTGGGGTTTCATGACTTAGCATATATATTATATGAAATTAGATACCCTGATTATAGTATGACTTGGAGATTGAAGTGGATCCCTATGTATATTCAATTTATTTATTTCATTTAATTTATTATGATAGTTTTAGTGGGTTATCAGTTATTGTATTATATCATGACCGTGAGTCTGCGTGGTTTCTTTCTTCCCCATAGTATTTGATATAAAATGTTTCATTTTATTTCTTCCATGTACTCTAAATATTTTTTTATAGATGCTATTTTTTATTTACACTACTAGTGCTTCTCTAATATAGGGGTTTTGTAACTTTATGGTATTATCATAGACCCCCACACTACTAGTCAGAAACCTCTATTGTATGGGGAGGTGCAAATGAGTTCATGTAGAGATTCCTATACTCTAGGCACCATTCACTAGTCATAGAACAAGGGAGGACATTACAAAGTGGAATCAAAGATTTTATCTTGTCTTAATATTTAGTGAGATGGTATATATGTATTAAGAATGTGTCAGATCTTGTGATGGATCTCAGAATAGTGTGTCACAAATAGATTTTCCAATGGGAAGTCCAGGTTACCTAAGGAATGGGATTACTATTCTTGGTTTCCACTTTTATGATTTTAGGATTGCAGATAATTCAACATGCTTGATTTTCTTGGATTTAGGATTTATTATAGTTTTTGGATATTGTACCATTTTAAAGAGGCTTAGTAATATGCATTATTCTTGGAATGTAGGACTCACATGACATATTATTTCTTGTTGTAATTGATATCCTTGATGATAATAATTCTATTTTTTAAATTTTTAACAACAATTTATATTTATTTTTCACATATATTTTTTTGTGGAATTTACTTAGCTAAACCATAGTATATTTTCTCTAATGATAGGTCATGTAGATATGTGGCGAGATTCTTCTTGATGATGAATATACAATACATTATTATATGGTATTTATAGTGACCACTTGTTGGTCTGTACAGACATTGCATGCCTTCATGATCAGTCCCATATGGGTTATTTTGGAACTGGTTCTGAGAGAAATGGGTTCAGTTATTTAATGTTCTAAAATAACCTATATGATGTTTTCCTATATAGATTCTTGGAGGTATACTACTTAATAGATAAGTATGAATATAATTCTACTTGATAAAGATCATGATGGGGTGATGGTATTGTGTGTATATAAATACAGTTGGATGAGATTTGAATCCTCAAGGGGGTAGTATCATTTTAATTTATTTTATAAGGATTAGTTCCCTAGAAGGATTATGATTTGGAATGTGCTTCCTGATTTGTATATGCATATATGATAACCCCATAATGGGTGTTTTAACACGTGAGTTATCAGGTGATATTGACATGGGAATAAAGAGGTCTTACCCATGTGTTATGGACTATGTGGGGTATGATTTATGGGATATATGGGATAACTTAGTTCTTTTTTAGTATATGTGGGTAACTTAAGAGAGGGGTTTTTGTGAAATTTTTAATGCTTTAGATATGTAATCATGCTTTTATGGTTTAAGTTAAGAGGTTGATGCATGAGAGGTGCTATAGATTGCATGGTATAGTAATATAGGTTCCTTTAGATTTCATGATGTGAAGCACTTAGAGTGATTATGGTATCAAATCTTGGTTTTATGGGATAGATCGGTTGGATTCTTGACCCTAGTGATTTAAAGTTGGGATCTTGACGTGGTTATAAATTATGATATCAAGTTATAAGATATAGGATGGTTTGAGAATGGGTAGATACTTACAGTTTATTGACAACACCTTGGTGATGGGTGGGAGCATGTTCTACCATCACATAGATAACATTTATGATTTTGAATAAGAGTACTAGTGGTTCTTATGATTATATGGGATTGACACGTCATGATCAGGGTCAATTAATTAGTAATGTGAAAATAGAATCAGTGATTTGTGAATAATTTGAGCATGAGTTCATTTCAATGATTATTTGGTATAAGATCATACACCTATTTGATTTGAATAAGATCAAGGTGGTACACACCGATTACATATGATGATATTTGAATTTTGGATTAGTGAGTAGCTATGTGTTGACTGAGGAATTGTATATGTGATTAGACACTTACATGAATGGTTTCCTAGATCTTTTATAAGAATTAAAGATGTCCTTATGGTGAAAAGTGACATCAGAGATGTATTGGGTTACTGTGATATGGCCAAACTGAGGTTGTTCCATGAAATGGTTTTTTGAAGAAAGCGTGATTTTGTAAATATATGGGTTTTGGTCCCAAAGAGTAGTATAATAGAATCCATATGGTGTGGATCACTCTATTTTTTGTATAGGGTTTAACTCCATTATAGATGAATTATGATGGATTCTAAGGATGATGTTCCCGCGAATTGGGAATGGGTTATGTTGAATATTTCATTTTTGTACTTAGTTATGAGCTAAATGATCATTTATATTAATAAATTATGATTATGGATAGATATAGGTCCATGGATGAATGAACTTATTATTTTTAGGACCATGGTTATGATGAGACTGGTCATTGGATGGTCAAAATGGAAATTGGATTTCGATGAGACTGGTCTTTTCTTCTTCATTTTTATCTATTTTCTTGGTTAATACCAAATTTAAGGCTTGAATATTATATTAAACATAGTCCATGAATTATTACTAGGATCAAGGTAATTTTAATATTATCTAAGGGTGAGTTAGATTGATAGTGCACTAGTGCTCAAGGTTAGAGCATGATGGATGATTTTTTTTGTTCAAGGATCCAACCATAGAATTAAACTAAGTATCATGAATCAATTTTAGTGTGGGTGTTTGGATGATATCAAGATGAATTTAAGAGTATAAGCATTGAGATTGTTTAAAGTGATAATGTGTTAGTGGGTACAACCTAGCATTTGAGAATAGTTGTCTAGAGGAGGACTGACCATTTTTTTGCATGTGGTTGGGTGTAGTAAGATGAAAATTGTATCAAGTGGGTTGATGGACCACTAAGAATACATTTTTAATATGCAATTCAGATGGTGGGGAGAACCATGGCTTGTAATTGATACATATGAGACAATTCTGATGATGGGGAGAGCCATAAGTCACTTGATGAATTGATTGATGAAACCATGGTGTCTCAAAATATATGGGTACCATAGATCACCACATTAGTGTTGGAGATATGGATGAGTTGGTGGCTTAAATTTTTATGAATAATGAACCTTGAGTTTAGAGTTGCACACAAAATTCTTATTCAATATTCCAAGGTTGTATGTGATGAGTTGATTGTAAATTGATGATTGAGTTCGGCCAAGATTGATGCTTAAAGACTATTGTGACTTCTAGGGGATGATAAGTAATATGGTGGGGTGGTTGTAAAGACCCATGTATCATGTATTGTTAAAATTTCAGATGGAATTTTAATTTTAATATTTTTTATGGATTCATTTTATGAACTGAGGTTCATATCAAAATTCCTAGAGTTTTAAAATCTTTGGGAGATGTTTTTTGATGTGTATTGGGGCTCATAAGGTTATTTGGGTTCTCAAGTGGACAACCAAGTGAGTATGGGTATACCTACAGTTGAATTTTACTACTAGTGCACCACCATGGGGAGGAACAAATTGTAGTGGAGCCCATGGTGGAAGGATCCATGACTGGGTGAGTGTGGTGGCCTAGTGTTTTTCCCTGGGTGAGCTTAGGGTTCTTAAAGGGTCTCCCTATAGGAAATGGATAGGGAGACACACCCATGGGGCTACGAAATTTGACTCCATAGGATCCATGGTGTCGTGGGTGAATTGATGATAGTTTTTAATAGAAAAAATGCTTGGTATTTCTTCCATGGTTAGAGTTTTAGAGGTTGAAATGACATATTCTACTTCATGGTGTGATTTTTTGCGGATTTTGACAGATCAAAGGAAAAACCACATCATGGTGAATGTAATGATTGTGATAAAATGGAAATGTGTTTGAGGCTTATCTATGATTCCAAATCATTTAATGCTTATTTGAGTGTTGTACCACCTAGCTCTCCCTCTAGGAAATAATGAACCTGAAACACTCAGGTAAGGTGTTTTAAGTGAACATGGTGGTGTCCTAGATGAACATGGTTTTTGGGGTACTAAAACGGGTTCCCCAATACTATAACCTTTTATTGATGGATATTTAGGGAAGACCATAGGGATATCAACATCACAGATCTCCTTGTGATGTGGGTGGGTTCAAATTGTCAGGAATAATGATAGGGATGATCCCTTTTCATGGTTCTAGGTGTTTCGAGGGCTCATGGGTTTCTTGGGGGAGGTCCCTTATGTTTTAGTCAATGTAACTACACTATAGAGAGCCCTCAACAATTTTTTTGAATGAGGTGTGCTCCTCATTTTCTTAAACACCTACTCCTATTTTATTTCCCTCACATGTATCCAAGCCCCCTCTTCTCCTTCAGTCCCCATGGACAGGATAGATTTTTGGTATAGTTTCTTGCGTGATTCTAGGTGATCTATCTTCTATCCTTCAACCATTAATATCCTCTTGTATCATACATTTATTTAATTGTCTTTGGTAGGGGTTTTGGGAGAATTTCACTAGATAATTGTGAAATCATCCATATATGATATCTATTATGATGAACATGTCTAGAAGGAATCCCATGAGGTTGATTGCACACCATCACATATTTTTTCATTAGAGGTACATCATCATATGAACTTTTATAGGATTTTTTCATAAATTAAATTAAATTGTCTATTGATAGGGCACATATTGATATATATTTTTTGTGATGGTGTTAGAAGGACACCATGGACCTTAAATTTGTGGTTGTTCATAGTTTTGGTGTGAAGAGATTTCTAGATGTGTTATTTGATGATTTTAACTGATCACTCTAAGTTGTAAAATTAATTGTAATTGTTTAATTAGTTATAATTAATTAATTTGAATGTTTTTGTGTGAGTTTGGGCCTCATAATAATGCATGATTGCAGGTTACATCTGGAAAATATTGGGTGAGGGTAGGTAGGCTGTTCTTAAATGAATTAACTCTGTAATGAGGTAGGTGGTCCCTTTACACTATCTTATGAAATTGTGTCATTTATTTTCACATTGTGTGATATAAAATCTCTACAATAAGGGAGATTGACCTATTTAAATTATATAAACTAATTACATAAAATTTAATTCCTATGAATGGACTAGAAAAGGTGTCAAGGGCCAAAACACACCCCTGAGTACCAGATTAGTGCCTCAATCACCGATAGCCAAGGTCTTGATTATAATTTTGTTCCATGATATTTATGGACCATGAGAAGTGTAAATGAAATGAAATGAAATTAACTAGAAATAGTTTCCCCCGTGATAAGTTCCCTTGGTGACTTCCATGTAAAAGTTATCATTGAATCAAGATAGGTGGCCAAAATATTGACCATGTGGGACCCTTGATATGCCTTTTAGCCTTCAGGAATGTTGAAATAAGAGTAGAAAATTGTCCCCCCTATGGTATTTAACCACCCGGGTAGGTTATACGAGATGAGTTTTGGATTTTTAGGGTGAATGAGGACTGATCTAGGGAGACTTAAAAGGGGATGTGCTTGAGTTCATACCCCTTACATGAAACCGAGGTGTCTTTACCTATGAGGATAATGAGGTAGTGTTTTTTGTATGATGATACCAAGGAATGATACACACTCATATTGAGGAATTTTGACTTGGGAGATGTGAATTAGATAATGGTATCTAGGTAGACTATTTCGAATATGATGTGACATAGGGGAGCTTGAATGGTACCCTAGTTATTTGGAGACCCCTGAGAGGGTTACTGAAAGAATGAGTAGTGATGATTGTGGAAGTAATGTTAGAAGTTGAATTGGTTGTGAGTTGAGATATCATGGGAGGGGATTTTCCCTTTCAGTCATAGATATATAAATTCATGTATGGGATTTGTAGAATTCCCAAGATCAAACTTTTATGGATTTTGATATATAATTACTTGAGAAATCCTCTTATATTTGGATTTGATTGTTATTTATTTAGAATGCCTCAGGAAATCCCCTTGTATTTGGATAATGTATATATGTTATTCTTGGGATGTTGGGGTTGAGTCACTATTTTTTTACGTATATTTCCTAGGTTTATCCCCTAAGAATCGACTGTATGTATGATGCTATTATTGTATTTCCCAGAATTATCCATTTAAGAGTAGGATGCATGATTGTTATAACCATATTTTCTAGGATTAAATCCTTGAAATTAGATCATTCTGGATTCAATTAGATTTTCCAGGATTATCTACTAGGAATATGTTCTTTCACCTACTACTATCTGGTTGATAGGCTCGATACTGGTTGGAAAATTTATGTGACATGATCATAGACACAACGACACTGGACGAAGAAGGTATAATGGATCCTGAGTGTCATGTTAAAACCCAAATATCAACCATAACTATTTATTTATGATTCTGTACTTTATTTATTTATTCATATGATCATATCACATGTGTACACCCTATATTAACTGGTTATATGCAATACCTTGTTGGTGGTCCCCTACCAAGTTATACTTACAGTTTTCTCAGATGGCTATGAAACTTGGGTACCTAATTAAACATCATTAAGTTTTGTTTTAGATTGGTCATGGACCTAGGGTTGCACAATTTAGTAGATAACTCATATAGAGTTGGAGATAATGTTTTAGGTGTGTATTGGGGATGTTAGTGGAGCCCCATATACATTCAATTTATTAATTTCATTTAATTTATTATGATCATCCCAATGGGTGATTAGTTATTGTATTCTGGAATGACCATGAGCCTATGTGATAGGTTACTCCTACATGAGTTTTGATATAACATATTTTGTTTTATTTATTATGAATAATATAATTATTTCTATGGATAATTTTTGATTATTTCCTTTACTATTTATACTCTTATACTAGGGTATAGTCTCCCCATGATACTATTCTAGACCCCAACTGTTAGTCAGAATCCTTTGGTGTATGGGGACACATGTTTAATATCAAGTGGAAATTTTTCTACTCAAGGCACCACTAAGTGACTATAACACACCAAGAGTTTATGGTATTTCTACCATGACCCATCCCCCAGCGCCCGTTCCCTGACTACCCCAAGCCCACCTTCCATAGTCCAGGGGCTGACGACTAGCACTGAAGGTGTATTCCCTAAAACTGGTAAGGCATTGCCTTTATAACCTGTAAGAACAAGTAACCAAGCACACAACAAGATATGAAACACAAAGTAAAACTGTATAATAAAAGAGTGATGAAAATAAAAAGGGGGCCGTAATACAAGCCTAATAGTAAAGTACATGGAATCGAAAGTACAAGTACAACTGAAGAAAAAGGAAAAAAAAAACTGGGTCATCCTCCGAGGTTCCTACCAGAAGGGTAGGTACATATCGCCTCCTCAGAACTCCTCATCCGTCCGTCCCCTCTGTGTACCGACTCGTCGTAAGGTCCACCTCTAGGTATCGTATAGTACTGGTACTCTCGGCCTCAGTCAGTGCTGTCTGTCATCTGTATCCAACACAATAATGTGCAGGCATAGCCAGTGTAGGGGTGAGTATAACGATACTCAGAAAGGACCCCAAGACCCTCTAGGTCTCACAAAATCCAACAAGTATAAAACACAAGGTATGAAATCAACAGATAACCTTAATTAGGTATATTCCCATTCATATACCTCATTTATTAAGTAATCCATCTCAATCATGAGGAAAACACAAAGGTTCTCACTCAGCTCAAACCATGATTTATTTTTGGGGTAGTAACAAGTAACATTTAGAGTCACAATGTAAAACACCTTGGATACTGGAGAACTCCTCCTATATCGAGTACAATGGGCCTGCCACGTCACACAGAGGTGCTTCCCACTAACCTTAGACTGGTGAGGTACTCCTCTTGTCGAGTATTGTGGGTCTGCCACATTACAAAGAGGCGATCCCCACTGTGGGTCTACAGTGTCACATAGAGGCACTCCCCCACAAGGCCTACTGAGGTACTCCTCCTGCCGAGTACCGTGGGTCTGCCGTGCCACCAAGGTGCTCCCAACTGTGGGATTGTCGTGTTACCAAAGTGCTCCCCACTAGGCCTTTCTAGTCACTCCAAGTAAAAATGGTCTTCAGTTGTCAAGTATCTCTCAACCACTAGGTCTCTGCACTATTCTCACTCGTCTTCGAAAGGATCCGCTCCACAAGCTACTGGTCGATACTCCAACTGCCATGAAGTCCCAAGAAAAAGTATCTCAAAGGTTTGCCTCATCATAGGGGTCTCAACGTAACAGACGACGCGTCAATCAGACGTCCGGTCTGTGAGTTATCAGCCTTTTAGTCCCAGGGGCCCAATTGGATTCAGGCTCAATCCAACCTGAACGTTCCCTAAATTAATCCAAAACATAGTGGGGGTATCAATCAAAGGGACTATATCGATCCCTGATTTCCAGCGCCACTGACGGTTTGTCAAACAGACATCTGGTGTCAGAGTTATGGTCAAAAGAAGGTAAATGGGTCATAGTGGGCCAGGGTCCGGTCCGACCCTGCTCGGGTCGACACTGCCTGACCCACAGGGTTTGGCCCTACCCGCAGTGCGGCTTGGCCTGTTGGGTTTTTCCCGTTTGGTCCGGCCGGGCTCGTGAGGGTGGCATACCGACCATGAAGGCGCAGACTGGCCGCGAGGGCGCAGACCGGCCGCGAGGGTGCAAACCTGTCGTGAGGTGGCGGACCAGCTGCGAGGGTACAAACTGGCCGCAGGTTGGTAGTCCAGCCATGGGTCGGCGGACCGGATGTGGTTCAGTGATGGTTCGGTCTGGATGGTGGAGTAGCTTGGCTCAGCGGCGCGGCTCAGAATGGACGACGGCGTGGTTGGATAGATGGCGGCGCGACTCGACTCGGACGACGGCGCGACTCGACAGATGGCGGAGCGGCTCGACCCGGATGGCGGGTCGGCCGGGGCGGCGCAGCGAGGCCGTAGGTGGCGGCGTCTTTGCCTCCGTCATCTTTGTTGCCTTCCTCTATTTCGAAGAATACAACAAAGAAGAACAACGAAGGGGTCGGGCCGTGTATGTTTGGCCTGCACCCACTGTGTTTAGAGTGGTAGCAAGTGGTTCACAAAGAACAAACATGAACGTGAAACCATAATCTTCTGCAAAGTTTTTTCCCAACCCGCACAATAAAAGAAGGGAGTACATGGAAAGATTTATCACTCAAATAAACCCCTACCTTGTTCGATTGATGTTGTTGTCACAAGAATGCAGTACAGTCGTCGATTCACCGTAGATGAGGATGTCCCCCGTTGAAAGAAGTTCTGAAAAAGAAGCTCAAATTCAAGGTCGACGTTCTTCGTCAACGGAGCGTTCTTCGTGGAAGAACGCGTTCTTCATTGGAGAGTTTTCTCCCACCAAGAGCTCTCTCTCCTTTTCCAAAAAAAATTTCTCCAAATAAGAACCCACCAAAATAAAAGAGGTAACCAATATAATAAAAAGTGTTTCTCTAATTTAATCATTGAAACAATTCTAATTGGATTAATTAAGTGGTTCATTGGCATAATTAATTGGGGGAGGTTTGGCACAATTAATGTGGAGAAAGATCAAGAGGCTCCTCCACATTAATAAGGGAGTTGAATAGGTTTCCCTACATTTATGAGGGAGTTGAGGTGTTTCTTCCAATTAAAGGGGGGGGGGGGGGGTTTCAAGGGGGATTAATCCCAAGTGGTCCCCACCACCATAACCTCTCATGGATGGTTAGGCTCAGGTGGTCCCCGCCACCATAACCTCTCATGGGAGGTTATGGTCTGGTGGTCCCCACCACCAACTTCAACAAGGAGGTTGGTTACAAGAAAAATAAAATAAAACGTGTGTTTATTTTATTTTATTTTTTTCCACGAAAAACCCAAAAACTAACTTTCACCCTTGACCATCTGTCATCATGGTGAAAGTCTCCTTAAGTGAAAACTGGTGTTGTGAGTTCAACGATGCCCTTAGATTTCAATTCTGATCACCGGTTCAAAAGTTAGGAAAACCTGCTTGCATGTTTTCTGAACATACACGAACAAAAGTTCAGAAATTCATTCTGGGCAATCCGAGCCTCAGAATCACGTGCCGTCAAATTTCACAGACTCATAATATTCCCATTTATTTAAAAAAAATTACATGGAAATTCCAGGTCTTTAAATTCTCCCCACCTCATGGATCTACGTCCCCATAAGCCACAACTAAAACTAAGGGAACAAGTGGGGGTACTGAGCATGCATATGAGCCTCCCACTCCCGTGTGCTCTCCTGGAGGTTCCCATGCTGCCAGTGTACACAGACTAGAGGTATCGAATGTATATGCAGTAACCACTCCTGTCAATCCTCAATCTCTACTAGAACCTCTGTAAAAGTCACCCCATCGTCGACGTCCATCTCTCCATAGTCGATGATGTGAGAAGGGTCATCCACAGCTGGGACACATGAAAGACATCATGCACCCGGTGCAACTGATGTGGAAGAGCTAAGAGTTATGCCACCTCTCCAACTCTACTAAGGACCTGAAAATGTCCGATGAACCTCTGAGTCAACTTGCTACCTTGGACAAATCTCCGCAAACCTCATTGAGGTGAGACCCATAGAAAGACGTGGTCACCATCCTCGAACTCAAGAGGTCTCCATCTCCTGTCAGCATATGACTTCTACCTGCTCTGTGCAATCTTCATCTACTCCTGGATGATCTGGACCTTCTCTATGGTATCCCATATCATCTCTGGTCCCACTAGTGTTGACTCCTCTAGGTCAGTCCATCACAAAGGTGATCTGCAAGGTCGCCTGTACAACACCTTGAAAGGTGTCATCCCAATGGTGGAGTGATAACTGTTGTTGTACGCACACTCCACCAAAGGAAAGTGAATCTCCCAGCTGTGACCAAAGTCGAGGACGCATGCATGTAGCATTTCATTGAGGGGATGAATGGTCCGCTTAGTCTGGCCATCCGTCTGAGGATGGATGGCGGTGCTGAAATGAAGCTGTGTTCCGAAAGCCTCATGTAACCCCTTCCATAGTCAAGAAGTAAAACATGCATCACGATCCGAGACAATTGTCTAGGGTACTCCATGTAGCCGTACAATCTCCTACACATAGAGGCATCCCATGCTCTCTACTGAACCATGCTCTCTGATCGGTAGGAAGTGGGCTAACTTGGTGAGTCAATGATGATCACCCAAATCAATTCATGACCTCTAGATGTACGTGAAAGTTATGTCACAAAGTCCATGGATATCCCATACAACTTTCACTATGGGACCTCTAAAGGCTGAACCAAGCCTGCTGGCACCTGATGCTCAGCCTTCACATGATGACAAGTGAGGAACTAAGAGACAAACTCTGCAACTTCTTTCTTCATTCCCAACCACTAGTGCTGTTGTCCGACATCCTTGTACATCTTCGCCACTCCTGGATGTACCGCTAGAGGGGAAGTGTGAAACTCCCTCAACACTTCCTCCTGAAATGACACTGGTACCATGGTACGTCCTCTAAATAGGATGACGTGATCCCCACCTTCAGAAAATCTATTAGGTGCCTACCTTGTGGATATCTGAGCACGTCGAGCCTCACAGTCAGCATCCCCAAACTGTGGCTCCCTGACTCGCTGAAGAAGTGAGGGAGTGACCGTAAGAGACTGAAGGAAAGATGCTCCATCATGTTCCACAAAGGATGTATTCAAAGCAGCCAGCTTCTCCGTCGCCTCGCCTAGAAGCCGTATACCAGTCCTCCTGCTGAGTGAATCTGCTACAATCTTCCCCTTCCCAGGAGTATAGAATATCTTGAAGTCATTGTCCTAGAGGAACTCAAGACAACGTCACTGTATCAGGTTTAGGTCCTTCTGGGGGAAGATATACCTAAGACTCTTGTGATCATAATACACAATAAAACACTCACCCATCATATTGTGCTTCCACATCTTCAAGGAAAAGACCATAGCTGCTAAATCCAGGTCATGGGTAGTGTAGTTCTGCTCATGCTGTCTCAGCTGCCAAGAACCATATGTGATCACTACTCGCTCCTCCATCAGGACACATCTAATCCCAGTACCTGATACGCCGTAGTAGACTATGTACCCTACACCCTCCTCTGGTAGCCTCAAGATGGGTGCATTAGTCAGCCTCTGCCTCAACTCATGAAAACTTTTCTAGCATCTCTCTGACCAAACGAAGGGTTTCCCCTTCTTTGTCAAGGCTGATAGTGGTGATGAAACTCTAGATAAATCTGGTACAAACCTCTGGTAATATCCGTCCAAACCCAGGAAACTCCATACCTCCGTCACACTCTTGGGTGGCTCCCAATAAAGTACTGCCTCAATCTTCACTGGATCTACTGCAACTCCAGCCCCCGATATGGAATGTCCTAGAAAGTGAACCTCTCGGATCTAGAACTAGATCTTCAAGAGATTACCATAAAGTTGGTACTCTCAAAGTGTGTCCAGTACTACCTACAAATGATAGTTATTCTCCTCTTCAGTAGCCGAGTAGATCGGAATGTCGTCGATGAAGACTACTACAAAGCGTTCAAGGTATGGCTGAAAGATCCAATTAATGAGTCCCCTGAACACTTCTAGTGTGTTGGTCACGCCGAATGGCATAACAAAGAACTTGTAATAGCCGTACCGACACCTGAAGGCCGTCTTCTGCACATCCTCATCTCATACTCTGAGCTAGTGATAGCCTGATCTGAGGTCTATCTTTGAGAACCACCGTTCTCCCTTCAGCTAATCAAAGAGGTCTTCAATCCTCATGAGTGTGTAATTGTTCTTCACGGTCACCTGGATCAAGTTCTTATAGTCCACACAAAGCCTCAAGATCCCATCCGCCTTCTTGGAGAACAAAATTGGGGCTACCCATGGAGAAACACTGGGTCAGATGAATCCCTTCCCTACAAATCCTCTAGCTATACCCGCAGCTCACGAAGCTCCGTAAGAGCCATCCGATACGATGGTGTAGATATCAGTGCCATCCCGGGGTATAAGTAAATGTAAAATTCCACCTATCTGTGAGTAGTTAGACTTGAAACATCATCAGGGAAAACATCAGCATACTGGTCCCCCACTACATGATAGCTCTAACTCTCCATATCAATAGCTCTGACGGTAAGGATAGCCAACTGATGAGTGATCGGCTGCACTCTCCTCTGGGTAAGTCCATCCTGCACTGCAAAGGCTCCCTTATCACCGGTGAAGGTAAACCTAGTCCCATCCATGCAGACACATTGAACCTTGTACCTAATACAGTCAATCTAAGCATGGAATGTAGATAAACAGTGCATACCCAAGATGATGTCATAAGGCCTCGATGCCGCTACTAGAAGATCCCAGCCGAAGGTCTCACCTCCTAGAGTAAGATCTCACTCGCAAAACCAGTGTGTAATCGTCGAATCCTCTCCCATAGGAGTCTCTATCCATAAGGATCGAGCCAACGGATCTGTCAAAATCTCTGAGCTTCGAACAAGGGCGGTGGAGATAAAAGAATGTCTGGAACCTGTGTCTATAATTATTGCAGCTATGGTGGAGTAGACACAGCTCATACCTCATGTCATCTCCGTAGCACCGTGATCGTAAGACTCAGCTACCTGGAGATGAGATCTCCCCTATCCACTTGCACCCTGCGGTCAGGGTGGACCTCTTGGTGGTGGTGGCAGTAACACCTCGAATTGTTTCCCATCGCCAGCTTCTCGGACAACTCCTCTACCACATCCTCCTGCTCTTTGCGGACCTCCTCATTCAAACCCATGTCTCTACCTGGGTGGTTGTTCGACCATCTGTTGATCATCTTTATGACGGGTTAGACAGTCACGAGCCATGTGACCCTATCCACCGCATGTGTAACACTGTCTGCTCCTGGTATGACTAGCTCTGCTTCAGGTGTCCCACACAACTGATCCTGAGTCATGCGGTCATCCACATGTAGGTCTATTCCTCTGGGACCTCTGTGATGTCTGTATGCTATCAGCAGTAGAAGACTCCACTACATGACGACTGGTAGTGGGTCTCACCACTGGTGATTGCTCAATAAGGAAACTCTACACCAAGAGGAATATGTCTAACACCCCCGCCTGCGTCGGGATGCTGAGTGAGATCACCGAAGCCATGATCTCCCACTTGAGTCCCTGCTTGAAGGTCCAGGCCCTGAAGAAAGGGTCCCGCACCGTATTTGTGGAGTAGCATGATAGGTCAGTGAACCTCACTGTGTACTGAGTTATAGTCATGCTTCCCTACTGCAGATGAAGAAGCTCCTGAATGTGCACTGCGCGAAGAGTCGCTGGGAAAAACTCTGCCTGAAACAGGATCTCGAAGTCTGCCCAGAGAAGCATTACCTCATCGTGAACCTAGAGCATCAAGCTCCACCATCTACCTATAGTAGCCTGTAGAAGGCTGGCGGAAAGGATCACCATGAGATCGGCTGGTGTCTCTATGAGTTGGAAGACTCTCACCACAACCTCTAGCCAAATCTCAACCACCTGCAGGTCTGTCCCTCCCCTGAACCCAGGTGGCATCTGGTTCTGGAACTCATGCAACGTGATCAAGAGGCATGCACTGTCTGCTGTTGGGGCTGGTGGCATCGGTGGCCCAATAGGGAGTGGTACCGCTGGTTCCTCTACTGGAAAAGGGCCCTGTACTGATGCCTCATCGCTCGGTGGGCTATCAGTGTGTAAAACTCTTAGAAATCTAGATGGCTGTCTGTGTGGAGGCATCCTAAAAAGAAACAGGTTTCCCATGGTCGAAAGTTATACCTGGTGAGCTGAAATTTATAACTGGTGAGTTGACTCAAAATATCACAAAGAAAACTCTTGAAAACACACATGCAATTAGTGTTTTCATGCACTAAGTTGGAAATTAGAAGTCAGGGTCCTGGTGTATGGATACGACAGTCGCCGCACCAAAACTGGACTCCCTGAACTGAAAACCTCACTCACAACACTTAACATCATTGTTTCATAGAAAATATCAGAGTCCTAGTTATGCAGCAAAACCAACTCCTCTAATACCAATTTGTCATGACCCGTCCCCTGGGGCCCGTGCTGTGACTAACCCAAGCCCGCCTTCCATAGGCCGGGGGATGGCTATTAGCACCGAAGGCGTATTACCTAAAACTGGGAAGGAATTGACTTTATAACCTGCAATCAAATGTAACCAAGCTGACAAAAAGATACAAAACACCAAGAAAAACTATGTCACAAAATAGTGATGAAAGTAAAAAGGGGGTCAGAATACAAGATCAATAGAAAAGTACAAGGAATTGGAGGTACAAGTACAACTGAAGAAAAAGGAAAACAACAACTGGGTTGTCCTCCGAGGTTCCTACCTGAAGGGTATGTACAGATCACCTCCTCAGCACTCCTCGTCTATCCATCCCCTCCATCTACCGACTTGTCGTAAGGTCCACCTCCTGGTACCATCCAATCCTAGTACCCTTGGCCTCAGTCAACGCTATCCATCGTTTCCATCCAACACAACAAGGTGAAAGCATAGCCCGTGTAGGGGTGAGTATAACGATACTCAGAAGGGACCCCGAGACCCTCTAGGTCTCACAAAATCCAACAACGATAAAACACAAGGAATGAAATCAGCAGATAACCTTACTTAGGTATATTCCCATAAATATACCTAAGTTATTAAGTAATCCATCTCAACAATGAGAAAAACACAGAGGTTCTAACTCATCTCAAACCTGGATTTAGTCTAGGGGTAGTAACAAGTAACATTTTGAGTCACAACATCGAACACCTCGGCTACTGGATAATTCCTCCTCTATTGAGTATAGTGGGCCTAACACATCACACAGAGGTGCTTACCACTAATCTTGGACTGCTGAGGTACTCCTCCTATCGAGTACCGTGGGTCTACCGCGTCATACAGAGGCGCTCCCCACCGCGGGTCTTCCACATCACACAGAGGCACTCCCCCTTAAGGCATGCTGAGGTAATTATCCTGTAGAGTACCGTGGGTCTGCCGCGTCACCAAGGCACTCCCCACCGTGGCTCTGCCGTATCACCAATGCGATCCCCACTGGGCCTGTCGAGTAACTCCTTGTAAAAAAAGTCAGCAGTCATCAATTCTTAGTGTAACGCCCTGGCCCTAGTTACCTAGATTCAGTGCATTATTTTAATACATTTTCATGATTACATGGAATCAAATCTTGAAGGACTGATCCATTTATAAATCTTGGAAAATAAATTACATACATGAAGTTCAACATTACAACTTGAAAAGAAAAACAACAGTAATTTATTCCATTACAAATGTCCAAGCCTCTAAGGTTATTCTTGTAAGTCACTCATAACTAACTTCTTCATATGCTAGGAAAATAAAACATAATAAAGGGGTGAGATCAGATTCCCATTAAGGGTAAATAATTTATCAAAAGTTATAAACTTTTAAGGAAATATGTGTAATAAAAACACTAGAATTTTAAACATAAAATTGAACATAATATGGAAAAAATAAATCAAACATTACCATATAAACATGAACATGGATATTCTGCTAGTTGAATAATCACATGTAATAACTAATTTCATAATGATGGAATGTATAGTACCAGACAGTAATTTCTGTGTGAAGGCCTTCTTCCAGGACCTATGGGATAACTGTAACCAGACCCAAAACCGGAGAGCCTCTGTAACCGGACTACATCCTGGAGAGACTCTGTAACCGGACTCTAATCCGGAGAGCCTCTGTAACCAGACTCCAACCCGAAGAGTCTACTGTAACCGGACCCCAACCCAGAGGGATTACTTTTACTAGTTCCCAACCCAGAACATACTAGTCCAACACATTCATCTTAAGAAGAGGTTGAAATATAACATAACCATTTGTATTAAAACTAGCAAACAAAATGTCAATACTTTAACCATAAACCATGAATGGCATAAAAATAACTCATCAATAGTCAAACATATCACAAAAACATAAATACAATATGGAAGATTTGTATCATAATAAATCAACTTCAAAAAAGTGTAAAATTTATCAAATAATGTTGGCATAGATGAAATCAAAACTATGTGAGAGAAATGTCTCTCTCTATTTTGAAATCATTTAAGAGTCACATAATTATAAAGAAAAGATTTATTTTTAAAATATTATTATAAGCTTTTAAGGGAAGATTTGATGATTTTATAATGGAAAAAAATAGCCGCACCCACTGTATAAGTAAAAAAAACATTCTTACCTTAATTTTGTCAAAAAGGTCATAAAGTAACTTGTTTGGAAAACGGCAGAAAGATTCCTTTCATAAAATATAAGGTCAAACAAGGGTATAAATGTATTTAACCCATAGTTTAGGAAATAGAAAAAAAAAATTTGAAATACATTTGTAAGAAACATGGATGTGGATGATAAAGAGGTCCCAATAGATATTACATATAAACAACCTCAGACAATGAAGAGATTGTAGAATTAACCCTTACCGATTTGGTGACTCATGAAACATACACCCCATGAAAGAAGAATTATTAAATTAAGTTTTAAATACCCATAGATTAAATTATATTACACAAGGAATACAATCATGTCCAGTACATACACCACATAAAAGGAAATAGTGTCAATACAACGTGATTCTCATGGAAATAAGAAGTGAGATGAAATCCCCTTACCACGTTGTAATCAAACTAGTCGTATGACAAAAAGTTAATAACCCCAAAATAATTCATATAATACCATGAATAAAAATAGAATAATGATAATATATATCAAATGATAGTACACAATACACCATATGTAATAAATAAGTGGCGAACAATGGAAATCTCACAGAATTCAATGTGAGATAAGAAACCCCTTACCTTGCACTTTCCTTTGGTCGAGGGTATGTTTAACCTCCTGTATAATGACCATTGTATGTTATTAGATTCTAAAAGAACCATATTAATATTTATTATATCATACATGATTCATTTATGACTTTATACTACCTATATAATAATAATTTCCATGTTAAATTAACATTTCGGGTAATAATCGCTTTCATTATCGTATGTGTTTTAACTTGTTATTCTTGATTGTATCAATTAGACCATGATTTAAATACTTCCAGAATATAAAACTTTATTTATATATCATATATATTTAGAATATAAATATTTATAATATATATTTAAATGAAATGGAAAACACCCTTTATGGAGACGGTAGGCCGTACGTACGCATAAATGATGTTTCTCTTCTCATATCGTATTGAATGAAAGTAAGTGAATAAGATATATGTAATTACATAAACACACACACACACAGATATATATATATATATATATAAATATATATCTCCAATAGAATTATTATGTAATATATTACATACGTATTAGTAATATATATTTTTATAATCGTCGATGAATGGTGAACGTGGAAACGAATCTCATCGCATCGTGGAGATGGTAATCCGTACGTACGCATGAGTGAAAATATAATATTATTAAAGGTTTGGAATTGGATGGTATATTTATTTCACAGAGAAATTATCATGTTATTTTCATTATTAATATACATATTACTCATCATTATATCCATCCAAATAACATAGTGTTGAATAACAAATTACACCACGGTGTAGAGACGGTAAGCCATACGTACGCACGCATGGTGACATTATTATTCGTAGGATGGATAGAATAATGAATATGTTTGTTCCATATTTATAATAACATCACATTATATATAAGGTATGAGAGTTATTATTTTGGTATGGTAATAACAAAGAAAGAGTAAGTGGATGAAGAAAAGAACTTGAAAGAGGGTGGGGAAATCATTACCTCTTATTCGGGTTCTTCCTTTTGATTTGATCAAAAGGGATACTTAGGTTGTATTTATGATCAAAATAAGGCCTATAAGTTGAATGTAGGATAGTTTAGAGGATATTTGGTAAGGTTTTTCCCGAGACAAATGGATTTGGAGGTGTCAATTGGAGAGAAGAGGAAATGCCCTTTTATAAGAGGGGTGAGGGGGACCTTAGGAAAAGATTGAAATATTATTTTATAATAAAATAATTTTCGGTTTCTAATGGATAAAAAATAAATTATTTAAAGTCCAAGGTGTGTATTGGTCGATAATAACTAAAATAATAAGTTTTTAGAAAGGTTTGGGTCCCTATATTATCCTTATCTTTTAGATTTAACTCTTAGTTAAATAGTTTGACATTTACCATGTCTCTTTGTATTTTTATATTATATGGTTAATACACTTACTTTGAAAATACAAGAGAACAAAAAGTGATTAATTAATGACACAAAAATCATTATATAAGTCTTTTGTCTGAACCTTAGTTTTTTAAGATTATTATATCCACTAATAATATTGTATTTGTTTTAAAAACTCATTTATGTCATTTTTGACATTATTTAATAATTGATTTTTTTGTTAAAGTCCTAAAAACTTAATTAATTTTAAATAAATAAATTTAATAAACCCTAACATGTCATAGTCACCTTTAAATTTTTTTATGTCATCAAAACTTTCAAATTATATTCATTTTAGTATTTATAATATCATTTATTTGATTGTTTCATTAATAAAGAAAATACTACATTATTATTATGTCATTATAAATATATTTATTTTAGGTATAAAACTTTTTAAAAAAATATAATGACGTAGGAAATATTTTTTTTCTTTCTAATGAATATTTATAGTCTAATATACCAATTATATGTCCTCATATAAAAATTTCTTTACTAAAAGATATTTGATTTTGTTATTTTTGTCCTTACATTAGATTATTTAATATAAAATGTCATTATCACTCTCAAGTGGCTCCATGGGGTCCCCAAATCTACCCAAGGATGCCCATGGTCGTAAATGTATCGTAAAATAGGGTTAGGACACATATTAGGGTAATTTAATATTATTAAAATATTATTTTTATCCTTATTTACTGGATTTGCCCCTTTTACCACGGGAAAAAAATATTTACTGAAGTAAATATTCCTAATGTCTAAAAATAAAAGTTACCTATATAAACAATTTTTACCTCCTAATTCCAAATATTGAATCTATTTTTTCAAATTCAAAACACAGAAGTGGCATAAATTAATTTAAAATTAATTCCCATTGTCAAAACAAAAAGCGTGTTTTTATGAATTAATAACTATCAAAAGATTGACACTTGTTTATATCAAATTCAAATGCAAAATTACTTATAATGACCTAAATTGTATTAAATGATAAAAATATAATCTTATTATACTTCCAAACCATTCTAATTCATAATTTATCACTATTAATTATTTCAATTAAAAAAGTTGTTTTTAAGTAATTTTTACTATTCATCAAAATATGAAAGTTATCAGAAAAGTACCAAAAATTTATCCAAACTAAATTTTTATGTCCTTATTCTAAAGCATAATTTAATTTCATTAAATTTAATATATAAAATTGTTTAATATTGGTTTAAAAAAAGTTCTGTATTAAAAAGCTGTAAAATTGTATTTTTTTTGAAAAATAATTCTTTTATCTGAAAAAAACGAATTTGTTATTAAATTATGTATAATAAACTCGTAATATGGATTCCTAAATTATAATTATTATATAAAGTTCAAAATTCAGTTAATACTATTCATAAACACTTTTTAATGGCTAGTTTGGTAAGTCATGGTGTGCTTGAACTCGGTGTTGCATGTGGTGCAAGTTATTGAATTACTTTGACGAAATAACGTACTATGAAATCTTGGGGTGTTACATTCTTCCCTACTTTAATAAATTGCATCCTCGCAATTTTAAATTGTTTTTTTGAAAATAAAAGGTTGAAAATTGAATATACCTTTGTGGGAAAACCCACATCAGAAATTGGGTTAATAAAATTTAGTATTAATAAGAGGAAAAGGGAAATGAAAGGGTTACCACCAAGTTATGATCTCGATTAGAAGAACATTGGTGGAAATTTGAAACACATAATTCGAGGAAAAAATGTAAATATTTATAGAGAGTTATTGAGGTCATAAATCACAAACAAGTGTAAAATTGAGGGCCTCAAATCCATCAATCTATGATGATTTAAAATACTATCGGTTCAAAAAAACCTAAGATGTTAGGATAACACAATTTTGGTTTTAAGATCCATTCCCTAAAGTTTAAGAATTAATTTATTCAAATAATAAGAGGATAAAAAATTATATAAATATATATATATATATACTTGATAAGTAGAGTTTTATCCTTCAACTAATTCCTACCAAAAACTCATCTTTCACTCCAAAAGATTTCAAAAAAATATTATATTTATCCTAATCATATAGGGTTACAAAAATAATTAATTTATAATTCACCTATCAGACCCTAAAAATAACTAAATTATACAATCCATGGAATTCTCGTAGTCTAGTGGTAGATGATAAATCCCAATCGCACTGTGGTTGTGGGTTTGATTCCCACAACATTGTCCGACACAACAGATTGTCACACGGTCTGTGTGTTGTCCTTTTCCTAAAACTATAGTAATATAATATTCCAAAAATAATTTTAATAAATGTTTTAACCTTAAAAAATACTATCCAATGTTCAAATTAATCCATTCCAACCTTTATAGTAATCCAAAATACCTCTATCCAAACTCACAGTACAGAATTTATAAGGAAGTTAAAAACAATGAAGATCACTTTTTCCACGTAATAACATGTGAATACCTTCATCATGTATTCTTTTAAAACATGGTAACAACTTGAATTACCATAAAACCATATTTATTACTTTCATTATCCCTTATTCTTTATAGAATACTAGATATACTCCTTATATCAAAAAAGGCTAGAAACTCCAACAATGATGGAATATAAAAACCATTAATCAGTTCCAAGGTATTCAAGAATATCCAATATAATTTATCCAAATCAACCATCTCTTATTCCAAAATTACTACCTTAGTATCAGGACCATATAATCTAAAATTCCTAATGAAATAGTACTGTAGTACAATCCTTATTTATTTACATAAATCATATAACCAGTACATCATTGATACAACACTCAAATGACACAATAATTTAATAAAAACATAAGAACTCTTAATCATTCCTCTTCATCTTTTATAGTATCATAACTTGATTCATATCCAATAGCATCATTTGGGGTATACTCCGTTGATTTGGACATTGATTCACGTAGTGTCCCAAATCCTTGTAGATGAAGCATTATATATTTGAAACCTTTTTCTCACCCTTATAATCATGTACTTGGTGTATTTTTTCTCCACACTTATAACAAACTCCCATTCCCTTTAAGCATTTACCAAGGTGATTGTTTCCACAATTATCTCATATGGGAAAATCCTTCTTTCCCTTATTCTATTTATCCATATTTCTCTCTACTATACTTTTCGTCTCTTGCTTCCCTTCAAAGCCATTGGACTCAGATAATTCTTTACTTATCTTATTAATACATGATACTATTTCTTCATATTTTGAGAATACATGGGATAATATTTCCCTTATAAATATTGTCTTAATACCATAAAATATTTGATCCTTCTTACTCTTTGGATCAAACATATTATTGGAGTTCTCATTCTTTCTACTGGGTGCCATTTCTAAATAATGGTATACCCTATGTCAGTTTATGAATCACAATGAATAATTTAAAACTTGTAAAATACCTAACATAAATTTAATAGTTTATGGATATAATCCATAATCATAAAAATGTTTTCTTTGAGGAAGTATTTACTCTAAAATCCTTCATAATGGCTTGTAATGAAAATTTGAATTATCCTATGCATATCCCCTGAGAGTTTCGTAACCAAGAATGCAGAAAGGCCCGTTGTTGTGAACCATTCCCATTTGAGTCTAGCTCAAAGAGGTGTTTTAGGGTTTTACCCCTAGGTACATCTGTACCAGAGCCACCTCTACCTGCTCGTATCCAGATAGGGATGTATTTCTTGGAAAACTCACAAAATCTCCACAATACCAAAATTCTAGGAAGTTATTCTATAGTAATTCTCAATGTCTATCTTAGGATAATGTGCTCGAATTAGATTTTATCTAAATCTAGTTTCCAAGGTTTGTACAAAACTTCCTCTGATACCAAATGTAACACCCCGACACTAGTTACACAAAGTCGGTTCATTATTTTAATACATTATCATGATTATTAGGAATCAAGTCCTGAAGTACCGATCAGTTTAGTAGTTTTGGAAAATATATTACAAACATGAAGATCAACATTACAACTTGAAAATAAAAACAACAATAATTTATTCCATTAAAATGTTCAAGCCTCCAAGATTATGCCTACAAGTCACTCATAACTAACTTCTTCATATCTTGGAAAAATAAAACATAAGAAAGGGTTGAGCTTAGATGCTCAGTAAGGGTAAATAATTTAGCGGAAGCTATAAACTTTCAAGTCAAGATGTGTAATAAAAACAATAGCCTTTTAAACATAAACTTGAACATAATATGGAAAAAATAAATCAAACATTACCTTATAAACATGCACATGGATATTCTACTAGTCAAATAATCACATGTAATAACTAATTTCATAATGATGGAATGTATAGTACCCGATTTTAAATTCTGGGTCAAGGCCTCGTGCCAGGACCTATGGGCTAACTATAACCGGACCCAAACTCGGAGAGCCTCTATAACCAGACTCCATCCCGAAGAGCCTCTGTAACCGGAATCCAACCCGGAGAGCCTCTGTAACCAAACTCCAACCCAAAGAGTCTGCTGTAACTAGACCCCAACCCAGAGGGATTACTTTTACCGGTTCTCAACCCGAAACATACTGGTCCAACACATTCATCTTAAGAAGAGGTTGGGATATAACATAAACATTTGTATTAAAAATAGAATATGAAATGTAAATACTTTAACCATAAACCATGAATGGAATAAACATAAATAATCCACAGTCAAACATATCAAAAAACTTCAAATACAATATGGAAGATTTGTATCATAACAAATCAACTTCAAACAAGTGTAAAATTTATTAAAGGATTTTGTCATAGATTAAATCAAAACTATTTGAGAGAAATATCTCTTTCTATTTTGAAATAATTTAAGAGTCACATAATTATAAAGTAAACATTTATTTTTAAAATATTATTATAATCTTTTAAGGGAAGCTTCAATGATGTTATAATGGTGGAAAATATCCACACCCACCATATAAGTTAAAAACATTCTCACCTTAATTTTGTCGAAAAGGTCATAATGTAACTTGTTTGGAAAAAATGGAAAGATTACTTTCAAAATGTATAAGGTCAAACAAGGGTATAAATGTATTAAAACCATAGTTTAAGAAATAGTAAAAATGTTTTGAAATAAATTTTTATGAAACATGGATGTGGGTGATAAAGAGGTCCCTATAGATAATTACATATAAACAACCTCAGATAATGAAGAGATTCTAGAATTAACCCTTACAGATTTGGTGACTCATGAAACATACACCCCATGAAAGAGGGGTTATTAAATGAAGTTGTAAATACCCATAGATTAAATCATATTAAACAGGGAATACAATCATGGCCAGTACATACACCACATAAAAGGAAATAATGGAAATACAATGTGATTCTCATGGAAATAATAAGTGAGATGAAATCCCCTTACCACGTTCTAATCAATCGAGTCATATAAAAAAAAGTTAATAAACACCAAATAATTCATATAATACCATGAATATAAAGAGAATAATTATAATATATATCAAATGGAAATACACAATACACCACATGTATTAAATAAGTGGTGAACAATAGAAATCTCACAGAATTAAATGTGAGATAAGAAACCCCTTACCTTGCACTTTCCTTTGGTTGAGGGTATGTTTAACCTCCTGTATAATGACCATTGAATGTTATTAGATTATAACAGAACCATATTTATATTTATTATACCACACATGATTCATTTATGGCTTTATACTACCTATTTAATAATAATTTCCTTGTTAAATTAACATTTCGGGTAATAATCACTTTCTTTATCGTATGTGTTTTAAATTGTTATTGTTGATTGTATCAATTCGATTATGATTTAAATAATTCCAGAATATAAAAATTGATTTATATATCATATATATTTATAATATAAATATTCATAATAGATAGATATATGAAATGGAAAACACTGTTTATGGAGACGGTAGGCCGTACGTACGCATAAATGCTGTTTCTGTGTCCATATTGTATTGAACAGAAGTAAGTGAATAAGATATATTTAATTATATAAATACACACACACATATATAAATATATATATCTCTAGTATAATTATTATGTCATATATCACGTAATTATTAGTAATATATATTTTTATAATCATCGATGAATGGTGAACGTGGAAAGGAATCTCATCGCGTCGTGGAGACGGTAATTCGTATGTATGCACGAGCGAAAATATCATTTACTTAAAGGTGTGGAATTGGATGGTATATATATTTTACATAGAAATTATCATGTTATTTTCATTATTTATATACATATTACTCATCATTATATCTATCCAAATAACATAGTGTTGAATAACAAATTACACCACGACATGGAGACGGTATGCCGTACGTACGCACGCATGGTGACATTATTAGTCATTGGTTGGATAGAATAATGAATATGGCTGTTAAATATTTATAATAAAATCACAGTATATATAATGCACTGAATTTATTATTTTGGTAGGGTAATAACAAATAAAGAGTAAGTGGAATAAGAAAAGAACTTGAAAGAGGGTGGAGAAATCATTACCTCTTCTTCGGGTTCTTCCTTATGATTTGATCAAAAGGTCTCCCTAGGTTGGCTTTATGATCAAACTAAGGCCTCTAGGATTAAGGTACGATAGTTGGGATTATATTTGGGTAGGGTGTTTCCGATCCAAATGGCTTTGGATATGTGAATTTGAGAGAAGTGGAAGTGCCCTTTTATAAGAGGGGTGAGGGGCACCTTAGGAAAAGATTGAAATATGATTTTATAATAAAATAATTTTCGGTTAATAATGGCTCCAAAATAAATTATTTAAAGGATAAGGTGGGTATGGGTCAAAAAACACTCAACCAATAGGTTTTAGATAGGTTTGGGTCACTATATTAACCTTATTGTTTAGATTTAACTATTGGTTAAATAGTTTGACATTTAACATGTCTCTTTTTATTTTTATATTATATGGTTAATAAACTTACTAAAAACTTCCAAGTGAACACTAAGTGGTTCATTAATGATACAAATATTATTATATAAGTCTTTTCCCAGAACCTTATATTTTTAGGATTATTATATCCACCAATAATATTGTCTTTGTTTTAAAAAATCATTTATGCCAATTTTGACATCATTTAATAATTGATTTTTGTTAAAGTCCTAAAAACTTAATTATTTCTAAATAAATACATTTTATAAACCCTAAAATGTTATATTCACCTATAAATTTTTTTTGGGCATCAAACCCTTCAATTTATAATAGTTTTAGTATTTATAATATCATTTATTTGATTGTTTCAGTAATAAGGAAAATACTGCATCATTATTGTGTCATATATAAATATATTTATTTTATGCCTGAAAATTTTAAATAAAATATCCTGATCTAGAAAATATTTTTATATTTCTAATTAATATTTATAGTCAAATATATCAATTATATAACCTCATATAAAAATTGTTTTAATAAACGATATTTTCTTTTGTTTTTTTACTTTAGATTATTTAATATAAAATGTCATTATAATTCTAAAGTGGCTCTATGGGGTCCCAAAATCGACCCAAGGATGACCATGGTCTAAAATATATCATTAAATAGGGTTAGAACATGTGTTAGGTTAATTTAATATTATTATAATATTATTTTTTACCTTATTTACTGGATTTACGCCTTTAACCACAGTAAAAAGAATATTTACTGAAGTAAATATTCCTAATGGCTAAAAATAAAAGTTACCTATCTACACAATTTGGACCTCATGATTCCAAAATTTGAATCCATTTTTCCAAATTCAAAACACAGAAGTACTAGAAATTAATTTAAAATTAATCCCGTTGTCAAAACAAAAATCGTGTTTTTATGAAATAATAACTATCAAAAGATTTAGAATTGTTTATGTCAAATTCAAATGTGAAATTACTTATATTGACTTACATTGTATTAAATTTTAAAAATATAATCTAATTATAATTCAAACCATTCAAATGAAAAATTTATCACTATTAGTTATTTCGATTAAAAAAGTTGTTTTAAGTAATTTTCACTATTCATCAAAATATGAAAGTTAGCAGAAAAGTACCAAAGATTTATCCAAACTAAATTTTTATGCCCCAATTCTAAATAATAATTTAGTTTCATTAAATTTAATATATACCATTGTTAAATATTGGTTTAATAATAGTTCTATATTAAAAGGCGGCAAAATTGTATTTTTTTTTGAAAAATACTTCTTTTATCTGAAAAAATGAATTTGTTCTTACATTATGTCTAATAAACTCATAATATGGATTCCTAAATTATAAGGATTATATAAATTTCAAATTTTAGTTAATACTATTCATAACAGCTTTTGAACGGCTAGTTTGGTAAGTCGTGGTGCGCTTGAACTCAGTGTTTTGTGTAGTGAAAGTTGTTGAATTACTTTGAAGAAATGACATCCTATGAAATCTATGGGTTTTACACTCAGCCAACCACTCAGTCTCTGCACTATGCTCACTCGTCTTCGGAATGATCTGCTCTACAAGCTACTGGTTGATACTCAAATTTCCACGAAGTCCCACGAAGAAGTATCTCAAAGGTCCGTCTCATCATAGGGGTATCAATGTAAAAGACGGTGCATCAATTAGACACCCGGTATGGGAGTTATTAGCCTTTTAGTACTTGGGGGATGGTTGGATTCGTGCTCGATCCAACATAACCATCCCCCAACTTAATCCAAAACATAGTGCAATATCACTCAAAGGGACCGTCTCGCTCCCAGATTTCCAGCGCCATTGAAAGTTTGTCAAATAGACATCCTATGACAATGTTATGGCCAAAATAAGGTAAATGGGTCGTAGTGGGTCCGGGTCCGGTCTGACCCGGTCGGACCAACCCGACCCTACCTGGCCTGACCCACTGGGTTTGGCCTGGCCCGCGAGGGTGGCGGACCAGCCGCGAGAGCACAGACCTGCCGCAAGGGCGCGAAACAACCACTAGGGCATGGACCGGCCACGAGGGTGCGGACCGGCCGCTGGCCAGAAGTTCGGCTGCGGGTCGACGGACTGGCCGCGATGCGGTGACGGTTCGGTCAGGAGGGCAGAGCGGCTCGGCTCAGATGGTGGCGCGACTCAGCTCAGACGGCGGCGCGGCTTGGCAGACGACAGTGGGGCTCGATGGATGGTGGCACTACTCAGATTAGATTTCGGCACAGCTCGGCTCGGCGGCACGACGCAGCTCAGATGACGGCGCAACTGAGCTCAGACGGTGGCACGGCTTGCCAGATAGCGGCTTGACTCAGGTCAGACGGTGGCACCACTCGGCTAATGGAGGTGCAGATTGGCGGATGACGGTGTGGCTCTGTAGACGGCGGCGCCGCTCAGCTTGGATAGTGTTGTGGCTCGGCTTAGAGGCGTGACTAAGATCGGATGGCGGCGCAGCTCGGTGGATGGCGGCGCAACTTGGCTCGGACGGTGGCACGACTCAGCGGACGGCGGCGCAACTCGGCAGACGACGGCTCAGCTCATCTCAAACGGTGGTGCGGCTCAGCGGACAGCGGCGCGGTTCGGCTCAGACGGCAGGTCGGCCGGGGCGGCGCAGCGAGGCCACGGGTCGACTGGGGTGGTGCCGTGAGGCCGTTGGTGGCGGCACCGTTACCTCCGTCGTCTTCATCACATTCCTCTATTTCTAAGAATACACCAAATAAGAACAACGGAGTGGTCAGGCCGTGTTTGTTTGGCCAGTACCCACCGCGTTTAGAGTGGTAGCACGTGGTTCACAAAGAATAAGTATGAACGTGAAACCATAATCTTCCTCAAAGTTTGTTCCCAACCCGCACAAGAAAAGAAGGGAGTACATGGAAATAATTATCATGCAAATAAACCCCTACCTCATTCACTTGATTTTGTTGGCGCAAGAAGGTTGTACGATCATCGACTTGCCGTAGATGGAGACATCCCACATCGGAAGAAGTCCTGAGGAAGAAGCTCGAAGTAGAGGTCGACGTTCTTCGTCGGCGAATCGTTCTTTGTGGAAGAACACATTCTTCGTTGGAGATTTTTCTCCCACTAAGATCTCTATATCCTTTGCCAATGAATGTTCTCAAAAGAAGAACCCAACAAAATTAAAGAGGTAGCTAATATAATAAAAAATGTTTCCCCAATTTAATCGTTGGCACAATTCTAATTGGGTTAATTAAATTGGCTCAATTAAGTGCTGCGTTGGCATAATTAAGTGTGGGAGGGTTGACACAATTAATGTGGAGGAAGCTCAAGAGGCTACTCCACATTAATGAGTGATTTTAAGAGGTTTCCCTGCATTTATGAGGGAGTTGAGGTTTTTCTCCCAATTAAAGGGGGGGGGGGTTCAAGGGGGTTTAATCCAGGGTGGTTCCCACCACCATAACCTCTCCTGGGAAGTTAGGCTTGGGTGGTCCCCCCCACTATAACCTCTCATGGGAGGTTAAGGTCTGGTGGTTCCCACCACTAACATCCACAAGGAGTCTGGTTACAACAAAAATAAAATAAATGTGTGTATTTTATTTTATTTTTTTCCACAAAAAACCCAAAAAATAACTTTTACCCTCGACCATATTATATCGAGGTGAAGGTCTCCTTATGTGAAAACTGGCACTGTGAGTTCAACGGTGCCCACATATTTCAATTCTGATCACCGGTTCAAAATTTATAAAATCTCACTCGCACGTTTACTGAACGTACCTGAACAAAAGTTCAGAAATTCATTCCGGGCACTTTGGGCCTCAGAATCATGTGCAGTCTAATTTTTCGGACTTATAAAATTCCCATTTATTAAAAAAAATTACATGTAAATTCCATGTCTTTACAATTTCTCTTTTTAAAGTTAATATTTTCGAAAGCTAATGTTACACGTAACACACAACTTAAATAAACAATGAAATATTATTATAACTTAGCCTTTAAGTTAGTGGGACTGAATAGTTGTAACCACATTATGAAATTTATATATTATATGTTCAATATAATTTTTAAAATTCATATTATGTGTTATATATATATGATATAAAAATAAATCCACTTTTACACATAAATATATATATATTTCTAAAGGAAGTTTTACCGCCTTTTAATGGTACACTTGTTTTAAAAATATTTTTTTTTAAATTTTATAAATCCCATTGGAAAAAACAAACATAATTTTTGAAATAGGAATACAAAAATTTAATTTGGTTTTTTTTTTGATATTTTTCTAATATGTTTCATTTTTTTTATGAATAGTAATAAAATATTGTATTTTAATTAAACACTGACTTTTCTTCTAAACAATTTATGATGTTATATTATATTTTAAATTGGGTTTAATGTAAAATTAAATTAATAATATGTGTAATAATCCACCAAATTTCATTTTATTTTTTTATATTGAATGTGGATATAAAAATATCTCAAACGTTTTGCACGTTTTCACATTAAAAATCTCTTTTCTCACCCCATCTATAAGATTAATTTTAAATTAATTTTATACAATTATATGTTTTGAATTTTTAAAAATTCATTTTATATTTGAAATCAAAAGGTAAAAATTGAGTAAATAGGTCCCTTTTTTGTTCTAATATGAATAGTAACTTTTGTAATTTTAATTACTACATTTAAGGGTAATTTGGGTAATTATAGGTAAAAATAATACTATAAATATTATAAAATTACCCTAACACCTATATTAATTTTATGTGATTAGTGATTGTTGAATAAAATAATCCTTAGGCTAATTTTATGAGCTCTTGGAGCCACTTGTATGACATTAAGCCATTTATAGTATTTTATTTTAAATACAAGTAAAATATTTCAAACTTCTGTTATTAACAAATTAAATATTTTAATATGAGGTTAATTAGGGGATATATTTTACTATAAATAGTATTTGGAATTATAAAATGTTATCTTAATCGTATTAATTAATTTTTAATTTTTAGGAAATAAATAATCAACTTAAAGGATTTTATAATGATAATGAAGTATTAATAAATGGAAATATCCAATAAATGATATTAAAAATATTAAAATAAATATAATTTGAAATACTTAATGTCATATAAGAATTTTATAGATACCTTTGACATGTTATTGATGTGTTAAAAGATTTTTTTTAAGATATATTGTTTTATTGATTTTTGTAAAAGTCGAAGTAATGAATAATGTCAAAATTAACATTAATGTTATATTAAAATAAATTTTTTTAAATGATATACAATTTATAAATAACTAAAATTTGTAAAAAAAATTTATATAAGGTTTAAAATATCATCCTTTATTATTTTATGATTTTTTCAACAATATTGACCCTCAAAGAGTAAAAATCCAAGTTGTCATATTAAGAGTGAAAAGGATTAAATAATGGTTAAAACCAACAGAGAAAGGTAATAATGTAACCTAATATTATATATAAATTATTATATTAAATTTATTGTAACCATCTCACCTTAATATCAAATGTAAGTTCTTTAATGGACACTTTTCCATGAAAATAACTTATATATTATTTAAATGAAAGATAGTTACAAAACTGTCACTAACTTTTTATTTAATAACTTTTTTTGTGTCCACATAGAGAGAAAATAAAGATATGAATGAAAATAAATATATTTTTTTAGCATAATGAAATCATATTCATCGTATAAATTTATATTTATTTTTTATAAATTATGGAATTACCTTAAATGATACTACAATGTTAAAACAATATTTTTTAATTAACAATGAAATAAAATATTAGATTTGAAAAGTATTAATTTTGATATATTTGGCTTGATTTAATTATTATAAAAAATTATATAGATATATACGATATATTAGATTTTTTTAAAGCATTATATTATAATTAACACCTTTTCTTTATATATTTGAAGTCAAATTAAATAAATAGTATCAAATTTTACAATAATGATATTTTATTGAATTAAATTTTTATTAAATTATTTTAAAATAATAAAATGTTAAATAATCAAAAATGAGAAAAAATATGGTCTAAAATGTCTTCTACTATTCATTTATAGGTCATTTTTAAGTATTTGGCTCTAGAATAGCCTTATATATAAATTGAGGATTTCTGAAAGTGCCTCTCACCTCAATTATAAAAGCGCACCTCCTCCATCACATTTTTACACCACTTTGATCATATATCTATAACAATACACGAAACTTTATCTTATAAACATACTAAGTTAAGTTCTAGAGTTTTTTTCTTTCAAAAGACCTGCCCTAGATCACTTAAGATGATATTAAAGGATGTCCGCTGAAGGAGAGGTAATCGTCTTTATTGACTCTTTCAAGTTTTTTTCTTCTTCTACTTAATATTCAAGTTATTTTCCATTATAAAGTAATAAATCAATTATCATATATATTATGAGATTTTATTAATATTATTATGTTAAAACCATATTCCACCTTTTTTCCATCCTATGAAAAAATTAAAGCACCACACATGCGTATATATGACTTTCCGTCTTCACGCTGTGGTGTAATATGTTTTTCATCACCACTTTACTTGGATGGTTATAATGAATTAAATAGTGGATATATATATATATATAATAAATATGAAAAGATATTGATTCTTTTATAATTAATATACCACCCAACTCTTTACCCTTTCACCATTAAGGGAATGATACCATCACTCGTGCGTACGTGTGGTCTACCGTCTCCACAATGCGATGTGATTTATTTTCCATTTTCACCTTTTAAAAATGATTATAAAATGTATATAATTAATAAATATAATATCTATGAACTTAATATCATTATAGATATGATGGAAATATATCCTATGCAAAATAACCATAACTTACATGACAAATCATGCATAGGAAAATGAAGCAGTTGACACTCGAAACATGGATAATAATGAAATATTATTGATAAAATAGTAATAAAATGATATAATAGGATCATATATGGTATTAATATGGTAATGTTATCAATTATTAACATTATTTAAACCATTATACAAGAGGATAATACACGTTCAATTAAGGAAAAGCGCATGGTAAGAGTTTTTCTCATCTCACTTTTATTTCGGTGAGATATTCCTTATTCAAAACTTATTTATTTTATGTGGTGTACTACCCATTTGATATGTTATATCATTAATATTTTTATCATTATGGTATTCATTGTTTAATTTTTAAATTATTTACTTTTATTGGTCTTTTGATTGAAATATTTTAAAGTGTTATGGGACACTTTGATTTAAAAATATCTTTTAAAAAAATTATTTGATATATGAGGAATGTTTTAGCAATGAAAAAATTGGGTTGGAGAATGGTTAATTAATTCTCCTCGATACATCTATAGTAACATGAGATGAAATCAGTTGGTGAAAAACCCTTCATGTTATTTTCGAAGCCGAATCAGATGGGTTTCTACTCGAAGACTTAAACTGGCAATATGATTGATCTTGAAGTAAGCATCTGGAAGATATATCCTGGTAGTTCAGATGTTTGAAATTATACATTTATTTAATTTTAGTTATTAATATATAAAGTATTTTCACTATGATAAAATCTATAGATGCATTTTAGTTCTCAGTTTATTGATAATATGGAATGTGTGTTCAATTATTTACCTTTTTTTGTTGATTATACATAATGATTCATGTTAGATTCCATTATACTTAAAACTTATTGAGCATTTGAGCTCACCCTTTTATTATGTTTTATTTTACCTAGGTTTCAACAAAGTTTATTATGATTAATATAAAGGGTTAATTTGGGAGAATAATGATGTTATGAAAGAAAATATTTTCTATTTTTTGTTTAAAATATAATTTTAATTTCAAATATGTATCTAGTTTGAGAAGAATACTAAACTATTTATCCTTTTGGGTTACAATTCTTGTTATATTATACCAATATAATAATGTAAGGCACCATATCTAGGATACCGGGGTCTATGTCTTTATAGATAATATTAGAGAAATTTTAGTAGAAACCTTGAGAACTAGATTTAGGAAAACATTGATTAGGAAACACAACCCATTGGTTTAGTATGCATTAAAAAGTTACTCAAGGAATAATTAATTTTCATTTTATGGAAATATTTTTAATGTTGAGATTAATTGTTTGGGTTTATATGACCTTTGAATTTAAGGAAATTATGTTATTTCATATTATTAGGAATAAAAAACGAATCTTATGAGATAACTTTTGTATTTAGAAAAATTATTTAGTGTTGAATATATTGAGGTTATGTTTAAGGATATTTATCACATTTTTGGATAATATTAATATAGTTTTGGAAAAGGACAACCCGTAGGCTGAGTGACAACTCATTGTGTCCGAAAAGGCCACAAGGTTTGGGCCCACAACCAAAGGCCGATAAGTGTGGAACACCTGACACTATAGCCTCTTTGAATTCCTGGTAATCGTGCCATATTTTAGTCGAAATATCTAATATAAAATGGTAATTTTGATTTTATGGACATTTTTTTTATCAAATAGATAACCTCATGATTGGAAAATGATTGGGTGATTAAGTGATTAATGTTATATTAGAAAACGTTTGCTATTTTGGGAATCCTATAAGATTAAGGTAAATAGAATATTATGAGGAATAAAGGATGGATTATATTTTGGATTAAAATATGATTTTATTGTGGACTTATAGAGATCCATTTTATTTATGAAAATGGTTATCGTGTCTTGGAGATTTTTCAATTTAGGCAATTAATTTTCTTTGGTATTAGACATTAATAGTGATTGATGTCATTTGGAGGACTATGTGATCAAATATTTATAATTTTTGGGTTTAAATAATTGTATATAATATTTTTGAGGATGGATAACTATCTTATGAATGATCTATATTGAACTTTGGGTATTACTATATAATTTTGGAGAATGAAGTTGTTTTTCTTCATATAAAGGTTTATTCTTTTTTGGTAATTATCTAATATTATCCTAAGAACTTTGGTGTTGGTTAATGTATAAGTATATGAGGAATATGTAGTTATAATTTAGTGTATTTTGTGATACGTGTAAGTTGATTTAAATTATTCAGGCATGAAAAAATTATCTTAAATACTCATTGTTTGGAGAAAAAGATGAGTTTGTGGTGCAAATTGATTAAATGATGAAACTCTACTTATAAATTATTTTTTATAATTTTTTTAGTCTATGAAGTAATATAATTACTAAAATATATTAAAATGATCTTAAAACGAAAACATTATCCATTTAGTTTTTTTACTAAGAAAGTAATGACCTTTTAACTCATCACAAATTTACAGTTTTGTGACAATTAATTTTCCAATGGCCACGTTCTCTATTAGTATCCATAATAACTTGATAGTTATATTTCTATTACATTTAAATGTTTTAACTTTCCACTAATGTTATCATATTCTAAATAATAGTTTTTTTTATTAATTTTCCCATTTCTCATTCCCTCTTATTAAGAGGATGTTTTATTAACCCCGTCTCTGATGTGGGTTTCCCACAAAATGATTTTCAAGTCTCAACCTTGGATTTTTAAAGTAAAATTCCATATTTATAGTAAAAAAAATATTTAAGGATGTGAGAATGTAACATCCCATGATTTTTGGTATGTATCTTTTTAAATTTAATCTTTTCAAAAGCTTATGTTGCATGCAACACCTAACTTAAATAAAAAATGAAATATTATTTTAACCTAGCCGTTAAATTGGTGGAATGAATATTATTAACCAATTTATAAAATTTATATATTATATGTTTAATATAGGTTTTAAAATTCATCATATGTGTTTTCTATACTTGATATAGAAATTAATTTACTTAAAATTTATATATTATATGTTTAATATAGGTTTTAATTAAATGATAATTTTTTTACAAAATATGAAATTTTTCAAAATTATATAGATAAGGTTTAAAATATCATAGATTATGCATTTATGGATCTTTTTTCATTTTATAGTAACAATATTGACCCTCAAAGAGTAAAAATCCATGTTGTCACGATAAGAGTTAAAAAGATTAAATAATTGTTGAACCAAAATATAAGTGTAAGAATTTGACCTAAACTTATCTAAAAATTATTTGATTAATATTATTTGACTCTTATCACCTTAAAATCTAATTGTATTTATTCAGTGGATACTTGTACAATAAAATAACTAATATATTATTTATGTCAAAGATAGTTACAAAATGTCACTCTCTTTGTATTTAATATATTTTGTGTGTCCACATAGAGAGAAAGTCAAGATATGGATGAAAAATTTATATATTTTGATAATAATGAAATTATTTTAATTATATAAATTTATATTTAATATTTACAAATTATATCATTACTTTAAATGATTTTTCAATAATAAAACAATATTTATTTAATTAACAAAAAATAAAATAATTGATTTTAAAAGTATTAATTTATATATATTTGTGATGATTTAATATGTATAATTAATTTTATAGATATATAGGATACATTATAGACGTTTAAAATCATTATTTTCTAATACCCACTTTGTATTTATATATTTGAATTCAAATTAAATGAATTGCATCAAATTTAAAAATAATGATATTTTATTGAATTAATATTTTATTAAATTATTTAAAAATAAAAAAATGTTAAATTATCATAAAGAGGATAAGATATGTTCTAAATTGTATTATAATATTCATTTATAGTCCATTTTAAAGTCACTGAATCTATAATATCCTTAATATATTTTAATATTTTGAGGATTTCTGAAAGTTCCCCTCACCTCAATTATAAAAGGGAACCTCCTACCTCATTATTAACCACACTATGATCCATATAGCTCAAAAAACACTAAATATTTCTATTATAATCATAATTAGTTAACTTATATTGGTTATATTCCTTCCAAAATACCTACCCTAGATCACTTTAGAAGTGATTAATGGTAGTCTACCGAAGGAGAGAAAATCATCTTTATCGACTCTTTCAAGTTTATTTCTTCTTCTACTTCCTTTTAATTTGTTTTTTCCCATTATAAAGTAATGAATACATTATAATATATATTATTAGATGTTATTAATATTATTATACAACCATATTCATCCTTTTTATCCATCCTACAAAATAATGAAAGCACCTTTTGTGCGTACGTATGACTTACCATTCCACACCGTGATGTAATAAGTTTTTCACCTCCACTTTACTGGGATGATTATAATGATGGAAATAAAATATATATTTAATAAATATGACATGATATTTATTCTGGAAAAATTAATATACCATCCAACTCCTTACCCTTTCACCATTAAGGGAATGATACCATCACTCGTGCATATGTGCAACCTACCATCTCCACGACATGATGTGATTAATTATCTATATTGACCATTCGAGAATGATTATATAAATTTATATGATTAATAAATATTATATATATGACCTTAATATCATTATTTTATTGACATAAATATATCTTCTACATAAGAACCATGACTTACACAACAAATCATGCATTGGAAAATGAAGCAGTTGACACCCCAAACATGAATAATAATGAAATACTATTAACAAAACAGTAATAAAATGATATAAGAGGATAAAATATGATATTAATATGGTTATTTTATAAATAAGTAACATTATTTAAACCATTATATAGGATTTTAAATCACATTAAATTAAGTTAAAGAACAAGGTAATGACTTCTCTCATATCACTTTTATTTTTTTGAGATATGCATTACCTCATATTTTTTTATTGTGTACTTAAAATTTGATATATAATATCATGAATCTATTTATATTCATGGTATAATTATTTATTTTTTGTGGTTTAATTCACATTTGATATATAATATCATTCATCCCTTTATATTCATGGTATTCAACACTTCATTTGATAATTATTTACTTTTATGGGGATTCAGATTCAAAATTTTCAAAGTGGTATGAGATACTTTGATTTAAAAATATATTTTTAAATTGTTTATTAGATATATGAGGATGTTTTTAGACATAAAAGAAATTTTTTGGGGATGATTTAATGAAATCCCCTCAATGGACAAACATTCTATTGAGATGAAATCAGTCAGTGAACAACCCTTAATGTTCGTTTCCTTGTAGAATCATACAAGTTTCTACCCACAAACTTAAACTGGAAAGATGATTGATCTTGAAAGTAATTATCTAGATGATATATCTTAATTTTTCATATGTAAAAAATTATTCATTTCCTTCATTTTAGTTATTAATATCTATATGATTTTTAATATGAAAAAAAAATCTATGGATGTATTTTCATTCTAATTTTATTGATTACATGGAATGTGGGTTCAGTTATTTACGCTATTATGTTGATTTTTCTCATTGATTAAAGTTATATTCTGCTTTACTTTACCCTTACTTATCAATTGAGATCACCCAATTATTATGTTTTATTTTCACAAATTTTTAAAGAATTTTATTATGACTGATATGTAGGGTTAATCTAGGAGAATATTGTTGTTCTCAAAGAAAATACTTTTTGTATTTTGTGTTGAAAATGTAATTTTAATTCCAAATATTTATCTATTTTACCAAGAATAATAAACTATAAAATCATTTGGTATGTGATTCCTTGTATCTAATTCCAATGTAATAAAATATTTCATTGACTCCAGGCTACTAGTGTTTGGGTATTTATAGTGATCGTGGACATGGGGAGGACATTACATATTTCATTGAAAATTTATTTCTCTTATTTTTATCATATTTCACTTAAAAAAGTTTTATAATTCATTTAATATGAATTAAATTAGCAATTTATACTTTTAAAACAATTTATTAATAGAAAAATGATTATATATAAATTTAACTAATATGTGAAACTCTAGAAAAATCCAAATACCGATCATCTCCATGTACTATGATAGAAGAATATCCAAAATAATTGGTATTCCCTCAAAAGATAAAATTTTTTATCTTTCCAAAAAAAGATAAAATTCATACTTGTATGCTCACCCCATTTTCTGAAACTCCATAAAACTCACGTTCTTAGAGTTTTTTTATTAGGGAAATTATATAGAAACTGTATTAGAAACAAATTTTGTCAACAAAATTTTATAAAATAACATATATAAATGATTATTAATATTATATACCCAAATATTATCCAAATAAATTCCATTTATTTTATGTCCAACTTATTTTTAATTTATGGATTTAATGGGAACAATTTTTCAATATTTAGTAAGTGTAACCATAAAAGTATTTCATCACTTACTGTGCTTACTAATTATAGTATCATCTTCATTTCATTAAATTATATTTTCCGTAGTATTATTTTAGAACTGTTGTATCTTTGAGAGACCTCACCATTTGTTATAGGATCCATATTATCATGAAAAAATGAAAATTAGTAAAGAGAAACAATATATATAAATTCATTAATAATTTATTTCAACAATGTTTAAATATATACTAGAATCCAACAAATCTATAGTCACCTAGACTGATTTGTCTTGAGTAGGAGTAGTGTAAGTATCCTATATTGTGGGTAGTGTGATATCATTATTCCAAATAGTTTATAAAGTGTATGAAGTATAATTTCATAACCTAACTCCACTCAAAACCTCTTTCGGGCCTACAATGAAGACAACAATGAACCTTGAAGCCCGCCTCTAATGGGCCGTGAGTTCAATATTATCACTGAGAGTATAAAACATTAAAATGGGAGGCATTAACCATATAATACAAGGAATATATAAAGGGAAACCATTAGTCAACTCCATTTATATAAAATAAAAACCATCATAAAAAAATGCCTGAAAATATTTTACAGATAAAAATATCCAAATTGTAAAATAACAAAAGAAATACCTACAGTAATGAATCTGACCAAAAATCCAAGATAAGAGCTATTAATGTTAAGTAAAATCCTTGAATCCATCTTGAAAACCTATAAAATAAATTGAATATATAGGGATGAGAATATGTGTATAATTAGTAGGGTATTTCTCGATATCTCTCATGAAAATGTGTAAGAATCATATTAATGATATAATGAAAAAAATAGAACCAACATGAACCTATAGTAGGTCTAGTATCACCCAACCTTATCAGGCCTAATTCACCCAATATCTCATCCAAGTATAATAACATAATATTAAATTAATATATAAAAAATGAACCCTAAAACCACTTCAACACCGGTTTGTTGCTCTAGTGACCCACCAATAAATATCATATTCTTCCATCACTTTTTTAGTCATTCCTTCACACACTATATCCCATATCACAACCATATTCCACATATCACAGTTATACACATGTCGCAAGTTGTACAAGAATAAAATTTATTTTCCTAGTATAACATAGTGTCTAACCAAGTTTTTATCCTATGGGGAGGATTTGAATTCCAAAGAATTGCCAACTATTTGATGAAATTATTATACTTTTGGTATTTAATATTTTATTTAAAACAAAAGGAAAATTTGGATTTTAAAAGGAATAAAATAAAATAGATAAAAAGCATACAATGTAAGATACAAATAGAATAATGGTTGACTAAAGGAATTACTCCCCATATAATTTCCAAAGGTGAACCATTATTACCTTATTTTTTGTCTCATATCACTTATTGAACACACTCTATCATATATGTGGTCATCCTCTACTTCCTTGACTATGAATATATAGTGTACCTAATAATTACCAAGTGCTCTGTACATCCACCTCCTCTTTGGTTAGAAAGCTAAAGAGCACCTTGATCGAGAGAATTATAACACTCCAAGATTTAAGAAAATTACTTCCTTTAAATGATCTAAATGTGTTTGATGGCTTGCAGCATACAAAACATTGAACTTAAATGAAACCACAACATATTTAGATAAAATATAAATATTTTAGTATGGACATTAAAAAATATTAATTAAATTAAGGGAAATAATAAGAGTAAATAATTTATGAAATATATATATAAATAAAATAAAGTCCACTTTAAATATAAATTAAATTTAATTAGTTTAACTAAAATGACTAATAAGATCATTTATTATTTAGAAATGTATTTTTCTAAAAACCGTTTTTCTATGTGATATGTATTACTATTTCAAGAAACATATGAATAATGATGATAAAATATGTTTGAAATTAATAATGGGTTAAAAAATTTATTCTTTAAATAATATAAAATAATAACAGTAATTGTTAATATTTGAAAATTTAATTTACTAATAAAATTATTATTTAATTATATTTTATGATTTTATTAAAAAATTGAATTGATAAATTTATGAATTTTAAATTAATAAAATAAAATTATTTTTTGAATTTATTATATCAAAATTGTATCATTATGAAATTATGATAATTTTTTGAAACTGTTGGTTTTTAGTCGAAAAATATGGTTTTCAAGAAACATGTAATTTTTATGTCTTAATCATTATATAAGAATAATATATAGTATTAAAAAAACTTTAAGGTGATCAAATATGAATATATGGAATAGAATTATGTTTTTTAACCTATTATTTGATCTTATAAATCCTATTTCCAATATTTTTTGAAGTAAATTAAAATGTGTTTTTAATAAAAAATTATTTTCAACCTTTTCCTTGAATTAAGTATTTTCAAGGTGATATTCAATTTTGGATGACCATAAAATCTTCATAACAATAATTTTATTTGAAATAAAAAAAATATTTTAAGATAATTTATAATTTTAATAATTATGTATTACACTAAAATTTTATGCTTAAAAACACTTGTTTTTTTTCTAAAAACTGTTTTTACTCATTATGTGTGTTAATATTAAAATTAACTTTTTAAAACCATAAAAATTTTATTTTAGTAAATGAATTAATTTTTTTAAAATTATAAGGTTCAAATTAGTTAAATGTATCATTATTCAAAATTTCATTAATATTAATTATTATGGTTAAAAATTAATTACCAAGGTAAAGTAAATTGGGGTAAAACATGAGAAGGTTAAAAGAAAAAACCATAAAACACTAAAGTTATATTCTGAATGAGTTATTGATTTGAGTTTAAACAAAAAATAACTTTACCCTCCTCTTTTTATATTATTGATTCATTTAACTTGGACTTGTATCATTACATTATTGAAACTATTAAGGGTGATTCCAAAAGTTCCCTTCTTTATAATTATAAAAGGTAATACTTAATAAACTACAAGATTCATCTTACCTTAGAATTTATGCTTGAAAAAAAATCCATATTTACCCTCCTATAACCATATAAAACTTCCAAAATATTATAATCACTATTAGTTAGCATAAATCCTTCATTTCAAAGGAGAAAATCTAGACAAAATTCAAGTCTGAGACGCTAGTATCCACAACTTCTTAGTGCTTCCTTCTTATTTTTGACAATTCTAACCATATAAAACCTTATTAATTTAAATAAATAAGTAAAATTATTATAATTAAATGTAATTATATTAATTAAACAATAATTATTCATACCATTACATCCACTAAGATAAACTAAAACATTGATCGTGCGTACGTGCATTCTACCTCCCCCACGATGTGATGTTGTTCATTTTTCAACGCCACCTATAAAGGATGATATCAAGAATGGAATTTATAAATAAATATTTATAATATTTCAAAAATAAAATTATTAAATTATAACTTTTCTATATAATATCTTTCCATCCATTCATTGAGAAATGATATCATTAACCGTCTATATGTGTAAACTACTTCCTCCATGAACAACAAATTTCCTTTATCATCACCACCCACATTGGATAATTATAAGAATGTATTTACTATGTTTATATTATAATTATTACATTATTTAGATTCTGAATATATCATATTATAATTATCAAAACACATTACCTTACTCCTGAAAACATTATAATATATTAGTGTTTGGGTTGGTTTTACCACCTACGTAAACGATGTTATAATGTTTATGTCATAAATGATTATGGGAGGTTATATAATTATAATATAATTTAATAGTGCTATATTTAATATGTTTTTACTATTTTAAAATGTGATATTAATATTTAAAATATTTATAAATGCATCACCTTTTGATCGCTAAACACATCGAAAACTAGATTATTGTGAATTCTATTTTTACAAACTGTATTAATGTATTCAACAAAATTAAAATGGGACCTAAGTAATATTTAAAAATAAATGATTATTTCACATTTAATTTTTTATAAATTATTAAATTGAAATCCCTTAGTGAAAATAAATCCAATATTTGTGAAGTTTATACGTGTTAAGAAACCAAAAGTTCTAACATCTAATAATAAAAATAAAATATAACTGGTTTATATATTTGTAATATGTGGTTATAAAATAATTATAAAAAGGATTGTATATTTATATAATGTTTTTAGATACTGTATTAATATATTTAAGTTTATTATACATTATTTTAGATCATAGTCGAGTAAGAAAAAATACATGGTAAGAGGTTTTCATCTTAAATCCCTCTCTTTGAGAAATGTTTGGTATTATGCAACGAATTTAATTTAATTGTTATATATAATTTCTATTTGGGATACAATATCATGATTAATATTTTAATTATGTAATTTTAAGTTCAACTAAAATCCCTATCTTTCAAGGGAGGATTGATTAAAATTTCACTCAAGTTATATTAGTTTTCTTGGTCTCAATTCATATTATTGTGACATGTTACATGTTAGGCACCATGTTACCTTTGTATGGTGTTCTATTTATTTACTATCATATGAATAATCTATAATTTATTTAATTTTTTTTCTGTATATTTACTAGTCAAATCATATTACCTTATTCCAGTGACTATTTATCTAGTTGTTTCCACAATAGTAAATTTTTTGGTAAATCAACTTTTTTTTCATTGAGTTATGACCATTGTATTGAATTTATTTCATATAATATGGGTACATTATAAAATTTTATTTTATTTTGTGATATTATATAATTTTTTGTTATGGATATAAATTCCTACTACTTAAACCCTTAGAAAAATATTTATCACTTAGGTTATCTTCTTTTGAAACCATCCACCTTATTTATTTGAATGGATTATGATTTTGTTATTATAATATTAAATTTTTCATATAATAATTAATATATATGGTGTGAACATAACATTTTACCTAGATAATTTTCATCTAGGAGGAATTTTATTCTATTAATATGGTGAAAATTATTGGTATTTTGTACATTTTAATTCAAATATGGATGATTATTGATTGCTTAATATGTTTGTTTGACCATCCAACTTATTTCTCTAGATGGGTTATGATTATGTTTTCCCATTTATTGACATGGTAGAAATTATTGGAATTTGATATATTATTATTCCTATATGTATGATTACTGAGAAGTTTAATATGTATTGTTTAATGATCCACCTTCTTCCTCCAGATGGGTTTCGATAATGATATCACTTTAATTTAAATGGGGACAAATATTTTCATTCTATATGATGTTATTATAATATGGAGGATTATTTTCAAGTTTGGAATATATTTTTTAACCATCCAAATTATTCTTCTAGATGGGTTATGATCATGTTATACCTTTTATTAACATGAGGAAAGGTATTGGGTTTCTGTGTCTTGTTACACCAATACTAATGATTATTAACAAAGTTCATTATGAATTCTTTATTTAATCATTATCATGGTGAATTAATTGGACATAATAAAGTGGCAGATTGTGGATAATATTAAATATCCCCTTGATTCATAGTATGCCTTATAAGAAAAACATGTTTGGGTATTTTTGTGTATTCCAACCCAAAACAAGTAATTTCCTTGATAGTAAGATGCTGATGTCTAAGAACATGGTGTATTGGATTTTAGTATGAAATTAACTATCCCAAATTATCAGTTTAATATATATGGAACTAGTTATTAATATAAATATGGTCCATTTATTTTCATTTCTATCCATGGATATATTATGCTCTCAATTTTATTTGATTATAACATTATGATTATTATCTATACCCACTATAATATTGATGACTTGTGTATGCCATGATTGCTAAAATTGTATGTTTTAATTTACCTAGTGTTTAATATCAACCTTTATTAATTTTATATATCCCTATGTCATGAAAAGAATTATTACATGTGATATTTCTAATAAGATATCATTTGAAGAGTTTTCTAAGATATTTTGAAGGCCTATTATGGATTAATTAGTTCCTTATATAGTGTAAAAAATTTCCTTTAGTCAAGAAAGACATGAGATTTATTTGTTTATATTTTATTATAATTATCAAAATATGTAAACCTAAAATATCTTGGGAAATTATGTAATGAATTTTTGTAAGTCATATAACTTGGTGATAGTTATATCCAAGAATATTTATTTTTTATCAAATGTAGTATGATGATTATGTGATTATGGAATGTTATCTAGAAGCACGGGTCCATGGTTTCATAGCTGGTATCATAGTTGGAATTAGATAACTTTATAGATTAGGATGTTTATTGAGGATAATTTAAGGGTTGAAAAGTTATGGTTGATAGTAATTTAAATGGTATATATAACACTTTGGGATAATATATGATCAAATGTTAAGTCAATAATATACATTTTTTTCTGATTAGAATAATATAAATTTAATAAAAATCATAGTGCTAAGTCTAGGAAGGAATTATAAGTATATGATAACATCTTGATTTAGTAATATAGGTATTGTGTAGTCCTCTTCGAAATTATATCCCTATTTAGAAACTATATATGGATACAGGCTCTAGAAAAGATATACCTAGGCCTAGTAACCCCAAAAATGTATATTGGGTATTAACTCAGTCATCACCTGGAGCACGATAGAGGCCTAAATACACACCTAGTTTAATAATCCCAAGGGATATTATTTGGTCAATAAAATTCTCTTTATAAACCATTATGAGGGATTTTAATATGTTTAGGATGGATTACTTAATAAGAAAGTGACCATGGATAACATATATAAAACATAGAGATTCATAATTTAAGATACATATTAATTGATATTTTCTTTCTTGGAGGATTAATTGGAATTCATCACTAGAATAGAATAGAGTGTAAATATTCATCACCTCATGCTTGCTGTAGTTTCATCATTGATTTCATCACTCTGGAAGGAAAGGAATGGAGGTTTGTTGTAGATTCATTCACTATCAACCCATGAAACAATCATGGACATGCACTGTAATGACCCAAAGTTTTATCAATGAAATTCCCTTCTTATAATTCTAACTTATAGTATAATAACATTAGGAATAATAATGACATATATTGATACTAAATACTATGTGACCATTAAATATAAGTTTTCCACTGCTATATTTTGAATTTTGAAAATCTGACATATACAGTTGCGATTAATAAGATTTTTAGAGTCTAATAGAATAAACTTAATTTTTGGTGAATATTAACCTACCCTTATGAATAGTAATATGACCCTTATTAATAGTAAATGGTCCAAAATATTAGTAACCTTATCCTTGAATTATTAAATAAAATTTAGGCACTTTAGAAGTGACAATTTTAACATAGTAAAAGTATTGGTATTTTTGTAAGTCATAAATAATTAATTGTAATTAATTAATTAATTTAAAAGAATATTTATTTTCCTAAAATTTATTCATAAATTAACAATTTTATATCATATGGTTCTAATATAATTTTATAATATCTTATGTAATTTTTGAAAGCATTATGGAATTTGTTTTAATTTTAAAATTGTATTTTTTCAAGTAAATTATGATTTTAATGAAAAATTAAATTAATCATATTTAGAAATTTATTTTTGATAAATGGAATTAATTTTTGGATTCTACACATTTAAAAATGGTTATGGTGAATTTTTTTTATGAAATACTTGAATTTTTGGTGAATAGTAAAATACATTAATTTACTGTATAAGTACATTATAATCTAAATCCACTATTCTTGAAATGACAAGAAATGTAAGCACCCATATCTCAAACTAAAATTCCCTCTTTACTATTCTTGGTTATGTAATCATCACTATTTCTTATCTTATGGGAAATCCATAAACTAATGATTAAAATATTAAGAAAACCTCTCTCCCCTCCACTATAAGTACCACCCTTCACACCCTCATTTCCTCACACCTCTCAAGCTTCAAGACATGTCAAATCTCTACCCAAAAATCTTCCCTATCCCCTCCCCCCTGTCAAAGAGCTTATGTTATCCAAAAAAGACCAAGCCTTAGTTCCTTAAGGAGGATCTCAAGTGGAGGATTCAAGAGGCAATTCCCCCCTCTCTTTTCCTTTAATTTCTTTTCAATTTCAAGTTATTTTCTTAATATCTCCCCACCTATACTCATGAAAATGGTATGGAAACTCCCATATATCATATATAATGCAATGTTATGATATCAATGGGACAATATATCATCAAACCCCCTTCCCATATTCTTTTTATTTTAGAAACAAAAATGTTGTTCGTGAGGTATTAATTTATCACCTTCAAGAATGACATGTTTTATTTTTTCCTTTACCGCATTCATATATTGTCAAGAATCCATTTTTATGGTTGAAAAAGATTATATTATATGTATTATATTCTATTTAATGTTCTGGAACTATATTTTGTATATATTAATAAATGATTAAACAAAACAAGTTCGATTTGGTCAAAAAATCACCTGAATTAACCCAAACTATCATCATTAAATTATTATATAATGATTAGTTATCATGGTATATAAAAAAATTATTTATAATATCATTTAATGTTATATAAAATCATAAATAAAATATAATTAACATTCTGGATTTTTATCCACATTTTAATTGAACATCCATTCATGAATACAAGGGAACCGTTCAAGAAAACTAAACAAATGAACATTCCCGAACAATGAATTTAAACTCTATTAATCATCCAAAAGTCCATAAATAAACTTAATAAAATATTAAACAAAATTATTAATGTATAAAATGTTCTGTATTTGTTAATTAATTAATATAATTTCATTATATTGGACATTAATGTAAATAAATTGTTCGGATACAAGGTAAGGGGAAAATATCGAACCCATCTTTATTTCTTTGGGTTCTCCCTCTTTAACTCCATGCTTGGTATGGGATCTCCTTAAAAATAATTTATTCATAATTATATTACCTTTTTTGGGATATAAATGTTCTCTAATTTATTTTATTAGAAACCTAATGTTTTCTAATGGAACACTTCTTTCAAATAAACACACCCTTTTTTACTTCTTGAATATTGTTTCACTCTTCACTCATGGTTAATGGTTCTATTTCAGGAATCACATTAACTCTTTATTTTAGGAAACAAATGTTTATTAAAGTATGATTTATTATGAGAAACCCATTTCTTTCAATGGGGTATGTTAATTTCATATTTTACATTTTTTTAATGAGGGATGCATGATAATGTAAATACTACGATGTGACGAGTGCACCTAGAATTATATAGCACAATATGAATGTTTGAATGTGGAAGGTGTGCCTAGAATTATATAGCTCTCTAATGAATTGGGTAAATTGATTAATCTCATGATTAAAAGTGAAATTATTCATGAAATTATGCTAGCATTGTTTATAATTATGTGTGGTAGTTGACCACTAAGACATGTTTTTTTTACTTTTCCATATTTCAATTCTTTTATTAATGCTTCCTCTCATGTTCATGATCTTTTTCCTATGTTGTGAAAGTGCTCACCCATTTTTATATTGTTTAAATCTATCCTCTTACTTGGATTTTACCTCACACCATTTTGGTGTATATCCTCAAGTGACTTCATGTAGCAAGGAGAGGTCAATATCCTATAAGAAGATAGAGAAGAAGGAATTAAATAAATGTTTATACATGATGGTGTATATGAAATTTTTGGTCATAGTTTTCCCAAGACACTAAACATATGGATCCTCATGGTGTAATACTGTTATGTTTTTTGTCTTTATAATGATGTAATAGTAATGTAAGAAATGACATGGTTTCTATAGTTGGTACCTGAGGCAAGGTTTATTTCATTTGGGAATTAGGAATAGTGAAACCTAGAGAAAACCTCTTGTATTAGACTAAGTAAAAATATGCACATAAAAATATTTACATAGGGATAAAATAATCTATTCACTTAGTTCAAATTGTACAAATGAATACGTTATTTATTTTTGACTCAATGAATTATGTTTTGTTCTAACCTTTTCTATTTTAAAAAATGGTGGGAACCAGGAGAGACTAGGCCAACAACCCACACAAAGGCCAATGCAGTGACTAATTGAAAGAAATCCCCAATGATTTGAGTGTTGGAGTTCAAAAATTCATGGTGATCCTTACCCAACAATCCCAGGTTATGAACAATAACCAGAATAATGGGGAACTGCCTCCTTTACCAAAGTGGGAGCAACTAGATATCAAGTGTTTTATGTGGCAACGCCCACAGAAATTTTGTGGGTCTTATGATCCACTAGTAGTGGAACAGTGGGTTCACTCCATGGAGAATATCTTTTCTATTATTCACTGTTCTAAGATGGATAAGGTGACATTATCTATTTATTGTTTAGAGGGAGAAACCGATCAATTGTCTTCTTTGATTAAGAACACCAAGCCAAGGGTTGAAATTGAAGAGGTGGAATGGGAAGACATTAAGATCATGTTTCTTAACAACAATTTACCACAAAATCATCATACTAATATGAAGAGGGAATTCATAGAGCTCAATAAAAAGGAATGGGAATCTATCACGACCTATGAAGAGAATTTCACAAGGCTTCCAAGGTACTCTTCGGGTTTTGTTATAAATAATGATAGGAAAATTGATAGATTCTTTAGTCAGTTAAAACCATACCTTCAAACGGCTCTTGAAATTCAACACTTTGAGAGTAATGAAGAAGTTGTTCGGTGTGACCTCAAAGTGGATATGTAGTTTGGATAATGGACCCCTGGTTATGGTGATAAGAAATGAAATATGGAGTTTCAAGTTGAAGGATCTAACGATAAAGGTGGGAAGAAAAATCAATGACACATATGCTAAAAATGTGGGAAGTTGCATCATGGGAACTGCCTCAAAGGTATGGGTAAATGATTAAAGTGTGGGAAAGAAAAACACCATGCTCAAGAGTTTCAAAAATACATGAGAAGAAAGGATAATGTAGTGGAAGAAAGGGGAGAACCACCCATGTTTCAATGCTATAATTGTAGGGAGAAAGGGAACTATTCAATCCAATGCCCTAAACCTCGAGTCCTTGAGGGTAATCAACATCAGTAGACACCAAATACAAAGAAACAAGGGAATCCTTTTTCCCTGACTACTGCAGAAGTGGGGCAAGATAATTAAGTCGTACAAGGTACACTTCCTATTCACTCAAGAATGGAAAAAGTCTTATTTTATTTTAGTTATATGTAATAATTTATATCTTGAATGTTTTCTAGAACTATATAATAGAATACTCAAATCCTTGAAGTAGAGATATCTATACAAACAAAGTGGTGTAATCCTTAAAACCCAAGTGTTCATCTCTTATCCTATTGGCATATATGGGAAGATTCTTCTGGAGAATCTCGTAATACTTCCCTTGGTGGAATTCAATTAAATAATGGGAATGAATTCTCTGTCAATATATATAGAACATATCAACTTTCGGGTAAAATAAATATCTTTTCATATTCCAAACTATCCCATGATCCTCTAAAAATTCAAGGAAGACCATGGATCTCCATTAAAAAGTACTTCAACAGTGTGGATGTTTATTCCCTATAAAAAAGCATACCTTTCCAAAATGGTTGAGTCAATGGAAAGTGCCAACCTTGCAAAAATTCTCGTCATGAGGGAATACAATGATGTATTTCCCAAAGAGTTACTCATAATTCCCCAAGATCATGAGGTAGAGTTATCAATAGAACTCATACTAGGAGCTACTCCTATCTCAAAGGGTTATTATAGGATGGATCCTATTGAACTGGAGGAGTTAAAGAAGCAGTTGTAAGAGAATTTGGACAAAGGGTTAATACACCCTAGTGAATCACCTTGGGGTGCGCCAATGATTTCTGTGAAGAATAAGGATGGAAAAATGTGGCTATGTATTGATTATCAAGAACTTAACAAGATCACCATAAATAACAAGTATCTTCTTCCAAGTAGTGATGAATTGTTTGATTAGTGAAGAGGATCTCAATACTTCTCAATTGTGGATCTGAATTCTAGATATTAATAGCTAAAGGTGAAGAAGGAAGATATTTAGAAGAATAGATTCCATACAAGGTATGGGAACTATCGGTTTTTGGTGATTCCCTTCAGACTTACTAATGCCCCTGCAATCATCATGGATTTGATGAAGAGAGTCTTTAGACATTACCCAGAATTTTTTGGTAGTTTTTATTGATGATATTATCATATACTCCAATAGAAAGGAGGAATATGAAGAACATCTAAGACTTGTGTTGGAAACACTGGGAAATGAGAATTTATATTCCAAGTTTAGAAAGTGTGACTTTTGGATGAAGCAAGTCACGTTCTTGGGACCTGCGACCACAAGTGAGGGAATTTCTATGGACCATTAAAAAAATGGTGATTAAGGAATGTCCCAGACCCTCTAGTGTCACATTAATCCATAGTTTTCATATATTAGCTAGGTACTACAAAAATTTTGTGAGAAATTCCTCATGATTTTCAAGCCTGCTAACTTAGTTAACAAGGAAATGTGTAAAGTATGTTTGGACAGAAGAATGTGGGGGAAGCATCAAAAAGCTAAAGAAAAGGCTTATCACTGCACATGTGCTCACACTACCAAAAAGTGGGGGATGTTTTGTGATATATAGTGATGCTTCGAATAAAGGATTGGGTTGTGTACTCATGAAAAATGATAATTTGATAGCCTATACTGCACGAAAATTGAATATCCATGATCATAACTACCCAACACATGATCTAGAGCTAGAAGATGTGATTTTTTCCTTGAAAATATGGTGGCACAACCTTTATGGTGAGAAGTGTGACATATACACCAACCACCAGAGCCTAATGTATATATTCACACAACATGATCTCAACATGCATCAAAGGATATTGTTGGAGCTAATCAAGGACTATGATTTATCTATTCACTATCATCCTAGAATGGTGAACAAGGTAGCTGATGCTCTAAGCATAAAATATCCTGCTACTCTATCCATGTTATGGATTGAGAAAGACCATATCGCCTTGGATATGAAAAGGATGGATTTGGAAATCTTAAGTGTAGAGGATAAATCCTACCTTAGACAAATTATTTCAAAACCATCAATCCATGAAATGATTAAGGAGGCACAAAGGGATGACCTAGAGTTAAAGAAGAATGTGAATGCAGTAAAGGAAGGGAAGCTACATGAGTTCCATATCGACGATGATGGTGTGATTATTTTTGGAATGTGGATTTTTGTCACTTAATCACCCTGGATAAAGAAGGATCTATTGTAAAATTCACATAGCTCAATATTCTCTATCCATCTTGGTGGCACCAAGATGTACCAAGATATTTGAGAACAGTTCTGGGGGGATAACATGAAGAAGGAGATTATGGAATATATATCAAGGTGCTTGGTATGTCAGAAAGTTAAAGAAGAGTGAAAAAGTCCTAAGGGATGATGCAAACATTTCCAATAACCATGTGGAAATGGGATAATGTCACTATAGTCTTTTTCATGGGTATCCTAAAGATGTCAAAGGGAAATAATGCTATATGGGTGGTGGTTAACCGACTCACCAAGACTGCCCATTTTATCGCTATTCAGGAAGATCATTCGTTTGAACAAATTTCAAAGATATATGTGAAGGAAGTGGTGAGACTTCATGGTGTTCCACTATCGATTGTCTCTAATCATGATCCAAGGTTCACATATAAATTTTGGAGGTTCCTTCAATATGCTACGAGTACTGAATTAAATATCCGGATGACCTATCCCCCCCAAACTGATGGACAATCTAAAAGGAATATTCAGACACTTGAAGACATGCTAATAGCCTGATCTTTAGAATTAAAAGGTGCATGGGATAAACATCTCCCGTTGATTGATTTCTCATAAAATAATAGTTTCCACTCTAGTTTTTAGATGGCTTCATATGAAGATTTTTAGGGGAAGTGATGTAGAACTCCATCCTATTAGGATGAATTTGGAGAAAAAAAACTACTTGGACCCGATATTGTCCAAGAGAATATAGAGAAGGTTCAAGTCATCCAGAAACATAACAAATCTTCTTAGAGTCTGCAAAAGATCTATGCTAACAACCATTAATTGGACTTGGAGTTTGATGCTGGAGATAAAGTATTCCTTCGAATATCACCATGGAAGAGAGTCATGCAGTTTTTAAATAAAGGGATGTTAAGCCCAAGGTACATTGGCCCATTTAAGATCCTTGAACGCATAGGAGTTGTGGCCTATTAGATTTCAATTCCATTGAATATGGCTCAAGTTCATTATCTGTTTCATGTATCACTCTTGAATAAGTACATACCAGATCACTCACATGTACTGAACTCAGAGGTGGTACAGCTGGAATATGATCTCTTTAATGAAGAGCATCCAATAATGATTCTGGATAGGAGAGATAAGGTCCTACACAACCAGACAAACCATCTTGTAAAAGTTATATTGAAGAACCATAAGTTTTAAGAAGTAACTTTGGAACTGAAAGATGTGATTAAGGAGAATTACCCTCACATGTTTCTGTAAAATGAAAATTTGAGGGAGAAATTTCATAAGGGGGGAAGAATATTACAACCCAACGTTTTATCAATGGAGTTCCCTTATTATAATTATTACTTATAGTATAATCACATTGGGAAGAAAAATGAAATATATTGATTCAAAATACTATGTAACCATTAAACATATTTTTTCCACTTCTATGTTTTGAATTTTGAAAATCTAACATACACAGTTGCGATCCCTATGTTTTTTGGATTCTAATAGAAAACCTTAATTTTTTTGAATAGTAACCTACCCTTATGAATAGTAATATGACCCTTATGGATATTAAATCATCCAAAATATTAGTAACCTTTCCCATGAATGATTAACTAAAATTGAGGCATCTTAGAATTGAAAATTTAACCATATTAAAAGTATTGGTATTTTTGTAAGTCATATATAATTAATTATAATTAATTAATTAATTTAAAAGAATATTTATTTCTCTAAAATGTGTTAATAAATTAAAAATTTTGTGTCTTATAGTTTTAATATAATTTTTTAAGACCTTTTGTAATTTTTTAAAGCATTATGAAATCAGATTTAATTTTAAAACTGTATTTTTAAAGTAAATTATTATTTTAATTTAAAATTAAATTGATTAAATTTAGAAAATTATTTTTTAAAATTGGACTTAATTTTTGGATTATAATTTTCTAAATATGGGTTGGGTTGAATTTTTGGAAGTTTTCTGAAATACTAGATTATTTTGTGAATAGTAAAATACATTAATTTACCATATATATACATTATAATCTAAATCCACTATTCGTGACATCACAAGTGATGTAAGCACCCAAATATCTAACTCACATTCCCTCTTTACTATTTTGGGTTATAAAATCATCACTATTTCATATCTTGGTGGAAATTAATAAACTAATGATTCAAATATTTTGAAAAACCTCTCCCCTCCACTATAAATACCACCCTACACACCCTCATTTCCTCACACCTTTAAAGCTTCTAGAAGTTTGTAAAATCTTCCCAAACAGCTTCCCTATCCCCTCACACATGTCCAAGATTTTCTATTCTCATAAAAAGATCAATCCTGGGTTCCTTAAAGAAGATATCAAGAGGAGGATTCAAGGGACATGAACCTCTGCCTGGTTGGTGAGGACTCTTAAGTGCATCCAGGAGACCTGGGATCAAATCCAAAAGGATGCATAATTTTTGGGTACTATAGCAGGCACTGTAGTGAGAGTTGTGCAGTACTGTAGCAGATGCTATAGTGGGAATTTTAGCAGGCACTGTTTGGAACTGTAGCTGCCAGGAATTTACCCCCATTTGGGCCTTCGGGCCACCGATTTGGTCCCGGAGTCCTTTAAGGCCTTCAGGCCACCCAAGCCATCGGGCCACCTTAAGTGAATATGAAAACCAGACAACCTACCAGGAACAAGCTCTATAAGGAAGATGAGAAAGAAGATTTCACCACATCCGAAGCTACACAGATTGCAAAAATGAGAGGGTATATCACCTGCCATCGGGACAAGCCTGTGCATGCACGTAATAGCCCAGCTGAATATCCAAGAGAAGGTGGAGAGCTGATTCACAATTAAGATGCTAGGGAGGAGTAGTTCTAAGTAGTTATTCTAGGTTATATGTAATGTTTGAAGCCAATAGGAAATGAATTCCTCTAAGGCCTACAAGCCATGTAATACTTACGCATACAGTCCTTATAAGGGTTCCACCTCACCCCTTTAAAGGTGTATTATCATAAATCAATAAAAAATGAAGGCCTTCGGGCCATTGGTTGGATGAAGATGAGAATTCAAGAGGTAATTCCCCCCCTCTTTCTTTTCCTTTCATTTCTTTTCAATTTCATGTTCTTTTCTAAATATCTCCCCACCTATCCTCATCCAAATGGTTTGGTAACTCTAGTATCTCACATATAATAGAGTTTTATGATACTAATGGGAAAATATATCATCAACCCCCTTACCCTCTTCTTTTTATTTTAGAAAATAAAATGTTGTTCACGAGGTGTTAATTTATCACCTTCAAGAATGACATGTTTTATTTTTTCATTTACCGCCTTCAGAACTGGTGATAAAGAAATTTTTATGGTTTAACCAGATTATATTATATTTATTATATCCTATTTAATGTTATTTAACTAACTTATATACATATTACTACATGATTTACCAAAACAAGTTCTTTGTAGTGGAAAAAACGCCCCAAATTAACCCAAACGATCATCATTAAATTCTTATCTAATGATTCCATATCATGGTATATAAAAAAATTATTTATAAGATCATTTCAAGTTCTATAACATCATAAATGAAATATAATTATAATTCTGGATGTTTATCCACATTTTAAATGAACTTCCATTCATGAATACAAGTGAACCGTTCAAGAAAACTATAAAAACAAACTTTCCCGAACAATGAATTTAAACTATATAACTCATCCAAAATCCCATAAATTACCTAAATAAAACCTTAATGAATCTTATTAATGTATTAAATGTTCTATATTGATTAATTAATGAATATAATGTCATTATACAGGACTATAAATTGAATAAAGTGTTCATATAAAAGGTAAGGGGAAATTCTCAAACCCAACTTTCTTTCTTCAGGTTCTCCCTCTTTCACTCCATGTTCGGTATGAGTTCTCCTTGAAAATAATTTATTCATAATTACCTTAAAATTTTTGGTATATACATGTTCCCTAATTGATTTTATAAAAAACCCAATGTTTTTCAAAATAACTCTTCTTTCAAATAAACAAACCCTTTTTTACTAATTGAATATTGTTTCACTCTTTACTCATTGTTAATTGTTATATGTCAAGAATGATATTACATCTTTATTTTAGGGAACAAATGTTAATGAAAGTATGATTTATTATGTGAAACCCATTTCTTTACACGGGTTATTTTAAGTTCATGTTTTATATATTTTTAATGTGGCCTGTATGATAATGTAAATATTATTATGTGATGGGTGCGTCGAGAATTATATAGCAGAATATGAATGTTTGAATGTGATGGGTGCACCTTAAATTATACAGAACTCCAATGCATTGTGTAAATTGATGAATCTCATGATTAAAATAGAAATTATTCATGAACATGATTCTATAATTGTTCATAATTTTGTGTGGTAGTTGACCACTAAGACACGATGTTTCATTTTTATGCTTTTCCACATTTCAAGTCCTTTATTAAATATTCCTCTCATGTTCATGATCCTTTGCCTATGTTTTGATTGTTCTCACCCATTGCAATATTGTTTATATATATTCTATTACTGGGATTTTATCTCACCCCATTTTGATGTATATCCCCAGGTGACTGCATTTACTAAGTAGAGGCTGAGAGCCAATAAGAAGCTAGAGAAGAAGGAATTAAATAAATTTTTATGCTTGATGTGGTAAATGTTTTGTTTGGTTCTAGATGTTCCAAGAAACTAAACCTCTGGATCCTTTTGATGTAATAATATTGTGTTTTTATCTTTATAATTATGTAATTGTAATTTTTGAAAAGGTGAGGTCGCTATATGCACAAAGAGGTTCATGCTACTACAAAGGTGGAAATGGGGGAAATGAACAACACTGTAAGTGATTTGAAAATTATATGTCTATTGGGAGTTGTTGAAATAACTAAGAAACCCTTGGTATTAAAATCTATAAGCTGTATCCCACCAATTACCTCTTTTCTTAAAGTCAACATGGATGGTGAAACCTCTCGAATTCCTGGACCTTCAAGCCGTGGAGGTATTTTTTGAACCCACCAAAGATTTGTCAAAGGTTTATTTTAACATTACATTGGAATCGTAAATGCTTACAAAGCAAAGTTTTGAGAGATTATGATTTCTATAAATAATGTTTTACTCTATAGATAGGAAAATCTATGGATTGAATTAGACTCTGAAATTGAGGTTATGTATCTAAAGACTTGAACCTGAAATATTCCATGGAAAAGTTATTCTCACTAGAATGAATGTATTACTCATGTAACTCAGATAATATAAATATTTCACATCTATATATGGATGAAAATAAGGTGTAGGATCCTCTTCCCAAAATAAAAATCATGGAAGCAGGTACGATGTGGTCTTTCAGAGATCCTAACTACTGCACATCACTCGTTGATGATGAATTTCATGGAGTGGTTCACTAACAAATTTGTAATATTCCATGTAATGCCTGATTTTTTATCTTTATTATTTAATAATTTTTTGGGACCAAATTTTCCCAGATCCTGGATCTTCTTGGTATGAGTTATATAGTTTGAACTAAAAGATATTTAGGCTAACAAGGATGATAATAATTAGTATCATCTAAGATAAAATAAATAATGGAAATCCTATACCAATCCTAATATTGGGAGTTGTTCATGAAAATGAGGGGAATATGGTAAAATTATCCCCCAATCTAGATTTGTGGATTCATTATTCTATTGTTATCATATCCACCCTAGTGTATACAAGAATTTGTCAATGAGTGTTAAGTAACTACCCACATGATTTGATTATTATAGGAAACTCTTAGTGGTATGATTTTTGTATCCAAAGTTAATATTTAGGGAAATATGAATCCTTTTGTTCTTCAATTATATGGGATTGATTTAATTATAGTAATGAAATAACTTTCTTAACAAATTGTCATTATTTACTGAATCATTGTTAGTCTACCCACAACATCTTAATTATTGAAAAAATGGATGATGGTAGAGACAATAAATAGAAGATGATATTGAGAGATCTTAACATCACTATAATGGCAGAAGAAAATAATAGTTCATCTCCATCATCATCCTAAAATACACCACAAACACATACAAGATCTAATGTATCCATGGAATTCAAAAGTACCATTCTAATGGTGGAAGTATAATACAAACCCAAACTACCAACACTATCACAACAGGATGTGTCAACGAGGTGGAAAGGGGGGTGGACAACATGTGAACTCGAGTCTAGGAGCAGTTAGGGATTTAGGTTTGATTCCCTAGAGTATGTGATACCATGAAACATGTGTGAGAAATAGTTTAGGTCTTGTAAGGACTAATTTGGGCATATTAATTGCCTCCCAAAGTGAACATAGCGGGGAATATATCAACTTCCAACCTTTATTCAGGTGTTTTTCACGGAGTATACATGGCATGGACCATTGAAACAGAAAAGAAAAGAGATGGGTGGTTATGTGTTGAGGCTAGAGACATATGAGAGGGATATTTTGTAAATACCGTAGGCTAATACAGTAGAGGCGACTACTCTGGGAAGGATTGGAAGGGGTCTAAACAAGGATATCAATAATCCTTATGAGGAGGAGGATAATTCTGTATTGATTTAATCATTGTACCTAAACTTCTCATCGACACTACTAAGTTAAAGATGTTTGGGGGATGATAGATGGATATGTGTGTCATGTCTACATATCTGTATGCATATTAATCAACAAAATAAGAAATCATATTTCATACCAAAATTTGATAATATATCACTATAAGTATGACTATAAACTTGAAGAGAAATAAAATATTCCTTCATAACCAACTATGAGAGGTGTTTTTCTTAAATGTATGGAATGAAACTCAATGCTTATATATTCCTATAGGTGATTTTCCTATCCTTCCTTATGTTAGTAATATTGATACCTCAATATATTTATACATTATGGATACCCATAGATATTTAAGGTGAAAATTGATATTGTAAGAACACAATTTATTTAAGGGGGGATGTGACACGATGATATTTTAATATATTAATTCCTTTAAATAATCCAAATTTGTTCGATAGCTTACTCCACAATCGACACCAAACTTAAAACGAGCCAAAATATATTTAAATAAAATATAGATATTTAAGTATTACCATTAAAACCTAGCTGTTTAATTAATGGGAATGAATATGAGTAAATTATTTATGAAATATATGTATAATGAAAACAAATTATACTTTTAATATAAATGAAATTCAATTAGTTTACCTAAAATGACTAATAAGTGAATATATGATTTAGAAAAGTATTTTTTAAAAAAATTTCATTTTTTGTGATTTTAATTTCTATTTTAAGAAACATATGATTAATTATGAAATATTATGTATGATATTAGTAATTTTAAAAAAATATAATTGGGAAATAATGTGAAATAAGAATAATAATAGTTAATTTTTGAAAATTTCATTTATAAAAACAAACTTCTTTTCGTTATATTTTATAATTTTATTCAAAAATTAAATTTATATATTTTGGAATTTAAATTTTAAAAGAAATTCATTTTCTAATTCTTCATATCAAAATTTAGTTATTATGAATTTTTGAACTTTTTCTTAAATGGTTAGTTTTTTGTCGAAAAATACATTTTTCATGAAACTTGTAATTTTTATGATTTTATCATTATATAAGAATGAAATATAAGATTCCAAAAACCTTTTAGGTAACCAAATTTGAATCTATGAAATACAATTTTTTATTTTAATATATTCTTTGCACTTATAAATCATATGTATAATTTTTTTGAACTAAATTAAAATGTTAATTTATTAAACAATTATTTCCAGAATTTTAATTGAATCAAGTATTTTCAAGGTGATACTTAGTTTAGGAATACTATTAAATAATCATAGATTTTATTTTATTTAAAATAAACAAAATATTTCTTCGAAATTGATAATTTTAATAACCATTTCTTACTCATAAATTTTATTCTTTAAAAAACACTATTTTTTTTCTAATTTTTTTGTGTGTTATGTGGGCTAATCATAAAATTAATTTTTCCAAAGAATAAAAATTTTATATGATAAATTAATTTAAAAATGTAAAAATCATAAGGGTGAAATTAGGTAAATGTTTCATTGTTATTTTTTCCATTAATATTAATTAATAAGGTTAGAAATTAGTTACCAAGGTAAAAGTAAATTGGGGTAAAAGTTAAAAAAGTTAAAAAAGTTAAAATAAATAGAACTAAAACACTCATGTTCTATCCTAAATGAGTGATTGATGTGAGTTTTAACCCAAAAACAATTTATTCTCCCATTTTTTAAATTATGGTTCATTTTAAATTGGAATAGTAATATCACATTATTGAAAATATTAAAGGTGCTTCCAAAAGTTTTCTTGTTTTCATTTAAAAAAAGGTGACACGTAATCCACATAAAGACTAATATTCACTTAGGATTTATCATAATTTATTTTCCGCATATATCCTCCTATAACAATATACTACTTGAAAAGTCTTCTGGTCACTCTTATTTAGCATAAGGCCTTCCTTTCAAATTTTAATTATTAGTGAAAATTGAAATCCCTGATGTGAGTATCCACTTCTTCTTAGTGTTTAATTATTAATTTTTAATATAATAACCATATATAACCTAATTAATATAATTAAATAAGTAAGATTATCATAACTAAATGTAATTATGTTAACTAAACAATAATTATTCATTCTGTTCAATCCACTAAGAAATACCAAAACATCGATTGTACGTACGTGCAGACTACCTCCTACACGACTATATGTAGTCCATTTCTCATCACCGACTCTCAATATTGGAATAAATGATGTATTTTAGGAATAAATATATTCTATATTTTTTATAAAAATTCTTAAATTATCATTTTTCCATATACCATATTTCTATCAATTCGTCGAGGAATGAGATCATTAATCATGCATAAGTGAGAACTGACACCTCCACGAACAATGAATTTTATTTTTCATCACCAACCATATTGGATTGATCTAATAATGGATTTAATGTGGATATATTATAATTATGACATGTTTTATATTTTAATATTTCATATTATCATTATGTAAAGATATTCCCTTACTTGTGAAAATATTATAATACATTACCATTTGGGTTAGTTTTACCAGCAGTGTGAACAATGTTATAATATTTATGTTATAAATGATTACTGAATTTAATGTAATGGTAATATCATGTAATAATTATATATTTAATATTTTTTAATATCTATATAAATGGGTTTTTAATATTTAATATATTTATTAATATATCTCATTTTGATTTCAAAAGATGTTGAAAACTAGTTCATCTCAATATCAATTTTAACAATATGAATTCATGAGTTTCATTTAATGAAAATGGGAACTAAGTAATATTATCAAAATTTATTATTTTATATTTAATTATCTAGTAATTATGAACTTAAAACTTCTTAGTTAGATTTAATCCATTCTTCCTAAATTTTGTACAAAACAAGCATCCAAAAAATCTAACACCTGATTACAAAAATAAACTATAATTTGTTATTTATTTATAATATATGGTTATAAAACAATTGAAAAGTGGTAATACTATTATATTAAAGTTATTATATAAGTTATTACGATACTTTTATTCATCATATAGTAGTTTGGTGCCTGATTTAAAAAATAATAATAGAAATTAAGGGGTTTTTGTCTCAAATTCCTATATTTCAGAAATGATTAGTATTGTCCACATAATTTTATTTATGGGGTGTATATAATACCTATTTAGGATAACATATAAATAATTGTATTTTAAAAATGGTATTTTATGTTTAATTGCTATTCATATCTTTCAATGGGATTTTATTAAAATGTTACTCAAGCCATATGGGTTTTCTTAATATTAATTATGATTCTTTGAGACATGTTACATGTTATGCACCCTATTCCCTTTATACGGGTTTATATTGATTTACTATCCCATGAATGTTATATATTTATTTACTTAAATTTGATGGGATTTTCTATCCAAATTATTTCCCCTTATTCAAGTGGCCATTGATTTAGTTTTCTCACATGTAGTAAATTTTTTTGGTAACTCAACTTTCATTCATTGAGTTATGATGATTATCTTGAACTTATTTCATAGAAGTTGGGTAAATTATTACCTTTGATTATACTATGTTCTTTTATTTCATTTTATGTTATGAATATACATTCCCCATACATAAACCCTTTGAAAAATATTTTTTAATCATTGGGTTATAATCTTTTGTAACCAACCACCTCCTTTCTCTGGACGGATTATGATCTTGTTATTACAGTATTGACTTAGTCGTGTAATCATTTATTTATACAGTGTGGGATTTTTTTTCATAATTAAGATTGAATTATTTTCACCAAAAACTAATGTTATTTTATAAACATAGGGAAAACTATTGGTGTTCTGTATGTTGTTATTGTAATATGGATGATTATTGACATGTGGATTGTGTATTGTTTGACTATAAACCATATTTATTTGGATGAATTATTATCATGATATCACTTTTATTGACATGAGGAAAATTATTATAATTTTTATATTGTAATTCCAATATGGATGATTATTGTAAAGTTAACTATGTGTTGTTTAACCATCTTACTTATTCATCCATATGGGTTATGATCATGTTACCCATTTATTGACACGGGGAAAAGTACTGGAATTGTATATAATATTTATTTTAATAAATATGATTATTGGAAAGTTTAATATGTATTTTTTAACCATTAAACTTCTTCCTCTTGATGGGTTATGATTATGTTATCCCTTTTATTAGCTTGGGAAAAAGTATTAGTGTTCTGTATCTTTTTATAATAATAAGGATGATTATACTAAAATTTGATTATGAATTGTTTAGACATTTTCTCACAAGATGAATACAGTGGACTTAAAGAATTATTATGAGAGACCTAATATTATATAGCCACTTGATGCATCAGTCTCATGAGAATTGTTTTGGGTATTTTGGTGTATACCTTCCCGAAAGAAGATATTTCCTTGATGGTAAGATCTTGATGTCTAAGATCATGATATATTAACTTATGGTATAAAATTATCTCTCTAACATTATTAATTTCACCGCTAGGGAACTAGTTATTATTAACCATGTTATCTATTTATTTTCACTGTTATAAATGGATATATTATGCTCTCAGATTCAATTGATTATGGAATTATGATGATTATCGATTCCTTACATAATATTTATTCCATATTTTTACATGATTTCCTCGATTGTATATTTTCCCTTAATGAGTGTTTGAGCTCGCCCATTATTATGTTTCTATTTACCCAGGTTACGAAGTAATGTATTACATATGATATGTCTAATATTAAATACTATGTGGAGAATTTTTGGGAGATGTTTAATACATATTATAGATTAATTAGTTTCTTATATATTTGGAAAATGTCCTTTAGTTGAGAAAAATATGAGATTTATTAGTTTTTTTATAATTAGTTAAATATCTAAACATAAAAGGTCTTAAAAATGTATATAATACAATTTTTTTTAATTCAGGTGATTATAGTATAGTTATTACCAAGAATATATAGTTGGTATTGAATCTAGTATGTAAAGTATATGATTATGACACCATATCTAGGAGCATGAGTCTGGGGAATCATAAGAATCCTATAAATTACCTTCACGGAATGAAATCTCACCCATTATAAAATTTATCATCAATGCTCCATCTTATACCTTGGTGATCATAGAAGGGAGGGAAAATAGTGAAGTAGAAGAGGTTAAAACTAATATATCCATAGAGAGGGAATATTTTTACCCTTTCTCACTAATAATTATCCTCATAATATCCCAAAAAAAGTTAGAAACATTTAAAAATGTATATGTAGAGATTTGGGATTAAAAATAGACTCATACTATGAGATATCCTTTGGGTTATTTACTAATTATCATAATAATTGGAGATCATGATAAAGAAATAATAAGGATAAAATGAAATATAAGAGAGAAAAATAGAAAAAACATTTATTAAAACATATATAATGAAAATTATAGAATAAGTAAAATAATAAAAAAAATTAAATAAATCCTAAACTTATTCATCCCCACTTAATAGAGAGGAAAGGGTTTCAAATCCTTTCACAGTTAATGTATAATAGTTTAAATATACAAATAATGTGGGAAGAAACTATCAGGGGTGGACTCACACATGGGTAATGCTTTCCTTTCAGGTATTTCTAATGCCAGTCGTATATTTCCACATGGAAAAAATCATATTTTTATACTGAATTATAACAAGTGGTGATGAATTTTTATATTTTTTTATATTATTACTATTAATTTTGGTCTTAAAATTCCCATGTGATCATGTTTACTTTATTTTCCATTTCAATTTAATGCATGTGATAAGTTAAGATATGAAATTATCATAAGCATATGAAAATGTCAAGGTGCATTCTATGGAATAAGATAAATCTACCTGGAATGTGGCTATCTTAATCAGTAGTATCACTATATATACTTTGAGACTTGATTTCATCCATCTTGTTTCAAATTTATGAAAGTTTCTACCATGTATATTTAATTTGATGACCATCATGACATGGATCTATCTTCCACCTTAAGAGACTTTTATTTTTCTAATTTTACAAAGTAAAAGACTTTCATGAAATAACTTGGGCAAAACATTTAAATGTTCATTACTAGTATATTTTTTATGGGTCATAAAAATAACTCATACTATTTTTCAAATTACTCTTAATGTTTTAATAATTACCCTTATAAATTCTATAATGACTCTTATAAAATGATATGTTACTCTTACATTTAGATGTCTTAGTTGAATTCTCAGTGTAGAGTCAAAATATATTTTTATTAATCTTGTTTACATGTCCAAATGAATCTCATAAAAAGTAAATAACTATTATAAATTTCTAAATTAACCAAAATTCTCGAGTAAAAAGTCAATATGACTCATATGAATGAGTATAATGACTTGTATTCATTTAAAAAAAAATCTATATATTCCTTTACAAATTCAAAAATTACTCTTATGTGCATTGGGGTTTTGGAAGAATAACCCTCACACACCGTGAATTAGATGATTTTATTTAGTTATATAATGATATAATGAATCTTATTAATGAAAATATTTACTCTTATGTGATCTAGAAATTGTTAATTTCTGCTTCATTTTGCATCCATATCCCATGCTACAATTAGAATAATATAATTTATTGTATAACAATAGAAAATATTAAAATAAAAATAATTAAATTAATGAAAATAAAAAATTAGGAAATTTATACAGTAATAACCAAATTACCCCTATAAACTAAATATGTGATAATTACCCATAAAATAATAAAATAGTGGGTAATTTATTAACTAATTATAAAGTATAAATAATAAAAATATTTCCACTATAAATTCCCCCACTTTTAAACATTTAAATTCTTGTAAATCATCTAATAACTTGGTCAAAACATACTTCTCAAGATATTAGTGGAAACACTACTCAATTATCATATCTAAAGAAATATCATGATATTTACATAGATATAAACTCCCTAATTCCAAAACTAAGCATAAAAAACAATTCAATCCCATATCAATACCCATTTTCATTTTTTAATTGCCTCCCAAGAAATGAATATCTATTCACTCAAGGATTTTAAAATGGATCTTTTCAAATTCTTAAGAGAATGCATAAACATAATCATCTTGATACCTTACTAAATTATCCACTTTATATAGTCATAAAAATGAGTCAATCATGGGGACTTTTTAGGGTTACTATATGGCTTAAGGTTTGAATGGTTTTAATTATAAAAAACATCATAGAAAAAATGTGGTGGTTTTTGTCTCTAAAATGATGTAAAATTATTTGTTAATAGTTAACACTCAAGAATGTATACTAAATTACTCCCCTTTTTAAAATTTTAACTATAAACACCTTGTACTTCTATTGGGTATCAAAACTTAGAAGTAGAATATTTTTTTTCCTTCTTCTTCTTCTTCTATTCTTTACCACAATTGTAGTTGGATAGTTTTGAATATTTCTGATATGAAATTTTTGTACATATTTTTTTATTTTTATTAATTTTGAAGGTAGAGTGTAATCCTTTGATATTAAAGATGTAGTGTGAACTCCCATCCTAACAATGAATGATATTTTTACTATCATTCCATCTACCGAGAGTGACAATTATTAACCAAAATATTAGAAAAAGTTTGGATTCTTGTAAAATCAATTCCCAAAATAGTATCCTCCTATGTAATATAAAAAAATTACCAATTCTGTCTCAGACACAAGAGTTCAACCATAATAATTGATTTACTTATAGATAAGATTGGAAACTTGTTTAATGGGTTATAATTTGGCTTTATAACAAGGTTGTTCATGACTACTATGGGTTTAAAAAAATTTGTAGATTAAAGGGAAGACCAATATAGTATTTGAATTTAAAACTATGCTTTAAAAAATTGTTTCATAATCATATTTTACATATTATATTTACTATAATGTCTTTTAAAAAGTTAAAAATAAAAAAAATATAAATTTAGAAACATGACTCGTGACTATCAAGAGAAATAGAAATTTGAAAAATATTTAAAACAAGTTTAGAAACATCTAATGTTGGGAATTATTTTTGGAAAACACTAGTGCACATGAGTTTCACATTGACCAAATTTAATTAAAATAATATATTGTAAATAAAAAAATTAAATCCATTTAAAAAATCATTTAAAACCTCATAAATCAAAATCAAGTAGAATTACAAAAACACCATGATGGTCTAAATATTCCCAACTATTTATTGAAGCCTAAGAAATCCAAAAAACATTCCAAAAATTGAAGACTAAAAAATCATACAAGTAAATTTTATGAATCATTTTGTACCAAATCCCCCACAGGTAGACTATTCCTACTCATTTTTTGGATTAAAAAATGACCGTAAAAGCATTTTAGGAATAATTTTAATTGGATAGTAAAAAATAAGGGAAAAAGATTGATATGAAATAATTATTAGAATCAAAAACATTAATTGAATCTCCTAGATTCTACCCATTGAAAACCTAAAATTAAAAGTATAAAACATAAGAAATTTATTTAAATAAAAATAAATATAAGAAAGGTAAGGGAAATAAAAGAGACAGATCTTGGTTTAAACCCCATATGGGTATTACTTTTTAAATTCCCCTATAAAATCATTTCTTGATGCCTACCAAAATTTGATGGTGGGTGGGGTTAATTTGATATAAACCACCACATCTTGTTTATTATACTGTGAATTTCCTCACATTGGATATAGGGTAATAATTTTATAGAGTATTTCGAATCTATACCCATACATATAAGGAAAAAATTTAATGGTTGGGTAGAAAAAATCATTGTTCCTTTAACGCCCTGACCCACATTGTTGGGTTTGAGTTGAAGTGACACAAAACATCATACGTGCCTCCCCATATGCAGGAGGCTTACAACTAGTAGTGAGGGTCTAAAATTATGTGGGCAGACTATACCCTCAATAATCATAGAAATAATTATTCAATGTGACACAAACATATTCCAACCAAATATCATATTAGAGGAAAACATGAATGATTTATATAATAGCTTTCCTGTCATGTCACACAAGTATTATCAAATGGACCCCTAATGTGGTGGGTTAATAAATAAAACTATAAGGAGAAAATAAATAAATAAAAGTACTACAACAAATATTTTGAGTATATCTCAGTACCGGATCCCTATCCAAATTCCATGCTCCTCAGAAACCCATCATATGTCCCTTTCCCTTCACTAAATTCCTATTCATGAAGTTTGCATGTGCATGGGGGTTCCTAATTAGGGTTTTCATATAAACCTAGTAGGAAACCTCCAATGCATCTTTAACATAAGTACACATGTATATAGAAGTGTATAACATTATTTAAAGTAAATTTTAATCCAAAATACAGTCAACCATGTACCAAGTTATCATGCGCTAACCAAGACACCATGAACCCTAGTCATACCTACTTCGGTGATACACGATAAAAATATAAAGTATATCCAACTACATAACTTAGATCATTATAAGTAACTTCATCTACCATTAAGGAAAATTTCAATTCCATATTTTATAAAAAACTACATGCCCACCTTTAAGGGAATGAATCTCCCATGCCACATGACTACCTTACCACCTTCGATGGTATGTATACATGGAATGCCCGAAGAATGGACTCTCTATCTCTAAAATTCATGGCGGTTCCCTATCAAAAGTGTATAAAAAAATAAATGGAAACTATTCCAATGGAATATAGATTTACCCTAGGAAATAAATTCCAAAAAGGTGGTAATTATCCTACAAAGGCCATTTTCTATGAGTGATGTTGCCTGAGCTCCCCCACTAAGGAGTTAGATAAATTCACCTATGACATATGTCAACCTGAAAAAAGAATAGAGATTCCAGCAACTATGCACAAGTACACATATAATGATCAACACATAAAGGAATAATATATCATAATAAGAAATTACATTGACTATGAAATATTATGAAATTAATAAATTTCATAATAATAAACAACATGGAATAACAAAATTCTACATGATATGAAATACTACTCAATTAATTCACAACATAGAATGGAAAACATAAGTCATCCAATCTAGGGTCTCATGGACCAAACTATGTTTTTTTAATATACCAACAAATAAAGGGTCTCTACTATAGGAATAAAAACACAAAAAATTGGAAAATAATTCCAAATAATGGCCTATTATGGTAAGTACTTTTTACTTTTAGCTTGCTGATGAAAATCTCTGAGACCCATCGAGAGATGATGTCCGATTCATGCCTGTGCGCTAACCAAATAGAGACTACATTCCAAGGAACCATCTAATCGATCCAAATTAAATTACATCTTGGGTTATAAAATGATATATAATAGGATTATAATTCCAAGTTATTGTTTATACACCAACACACCCATCAATATCCACCAACATCACTAAATCCAAGACTGATCGAAAGATGGATTCCAAAGAACTAGATCCATCACCTATCTATCAACGATCTACTAATTCATCAATAGATAATATCAAACCCCCCCCCACACATATATATTCTAAAAAATATGTATCTAGTATTTTTTTAATGGAATAATGGTATATCTAGAATAACCTTAATGAATAGTGGTTCAAAGATCATATAAGTTAATTCCTCGATCACCAAACACACTTGGATCAATTGGAGTTAATCTTGGAAGGGAATGATTTTTCTAAAGATAGACTATATAGTCTCTAGGTTTTATAGTGATAGAATTAGGAAGAATAAAGAATAAATTCAGATTATTTATTCCTACTAAATAGGATATTTGGATCATTAAATCACACACACACGGTTTAGTCACACGGTTTTCCAAACCGTGCATGGATTTCTTCCTCTCTTTGGAACCCATATGATTTGTTTGCCTAGTTTGGTAAATTATATTCCAACCACAATTTTATCATCTATCTTGATCTATAATTTTTTAATGTCTCATGGTTATCTCTAATTGTGTGCAAACCATCCATCACCCATTGTCCTTCTACAAACAAGTCTCACAGTTTCTCAAAGAGAACTACACGGTTTCCCCTAACCATTTTCAAAACATGCACCCCTTAAAGGCCTATAAAACTCTCCAAAATCATATAAAAATCCCCAAAACATATCAAAAACAATTCACGATTCAACAAAATGAATTAATAATTTGATTCTATGGGAAGTATCTCTTGGATTCTTGCTTGTATCACTTAGGCCACAGAGCTTGAATATCCAATTACCACTCCCAAGATTCCTCTTGGATTCGTTCATGATTCCATAATATCCAAAAAATTCCACGTTATTTCTCCATAATACCTTATCACTATGGTCTATGGTTAAAATTGAGTAATACATGAATGATGTATCTGGTTGAAGCTCAATATTGTCACTGTTGATCACATGGATAGGATCTGGCATGTACCACTGAAGCTGAGACACATATAATACATTGTGAATCTATTGGTGATGTGGTGTAATATACAAATGGTAGGACACCAATTTGATATTCTTGGTAATATAAAATGTTTCAGTATCAGTACTAGATTTCCTTATATCTTCAATCATCGATGCACTACTTAAGGAGTCACCCCTAAGAAAACTCTGTTGGCCATAATGGACTCCAAGGGTCTCATCCTCCTATAAATACATGATAACTATTTTATTTGAGTGGTGAATAACCAATTATTGATAAACTACACTCTCTTGGAGGTATTTGTTTCCATGATTTTCCCCATGACTTTTGCCTCAGATTCTGCATATGAAAATTTTAGTGGGAGACATGGTTGATCATAAAGAGCCTCGAAGTGTTCCATCGGTATATAAGCCTGAAAATTGTTATTTTATTCAAACTAAACGAAGTATAAGTGACCATACCCAGATAAATTGAAATAAAAAATTTATTCCCACAACATATCCTTTAATATTTGGATCATCCTATTTGACTATCCATTAGTTTCTAGATGATACGTTGTAATGAGTTTCAGTTGAGTAACCAAAGACTTCTGCAAGCCCTACCAAAACCATGATGTGGAACACATGTATCTATATAAAACAATAATAAAAGGAGATACATTAAAATATTAAATATATCATACATATAACTTCCCCAACTCATCCAATTAAAGGGTCTCTCAAATCAAAAATTAATGAGCTAATTTTTTCTTCCAACTGATTACAACCAAAATGACTTCACAACTCCTCAGGGTCCTAGGAAAACACATCAAGAAGTCAATTTTAACATAAATTAAATTCCATATTGGTATTGGAATTGGATGATGAAAATCACCAGGATGATTATGCTTGTTCTTTACCCTCTGGTAGGTAACCCATCACATGAAAAAATAAGCAATCCCTCTCTTTATACCTAACCAGAAAAACAGACATTATATATCATGGTATACCTTCATCGATCCTAGATACACTAACCACCTTGAAGAATGAGAATCTCTCATTAGATCCTCCCTTGAGGAAGCTGAATAAATCACTCTCCCATATATTTAAAACACATCATCATCATCTAAAAACCACCCTTGAATAGAATCCTTCCCTTTCAAGAATTACTACACCACAAAAAACTCTGGGCCTCACTCTTGGAACTTTCACATGGTCCAACAATTAATACATGATTTCTAGAGGTGAACATGTTAGTACTATATGACCCTTATATGAATCCACTATCCATTATACTATACAATATATCAGATTCCATTCCTCTTGGGAAGGGCACTATCTAAGATCTTGTGCCACTGACATTTGTATACAAAGAGAATATGAAATGACATTACCTTTTCCCAAATCATATTCCATCTAAATGTTGAATTTATAAAGGTACTCTACCAAATTCACCTGCCTCAAATTATAACCCCTTTAAGAGAGGTTATATTGTAGGATATTATAGTATGTGTATATGAAAAACTTCTCTATGAAGAGATAGTTCCACCAAAACATCATGGAAAATACCATAGCTTCCAAATCTATGTCATGTGTTGGGTAGTTCCGAACCAAACACATGAGAAATAACAATACACATTTTACCCAATACCATGATCTAGAAGTTTCAAGACTATGGATATCATCAATATCCTCTTCATCTCAAGGAATAATTCCTCACACTAGTTAAAACACTCAAATATTACCTCGTTTATAGTCATATCATTCATTGGTCTTTCGAATGGATATATATTCTAGGAGAAGAATGTATATTACCCCACAATTACAAGAAATATAATGATCTCAAACACATTCCTAGGACCTATCCAAGACATCAAAACCTATACCATATATAGGTACTCAAAAAATACATGGATCTGAAATCACATGGTCAAGGAAACTCACCTGTTGAATCTAGGAGTGGTGCTTTGAAATTTTCGTGTAAATATGAGGTGAATTGTTTTTACTAATAACAATATAAAGGTTTATAACATGAATATATGAATCCTTGGAATATATCAAGAAATGTTCCATGAAGAAAAAAAATGAAATATTAAAGATATAGACAGAAAATACTATTCATGAGTTCCATGAACACTACTAGAGAATTTTCTAACCCAAAAGGTGTGACAAGATACTCATACAGTCTATATCTACTCCATAACATTATCTTGGGAATATACTCCTTTATAACACTATGACAAAATAAATATTTAACAACACTAAAAATGACCTTTATCAGTGCTGACTACTTGAGCGAGGTTAAAAACACTAGTATTTATCATTACTAAAAAAGTGATGAAAAAGGACCATTTATCAGTGATTTTATAAGAACTAATAAAGGACACATTTATTAGTGTTTAAGAAAGTACTGATAAATGGGAATATTGTAGTGTTCTGTTACAGCTCACTGCCCCACCAGTGTAGTGTGCTATAAAAGCACACTATAGCACTAAAAACACCACCAAATCAATAAAATCAAGTATGAATACATAATTTAAATAAAGATAAAACAATATAGGATCGTTTTGTCTATTATGGAAATATGATTCATGTTTTAAACTAAAATGATAGTGATATATTTAAGAAACACACTTGGAGTCATACCAGTTACACAGTGCATCATATTGAGGTGAGGCTGATTTGTAAATTTTTCAAATGACTTATGGATAATTTTCTTAATGTATCAAAACAATTTGAAAGTGTTTTCCTAGTTTTGAGTACATCACTGGTCTTTTTTACTAAAATGTCATTTTAAACTGGAAACACACAAATTGACTCATACCGGTCATATTGTGTGTCTATTTGTTAAGATAGAGATTCCAACATGTCAAAAATTACATATGAATAAATTTCCTAAATTATAAATACAATCTGAGGGTGTTTGCTTAGTTTTTAGTGAGTGGTGCTTTTTGAACTAAAATGTTGATTTTAAATTGATAGCGGACACATTGAGTCTTTCTAGAGAAATCATATTTTTCATTGAGGTTCAGATGATTCCCATAAATAAAAAATTACTTAAGGATTGTTGTCCTAAATTATCAAAACAATCCAGATGCATTTTATCATTTTTGAGTAGGTGAGTTGTCCTTTTTACTAAAATTGATGTCAATTTTAAATAAAAAGATGCACTTTGATTCATATCAGTCACACTATACATCAGATTGAGGTAAAATTAATTTTTAAATGTCCCAAATGGATTATGTATTATTTTCATAATGTAAAAAAATAATAAAAATGTGGTTACATAGTTTTGAGTACATCACATGTTTTTTTAGTAAAATTTCATTTTAAATAGGAAACACACACTTTGAATCATACTGATCTCATCAGGTATTAATTTTATATGAGTCTAATTCATACACATAAAAAATGAATTATAAATCATTGTCTTAAATTATCAAGAACATATAAAAGAATTTCTTGAGTTTTCAATTAGTGACATTTTTTGAACTAAACAGTCAATTTTATATTGATAAACGACACATTGAGTCATACTGGGCACACTGTGCATCAAATTTATGTGAATTTGATTCCAGCAGTTCAAAAATAACTTATATATTGTTTCCCTATTGTATCAGAACAACTTGAATACGTTTTATGGGTTTTGAGTAGGTTATTTGTATTTTTTATTAAAGTCGATATCATTTTTTAAATAAAAAGACACACTGAGAGTCATAAAAGTGACACCGTGCATCATATTGAGATGAGGATGATTCCCATATGTCATAAATGACCTATATATCTTTTTACTAAAGTATCTAAAAAATAAGAATGCGTTTTCTTGGTTTTGAGTTGGTAAGTTGTCATTTTTACTAAAATGTCATTTTAAACAAGAAAAAAACACCTTGACCTATACTAATCACATCGTTTATTGGTTTGATGTGAGATTAATTCATAAACATCACAAAGGACTTATGAATCTAGGTCCTAAATTATCAGGACAATATGAGGTTGTTTTCTTTGTTTTTAATGAGTGACATTTTATGAACTAAAGTGTCAATTTTAAATAGATAATGGACACAATTACACCAATTAATAATTATCTATAATTAATATTATATAAAAAACATTATTATTATTATTATTAATTTAGTTTCATTAGATAAAATAGTATTATATATATATATATCGAATAATATATTATATATTTGAATAAATTTAAATATGATAAATACTAAACATATATATAATTATATTAAAATAAAGTTACTAATAATATGTATATATATAGATCTTATATAAAATATTTTGTTAGATTCACTGTATTTATTTATGTATTGAATGATTAGTGGCCTCCATTTTATAGTTTTTGATGGTGGAAGGCGTGAACCCCGTTCATGTTTATTCTCTATTGAGGTAAGTGTGAATGAAGTACATACCTCCATCGACCTCTTTTTCCAATAATGTAAAACCCTATCATTTTTTATAATGTAAAACCTATTTAAAGAGGCCAAGTTTTATAAAAAAATTAAAAGAAATCATCAACCAATTATTTTATTAAAGGTTTATTTGGATCCTTATGGAGAATTTCAAGGATAAAAATGAAAGTAATTCATCATTAAATTTGCCTCCATGTAAAATAAAATAAATTAATTTCAATAAAAAACAATCGTCAGATGAAATTACACTATAGAAACCCAAGACCCCCAGGGTGCACATCACTATAGTTGTGTATACTGATTATTCAGTCTCCACCCTCTCCATTTCTTTATCTCCCTTCAATATATCGTTTATCTGGTTGTGTGAAACTTTGATCTAGAATGATTTTGTGGAAATGGAGGCTTGAAGTTAACAAATAGTGCGAATGGTGTAATTTTCACAAATAGGAGGCATTGAACCTTTTAAATAACACAATGAAGTACAATTTTCATCCTCATCAACTCATCTCCCAAACAATTATCATTGCATTTTATTGTTTGACACACAGTCTACATATCTTGTGGAAATGCACCTATATTTCATGAAATACTCTAATCAGTAGTCATACATTAGATTAATAATTATTAGAGTTGTATATGAAACACATGTGCCTGTCCATAAGAGATTAGGGACGAGACTCAAGGAAAAAAATTCAATAATAACTGTTCAGAAGATGAAACTGATGAGGTTGAAAATTGTACTTTATTGTGTTCTATATAAGGGGAAATGTCACCCATTTGGGATAATTACACAATTAAAACTAGTTATTAACTAGATTCCTCAATTTCTACTAACTTCTTCTAGATTAATTCACCACACAACCATAGAAACGATAGAGTGAAGGGTGGGAAAGAAAGGAAGAGGGTGGAGACTGAAGAATTAGAATATGAAACTATAGTATTGCGTAGCCTGGGGGTCTTGGTTTTCTATAGTATAATTTCATATGAAAAGTGTATGTTAATAAAATTAATTTATTTTATTTGATGTGGAGGAAGATTTAATAATTATTTAATTTCATTTTTATCCACAAAATTATCCACAAGTATCCGAATAAAACTTTAATAAAATAACTGGTTAAGTATTTTCTTAATGTTTTTTTGATGAAACTTGTCCTTTGTAATAGGTTTTAATTTATTAAAAAAAGTGATAGGGTTTTATATGATTGAAAAAATAGGTCGATAGAGGTGTGTACTTCTTTCACACTTACCTCAACAGGCAATAAAACTGAATGGGGTTAACGCATTCCAACACAAAAAACTATAAAATAGAGGTCACTGCTCATTCAATATATTGATAAACAAAGTAAATCTACCTAAATATTATATATATGTTATATATATGTATTATATTAGTAAATTTATCTGAATATAATTATATATATATATGTATATTATTTATCATATTTAAATTTATTTAAATATACAATATATTATTATATATATAATACTATTTTTTCTAATGAAACTAAACAAAATATTAATAATAATTTTTCAATTATATTAATTATAAATTATTATTATTATGGGTAATTTTGTATAAAACATAATTATCTATATTTTGGAAAGTTTAATTATTTCAAAAAATGTATATATAGTTACCTAATTTTATTATTTTGAATGTAACATGAGTTTAAGATATTTTATTGATTATTTAAGTATAAATTATATTATTGTTAATTAAATGTATATATAGACCTAAAAAGTATATATAGACCTAAAACGGTGAGTACCTAAAAATAATTTCTAATATATAGAATTTGATAACTACCATTCACTGAGGAGATACACCCCCTAAGACTCATATTAAACAGCCATTTCATTGCATGGGTTAGTAGAAACATCCAAATAACTCTGCCCTATAATCCCTTCAACAACACCAGGCTTGAAAACCTTTCCTTTATCTCTAGAAACTGAAACCTACTGTTGTTTTCAGTTCTTGGACCCTCACCTACATGAATATGTAGAGTGTCCAAATTTCTTACAGGAACCATAGAAATCGAACCATGATTCAAATCACACAACTTGCTTGCATCAAATTTCTTCCCCCATGGTAATCCAAATATAATCCATAGGCACTATCAAGACATCAACTTCCATGATAATTCATGGAGAAACAAGGTTAGAAACTAATCAGGTTCTTCTATCAGAAATTATTTATCTACCAGCGAGATTCCCTAGCATGAGTATAATCACCGTATTTTTAAAAGATAAAGGGATCTTGGGAAAACTAAAATAAATAGTTTTTGTTTTAATGTCGCACTTCATATAGAATTCATATTACTAGTTAAATCTATAGAACCGGAATCCGTTGCAGCTACGGGGGGGGGGGGGGGCATTGGACCAAGCCCTAATGGGATCTTCCTTCAAATCAAATCGAATCACGACATTCCTTTTATTGAGAAGACCTACCATTGATCGATATTGCATCCCCCAAGACTCGAAGATTAACCTATCAAGAAGATACAATGTCACTTTGTACTCCAAGGTCAATATCAAAAGTTTCAAAACACCATTGAACAAATCTGGGACCTTAGGGTGAAGCGATTGAGGGAAAGGTGGGAGAAAATAATTATTGGAGAAAGGGGAGAATGAACGAGAAGATCCCTCAAAGGGTTCACGATAGGTTTTTTTCTAATATCAAAACGTGTTCACAACATGTTAGTTTTTTAATTAGATTGGGAAACTTTTATGAGAGATGTTAAAAAGTGATGATAAAGAGTCCTTTTATCAGTTCTTATTAGTTAATCACTGATAAAAGACATATTTATCAGCGCTTTTTTAGCACTGATAAAGGTAGGTCTTTTTGAGTGCTAAAAAAGCAATGATAAAATCCATATTTATCATTGATAAAGATATAGAAACGATAAATATTATTTTATCAGTACTTTTTTTAGCATTAATAAGGCCTCATCTTTATTAGTGCTAAAAAAAGTGATGATAAAAATTTCTTTTATCACTGCTTGTAACTTAAGCACAAATAAAGGATTTATAATTATATTTATAAATATAAAAATTTGTAAATATATATATACTTAATCAATATATATAAATATAAATATTGTAAATATATTCCTTATTTAAATATATATATATATTATAATTTTATAATTATTTTAATATATAATTATTTATTTATAATTATATAAATATTTTTTAAAAAGAATATTTATATCATTATATATATCTATATAATTATATATATCTATATAATTATATATATCTATATATTTAATAAATATATATAAATATAAATATAGTAAATATATTCATTATTTAAGTAAATTTTTTATAAATGTAATTAGTATTTAAATATATGTAATTATTTATTTATAATTATATAAATACCTTTTAAAAAATATTTATTGATTTATATTTATATATGTAATTTTATAAATATAGTATGTACATTTTTAAAAATATTTATTTATAAATATTTTTTATAGATATTTTTTTAAATTAATATTGAATATCTAATTTTTAGTTCATACATGTCAAAAATGTGTGAAATTGAATAAATTAAAAATAAGTAAACTTTAATAATATTGAAAAAATTGATAAGTTTTGTGTGTGTACATTTTATAAAAAAATGAAATAATTATGTATATATGAAATCAATATAACACATATTTGATCTATGTTAAATTGAAAAATAAAACGACATTCAATTATAAGTCGATTACTCTATGAAATTTGTCAGTATTTTTTATTAATATTAATTTCTAATTATAAACCATTATTCACGAAATATAGTTCCAAAATGTTTCATAATATATAAATAATATATATATAAATTAACATATTAATATATTTAGTATATATTATTTATTAACATTATCAATAATAATCTAATTAATAAAATGTTAAATATTATTCTCAATTTACTTATTTTTAATTTTAAATTTTCTAATTTTTTATTTTTTTATGTTTATATATTTAATACATAATTTTTATAGTATTTTTAATTTATATATTTTATAATCAATTTATTCATTTTTATCGATAATTATTTAATTAATAAAATTTGTAATTTTTTTAATAAACTCATTATTTATTATTTATTTACTTAATTATATAAATTTATTTATTTAGTCCTTAATCGGTGCTAAAAAACGATGATAAAGGACTCTTTTATGCGCTCTAAAAGTATAGAACTCATAAAGGGTTCCCTTAATCGGTGCTAAAAATAAAGCACTGATAAAGGGTATACTTTATCACCACTAAAACTGAAGCGCTGATAAATGGAACCCTTTATCGGCGCTAAAAATAAAGCGTTTATAAAGAAGACATTTATCATCACTAAAAAAATCACTAATAATTGGTTAAATTTATTAGTTCTTTATTTAGTGCTGATAAATATGCCATTTATCAGCACTTTTTTCTAGTGCTAATAAATTCAAGCACTGCTAAACAAGAGTTTTGTAGTAGTGTAATCTATAACTGATGGTTCCCTGATTGAAGATCAATCTTGAAAAACCATTGGGCTCCCTATAACTAATAAAATAGATCATCAATCTTGGGTAAAGGGTACCTATTCTTCACCATTACCTAATTCAGTTTCCTATAATATAAATAGATCTATTTAATACCATCTTTATTCTTGGAAAACAATACAGGAGCACCCCAAGATTACATTCTTGTTCTAATAAATACCTTCACTTCCAAACCCTATAACCACAACTTCAATTTTATCAGCTAAGTTGGTGATATAAAATAAAAAGGAATCAATATCGATTTCACCCAATGATTATTCCCAATATCAAATTAAATTCCTCTATCCTGTGGAAGACCTGTGATGTCATTTTGGAATACATACTAATAAAAATCCACCATTATAGGGAATTAAGAGGGAGTTACTTCTAAATCTACTTCATGTTCCATTTCTGATATTTGTATTATGATCACCCTGATCTAAATTAGGACTTTTACAATCCTACATTCTTTGAGATCCCACTCACTAGTCAACATGAGCCTCTCTCCTATAAGCATAGTAAAGGATACACGTCTTTTATAACAGTCAATATGAGCTTAATAATAAGTCAACCATTCTATTATGAACATCATATTCTCATCATCTCTAAGATCATGAAGTCCCATAAATTCCCAAATCTAGAAAAATATACGGGGAACTCAAGAAATCACTGGATTTGTTATAATTTTGTTCCCAAGGGCATGTTAAGAGAGTAATTGAAAAGAAAACTTAACCGGTAAAACTAGGACAATAAAAACTTGAAAAAATATGCATGATTGGAATCTTATATATAATAAATAGTATCTATCCTAGAGGTATTCAAAAATGTACTTCTCAATATAAAATGTACCTATCCAATAGTACATGGATGCTTATTTATGACATAAATCCTTCCTATCTGTAAATAAAACCTCACCCGAGTCATTGATAGCTTTGGTTCATGGGGCTGTTGCTGCTGATGATCCCTACCTACACCCTAACATGTGCTCCATGAATTTGGATGTGACGTCTTATAAAAAAAATCACTGAAGATAACACATATTAACGCAATAATTAAATTTATTAGGCAGCTTCATTATTGATGTACTAAGATGTCCCTTATGTATATAGTTATAGCACTGAGAAACACCACCTCCTATAGAGTTAGTAGAATATTCCCCACTCTTCTCCATTTGTCTTCCACCATGCTATACCTCCTTAGATTTCCATTTTATAATAACTATATGAATCCGTAGTCATTGGTGCACTATATGATGGAAGAAAACAAGAAAGACTATCCTCCTCTAGACTCATCTCAAAAGTTAGGGCCTTTAGAAACGCTTATGAACGTGTTGTTAGGTCCAAGACTCTAATTTGATGTCTGAGATTTAGATGTAGGGAAATATCAAAATTACAAGCCTTTAACACCTCATTCCCATAAAAAAGAAGAGAAAGATACAAAGACATTACGAAATGATCCGAGTAAGAAAAAACCACCATCTTCCATTACCTAAGCTCTATAAACAATTGAGATCAATCCAACATAATCATGTTGAGAAAAAACTCCTTAAAAATAGATCTTTGAAGGTATCCTATGTAATACCCTAATTCCTGCCTGCCAAACCCCTGACACCCCACCACCTTCTAGATATTCCTTGTATCATAAATTTTGTACATGTTTCCATTCTATCTCCAATGGTATCAAATAGTTAAAATATTAACATAATGATATCAATCCATTCCTCAACATCTTAAGGACCACCAGTGCCCTAGAATGCTAGAAGATGTAGGTACTGAAAATCTCAGGCATAGTCAACCATCATCCTCTACACCCCTCTTCCATGAGAAGGTATAATATGTAAGAATCTATGATGGGAAATATTCACCACCAGAACCAGTGGAGCAGGTGTGGGAGAATACTCAGGTGAATCCTCCAGTATATCCTTTGGTGGAATGGTCATGTCTTCCTGAATAGGATTAATCTAGAATATACAAGGAAACATTTCTCTGAAATTCTAAATGAATGTTTAAAACACCAATAACAAATTTTTATGTTAAAAACCTAAGTAGTTATTTGGAAAACGTAGGGTATTATAATTGAAAAACCTATCCAAGGAGATACCCCCATAAGGTATAACCCTCTTTTTTCTACACAAGGATCAATCCTAGTCCTTCATACCTATACATTAGTAATAATCATATATATACAAAACATAGAAATATACATAGGTTCATATAATTAATTTCAATACCGATATATCATACAATATGGAATAAATATCAATCCTTAACAGATAGAAAAAACTCATGGAATTTAATTAAATAAATACAAAACAACAATATATATATATATATATGGAATGTGATATTATGTGACTACTCATGATTCATTAATGCACCAAAATCCTATAAAACCTTAACAAAAATCTAATAACTGGTAACTTAGAGGCCTGTTACACATGAGTTTTCCAGACACATGCAATCTCCTTTAGCCGAGTTCAACACAACATATCTCCTTTCCACCATAACCAAAAAATAAAAGAAATAAAATCTTGGGCCTTTGATATTGTTTTGTAACACCTTGGCCCGAATTATTGGGGATGATTTGAAGTGGTACATAACCACATACACACCTATCTGTAGGAAAGAGGATTCCAAATAGCATAAAGGTTCTAATGTAACATTGAGATAATATTCCCTTTTTATTCATATCCATCACAGGTTAATACGAATAAAATATATTCCAACCAAACATCACAATAGAAGATAACAAGATTAATCACTATAAAAATGTCACATATTGTCACAGATGTATAAAAAAATGGAACCCCAATGTTGTGGGTCAATAATTACAACTAGAAGAAGTAAATAAATAAATAAAATTATTGTGGAAACTATCCTGACTCTATCCCAACACCACTTCCATCTCCTAACTTCACACTTTTTGGTAACCTATCACATCGCCCTTTCCCTTCACTGGAATTCTAGTCATGAAGTATGAATACACAGGATGGTTCCCATTCATGGTGTGAGTATAAACCCAGTAGGACACCACCAATATGTTAATAACATAAGTTCACATGTATGTGGAATTTTATGACGTGATATAAAGTAAATTCACACCCAAGTATACAATCAACCATGTATCGAGTGATTGTATACTAACAAATCCACCATGAAACCTAGTTATACATACCTTAGTGTTATGGCAAAAGAATATCAAGTATATCTAATTGAATAACTTAGATCATGACATGTAACTTCAACTTACTTTAAGGACAATGCTCATTCCTCAATTAAGTAATGACTCCACACCTATCTTAAAGGGAAAGTATCACCCATGTCAAATTACTATATGTCTGCCTTGAATGGTATACACACACTACATGAACAGACAATGGAATCTAACTCATATGAAAGGATTTTCCCCATTACTAGATCTAACCTTCATATAAAGACACTTCACTAATAGTGTATGAAATTACGATGGTCAAAACATGCAAATATAAGGTGATAAACATATTATAAAGTCCATGCATAATAAGTAAATTTACCTAATCTGACCCTCTACAGAGTCAGAAAAATCCCTCAAGGCCACCTATCTTCCTGAAAAAAGAAACATAAATTCCATCAGCTACACGAAATTCCACATATAAGGCTAAACATAATAGGGAACAATATATCACCCCTTGAAATTAAATAGGTTTTTAAATATTATAAAATGAATAAATGACATAACAAAGAACAACATGGCATAATAAAATTCCATATTCTATGAAATACTACTCAGTTAATGCATAATATCATAAGAAACACATAATCCATCTAAATGGAGGTCTCATAGGCCACCCTATGTACATTAAATGAACCAACTAAGAAAGGTTCTCTACCCAAGGAATAAACATAAAAAAAACATGGAAAACAATTCCAAATAAATTCAAAATATTGTAAGTACATACTACATGTAGCTCATTGATGACAATATATGAGATGAATTAAGAGATGATGCTTACATCACACCCATGAACAAACTGGATCAAGCCCACACTCCAAGGATATAACATCCCCCTGACCCACACTCCCATATTCGATACTAAAACATCATATTTAAATTTTTGGCTTTGATATCAATAAATGTGACTAAATTTCTACTATAAAAAACATAAAATATCAAAAAAAATATTGGATCATTTATATATCCAAGGACCTTTTAGGATTATAGTTTTAGATAATTAGGAAAAAATCACCCATAACAACAAGGATATATAAACATATACTTTATAAAAATCTACATCATATCCCATTATTTTATTCATAACTGGTAACCTCTTTATACATAACATACTTAAAATATTTCTTTATAACCTAGGTAAAAGGAAATATAATAATGGTGAGATAAAACAAAAAGTACGGGTAAACATAAGCATTAAAAACTGAATGTCATTATTGAGAATAAAATTAACATAAGGGTATGTTGGAATAATAAAAGTGCATAATAAAAAAATAATATAATTTATACCCATAAAAACTTGGATCATAAAATTCGATACATGACATAAAGCTTTAACAATGGAAAGATTCATATGAATTAACAATCCTGAGCCTTTTAATGAAAATATTGATCAAAGTAATCATTAAAACCCCATAGAAAGCATAAAGAAAACATGTTGGTATCTTGTAACATTATATTCATATAACCCTTAAAAGAACCCTTACATATGGGATAACCTTAGCTAGTTAATACCCATAATACCTTCAAATTATCCTGTTAACCACATAACTCTGCTGTCTCTTAGGAGTTACTTATATGTAGTCTACTCCATCATCATTATCCAATCAATTAGAGATATATATAAGGATCACAATTCATCATGAAAAATATCAGGCTCACCCATCATCAAAAACAATTTCCAAGAAACATAACATAATCATAACACCTAAAATATATTTTTTCAATATAACAATATCCATTGTTGTTTCATATCTTGATTTACCCATGGAAAAGAATTATATTCCATGAAAATATATTTAAAATAGTCATAATCATTACATAAAGAGAATAGGTATGGTATTATTACAACATATCCCTAGTGGAGTATAAGTAAAATCAATTTTATTGTTATTATTGTATAAATAAACTATACAAAAGATCATTGAAAACATTTTTAAGTAAAATATACATTCTTCTTTGAAAATCTGTTTTAAAAAATAAAAATTAACAAAATATTTTGAATATAATTTTATTTTAAAATAATAATTGAATATTATAAGGTAAATTTCAAATAAACTAATGCTCAGTATGGTGTACAAATATGTTCATGTCTTAAATTTTAAAAATAAACATTCCTTTAAAACTATTGTAAAGAGGGTCAAAAGTGATCCAGGGAAAAAATATTAAGTAATTTCCTTAAATTGTTTTTATAAAAAGGTCAAAGATATTGTAAAATAAATATAGGAAATAATTTCTATTGATTAAATTACATTCTTGAAATAATTTTAGAAAACATGGGCTGGAAAGAGAATGATTCATGATCTAAAAGAAGCTACAAGATCAGTATCACTTACAAAAAACTTTCTTGATGTTTATTTAATAAATATGGGAGAATTTTGAAATTATACATTTAAAACAAATTCATAAATATAGGAGAAGAAAAGATATTTGGTTTAATAAAATAATATCATATTATTTCTTCTAAAGTAACCTTGAACATAAACAGTCCTGAAAAAGAATTAGATTATAAGATAAGTCTTTTACTAATTTGGTAAAATTAGAAATAAAAAATTATTGAATTACAGAATATGATATTTCTCTATAAATACTACAAATTTAAATAATTATTATGTAAAAATTCATTCATAAGTTAATAATTACACCATATAAGAAAATCATGGCACATGACATGAAGCACGTCTCAAGAAAATGAGATTGAGGCAAAGAAAATGATTATAAACATTATAAATTTTGAAGAGATAATTAATACATGAAGTGATTATGTGAACACATTTAAATAATTAAAATAAGTATAAATAAATAATAATACAATTTCTAGATCAATTTCACAAATAATCATGGAATAACAATGTTATTGAAGTAGAAGTATAACCCAATGAGGGGAATTTGAGTTAAGAAACCTCTTACCACTTAGTAACTTTACAGTTAAATAATTTTGGAAAAATAATTTGAATTGTGAATTAAAACACCATTATGTGTTTATTATTAATGATATAACATGTAAATGGGTGATTATATACAACATATAAAATAAATTATTTTTATAACATTAAAATGTGCCTCAATGAAGTGAAATCGAGTTGAAATCCCTTACCACTTGGTAACATTCATGTCAAATAACCTTGGATGAAATAATTTGAATTGAAAATTAAAATTCCATTAATTATGAATGACTCATGATATAACATTCAAAATGGTTATTATATACACTGGTTTAAATAAATTAGGTGTATAACTTTGAAACATGCCTCAATAAAGGGAAATTGTGATAAAATCCCTTACCTCAAGTTCAGACTTTCCATGTATCTCCTTTAACTATTGTATAATAAATTTATATCAATTATTTAATTATTTAAGAACCCTTTACAATATTTTTAATTTATCATTAAACCATTTTTTCATTTGTTACAATGAAATAGTTAATTACTTAATTAGTTATGTCCAAATTGGGTGTTTTGAGGACATTGAGTTTATAATTTCAAAATAGATTTGGTATATTGAATATGGTAAAATATTTCATTATTAAATCAAATAAAAAATAATAATCTTGATAAAATTATTATTTTTAAATATTAATTATAATTTTAAATCCAACTGTGAAACATTATTATGAAAAATGAATTACGTTACAATCGTAGAGATAGTAAGTTATACATACGCATGAGTAATGTTTTCATTTTTCAAAGAGCATGAGGGAAAGATTGTAAGAATCATTTTATCTATAAATAATGATTATTATATCATAATTATCATATTATATATTTAAATATACTTATTTATACCAGACATGTGATGCAGTGATGAAAAATGAATCACATCGCTTCCTGGAGGTGGTAATCCACACATACACATGAATGCCATTTTCATTTTTCAATCGATAGAATGGTAAGAAAATTGATGATATCATATATTTTAAAAATGATAATTATTTAATTAATATATTATATATAATCATTAATTCCATCCTTATAAACATCCATGAGTGTCGATGATGGAAAATGAAACACATCACTTCAGGGAGGTTGTAGTCCAAACATATGCACCAACGATGTTTTAATTCCCCACAAGGTCAAACAGAAGATAAAAAAGGGTTGTACCATAGTAATAATAATTATTCATTATATAGTAATGTGGATGTTATTATATCATCATGGTTTAAGAATATTTTAAGGATTTATGAGAAGAAATAAATTTAAAGAGGGAGGTTTGGACGATTACTTATTCTTTGGTAGTCACTATAAAAAAATCTATATTTAGCTGTGGTTTCATTAATATCATGGAATTTTAAACCGCTGCAACAAGGTTTTGAGATAGTTTCAAAAAAAACACCACTAAAATTGGTGTCAAAATTCAACATTGGGACGTTCATTCAATTTAGCATCAGTTTCTGGAAAGTATCATAGAACGACTATTTTGAGGCAGTTTTTTCAGTTTTATCGGCTATTCTAATTTAAAAAAATATTGAGAATTTAGCGGTGGTCAAAAAACGCTGCTAAATATTAATGTTTTTATGGAAAAAACTACCAATAAAATCGATAAATCACAACTAAATAATTTTTTCTTATATTTAGCATCAGTTTTAGCCACCGCACCAAAAAAATAACAGAATATTACAGTAGTTGAAACCGACATGAAAAATAAAAAACTATATCTAGTGGCAGTTTAAACTGCTACTAAATCATGAATTACAAAAAATAAGTTGCAAATTCTGCATACCCATAACCTATAGCTATAAAAACACAATAATAATAATGAAAATTTGACTAGATCATTAAATATATCATAAAAATACAAGGAAAACAATGAATAAAACACCACTTGTTAAAACTAAATAATCAATATACATTTATTCTCACCAAAACATAAATAATCAACAGATTGATAAATAAAAACAACACATTTAAATAAATAATACATTTCTCAATACATTGAATTAATCAAACAAGACACACCACATTAAAAGAATCAATAATTCATAAATACCTTGAAAGAATCAATACATTGGAAGAATCAATAATACATTTCTCAATACATTGAAAGAATCAATACATTTATCAATACATTTCTCATTGAATGTTTGTTGATTATTTAAACTATTACACAACACATTTATAAGGAAATAATAAATTCAATAATTTTAAAATGAGCTAGAAAAATAAAAAATCATTTAATAAAATGAGGCTTTACATATTAAAACTGAATCCACCAAAATTAAAAACAAGATAAATTAATTTAATAATAAAGAAATAATTCTCAATATGAAACCATCCGTTATGAATACCATTTTCATAAAAAGGTTCATTTATGATTCAAAACCAATACACCATGCTTAACCAAAAGATAAATCACTCTAAATATCCCTAAATGATCTAAAATTACAGAAGTGAGGATTAAAACTAACTTGGATTTATACAATGGTTAAATAATTTTTGAAATCCTTGGACTTCCAAAACTGATCCCACCTCTTGATGAGATAACTAAAAACAAAATTGATGCCTATATATTTCAAGTTCAATAAGAATCCACATATTATGAGTTACCTGATTACATCCCCACACGTTATCTAATACCAACAAGACATAACTACAAAATAGGGTCCATGCAAAATAGAGCACACAAATCTCACAAAAGAGATATCACCCAACAAATCATGGTTGAGCTCTAACCAAGAAGGTGAAAACAAGAGGATACTAATCTAATAGAAGTTTTTATAGAAAGGGGTTATCCTATATGTTATAGTCTTGAGATATTATTTTATGGATAAGTGATATATGAACTTAGTTTGGTGAGATATGACATTGAACAATCCCTGGTTCGTAGAACTGTGTTGGGATGTGAGATTTGGAAAAGGGTATTGATTTTCCTATAATGTATGGGGTTAGATAGAGATTATGGTATTGGAGAAAAACACGGGGTTTTTTGTTATGAATTGACCTATAGGGTCTCTACTTGGGATACCAGTAAGATGAGAGTGACGCCACAAGTTCACACCAATAGGTGAAGGGCTAGTGACAAGCGCAATGTAATAATATCACTAAAGTTAGAGGCTGTATGCTATTTTTTGTGAACACACACACACTCAAACCCATGAAATTGTTCATAGGTATAATAAAATTAAACCTCTATAGTGTACAAAAATCATATAGTAACCTCTGGGTTATACATCAGAATAAGATATATAAATTCCAGGAAAGGAAAAGGGTAAAATACATGCCTTACCTAGAAGAAAGAAAGTATGTCTCGATCTAGAAACAATTGAAAGTGAAAGGAAGTTGAGTTCTCAACTTAATATCCCTATGTATGACCACCAAACATGGTCAGTTCCTCCACTTAATTCTATGTTTCATTGATACTAAGTCCACTAAGGACACCGCCAATCTACCGGTTTTCTATATAAGAAAAAAATCATGTATGGAAGGCCCTTCCAGGTGTGAGAATAAACATACTTAGTAAGGCACCATGAAAAAAGTGGGAAATAATAGAATATAATAGTCAGATTAACCTATATTTAAAAGATTCAAGAAACTAAACATCATATATAATCATAAATAACTTTCAATATCCATAGCTAGTTGAAACACAACATATAATCACCTGGTTATAAAACACATACCTAGGGCACCCGTTGTCCTGATCCCATATAAAATATAAGAAAAAGAATAAATATCACCCATTGTACATGAAAAAACCCTCTCCACTAATCATTTCCAAATGATGAACTCTGCTCATCAACCTCTCCATATCCATCTCTATATCCTACTACTAGCACATGTAAGATAATTATATTGAAATTTAAACATTGTATATTTTTATTTAAACTTAAATTCAATAAAAGTTTTCAAACTAAATGATTTTGAAGTTGTGTGATTAGCTTCTCACCCCCATTCTTCACTGCAAAATCCTCAAGGATAGATCTAGTCATCTTTTAATACAAATCAAAAAACACTGTCTTTAAAATGGATATCTCAACCCCCTATTCCGGAATTTTTTTTCATAGAATCAGACTTTCTATGAGCATCATGGGGTATGTAGATACTACAACAATGATTATATTAACTTTAAATATCTACTTTCCTACCAAAAACCTTAGATCGTACTGGTCCCAAACCCATCCCACACACTCGACGCATATGCTCCTTCCTAAGGACATTACCAACTAGTTTATCCTAGGAGACAGAGTAGGACTACACAAGACTGGAATCCTATAGTTCTTTAACATTTACCTATAAATAAAATATCAATCATATTAGAAGATATATATATTAACATAGTGAAAACTGATAATAAGTTATTATAATGAAAAATGAAGTCATACCCCAAATTCTTTGGTAGGATCATTAACAAGACCCCCATCAAATTTTTTATGAACATCCAACCAGACTTTTGTTCAAGATGATGGGTGGCCTAAACTCTATGACTGCATTAAACAAAGATAAATAAACAGTTAAATATATTAAACAAATAATATTGTCTAATAAATATTTAAACAAATGAAAATATTACCAGAGTCAATCGACTTCTAGAAAAACTGTTTGACCCTGTAATGTGGGAGATGATTTGATTATCCCAAATCGAAACATTATTCCTTGAAAGATATTGAAATAAATAAAATGTAATTTAATAGTAATGCATGCAATGCCATCTTCTTTTCATATAGATGTATAAATGTAAAATTAGATGAATATATAAATATATATTTAAATACCATGTTCCTTTTATAACAATTCCTATCAATAAAAACTTTATATTTCTATCTAGTTACCCTATTGTGTACCTTATCAAAAATTTGTTGGGCGCTCAGTGATTTATCATTGACTTATTTCCATAATATCCATTTATAATATTTCCATTTCTTGCCAAAGGTTTATAATATCCACTTTCATGCTAGGATATTATCCACAATAAAGTGGAAAAATATATGTACATAGAGATTGATTTTAAAAATATTAGAATTTAATAACATAATGACATTCAATTACACCATAATGTATTAAAATTACCTTTATTTTTGAATCAAAAGCATAATTTTTCCAAGATTAGGGCATATGACTCCAATAATCATACTTAGTGGGAAGGGTAACCGGCTCCGCTGACAGCTAGCCTAGAATATGGCCATGTAGTCTCGCATCGTCATCCATAAGGACCCCATACGAATCAAACGAGACAACTATCTTTTGTCTGGTCAGATTCCATACATCTGAAAATTTAAAATTTTTCTCTGAAGTAGCATTATTTCCATATTTTATGAAAAAATATTATTAGTATAAAAAAAGTGCAATAAATGTATTCATATTAATTTTTTTACCAATAAAAATCACCCTCTAGTATCCCTGTGAAGAACTAGAAGTGCTTCCCTACTCCCTCACTCTTGAGGCTATTGAATAGGAAGCCATCGAATGAGATGCTAATTGGATGGTGTTAGAGGGTGTGAGAGATAGTGCAAGGTGAAAGAAGATGGTGTCTCAGATTGTATAGGGAGGGAGACATATGGAGCATCATATGTCAGAGTGGTCGATGGAATGTCGACTGGGATTCGACTAGCATCAGTATAACATTTACACCCTGTCATTTCATTCATTTAATCAAATAAAATTACGTTTAGAACATATATTTCAAAAAAATCATGCAAAAAATAATAATATACATTATTTTATTTACAAAATATATGTATCAACCTAATATCTGTATCTATTTAAATATTTATGAACTTACACATCCTGAAAATCAATCTATAATATCTTTATTAACACATTTTGTTATATCTTTCCTAATTCATGTTCGTCCTCTCATTTTTCTTTTTTTTATATCCTCAACTCTTCAATAAGTTAATCTAAAATTTCATTATTCATCTTCCCAAATCTACGTTCCTGTAATAATTCCATTTCTGTTACTGTAACATTTGAGCTAATCCCAACTATCGACCAATAGCAAGAACATTTTTTGATTTCCCAAGTATTTTAGATCGAGTCGATGTGTCTTCAACACATCCAACTTCATTGAATATCATCTCAATATCATCCAAGTATCTAGATTAAAAGGTAATTGAATCCTCTTCCAAATAGTTTTCAGAAATAGAGCTTTTAGGTTGAGATTTATTTTTCACATATGATTTCAAATGCCCAAGATATCTGTGAAATAAAATAAAAAAACATAATTATGTTTCTAATTAAGTTCCCATAATTGTTTATTGAAATGAAAAATATATAAATAAAGTACCTCTCAATTGGATATATCAATTGATAATGTATAGGGCCTCCTAATTTAGCTTCCTCAACCAAATGCATAGTTAAATGACTCATGAAAGTAAAAAATGACAGAGTAAAGATAATCTCCATTGCACAAAGTGTTAATAAAAATCTCTCCTGAAGGTTTTCAATTTGAAATTAATGTTGAGTTTTCTCACATATTTTTCTAAAAAAAGTATAGAATTGGAGTAAAACTATAGTAACCTTTCCATGTAATAATGTACACAATGCCAATAGAAGTAATTATTGTAACAAAATATGTGAATTATAGCTTTTCAATCCATGTAACTTACAATGCTTTAAGTTAACACACCTTGATAGGTTACTTGAATACCCATAAGATACTTTCATATGTTTTAAAATTCAAAGGAATGTATTTTTATCCCTATTTTTCATTGCAAAAATTGCTAGAGAATGCTTTCCATTCTCATCTGGCCATAGATCACACTTTATGTTCATTACTTGTGAGTCTTTACAAGAATTGTGATGACCCTTCAACTTTCCATTCTCATTAAGCATTGTGAAGATCAAACTTTCAAAAAAATTATTCTCAATATGCGTCACATAAAGATCATACTGCAACAAATTAAATTACTAATACATAAGTTTTAAGAATATACGTTTTTTATTTCATTGTTATGTTCCGATTTTACTTGATGATGCAATTAGAACTCATTTCCCACAGCCATTAAAATGAAGAACCTTCCAAAATTTTGTTTCAACACTTCTATGTTGTTCCAATATTTCAGAAACTCTTCAAAATTTTTGAGGTGGTCTACGATCAATGAAACAATTAAATTTTGAATTGTTCACCGAAATATATAAGATGGATCAGAAAAATATTTGATGGCACAAGAAGCACCATTTTCTACTATGAGGTAGTCATTCGGGATCAAAATAAAATTTAAAAATAAGAAAAGACACACCCTTTTAAGTGTTCTAACCAACTAAATTTTCAAGTCTAGGGAAGTCACTAATGGTCCACATGATAGAATATTGCATTTTAACATTATTCTAGAAGATATATCATATGTCTCTACACTGTTGCTCCATAACTCATGTATTTCATCAATTAAAGGATGAATGTATACATCAATATTGTTTCCATGCATTTGTATTCCCAGAATAATCATTTAAATGATAAAAGACTTTTGTTTCATACACCTCCATAAAAGGAGAATTTTAAGGGATCAAAACAACAGAGAAAATTCTATAACAAGAACCCAAAATCCAAAATGGGTTGAATCCATCAGCAACCAATCCCAATCAGAAACTCCTAGGATTAGATGATTAATATACATGTAATGAATCAAATGTCTTCTATGATTTTGAATCTCTTGGATGTTTAATTAAACCATCAATGTTATTTTCTTCATAATTTCCCTTTATTTGTTCAACGATTTTCAAATACATGAATAATCTTTGAAATCATGGCTTTAAAATAAAGTAACACAAAACCATTACAGGTGTGTTTATTTTTTTATTCTTAATGGTAGTGTATTGATTAATACATCCAACATCACCCATAGACTGTCATATTGAAGAATATTTTTTTGCAATCTTATATGCTTGATCCTCTCCCCAATAAAGCATACAATTATAGGGACATGCATGTATTTTTGTATAATTCAGACAAATCCTGTTAACTTTTTTTTCATATCATAAAAAGACGCATAGATCTTTTCTTTATGAAATGAATCATGAAAAAATTCCAATATCATGGAAATATCCTTATTTGTAATTCCAAATAGGCATTTGATATGGTACAACTTCAATAGAAAATAATGTTTTGAAATTCAAATCTTGGTTTCCATAATCAACTATCCCATGAAACACATATGTATTTTCATTGAAGTTTTCTCTTACATTATTCCTCACAGAATCAAGATAAGGATCCAATGATATGTTACAATCTTGATCTAGTTGTCCTATAATCTCAAAATCATTACTTGTCACATTTATATTTTTAGCACCCTCAAATGGTTGTTATGATATGTTTTTATATTGATGTAGGTGTCCTGCAATTATGAATGCATCCTTTATAAGGGTTTTCATTTCATTTTCCATTTTTGATGAAGTTGTGATCTCATTCGGTGGATTGAGATCAATTATCAACCTTTCTATAACATTAGATTCTCCTTGCCAAATACAACACAAATATTGACCATAGAATTTCTTTAATATAAGGTGTTCATAAACATCATATCTCTTAAAATATCTTCTAAATTTACATTTAGTATATGGACATATTATTCTCCCATCAATGGATCGATTATAAATTGAGAAATCTAAAAACTCCACCAAACCCTTTGCATACTGAGGTGTGTTTCTTAATAATGTGATCAAGCTTTTATCCATATATATAACATTGTGCCTACAAATTATTAAATAAAATTAAAACACATAAATATTACCAAATAGGAAAAAAGATTCATATATACTAGTTGAAAAAATATGAATTTGTCAAATAGTGTTTTCTTATAAAAATACATATGTTAAATAATGGATCTTTTAGGAAAATAATATTTAAACCAAATAAAAAAGATTATTATATTTACCCCACATAAAGGATATATTTCTAAAACAATATATTCCACATTAAATATATGAATGATATATAGGTGTGAACTATAAAATTAAATGATTAAATAATTGGGTATTCATAAATTATATTCATTTTAATAAAAATTATATTTAATCACTTCAAATGATTAGGAAATATAATTGAAGTAGTTTATTTTTATTATGATAGAAATGAACATCTCATAATGTTTCCTAAGAATGAAGGTTGATGGTTTGAAATGAACATATCCCCTTTGTAATAAAGGAATCAAAAATTAATTTTTATATAGAAAAAAATTCTTGATGATGAATCTTCGAATGGTGTTACACAAGAATGGATCAATAATCAATTTTCATGACTTTGAGAGTTCAATCACCAGAATTATAAATAATTATATTTATGAAGGGATTTATCATGTAATATAAATTCATTGAGGTTAAATACTTTTGAATATATATTTTAAACATAGATGAAAACATAAAATAAAATTTTTAATTTTTTTAACATTGACTTAAAATACATACATAGATGTCACATTCAAGAGAAACTTTTGAAAATTTGAAGTGAAATATCATATATACCACAATTTATGGTTTAACATTTTAATCCTCTTCCACATGATCTATCAAATATAAATTCTCAGAATTAGTTATACTCTGAGACTTATTATCCAGATGAGAATCTTTTATCATCTAAGGATTATTCCCCTTTCCATTGAATACATCAAACTACAAATGAGAGCATATATTGTGAAATGATCTAACCTTTCTGATCTGAGTAGGTATCCAACAAAAATGCTAAGTGCCAATATTGGTGAAAGTCTTGGAATATTTTGGGTACTATTGCTTAGTATGACCTACCCTCCCATATTAGAAACACACTAATGGCCTACACCATGATGGTGTTATCAGTCTAGTTACCAGAAATGGATTTTAGTTAATATAAAATAATATGAAATACAATGGGTATATAGTCCCACAAAATCCTAACAAATGGGATTACACAAATGAATCTTAAAAATGTTTACTAAATACACACCACTATCACTACCACACATTGTCATCTACAATCATAAATATTACAAAAAAACCCTACATATACACAGATGGTATCTATAAGAAAATTATTTATCACCCATTTCATCATATTATTCATTAAATTATAATTATACCATTTACCAGAATCATCACATTCATTATTCCACGGAGTTTTTCATTTCTAATTTCAACCTATTCATTAAATAATGTCTCATTTCAGGATATTAAACATTAAAATATTTAATTCAGTTATACTATCATTAATTTTATAACCTCAATAATTTATTAGTTATTTTTGTTTCATCCACATTCAATAAAACATTAAAAACCTAAAAATTATTGATTTCATAAAACTACTAATTAAAATTTTCATTAACAACATCCACATTACATGATACTAGGATTATATTACACTACCACACAAAAAATGATCTTATTAGTACTTAAAATTCCCCTCAAACTTGTCAATATCCCCCACTTCATCCACAAATCTAATTCTCTTCCACAAACTAAATGTTCTCACCACTACCATAACCATATAATACCCAATTATCTTTACCACATCAATAGTTATTCCACATCCACCCACCAAATATAAAAAATATCAAATGTATTCAAATAACTATCAAATATACCCCATAGAAACAAAATATAAATGGGATGAATAATGGTATTTCAAATTGAAGAACAATTATTTAGAAATTATGTATAGTCAATAAATAATTTCATGTTCAACACCAACTTAATTACTCAAGATCCCTAGAAATAAAACTTATTTACATCTATTACTTATAAAACTTCTATGTAGGGTGATTCTAAAAAATAATTTCAATAAAACAATGTATATACCATCAAAAAAATATTTTACCAGAAACATATGAAAAATGTATAATATATAATTAGTATCATTAAATTTGATAAAAAAACATTTAATTATCCCACTTACTTTCATTTTACTTTTATAGAATTAATCAGATTTTATGTTAATCCATACCATCATGAAAAATAATCATAATAATTATAGGATTATTATCAGAATAATGAATTTAATTCCTTTAATTCCTTTTCTCAATGGAATCATTAACAACTACAACATGTGATGACATTAAATCACTAATAAAAAAAACCTCAAAAAAGATAATCAACCCTAAGTACTAAACAAAATTATTTTTATAAAAATGATAACAAATTATGAAAAAAACCAAATCAACACTATTATTCCCACATCAAAAAATATATTCAACTGCAAGTCCAAAAAATAATTTTTTTATAAAAATGATAACAAATTAAGAAAAAAACCAAATCAAAACTACTATTACCATGATAAAAACAAAATCAACACTACAAAATTATGCATAATTGTTTTAAATCACATCAAACCATATCAAAATATCAAAGAGAAAAACTCAAATCAAGATGGAATTCATAAACATTCATGGAAAATAAAAAACATTTCTTAGTAAAGAGCTAGAAATAAACTCCCTTTCACTTACCAATTGACCTTTGAGGGGCGCCAATGTTCTATGTTGGGACTGGCGGAGAGGGGTTGTGAGCGGCTAGGTTGGGACTAACAGTAAGGGGCGGTGAGGGTGGGGGGGGGGGGTGGTGGTGGTGTGGGGTGGGTGTGAGGGTCAGGACCAAGGCATAGAGGCTTTGGATCAGTGGTGAGTTTCAGGATCGGCGGTGATGGGTGGCAAGGGTTGGGATCAACAATGAGTCTTTGGGGGGTTGGGGAGGGGGGGGGGTTAGGGGGATAGATATTAGGTTGTTAAAAAAATTAAAATATTTAGAAGTGGTTTTTAATAAACCAATACTAAATTATTTTAAAAAAATTATCGGTGGTTTAAAAAACCGCCGCTAAACTCTCATTTTGTTGTTGTGAGTCCTCCTTTAGATCCCTTGTTAGAGACCCTTAGAATGGTTATTTAATAAATCAAAAACCATAATTAAATTATTGGAAAGTTGAGAAGACATTTGGGGAGGGTTGTTTTGATCTATATGGATCAAAGTGGTGTAAATAAGAGAAAGAAAGCATTTCCATTTGTAGGAGAGATGAGGGCCATTTTAAAAAATTCATGATATATTATAATATAATATGTGTCTAACTCATGTGAAATGGTTCCAAAATGAAATTATTAAAAAAATAAGGAGAATTTGGTATTATTATAATCATAACATCAAATTTATATAGGTTTAAATATTATTTTAAACATTTTCTTTTGGTTTGGTCCCTAGGTTAATTTTTTTAACTTTAACCCTAGTAATGACTTTTTTAATATTAGAGGGTTATACTTTTAATTATAAATTGAAAAGTGGATCATAAATAGCCAAATTATATAATTATATACTATTTTTCATCATAACTATCCTATTTAAATATTTTTTTTAACTTTTAAATAATTTAATAAAATATTATTTAACATAAAATATCATTAATGTCATTTTCGACACGATTCATTTAGTTTGACATTAAATATAAGAATATAGAAATGGATTTAGAATATAAAACTTTCAAACACACCTAATATGTTATATTTTACCATAAAATTCATGGTACACTATAACTAATCTAAAAATATTACTTTTAGAGTTTTTAATATCATTTACTTGATTTTTTTCAACTACTTGTACAAGCACCGTGTCAACATTGTGTAAGAATTAAAGGTAATTATTTTATCACTAAAAACTAAAAAAATATCCATGATAAAAATATAATATTTTAAATTTTATAAAATCATTTATAACCTAAAATAATTTGTGTTTTTCCATTTCAAAAAATATTAAAAATATTAAGAGCAAGAGAGTGACATTGTTGACTTTATCATTTACAAACAATATTCTAAAGGTAAAAATTAAATCTAAATGAAAAGGGAATATTTTATAATTTTGGATTATTATGGATGAAATAAAATCCTATAATTAAATTAATTTACATTTTTGAATGAATTTTAAGCCTTGTCACATTATTTTTAACCATAAATAGTTTATTTTACCTTTACCATGGAAACAAAAGTTCACTATAGTTACTAATCATATTGATGAAAAATTAAACTGAAATTATTAACTAATATTAATTATTTTGAATATAAATATTGAATACATTTTATAAAAATAAATTCACAAAAGTGGTGTAATTTTAATAAAAAATGAACCCCCATAACTTGATGAAAATAAATTTTCCAAAAAATTTCTTTTTATGTAAAAAAACATTTTATACCAAATTCAAGCATAATGTTGATTATTATAAAAAATATTGGATTATTTTTAATAAAATTTTACTAGTTAATATTTAAAACTAATCCAAAATAGAATGAGACTTTGCAATTACTTGAAAGTAAAAGACAATTTAAAACAAAAAATGATATTTTTCACTATTCATTAAAAAATTATAATTTTCAGAAGATTATAAAAAATTAATCCGATGATAATTTTGAAATACTTAATTAATAAATTATATCCTTCATGTCAGATAAAATTTCTAAATGTACCATAAATTAATTTTAATATTCACTCACAAAAAACAATAACATCCATTTTTTGAGGAAAACACATTTTTGAATCATTGAAAGAATTTACTATAAAATTTAGTTTTTATTTACCAAGAATTATTCCAAAATTTTTTATTGAGTATTTAATTTATATAGATTTTATATTATGGTTAGTAAAATTTATATCCACCAATTTAACGACTATGTTATGTCTATAACATTTAAATATGAATATATCATGTTTTGGTTATGCTTAGTGATCCATGTTATAATTGAGATAAAATATAATGTTATTTTAAAATACTGAGATATTAAATTATACACCCTTTAATAAATTAATTTACCCCAATTATAACTTGATCTTTTTAATTAAGGGTTTTACATTTTAAAATAATTTTTTCTGAAATCCATCATTGTAAAAATGGATAATTTTTTTTCTAGAAAGAGGGAAATGAAAGTATAAAGGCTATATGGAATAAAAAATAACTAGGTTTTCAAATATGATAACATTATTAGGAAGTGAAAATATGGAAATGGAGGGAAAATTTAATTTCCATGTAATGATGCATAGGGATAGAGAACATTGATCAAAATAAAGTGAATGATCATACGAAAGTCAACGACTATAAAATCAATGAACAATGAGGTGTGAAAAGACCATAAATTCATCATAAATGTAGGTAATATGAATTTTTATTGTTTCAAGATCCTTTTTCTAGATTTTATGAATTTATTTACCTTATAGATTAATAATATAAAGAAACATATTTAATTTAAAAGTATAATTTCACCATTTAATCATTTTCCACCACAATATATTATTTTTATCCTAATAATGAGTATTCAAGATGAATTTGTTATGCCTAAAGTAGTAAAATCAACTTCTAATAGATCAAATAATACATAAAAGTAAAAGTTTATATTAATCATATCTTTATATACTAACCAAAATTTAAATTTTTTGCACAAGGTGAAATAATATCTGAAATGTATAAATCTTTATATGAAGAAATAATTCTTAATTCCCAAAATTCAACAATAACACCAAAAGTTTAACTTATACCAATACATAAATAAATAACCTTATATACCAAATTAACTCAACAACATTAACATTAAAAAATGTTTTAATATCAATGGTTATATCAAAACCTTCAACATAATTCCCCAAAAAGTAATTTCATTCTTATGAAATAATACATTAAGTTAAACCTAAGGGTTAAAAATACCTCAACTTAGTAAAACATCTCCCAAAATATCATGAATCACATTAAAATCCCATCATTTAAAACCTAAAAATGGGTTATATAAGAATTTAAACTTATGATCAACCATAAAATTATAAACCCATGATGGTATCCATAACTCTGAATATGAACTCACATGAAAACATACAAATATCTAATGTTTTATAAACCATACTCTGATACCAACTATAATAGCCCTCAAACCCTGACTCCCAGATCTGATACTAAAACATCTTATTTATATTTTCAGATTTGATATCAATAAATGTGACCTAATTTCACCAATACAAAAATTAAAACATCAAAAGGAAAAATTTAATCACTTACATACCTAATGACCTTTTAGTTTTATAATTTTATAGAATTAGAAAAGGCTGTTACATAAGAACTTGGATATATAAACAACTAGTTCATAAAAATATACATAGTCTCTCACTAATTTCTTCAAAACTGGTAACCTTATTAGTAATAACATAGTGAAAACCATTCTTTACAACGTAGGGAAAAGGAAACATAAGAATGGTGAGCTCAAAAGCTCAGTAAGGCTAAACATTAGTATTCAAAATTTAATATCATCAGTGAGAATAAGATGAGAATAGGGAAGTAATGACATAATCAAAGTTTCTGATCATAAAATAGGGGAATTAATACTGATAAAAACTTAGATCATAAAGAAATATACATATCATAATGCTTTAACTTAAGAAAGACTCATAAGAATCAATAATAATGAACTATTTGATGCCAATCATGATCAATGGAAACATTAAAAACCCCTAGAAAGAATAAAGAAAACATATTGGTATCTTGGAACAATATCTTCATAGAAATATTAGAGTAAACATTATATATGGGATAAACTTACCTAGTTAAAACCCATAATCCATTATGAGTAACTTATTAACTAGATAACTCTTTTTTCTCTTCGGAGTTACTTATTTTCAGTCAGCTCTTTTGTAATTACATAATGTATTTGAGGTCTATATTGGGATCAACCATCATTATGATCTATATTGGGATCAAACATCATCAAAAAAATTCATAATAACTATAAAATAATCCTAAAATGTAAAAGAGTGTATTTTTCAACATAACAATAACCATTTTTCTTTCATATCTTGATTTACCCATAGAAAGAAATGATTTCCATGAAAATCCCTTGGAAATAATCACAATCTATCCAAAGAAAGAATAAGTATGGTTTTCATAAAATATATCCTTTTTAGAGCATAAGTAAAATCAAGGTTTTTTTTTCATTGATAAAGTAAATACCATAAAAATATCCTTAAAAAATCATTAATAAAAATAACCTTTCCACTTTTAAAATCACTTTTAAAATGATAAAAATTAAAAAAACATTATAAAAATATATTTTTTAAAATATCCTTGGAAACATATAAAGAAATATTTATAGTAAATAATGGCCATGATGGAGGGAAAATCTATTCATGATGTAAATTTTAGAAATAAATATTCTTTTTAAACTTATGTAAAGAGAGTCAAAAGTGAACCATACAAAAAATGTTAAGAAATTTCATTTAAAAAAACTCTATTAAGTTCAAATATAATATCACATAAATTTAGGAAATGATTTATTTTTATAAAATAACATTCGTGAAAACATTTTAGAAATCATGGATATGAAAGAGAAAGATTCCTAATCTAAAATAAGATACAAGATTAGTATCACTTAAAAATAACTTTCTTGAAATTTATTGAATAAATAATAGTGGACATAAAAATTAAATATTTAAACCACATTTATTAACATTTTATATGAAAATATATTTGGTTTAAGAAAAATTTTCCATATTATTTCCCCTAAATTATCCTTGAATATAAAAAATGCTGGAAAGAAATGGGACTATAACATAAAACATTTTCTATTTTGGTGACATTCAAAATAGAAATTAAATGAAAGAAATAATATTATATGGTTATTTAAATCCCAATAATTTGATGAATTAAAAATTAAATATTAATTCATTACTTAGAATGTACATAATAAAATCAAATATGGGTGCATGACATGAAATATGTCTAAACAAATGAGATTGAGACAATGAAAAACCTTACAAAGACTGTAACCTTTCGAAGTGATAATTAATTCATGAATTAATTATTTGAACATATTAAAATACCTATAATTTTTTTTAAATATATTTTAAAAAAATTTAGAGATCAATTTAAAATAAAATCATGAAATAAAAAATTCAATGAAGTAGGATTAAACCCAATGAAATGATATTCAGTTAAGAAACCTCTTACCATTTGGTATCTTTCAAGTCAAATCTCTTTGGTTGAAATAATTTAAATTGTAACTTAAAATACCATGAATTGTGAAGGCTTTATTATATAACATGTAAAATGGCTATTATATACAACATATAAAAAATTAAGTTTATAACATCAAAATAATCATTAATTACGTAAAATTGAGATAAAATCACTTACCACTTGATGACATTAAATTCAAATACACTCAGATGAGATAATTTTAATTTTAATATAAAACACTGTTAATTATGAAGGATTTATTATATTATATTTTAAATTGGTATGATATACACCATATACAATAAATTATGTGTAAAATATTAAAACATGCCTCAATAAAGAGAAATTTAGGGTAAATCCCTTACCTTGAGTCCAGAATTTCCATATATGTAAATTAATTAATGTCTAATAAAATTATATCAATTATTTAATTTTTTAATAAACTTTTTCTGGTTTATTAATTTATCATTAAACTATTTGTTTTATTTATTACAAGCGCATATGCAATTACTTAATCGATTATTTCCATGCTGAGTGTTTTGAGGTTGTTTGATTTATAATTTCAAAACGGTTTCGGTATGTTACTTATGGTCAAAGAGGTAATTGTTACATCATATAAAAAATAATAAAAAATAATTATAATTTTTATACATTAATTATTCTTTAAAAACTAACCATGAAATATGGTATAAAAAATATATTACGTTAAAATCAAGGATATGACAAGACATGCATACAAATGAGTAACATTTTCATTTTTCAAAGAGAAAAATGGAAAGAAGATAAGTATCATTTTATGATTAAATAATTATTTATATATAATAAATATCATATTATTTATTTGAATAAACTTATATATTCCATCCATGTAATACATCAATGAAAATCGAAATATATCGCATCATGAAGGTGGTAATCGAAACGTACACAGGAACAATGTTATTATTTTTTAACAGATAGAATGTTAAAAAATTAGATGATATATTATGTTTTAAGAATTATTATTATATAATTAATATAATATATATGTACATTAAATCTATCTTTATAAATATACTTGAGTGTTGGTTTGGGAAAACGAAACACATATCTTCATGGAGGTTGTAGTCCACACAAACACACAAATGTTTTTTTATTTCTCCATAAAATGAAAAAGGCGATGAAACTGGTTGTACTATAGTCATAATAACACTTTAATAGATAGTACATAATTATATTATTATATAATCATTCTTTATGAATATTTTAAGGAGATAGAGGTAGAAATAAATTAATATAGGTCAGGTTGGATGATTAACTCTTCTTTAGTAGACATCCTTTAGATCAGTTCTTATGGACCCATAGAAAGGTATTTTAAGAAGAAAAGAACATATAATTCATGGATAGGGAATTTTAGAAGATAATTAGGTAGGGTTAAGTTGATCTAGATGGCTCAAAGAAACATAAAGAAGATAAAGTGGGGGTTTTATTTTATAACAGAGGAGAGAGAAGTTTTAGGAAATTCATTAAATATTATAATATAATATGTGTCTAACTCATGTAAAAATATTCCAAAATTATATGTATTATAAATGAGGAGTATATGGTACTAATATAATAATAAAATCAAATTTATATTGGTTTACATATTATTTCAAACCTAATATTTAAGTTTAACCCCTAGGTTACCCAATTTTAACCTTTACTATTACAATAATTTTTTTAAATATTAATGGGTTATAATTTTAATTATAATGTAAAAATTGTATCATAAATGGTAGAATTATCAAATTATAGAACATTTAACCTCCTAATCATCCTCTTGGAATATTTTTATGAATTTTAAATAATTTAATAGATTATTGTTTAACATAAAATATCATTAATTTGATTTTTCACACTGTTCATTTAGTATGACTTCAAATATAAGAATATAGTAATTTATTTTTAATATAAATTTTTTAAAAATCAATAATATGTTATATTTATCTTTAAAATTAATGGTACAAAATAAGTTTTCCAAAAAAAATAATACTTTTAGATTGTTTAAAGTCATTTACTTGATTTTTTATTTTTCTTGAGCAAGCCTTGTATCAATGTTGCGAAAGGATTATTAGAAATTATTTCATTACTAAAAATTAAAAATAAGTTACCATGATAGAAATATTTAACTTTAAATTAACCTTTTAGTACAAAAAATATGTTGTTTTTTTCCATTTCAAAAAATATTAAAAATATTAAGAGAAAGAGAGTGACGTTTTTGTCATTATCCCTTACATATTATAAATGTAAAAATCAAATCAAAATGACAAAAAAGTGTGATTTTATAATTTTGGATAATTATTGATGAAATAGACTAATCAAATTAAATTTATAAAATAATTTTAATGAATGTGAAGCCTTATCACATTAGTTTTATCCTAACTCATTTTACTTTTACCAAGCTAACAAAAGTTTACGATGATTACTATTTATATTGACAAAAACTAAGGCTGAATTTATTACCTAATATTAATTTTTAGATTTTAAATATTTAATATATTTCATTTAATTAAATTCACAGAAGTAAAAAATTTTCATTTAAAATTAAATCTAAAAGCATGAGAAAAATAAATTTTCCCGAAAAAATACCTTTTAAGTATAAAAATGATTTAATGCCAAATTCAAGTATAATTTTTATTATAATAAAATTTATGATCAATATAAAAGAATAAATTAAATTTGAAAACTAATTTTAAATATAATTTTACTTTTTTAGAACATGGAATGAAAAGATAGTTTTCAATAAAAATAAAAAAATTCACTATTCATTGAAAAATCAAACTTTTAAGAAAATTCTAAAAAATCAATCCTAATTTAATTTTGAAATTATAAATTCAAAAATGAAATAATTTTATCAAATAAAATGTATAATATTTTCTTAATTTAATTATAATTGTCACTACCAAAAAGTAATAAAACCCATTTTCAATGAGAAAATATTTTTGAAGCATAATATGACAATATTGAAAAATTCAGTGCTTTCTTCCTAATAATTAATAAAAATCTTTTTTTTAAGTATGAATTATATATATATTTAATATTTTCGTTAATTCTATTCACACCGACCATTTTAATGGATAGGTTATGACTATTACATTTAAAAATTAATATTTCATTATTTGTTTAAGCTATGTGTTGTGTGTTGTATAAACTATTGAAAATATGGTTCTTTTAAAATATAAAGATATTACAAAGGTAACAAATAATTGATCCAAATTAAATCAATTATAGTGTAATAGTATGATATTAAAGAATATTCTATGTCCAAGAGATTGGATCTACACCAACATACTTCTCGAAATCCACCTACATCAGTAGATGTGGGTTTGATTAAAAGATAGCCACTAGCACACTAGATCCAAAACTAATCAATCAATAATCAAATAATTACTCATTATATGGAATAAAAATACGTATATACAAAAAAACATATATATATATATATATATATCCATTAAATGTTATATATATTATTTTTCTTAAAGATAGAAGGGTAGAACTAGAAGAAACTCGAATAACAGAGGTTTATAGATCACATGTAACACCCCAAGCTTCTATGGTACGCTTCTCTTTGAATAATGTGATAGCGTGTGTTGTACGCAACACCGAGTTCTAACACACCATAACTAATCAAACTAGCCGTTATGAATAGTAATACCTACTTTTTGAAATTATATATATTATATATTTGAAAATGGACTTCATTTTTGGATTCGGAATATCGAATTTAGCCTAGGGTGAAATTTTGGTACATTTCAGATAACTTTCATATTTTGATGAATAGTGAAAATTACTAAATTTTAATTAAAAACAAATTTTTTAATCAAATTAATTACTAGTGATAAATTATGAATTTGAGTGGTTTTAAAGTATATTTAGAATATATTTTTACCATTTAATATAATTTTGGTCATTGGACATAATTTTACAATTAAACCGAACATAAACAAGTGTCAATCTTTTGATAGTTATTATCTCTTAAAAACACGCTTTTTGTTTTAACAGCGGGAATTAATTTTAAATTAATTTCTGCCACTTCTGTGTTTTGAATTTAGGAAAATGGATTCCATATTTGGAATCAGGATGTTCAAATTGTGTAAATAGGTAACTTTTATTTTTAGACATTTTGAATAGTTACTGTGGTAAATATTTTATTTACCATGGTTAAAGGGTAAATCCTGTAAATAAGGGTTAAAAAAATAATATTATAATAATACAAAATTACCCTAAAACGTGTCCTAACCTTATTGGTGGACACATACCCGACCATGGGCATCCTTGGGTCAATTTGGGGACCCCTTGGAGCCACTTGTATGTGGTAGGGACACTTTATATTAATAAAGTTAAAATAAAAATAAAAATGGCATAAGCTTACATCTTTTAGAAGAACAATTTTTACATAGGGTTATACATGTTGGATTTTCGATTATAAATATTCATTAGAAAGCTAAAGAGATTTCCTACATAATGATATTTTACTTATAATTTTTAGACATTAAATAATTTATTTTATTTATGACACAATGATGATGCAGTAATTACTATAATAGTGAAAAATTAAAATAAGTGATATTATAAATACCCAAATAAATATAATATGAAACTTTTAATGAATTAAACTAATTTTCTAGGATAATATGATATATTAGGATTGATTTAATTGACTTTTTTCGAAGTAATAAATCTGTTATGAGTTTCACAAAAATCAACTAATGAATAGTGTCAAAATTGACATAAAAGAATTCTTAAAACAAATATTATATTATTAATTGATATTAAATTCCTAAAAATCTAAGGTTCGGCCAAGAGACTTATATCATGATAGGTTAATCATTAATGGACCACTTGGGGGTCTCTTGGATGTATATAGTAATTTTATTAACCATATTATATAAAAATACAAAGAGACATTGTAAAAGTGAAACTAATTAACTTAGAGTTAATACTTAAAGATAAGGTTAATATAAGTACCCAAACCTGTCTAAATTCTATTGGATGAGTTGCTTTCGACCTATCCCCACCTCATCATTTGAATAGTCAACTTTGGAGCCTTTAGAAACCGAATATGAATTTATTATAAATTAATATTTCTAGCTTTTCCAAAGGTGCCCCTCACCCCTCTTATAAAAGGGCACTCCTCCTTCTCATTTCTTCAGACCTTCAAAGCCTTTTGGTTCGGCCAAACTCTGCCCAAATACTCTCCCAACATCCCTCAATACAACCTAGAGGCCTTAGTTTGATCAGAAAGCCAACCTAAGGAGCCCTTTTGATCAAATCAAAAGGAAGAACCCGAAGAAGAGGTAATGATTTCACCACCCTTTTCTAAGTTCATTTCTTCTTCCACTTCTTCTTCCTTTGTTCTTACCATTCTGAAATAATAACTCCAGTATCTCACATATACTGTGATGTTATTATAAATATGGTACAATCATATTCAGTATTCTATCCACCCTTTGAATAACATGTCACCATACGTGCGTACGTACGGCTTACCGTCTCCACGTCGTGGTGTAATTGTTATTCAATATAATATTATTTGGATGGGTATAATAATGATGTGTAACTCATGTAAATAATAAATATAACATGTTAATGATTCTGTATATATGATATACCATCCATTTATATATTATTTTAATATCAAAAGAATGATATTGTCGCTCGTGCGTACGTACGGACTACCGTCTCCACGAACGCGATGAGATTCATTCTCCATCGTATCCATTCAAGTATAATTATCATTTGATGATTTAAAAATGATGTTTAAGGACTGTATATCATTCTGGATATGAATAAGATACAACAACCATGGCTTATTTAACAAAACATATAAAAGAAAATGAGTAAGTTAACTCCCGAAACGACGATAATTCTAAGATATTATTAACAAATCAATGTTAAAAGATCATATATGATATCATATTAATATATATGATTCTTGTATAATTTAATAACAACTATTTCACCATTATACAGGAGGTTAACCTACCCCAACCAAGGAAAAGTACAAGTTAAGGGTTTATTTCACAATCTCTTCATTATCCGAGGTTGTTTATACGTAATAATCTACTGGGATATCTTTATCATCCACATCCATGTTTCTTAAAAATGTATTTCAAAACATTTTTACTATTTACAAGAATATGGGTTAAAGTCATTTATACCCTTGTTTGACTTTTTATAAGAGGTTTATAAAGGAATCTTTCCGTCGTTTTCAAAACAAGGTCCTTTTTAACCTTTTCGACAGAATTGAGGTAAGAATGTTTTTTTTAACTTATACGGCGGGTGCGGTTATTTTACGCCGTTATAAAATCTTCAAAGCTTTCCTTACAAGCTTATAAGAATATTTTCAAAGAAAATGTTTTATTTTATATGGATCTTAAATGATTTCAAAATAAAAGGAGATATTTCTTTAAAAAGAATTTTGATTTCATCTATGTCAACATCCTTTGATGGATTTTAAGATTATTTGAAGTTGATTTATTATGATACAAAACTTCTATATTGTATTGAAGGTTTTGTGATATGTTTGACTGTGGATGTGCTATTTTTATACCATTCATAGTTTATTGTGAAAGTATTGACATTTCGTATGCTAGTTTTAATACGAATGTTTATGTTATGTTTAAACCTTTTCATATGGGAATGAATTGGACTTAATAAGTGACGGGTGGAGCCCGCTATAGCTCCTCGATGCATCGGTAGGTCTCATGAGACAAACTAGTGTCTTGGCACAAGGCCTTGACAAAATCTTATTTGTAGTCTTGGCACGAGGCCTTGGCTATGTGGTTATGATAGTCTGTCATTATGCATTCCAACATTATGAAAGTGGTTATTGATATTGCATGTGATTATTCGATTAGTAGAATATCCATGTGAACAAGTAAATGGCATTATTTCATTTTACTTTTGCCATACTATGTTGAAGTTCAATTTTAAAAGGCTTTTGTTTTAGTTATACATTGCCTTAAATGTTTATTCTTATTGATGAAAGTTTCCGCTATATTGTTATCCTTACTGGGCATTTGAGCTCACCCCTTTTCTATGTTTTATTTTTCCCAGGAAGTGAAGATGTAAGTTATGAATGACCTGTAGGGATATTATGAGGGGATTATAGTGTGGACTGTGGAAACATTATGTTGTTGTATTAGTTTTTCATTTTATGATGTAATGAAAAACTTATGAATATATCTAGTGTTTCCAAGGCTACTAAACCAATCGGTCTTTCGAGATTTGATCTTTTTTGTGATCATGCCAATGTTATGTAATTAATGCACCGACTCTGGGTAGCTGGGGTCGGGCGTTACATCACATACCACAATTCCTTGATAAAAAATATGATTGGACCCATAATAATCAGTTTCATAATTAAAATTTTTTATGAGGAGATAATTTAGATTATTTATGTTTGATTGGTGTGGAATTATTAAAAATAACTTGTCAATTCAGATGAGTTATGACCACTAAACTTTATCTTTGGATCATTAAATCATGCACACACTGTTTGGTCTTATGGCCTTGCAAAATGTGCCCCAACCATGTGAGGATATCTACCAATCCTAGGAACCCATATGGTTTAGTCACATAGTTTGGAAAAATTCTTGAAAAACATGAATTTATCCTCTATCGCAATCCACATAGTTTTTGGGTAATTTCACATGGTTAGCTCTAACTATTCACCAACTATGTGCCACCCACAATCCTTCTCCAAACAAGGACCACCATTTCTTGGGGGAGTTTCAATATTTCTAATAACAATTATCAAACCATGAACCCCATCAAAAGTTCTCTAAAACTCTAAAAATAAATCAGAAATCCTTACAAATCAGACCATACAATTCTTGGTTTAAAATCACTTTAATAAAGGTTAAAATTAACTAATAACACATAGAACAAATATGAGGCTATTATAATTCCTTTATTACTTTATCCATTACGTTTACAACCTCTTATTCAACCACCATTACCTCCTCCATGCATGTCATATAAAAATATTTATCATCGGTAACATTATTGGATAACTTAAATTGAATGGAATTAAAATCAAAAGAATAAATATTAGAGCCATATACCTAAAAGTGGGTAACATATGAATTAGTTTCTTTTAGAAAATAAATTGGAAGTACATCATTCACTCCCTCTAATGAATGTTCATTGGATTCAATAAGATTTATATATTATTCATCAGGTGAATCTTGTAATTAATATTCATCATCTAGGGGAATCCATGTGTTTTTTGAATCTAAATAATATTAAAAATGGGAGGAAATAATCAATTTAGTTTCAAAAAAATTATAAATAAATAATTTCCTGAAATGATTATACCCCTATATTAGTTTAGACCTGATTTCTTGTTTAATATAAAGTTAATCTTGGAGTTGGGTTTCCATGTATGTATGTAATTATTTAATTTTTCTATATCTTATCTTCAAATATCACCACCTCAGTGATGTATTATTTCAAATCTTAAGAAAGATATAAAGGTTAAAATTCATCAGTTTATAGGATGGAATAGTCATGTTGCTGGCTTCCTTCTAAAAAATGATTCTAGTATAGATCTTAAATGTTTTTATCTCCCACATATTTATTAGCATGGATTCATTCTTTAACCTCTTTCAATGGTTGAGTGATTTTTGTTAGTAAATATTTAAGTAGAACCTTATAAACTTCCCCAGGTTTTTAAATTTAAAAATTTAATGGGAGAATATCTTCCTCCAATTATTTTAGTTTTTTCTACTCCAATTGTTGTTTATTGGAGTCAAGTAGATATTCAGTTGAAAATTTTACATGGTTCTTCATCTCCTCTATGACTTTATTATTTTTTTCAACTAATCTTCTCTTAACTAATAAATTTCATTCTTCTTCAGTAGAGAGTAATTGTTAATCTATGAAAAATATTATAAATTGGAATACTTCCGGGATATAAATATATATATATATATATTTAAAATAAAGTCAATATATTTACAAAGTGATAAAAAATAAATAGTGATTGACTATATTGGATCTCTAAAAACTGTTCCAAATTATTGACATAGCTATAATAAGGTGTAAAAAAATAACATTTATTTTCTTAATGAAACAAAATGACTAACTTGGGTCATCACTGTTGAGGAGTCTTTGGATACCAATCAATCACTAACTATACAAAAAACTTATTATATATTTGGTAGTTTATATTTTACTTCGGAAAAAGGAAAATTAGGGTATAAAAACGAGTGTAATAAAATATAACAAAACCATGAAATGCAATATATAAACATAATGAAGTTTGATGAAATGAAATAACCCTAAGAGAATTACCCAAAGTGAACTTTAATCACCTCACTATTAGTCACATGCATAATTAATAAATAAAATCTATTATATATATTATCATCCTCTTCATCCTCTGAATATAAATATATTATGTACCTAATAATATCTATGTAAACTGAACATCAACCTCCTCCTTGGTTAGAAAGTTAAAGGGATCCAAAATTAAGAGCACCACTAAACTCGCCTTCTAGGTATGAAATAATACCCATTTAGAACTAGATCATAAAGGATGCATCATATACACTAGTGATCATAGAAGAGAGAGACAATAGAGAATAAGAAGAGTTTATACCTAAAAAAACCATAGGAAAGAGTCACTATAACCTTAACCCTGATAGTTATTCTTAGAATAACTCAAAGTATGTAAGAAACATTTAAAAATGAATGAAAAATTACTTGAGTTCAACATTGGATTCATCCCCCAAGAGATCCCTCACGTTAGATACTCATTATCATGAGTATTGAAAATAAAAATTGGAAAAAAGAAAAGAAAATTCCAAAAAATATAGATAGATAGAAACATAGAACAATTTTATTAAAAAATGCAAAACAAAAATTACTAAAGAAAGAAAACAACAGAAAATAGTCAAGTAAAACATAAATTACTTCATCACCCCCAGCAAAGAGGCCTGAGTTTCATATCCTTTTACAATAGAGGGGAAATAATTTAAATAATAAATTAAATGAGAAGGATCCAATAAGGGTGGACTCATTCATGGGGAAGACCTTTATCCTATGTGTTTCTCAAGCCAGTCGCATATTTGCACATGGGAAGAAATTCTACTGAATCCTTCAAGGTAGTAGTGAATTTTGATATTATTTGAAATTAATCCTTTTAAATTATATATTTTATTTCCAATATAATATTTTTTTCTTTATTTTATCTTTTAATTTACAGAATATGTTTAATTAAGATATGAAAATATTTTTAATGGAAAAAAATACAAAGGTGAATTACATTTTACAACAAAAATATCTATGGTTTGGGCCTCTTTTAATTGGAAGTATCACTAAAAATACACCATAGAGAAGATTCCTCCATTATAGTGAAATGATCCAAAAGTTTATTCCATGTATATTTAATCTGAGGACCATTATGGCAGCATTCCATCTTGCATGGTGAGATGATTTGATTCTTATATTTTTCGAAGTAACAGAGCCTCATGAAATAGATTGGTCATAATTTTTCCAAGTGCCAGACTATTATTTATTTACTGGATATAGAAATGAGTCAAAAAAATTTCTAAATTACTCTTATGTTTTCCAAAAGGACTCTTAAGAACTCCACAATGACTCTTAGAAAATGAAATATTACTCTTATGTTTCTATGAATTATATAATTTTTTTGTGTATGGTAAAAAAATACTATTAGAAAACATAGATCCAAATCTAAATGAATCTTAATAAGAGTAGAATGAATCTTATAAATTTTACACATAGCCTTGTGTCAAGATGAATCATGCACATGAGTATAATGATTCATGTGCTTTTCAAGACTTTTCTATATTTTCCTTCACAACTTCAAAAATAACTGTTATGCATTTCAAGGTCTTGGAAGATTGACCCATAAATGCTTGGACTTAGTCAAATTTATTCTATACTATAGATCTAGAATGAATATTACCAATGGAAATATTTACTCTTACATGATTTATACTTTTTTAATTTATGATTTTTGTAATGGCTAGATAACCTTCTACATTAAAATACTAAAATTAAAAGTATTTTCATAGAAAATATTAGAATAATAATAAATAAATCCCCAAAAAATAGAAATTAGACCATTTGTACAATAAAGTACAAAATACCATTATAAAATATATATGTGATAATTAGACAAAATAATAAAATGGTGGGGATTTTTTCAATTAGTTACAAAGTATAAAAAATGAAAATTTTATCTCTGTCACACAACCATACCCTCATCATCATCATAACATATCCATCACCACATGGCCATCACATACCACAATCCACACACCTTATAAACTCATCACATATCCATTATAGTTGGGTATCATGAACATCGAGGACGTGAACCCTGTGCCCTCCTTTTACCATGTATAACACCCACCACATATTATCATCACAACTACATTATTTAGTCAACTAGTATATCATATACAATAACTATAGGAAGTTATAGTCCATATTATTATACCTAGATTGAGCCATCACACCTAGTAATACACCTTTAAGATAGAGTGGGGAAGAGGGAGTAGTCTTGCATCCATTTCCTCACGATCCTTGATGTTTGGAGAAAACACCTAGAACCCAACAACTTAGGGATTTAGAAATGTTATTTGAATTGGGTGGGGGTGAATATGAAAAAAATATCATATATACATATCCCCACACAAGACAGACCTAAGGGAACATTCCAAAACATCAGTGTCACACCAACCAAAACCACTCCACAATTACTATTTTTTGATAAATTCCACCACCATCTCTACAACGAAACCCATCCCCACTTCAACACACAAAAAAACCACAAAAACAATCAAAATTTTACACATTTTAAATCATAAATTTCTATTTCTAGAAATACCATTTTACATGTAATATTACCTTTATTTTTATATTCATTTATATGTTTAATTCCAAACCTTCATTATCCATCAACCATGTTTATTTAAACCATTACCCACTAATTTGAATCATTTCCATTTTATTACAATCCGATGGTTTTTTAAATTCCACCCCACAACCATTACCTTATAAATTATTACCAAACACATATTCCATACCACCATGAAAAAATAACACATCCCTATAACTAAAAACCAACCACCACACAAATTGCATCTTAACACATGCCAATATCCTAAAAAAAATACCAAAAACCCATTTCATTTCCATATAATGATCCATTCCACCATTTTAAAATAACATAAAATTCCCATCCACCTCTTCCATATATATATATATATCTATATCTTCCCATATTAGCCATGGAAAACCTGCGACATCACCCACTTATCAACACATTATAGTAGCCAAAACTATCCTAAAACCCCAATTAATACCTTACAAATCATAGTGAAGGAAATACAACCAACCAAAAAAAAAACAAAACAGAAAAACAATATATTTTTAATAATTCATTTCCCAAAAATAAATTATGACCAACCAAAACATCACTACTGAAAATTAATATTTTTTTAAAAACATTTTGTTATCATATTTAAATAATTATCTTCCCATGAGGGGTGATTCCATCAATTTAATAACAAAACTAACACATATCACATCATCAAGTAACATTTTCATAAGCAACATCAAACAACTATAAAACAATTATAATATAATGAGATCATATACATCACACGAGGTTCACCCCTTACTCTAAATTTAATTTAGTTTAATTTATTATCATTATTAGGTTAATCCTTAATATACACCCAATGAAAAAAAATCCCGCTCCTTCCATAATTTAAACAAAATAATAGAGAATTATTAAATCCCCTTTGTAAAGGCCAGACCCTAGTATCCTAGAGCTAATGCCTTATTTCATTAAATTGGCATGATTATAAGGAATAAAATATTAACGGATCAAAAATTTTATCATTCTTGTAAGAACATACTACATTCATGATACCCATAATACATTGAGAATATAAAATATAACATGATATAATATAATATAAAATAAATTGCATCCTTTAAAGATTATATAATTATTTCTTCTTCAAAACCTGGGGAAAAAGAAACACAAGAAAGGGGTGATCTTAGAATCTCAGTAAGGGTAATAAATATAGTGGAAGATATCATAAACATAAATAAAAGGCATGGTGAATAAATAAAAGTACACAAGCATTAAAAATAAACTTGAACACAATATGGAAAGAATAAGAGATGAATAAATAATTCCAAAATAAAATACAATCATGGGTATTCTACAAGTCGAATAACCAAATAAACTATCAATTACTAGATTCATAATGAGGGAATTTATAATTATTGAAATCATAACCATAATATCAAGTCCTCATGCCAAGACTCTAAATAACCTTACTGTCAAGGCCTCATGCCAAGACTCTAGTTACTCTAATGTGACCTACCAATGCATCGAGGGGCCATAACGGGTCCCACCCATCACTTAATAATTTCAATTCAGTCCTCATATGTATAAAAAAATATATTCAAATAAAAGTGTCCCATATCAATTTTAATTATTTTAATCATAATCATAGATAAAAATAATATAATTAAATCATTCATAAATTCATGAGGCAAATGATCATTAAACATTCCAAAGTGTCCCATACTAGTTTGAAACATTTAATTATTATATGATATCATAAGAATAATAAGACTCAAGATTTGATATATCAGATGGTATTACATACACCACATTACCGTAATAAGTGGTGAACAATTCATAAATCTCATAGAATTAAAAGTGATACAAGAAAAACCCGTTTACTTAGGAAAGAAGTGTTCTTTTGGAAATCATTTGTATTTGTCATAAAATAAGATTGTAGACAGGTAAAAACTAGAAAATAAATGTAAGGAAATTGAAATTATATTTTAGGGATAAATGTTGTCCCACTAAAGTGAAATCATGTAAAAAGAGTTTTTAAGAAGCATTATAAATAAAACTTTTAAGCGCAGTTTAAGGAAAATATTAAAGAAATTTTAAAATGTAATGGCATGTTTGATTTTATATAACCAGAAATGAACCGAGATATATTTTCATTATAAAATTAGTGATTTTATTAAATTAATGGGGTATTAAAACATATTATTGAGTATCCTTGAATATAGGTAAAAAATTGAGAAGTTCCCTTGAATCGAGCTTGTTTATCGGGGAGAATTTAAAAAAGATCATTTTAAAACATGTAACTCCCCAAAAATGAAAGAAGTATTATGATTGGTACACACACACACACACACACATATATATATATATATTTCACAAAGAATTTATAAGTATAATATAAATATAATTAATAATTTTATTAGGGATTGTGATATAAAAGAGACTAACCCGAAATAAAAATGGGGGTTTGAGTAGAATCCCTTACCACTTTGTAATCAATCGAATCATATACCCAGAAATTAATTATAATAAAATGATACATTTAATACCATTAAAATAAATATATTCATGATATCATACATCAATTGTAAGTATACACACACCAAACACAAGAATTAGTGGTGAGTAATGCATATCTCATGTAAATGAAAGTGAGTGGAGAAAACCATTGCCTTATGTCCGAATATATTCTACACTTGATCTTAATGTCCGGAATAATAAAATTATATTCATTAATTAATAATCCCAACACCTTATCAACATGTAATTTATTTATTATATATTTATTAATTTCATTTATGGCCTTTTATATGGGTTAATAGATTCAATTTCATCATTTTGTAGTGCACGTTTTCTTAGTTTTTGTGATCGGTTTGCTTATATAAGAGTATAAAAGTTCATGTAAAATGGAAATTTAAATCCAGAATTGAATTCATGATTTATTATTTATCATAAAAGTTTAAATTATCATATAAATACTTTGGTTATTTTGGGATAGGATGAATCATTAGATAAAATTTGAATGATAAACGCACAGATTAATTTGGTAGTTTTTGGACTTCCACAAACTTATTTTGTTTTATAATTTAATACCAAGTGTAAAAACTAATTCCAGAACACTAAATTGGATAAATTAAATATATAATGATATGTTTTAACCATAAAAATTGTTTCTTGACCATAATTTAAGATGGTAAATGAAATCAAAAACCTATTGTCCTTGAGTGTGATAAATTCACACATCTCATACGGTGTTTTCATTTTTAGTATAAGAGGATGGGGAAAGAGAGATGACGATGAAATATTCCATTATAATAATATCATTATTGTACATGTAAATTAATATAATTATCAAATCATTTTTATTAGGTTATGTGAGGAGATAGAAACAATAGAATGGAACTTGTAAAAGAAATTGAAATAAAAATGAAGAGAGGTTTTCCTCTTAAGTACTCCTCTTTGAGAACCTCCTTAAGGAATTTGGTTTTGTCCTTTTGGTAAGAAAAATAGGTCTTTGATTTGAGGAAGGATTTTGGGAAGAGTATTTGGTATAACTTAGGCAAGTATCAAAGCTTGAGTGGTGTGAGCGGAAGAGGGGTGGTTTTTATAGTGGAGGAGAGGGGGAGTTTTTCCATTATTTTAATTATTTTTAATTTTTTAGGCTCATGACTATAAATAGTCTTAATTCCTGCAGCTAAAAATTGTAATAAGTTTATGTGAGTTATAAAAAAGTTTTCTCACATTATCCGTACATCACATATTACTTAATAAATCTTGTATTTAGCATTTATCGTAATTTAAAGTATTTTCACTATTCAAAAAATTCAAGTATTTTAGAAAAATCCCCAAAATTCACTGTAACCATTTTTTGATGTGTAGACTCCAAAAATAAACCTAATTTTATAAAAAAAATTTTATAAATATAAAAAATTTAATTTTTAATTACAATACCTATTTACTGAAAAAACATAGTTTTTAAAATTATAATGATTTTTATAATTCTCTGAAAAATTAACTAGGGTCTAATTTAATTATCCCAAAATAATAAGAAAAAAATATTGATTTATGAATACATTATATAGAAAATTAATTATCATTTAAATTAATTTATCAACATGAAAATAGTAATTAAATATTTATTGCTCAAAAAAATTCAAACACTTAATTATTAATGTTTAGAATATTCACTATCATTTATAAGGTTCCAAATTTTTATTTATACTTACATGGGTGAGGTTACTATTTATAAGGGTACATTACTATTCTTATGGGTCATTTTACTATTCATAAGGGTACATTATGATTCATAAGGGTTGTCACACCCGGACTTCACTTTGAGGTATGTTTTTAATTTTAATTTTTATCACATAATTTTAATTTCCTTTTTGTAATAGATTTGTTGGAATTTGGGCTGATCACGACATTAGTGTGTGATTTTTGCATAGATAAATGTAGTCGAGCCAACACCTGTCATGCACTTTTTGCGCCGTTAAATGATCCTTGGCATGACAACGCCAGACGCATGGGCAGGGCATGGGAAAAGCTGTGCGGCTAGCCCTGCAGGCATGCATACTTTTTTATTACTAACGTTTTAAACGTGTAAATTTTTTTATCAATATTATTATTATTATTATTGAACACTTTATTAATCTATATTATTAAATTCATTCATCAATTTTATTCGTTTATTTTATTTTAAGTCGGTGTTGTTTATATTTATTTTTTTTAATTTTTTTATTTATCCTTTCTTTTATTTTCTTTTTTTCTTCTCTTTTATTTCTTCTCTCCCTCACCCAATCCCGATATGCCACATAGTTAACTCACCCCTTTCCCCCTCTGGTTCTTGCATAGCTGCAGCCCTATCTCCTCTCAATGGACAACAACTACTTTTCCCCCTTACTGGCCTCCCCTCCTGCCCTCCAGCTCAGCCCGACCTCCCCCACTACCACCTCCTACTACCTTTTGCTCACCCCAGGCCATGCCCTCTCCTCCTTCTACCTCCTTGGTATTTCACCATCTTGCCCCTCTACCCTCCCATATTACCCAGCCGCACCCTTCCACACAACCTCCCCGCCAGACCAGCCGACTCTCCCTCATCCAGCAGGTCACACACCCCCTTCCTTGGTTTGGACGGAAACCCCACATGTGACCTCTCCCTATTCGGCTGATTGTCTAAAAGTCTACCCCCTTGTTATTCTGGCACCGCGCAAGAACTTCCACACCCCTTCGACCTCCGGAGGTCCTACCCCACCCTCTTCTGGCAGTCTGTGTGCCATCCCCTTGGTTTGACCGAAGACCTATAGTCTCCTTCCTTTTTTTTGTTTCCTTAATTTCAGCTACTCGCTCTTTTCAAACGCCGTACTCCATCAACTACCTCCATAGAGCTCCGACCAGCCTTTCGAACCTGTCGCCTTAAGTGCGGAGTGACTTAGTTGTGTTTTATTCCCTTTTGGTTGTGTTTTGGTTAGGGTCTAATTTGTGTTTGGATTATTTGTTATTCATTTGTGTGATACCTTGTTTGAAGGTTTCTTGTGGTCTACATGAGGAATGGTGGGTGTGAAATGACCTTTTCACATCGAGTTTATGACATCTGCTACACGTTGGTAGGTGATTCCATGTCTAAATATTGATTGATTTATTGAGTTGCTTGTTTAATTAATTTTACATATTTTTTTATTAGTTTCAAATGGGCGCAGTCAATTTTATTTGGAATTTTCTGAACTTTTGTTTCAGTAGTACATATTTATGAAATATGAGTGTCTGTCAAATTGTTTTAGTTATTTGTTTTTAAAATGTGCAAGAGATGCAGTGGTGTTTTTGATGTGTGTTAGTGTGAGTTGTGTTGTAAATAGGTTCTGATGTGGGGTTGTTGGAATCCTTGAGTCATGCATCTTATATATATATATATATATATTTAACTACTAAATAGATTTTTTCTAGTGCTGGTTTATTTTAGCTATGTTCTTTAAAAAAAATTGTGCAACTGGTTATTTGACTATGTGGATTATGCAGGTTTAGTTCTGAACAAAATTACTGGTGGTCGTAATGTTTTAAAAATGAATTTTGTATGGGAAGTGTGGCGAATCACGTAGATAACACACTATGTGTTTTGCACATGTAACTTTGTCAAGCAATGAGGCCTATTGACTTAATTGAGCACAAAATGGTAAACCTGTGTATTAAGTGGGCGGACTAGAACAAGTGCGCTAGTGATACCGAAGTGGCCTCAGCCCGGTTTCACTCAGCTGGTTTGACGATTACAACACTAAAAAAACTATGGGTGATGTTAGGGGACCACTAGGTTATGGATTTGCTTCCCTACTAGTGGCTCTGGGAGGAGAGCGTATGCTATTGTCGTTCTTATTCCTTGGTTCACAAAGACACGATGTTCTAGGGACCCTTCAGTTATAGTACCTATAGTGACTCTCCCACTTTGGTGATCTTGGATTACATCTCACTTGAAAATGAAATATTGTGTAACCATTGTGGTGTAAAAAAAATAAAAGTGTTATTTTTATTTTTAAATCGTTTTCCCTTAAAGTTGTCATTCTTCAAATTGTTTTATTTAAAATTGTTTAAGATTTTATTTTTATTCCTAGATTAAATTAGAAATTGTTTTTTCAGTTAATCTTTACATGTGGAATCTCTTATTGGTGAAATCATATTGAGGATCAGCTCATACCCTACTTACACCCTTGGTGTAAGTAGATTTGGTTTTGTCTGATGTAGGTATGGGTAAGGCTTTTGGAAGTGGTGGTTCAGGTTCTTAGCTGACACCATGGAATGGCATTGTGGAGATGGAAAGAGGGTGGTGTTCTTGGGCCAGGGGTGGTTTTTGAGTTGGTTTTTGGCCTCCATCTTTTGCTGTTGTTTGGGTTTGGTGTTGAACTTGTAACTAAAATCCTGGTTTGTGGTAAGGGCCCATTTGGTTTATTTTTTTAGTTTGGCATATATTTTTTTGTTTTTTTTGTGCATGTTTTTCCTAATCAGGTAAATCATTCCCAAGGCATTATTTTGATACTCGGGCACTTTTCTGGGCCCATGGGGATCAGGATTTCCCCTCGAGCCTTATCGCAGACCGAGTCTAGTGTTGGTTGGCTATAGAACTGATTTGGTTCAAGAAAAAATGGTATCAGAGGCTGGTTTTGTTGTCTGAGATATTTTATTTTGGTGGAGTCTGGTTAGAAAGGATCTAGGATTTTTGGGGATCAGGATTCTGGTTTTGAGTAGGGTGCCTAGCCAGTACACCTCATGACATACCCTAAGTCGCCATGGGGTGTTTGGATGCTTGTTTGACTTCTCTTCCAGGTGGGATGTGCATTCTGTAGACTATACGTGGACATCGTGCATAGAATAAGAATTTGGACACGATGTTACTTTTTCAGGTTTGGATTACTTATGAATACTTATCTTGCTGGAAATTTGATTTTTTTAGATATGACATACTGAGGATGTTGTTTTATGATTGTTGCTCTTTGCAGCAAGATGCCTCTCTAGAGAGCTTACATGCACCCACGGGAGGAAGCCAGAGAGAGTTCTCCCTAACTGCTTGATCCGAGATTGGTAGAATCTATGGTCCGAGCTGTTTAGGCTTTGGGACAAGGAGAAACTCCTGCTCCTGCTCCTTTTCCAACTAGAAAATATGATTCGGGTCTCAGAAAGGACAAATATCAGGAGTTCTTGAAGAATAAACCTCCATCATTTCGAGGTAGTTCAGAACCTCAAGTGGAAAAGGAATGGATTGAAAAGATAGAACGTATGTTCATGTTCCTTAACATTCCAGAAGAATTCTGGGTAAAGATTGCCTCATTCCAGCTAGAGTGTTCCAGTCGCAAGTGGTGGGAATTAGTTATTCAAGCTGGGAAGAATGAGAATATGGGCAGGAATGGGTTCAAGGCCATATTCAGTGAGCAGTAATGTCATGAGGTTTTGACTTATGCTAGATCTCAAGAGTTCATGGATCTTTCACAAGGGGATCGGGCAATGATGGAGTATGCAAATTGCTTTGCCAAGCTAGTGTGGTATGCGCCTGAGATTGTTTCAAGTGAATATTTGAATGCTCGAAAATTTGAGCAGGGCCTTCGATTAAAAATCCACTATCATGTTTTCTTGTTCAATTTAGGAACTTATTCCAAGGTGGTCAATCATGATTTTATGGTAAAGATTGACCATAGAGGAAATTTTCGATTTTCTGGATCATTGTCAGCATTTGGCTGTAGTAGTTTATACGTCAAAAAGAGGAAGCATGATGAGCATGGGAAGAAGGTGGGTGGAAGCTCAGGTCATCCTTTCAATAAGACCTCATCTGTTGTTTCTAATATGACGTCTCTTGTGTTCCATCAGTGTGGTAAGGGAGGGAATGTTCGACCTATGTGTCCCACTCTACACAGGCCTTGATTTCAATACAGAATTGTGGGCCATGTGCAGCGCTTTTGAAAAGTGAAACACCCTTATCAGAGTGGGTCAGGTTCTGTGGCTTCCGGGGGAGCACCAGTTTAGTCAGAGCCGACCAGGACTATGGGATATCAGTTAGGTGGTCGTGGCAGTAGAAACAAATCATCCTCTGGGCAGAGCCAGGTTAGGGTAGATCCACAGGTGAGTGGTCATTCCCAGGCAGGGACCAGACATCTTCATGCTTTGGATCATGCACCAATGAGATCTGATGCAGGAACTTTGACTGTCCATGCTACCATTATTATTGAATCATCTTTAGCTTCTGTCCTTTTTGATACTAGTGCATCTGCCTGTTTTATATCTTCTCATCTTGTGAACTTGTTGAGCCTTCCAACCAAACTTTTATCTGCTGCAATGGAGTTAGTGACACTATTGGGTAAGAAAAAGGAGCAGGCCCTTAGGTGTCTGTCCTTTTCAATCTCTATGTCAGGAGTTGATATGGAGTTGAATTTCTTAGTCCTTGATATGGACTTGATTGATGTGATCCTTGGAATGGTCTGGATGGTTCTCTTTCAAGCTCATATTGAATTCTATCAGCACCGATTCAGCTTTATGGCATCAGATGGGAGTCTTTAGTTATTTCATGGAGAATGGGATCCTTGGTCAGGTCGCGTAGGACCTTCAATCCCTGAGTTGGGGAATTTTTTTTATCAGTTATCATATCTTGCATTGGAAGACGATGGTGGTGTTTCTTAGGGTGAGTTACCTAGTGTAGTGGATGAGTTCCTAGAGGTCTTCCCAGACGATTTTTCAGGCTTAACCCTAGAGCGGGATGTGGATTTCTTGATTTATTTGGCGCCAAGAACACAGCCTATATCTCTTCCCTCATATCGCATGGCCCCCACCTAATTAATGTAATTAATGATACAACTAGAAAATTTGGAATCTAAAGGATTCATTCGCTCGAGCATCTCTCTTTGGGCCGCCCCATTTTTATTTGGAAAGAAGGCTGATGGAACCCTCCAGTTTTGTATTTATTACCGGAAATTGAATAAGGTAACCATCAAGAATAAGTATCCCTTTCTTCAGATTGACGTTTTTTTTTTGAAAATTTGAAGGGGGAAAATTGGTTCTCCAAAATTGACTTGTGGTCAGGTTACCACCAACTCAGGGTGAGAAATGTAGACATTCCAAAGATGGATTTCTGAAGTAGGTATGGTCACTTTGAGTATCCATTCATGCCTTTCAGATTGACAAATGCTCCTAAGGTTTTTATAGAACTCATGAATTGGGTGTTCCACCAATATCTAGACTCCTTTTTCGTGGTATTTGTGGACAATATCCATGTTTATTATGAATATGAGGAGGAGTATGAGCATCACCTGTGGATTGTTTTGGGCACTTTTAAAGACAACTGCCCATATTCCAAACTCTTAAAGTGCACAATTTGGTTTAGGGAAGTGATGTTTCTAGGGAATGTTGTCTCAGAACAAGGGGTTTCAATTTATCCCGAGTAGATCAGTGTAGTTATGTATTGGTAACAACAGAGGAATGTGTTTGATATTAAGAGTTTTCTTGGCCTGGTAGGTTATTAAAGGAGTTTTGTTTGGGATTTCTCATGGATTTCCTCCTCTACGACCACAGTCACCCATAAAGGGGTGAATTTTGAATGGAGACCACAATGCCAGGAATCCTTTGAGGAGTTGAAGTGGTGGTTGAACACCGCACGTATGCTGATCTTATCAGAGTCTAGGAAGGGATATGTTGTTTATTGTGATGCTTCACGTATGGACCTTGGGTGTGTACTCATGAAAGATAATCATGTGGTGGGTTATGGTTCTCGCCAGCTCTGGTTGCATGAGAAGAATTATCTATCTAAGAAATTGGATTTGGCAGTAGTGATGCACACCCTAAAGACTTGGAATCACTACCTCTTTAGGGAAAAATTTGTGGTCTATTCTAACCATACGATCCTTGCCTAAATTTTCTCTCAGAAGGATCTCAATCTGAGGCAGCGCCGCTGGACCCAGTATCTACAGGGGTTTGACTTTGACATTGTCTATACCCCAAGAAAGGGTAATGTGGTGGCTGATGCGTTGAGATGGAAAGTACCAGTGCAGAAATTGAGAAAGTCCAGTGATGAGTGGACTTTGATGGGGCCCTTCACCCAGATGCACTTGGGGAGTAGGGCGCACATCAGAGGTACTTCCTTGGATAGAATTCAGTTGACTCCCGCTCTTCTGGAGTTGATTCAGTGAGATAAGCCCGATGATGAGCTGTTCCAGCGATATATGTAGTTTCTTCATTGTGGGGATACTCCTTCGGATTGGTCTATTTCTCTGAAGAGGATCTGGCGCTTCAAGGGCCGTGTAGTGGTGTCGTTGTCTTTGCGGAAGGTGGTGATGCAGGATATCCACCCGTCTTAGTGGGCTGTCCATCCTGGTACTACCAAGATGTATTACGATGTTCATCGCCATTTCTGGTCGCTAGGTATGAGGAAAGGAATAGATGACTTTGTATCGAGATGCTACACTTGTCAGTAGGTTAACGAAGATCATCCGAGACCATCAGGCATGCTTCAGCTATTACACATTCTTACCTTGAAGTAGGACGAGGTCTCCATGGAATTCATTGTTGGATCGCCTCATAAAACTTGGGGAAGGAAATCTTTTTGGGTAGTGATTGATCATTTGAACAAGTAATATCACTTTTTCATGATCAGAGATACAATGAAGGTGGAGGAGCTATGCCATTTGTATGTTTAAGATGTGGTCAGACTTCTTGGTGTGTCGTTATCAGTTGTTTCTGAAAGGGACCCCCACTTTACATCTCAATTTTGGGGAGGAATTTGAAAGACTTTGGGGTTGCAGATTAAGATGAGCATGACATTCCATCCTCATAAGGATGGCCAGATGGAGCGGGAAAATTAAATTCTGGAGGAAAAGCATCACACATGTGTGTTGGATTTCAGAGGTTCATTGGATAGCCATTTGGGATTGGTTGAGCTTTCTTATAATAACAGTTACCAATCCTCTATTAGAATGACACCCTTTGAGTCACTCTATGGTCAGCCTTGTCGGTCTCCTTTGTGTTGGGATGAGGTAGGCAAGACCTCACTTTTGGGAGCGAGCCTTGTTTAGGAGACGTCTGAGAAGGTCAAGTTGATTAGGCAGTAGTTGTTGACAGCTTAGAGTCACCACAAATCATATGTAGATTAGAGGCGTCAGGATTCTGAGTTTTCAGTGGGAGACAAAGTGTTCTTGAGAGTGGACCCTCACATGGGTCACCACCGCTTTGGAAAGTAGGGAATTCTGACGCCGAGGTATGTTGGGCCTTTTAAGATTACTGAGCGGATTGGCGAGGTGGCATGCAGGTTAGATTTTAATTCATAGTTAACATCAATTCAAGATTTATTTCATGTCTCCCAACTAAAAAACTTTAATCCTGATCCATCACAAGTGTTTAATTGGGAGGAGTTAGTGATTGAGCCATACTTATTAGTGTTTGAGTGACCAATGCAGATAGTGTATTCTCAGGAGAAGGTGCTTTGTGGGAAGTCTATTCCTTTGGTTTGTATTCTTCGGTAGAATGGGAATGATGGGCATGAGACTTGGTAGTGGATGTATTGGGTTGAGCAGGTGTACCCATTTATATTCTTTGATTAGGCTTAGAATTGATTTTCTGAGGGAGGAAAGATTCCACGGTGGAGAGAATTGTCACGCCCAGACTTCACATTGAGGTATGTTTTTAATTTTAATTTTTACCACATAAGTTTAATCACCTTTTTATAATTGTTTTGTTGGAATTCAGGCTGAAAATGACATTAGTGTGCGCTTTTTGTACTGATAAATGTAGTCAAGCCAACTCATGTCGTGCACTTTTTGCGTCGGTAAATAATCCTTGGCATAGCAACGCCCGACGCGCGCGTAGGGCACGGGCGAAGCTGTGCGGCCAGCCCGACACGCGGGCAGAACTTTTTATTATTAACATTTTAAATGTGTAATTTTTTTTGTAAACATTATTATTATTATTATTTAACACTTTATTAATTTATAATATTAAATTCATTCATCGTTTTTATTTATTTATTTTATTTTTGGTTGGTGTAGTTTATTTTTATTTTTATTTTTTTATTTTTCTTTATCCTTTATTTTCATTTATTTTTTTTTCTTCTCTCCCTCACCCAAACCCTACACATTTCACTATTCACTCAGCCCTTTCCCCCTTTGGTTTACGCATATCCGCCACCCTATCTCCTCTCGACGGATAGCCCCTACTCCTCCCCCTTGACGGCCTCCCCTACTGGCTTCCCGCTCAGCCTGTCCTCCCCCGTTTCCACCTCCTGATACCTCCCGCTCACCCCAGGTCATTCCCTCTCTTCCTTCTACCTCCTAGAACTGCGCCCTCCTGCCCCTCTACCCTCCCACTTTGCCTAGCTGCACCCTACCGCACAACCTCCCTGCCGGACCAACCGACTCGCCCACATCCAACAGGTCGCACACGTCCTTCCTCAGTTTGGATAGAAACCACGTGCGTGACCTCTTCCTATTCAGCTGAGTGTCTGACAGTCTCCCTTTTGTTATTCTGGCACCACACAATCCCTACCACACCCCTTCGACCTCTGGAGGTCCTCCCCCACCCTCATCCAGCAGTCCGTGTGCCATCCCCTTAGTATGACCGAAGACTCGTAGCCTCCTTCCTTTTTTTCCAGCCAAACTTCCGGAGACTCGCTCTTTTCTAGCGCCACACTCATCTGGCTACCTCCATCGAGATCTAACCAGCCTCTCAGACCTACCAACTTAGATGCGGTGTGACTAAGTTGTGTTTTCTTCCCTTTTGGTGGTGTTGCGGTTAGGATCTAATTTGTGTTTGGATTATTTTTTATTCATTTGTGTGATACCTTGTTTGAAGGTTTCTTGTGGTATACTTGAGGCATGGTGGGTGTACAATGAAATTTTCACTTTGATTTTGTGAAATATGATACACATTGGTAAGTTATTCCATGTTTAATGATTGATTGATTTATTGGTTAATTAATTTAACATATTTATTTATTAGTTTCCAATGAGCGTAGTCAGTTTTATTTGGAATTTTCTGTACTTTTTTTGGTAGTATATATTTATGAAATATGAGTGTCTGTCAAATTGGTGTAGTTATTTTGTTAAAATTTACAGGAGTTTTAGTTGTGTTTTTGATGTGTGTTAGTGTGCGTTGTGTTGTAAATTGGTTCTGATGTGGTGTTGTTGGACACCTAGATTCATGCATGTTATATATATATATATATATATTAACTGCTAAATAGATTTCTTCTAGTGTTGATTTATTTTAGCTTTGACCTTTAAAAAAATTGTGAAACTGGTTATTTGGATGTGTGGATGATGTAAGTTGAGTTTTGAACAAAATTACTGGTGTTCTTAATGTTTTAAAAACTCCTTTTGTTTGGTAAGTGTGGAACAACATGTAGATAACACACTATGTGTTTTTCACTTGAAACTTTTTCATGAAATGTGGCATGATGACTTAATTGAGCACAAAATGGGAAGCCTGGGTATTAGGTGAGTGGACTAGGACTAGTGCGCTAGTGATATAGAAGTGGCCTCGACCCAGTTTCAATCATCTAGTTTGAAGATTAAAACACTAACAAAACTATGGGTGATGTTTGGGGACCATTAGGTTATGGATGTGTTTCTCTAGTAGTGGCTTGTGAATGAGAGCTTATGTTATTGCGATTCTTATTCCGTGGTTTACCGAGACACGATGTTTTAGGGTCCCTTTAGTGCTAGTACCTATAGGTCCTCTCCCACTTTGGTGATCTTGGATTACATCTCACTTGAAAATTACATATGGTGTAACCTTTGTGGTGTAATAAAAATAAATGTATTGTTTTTCTTTCTAAACCATTTTCTCTTCAAGTTTTCATTCTTCAAATTGGTTTATTTAAAATTGTTTCAGCTTTTATTTTTATTACTGGATTAAACTTGCAATTGTTTTTTAGTTAATCTTTATATGTTTAATATCTTATTGGTGACATCCTATTGAGTGTTAGCTCACACCCTAATTATACCTTTGGGTGTATGTATATTTGGTTTTGTCTGATGCAGGTAAGGGTTTGGCTTTTGGAAGTGGGGGTTCAGGTTGTTTGCTGACACCTTGGTGTGGTGTTGTAGAGATGGAAAGAGGGTTGTGTTAGCTGGATAGGGGTGTTTTTTGAGTTGGTTTTTGGCCACCATGTTTTGTTGTTGTTTGGTTTTGGTTTTGAACTTGTAACTAAAATCCTAGTTTATGGTAAGGGCTTGTTGGGTTGAGATTTTTAGTTTGGCATATATTTTTTTTGTTGTTTTGTGCATGTTTTTCCTAATTGGGTAAATCATTCCCAAGGAATTATTTTGATACCCTGGAACTTGTGTCAGCCCGTGGGTATTGGGAACACCCCACGGGCCTTATCGCGGACCGGGTCGAGCATCAGTTGGATGGAGACCCGATTTGGTTTGTGATAAGGGTCAAGTTACTATTTAGAAAAAATTATGTTTTGTATATCAGACTCTAAATATCTTACTGAATGCAACCATGTATATCCATTTTTCGAAATTCAAAACACAGAAGTTAAAATATTAAGTTTAATGTCTAGGTTATAACTATAATTAGGTTTTGTGTCACACTGACTCATTGTTGTGTTCATATAAGCTATCTAATTAATTGAAATTATTTATGAAGAAACATGCCATAAACTTTTAGGGTGTCATAATAATAGTGAATATATTCATAACATAATTTAGTATCTATCAAAATAAGTATAATATTAAATATATATTTTAATCTAGGAATAAAAATATTCATAATAAAATATTTTTTACACAAAATTAAATTATAAAATAGAATTTGTTTTCAAAAATAATTTGAATGCAATAAATTTTAAATATAAGTATTATTAATTAAAAAATTAATTTTAAATTGTTATTTTTCATTACATAATGTATTTAAAATTATAAAACAAATTACTGGGGTGTTACAGCCTTCCTCAATAAAGGATTTACAATTACAATGTAATTGTAATGGGAAGGTAAGATAACCATAAGTACAAAATATCAAAGAAGGAATCAATAACCTAGATCTAATCAACCTCTATAAATCCAAAACCCATGACCAATAAAACCCTGGATGAATCACCAACACAGTATTCTATAAACATAGTATATAGAGTAAACCATGAAAAATAGAAAAAAAAATCAACTTGGATGGAAGGTTCTTGATCCAAAAAAATTAAAGAATATAAAGTCTCCAAATATGGAATATGTATATCCTAAGATACACCTTTAATTAAATATAATTTTTTGATAAGTTATGGAAATTAGAATCATTTAGAAGGTAGTATAAATTTATCATAAAAATATAACTCTAAGAAATCATGAATTGATAAGTAATTGTCACACTGTGATGGAAAAAATTAAACAAACCCCCATCAATCATATCATGATTTCATTCATCTCACCCTATTTAAAATTTATTCAAACACTTAATTTGATATCATAAAATTAGGGTCACATCATGATAATAACACCATGGTATAGTGAAACAAAAAACCCCAAAACTCAACCTCTAGGTCTCATGCTGTGAAAGAGTTGTCTGTGCTACGATGAAAACTCATGATAGGATTTTAGAAACTCAAAAAACCCCTGTAATTTTGTAAAAAAACTCCTAAAAACCATGAAATATTCATACCAAAGAGTAATATTTACGTACATAAGGGTTCCTTATTGAATATAAGGTTTCCATATTTCCAAAAATATCTCATTTGAAATCTTTACACTATGACCAGATTTTCCACATTATAACAGCACTTCTAACCCCAAAAATATTATGATATTCATTACCATTACCTAATCACATAATAAGTGACACATACCTTGAACTAAAATATAAAACCGAACTCTATGAATTAATATGTCATAGGGTGACTCACCATATTACACAACTCACCCTTCATCAATTTATCCCTTCATGTTGTAATAACCAAGGCCACACTTCGAAACACCCCTCACAACTGAAGTATTATCTATAACTCCACCTCTCTTCCTAAAACAATTAATAGAAATATTCAACACCTAATATAAAGAAATTAATATTCTATGGATTACTAGTTTATTACATAATATATCTATTAATTAATTCTTATCCTTGAGAATCAAAACCAATCCTAGAAAGAAAAACCATATCCACAGAACCCAATGGCCCTTAATAGATACATAACAAAAAAAAAACAATGCCATAATTTTGTCACAATGTAGTACATAAAATAAATAATATAAAACTGATCAGAATAAATTGTAATATCCCAATCAATACAAAAATAATAGGGTCAAAACATTTTGGTAAATTTAGCATGAATATACGACTCATGTCCCCATATAAAGGTCTCAAATCCATCATAACTATTGAAAACATGAACCATGGGGAAGAATCACCAATGAAACACCTTATACCAATGAATATAGAATCTCGAACAACCACTCCATGAATATAATAACATTCATTATATTAAATTTTACCCAATATATGACATGGGATTCACTTTGAATACATCAATGAAGCTATGACACATGGAAGACATTATGTATCTAGTCCAATAATGGGGGAAGAACAAAAAAATATAACACATTTCCTATGTGTATTTATAATGAAAAATGTATAATAAACTTGGAATAAAACTTAATCCTTTGACCAAACGTGAACTATCAATGACAAGGGAAAACCCTTAGAAACACCTGATATATGACCTTAAAACCTTATAGTCTCTGCCATTTATTTTTATAAGACTTATTAAATTCCCATGATACCTTTTTCCTCTATCGAATCACCTGAACCTTCTCGATCATGATCTTAAAAAAATATTGTCTAAGGTCCATAGAATCCCCATGCTCGATCTAGCATAATTGATATTTTCAAGGCCAACCTATATAGTGTATCAAATATATCATTGGTAATGGATGAGTGATAGGTATTATTATTGATAAGCTTGATCAAAGGCACATACATTAATCATGATACTTTAAATTTAAAATATGAGTGCACAACATTCCTACAATTTTTGAAAATTCCAATACATTCAACCACCCATCTGAGTATAAAATGTAGTGCTAATGCATAGTTAAGATCAAAAAACACATTAAACACCTCCATATTCTCACAAGGTAAAATGAGGATCCAAATTAGAGATGATGGTCCTTGGTACCCTGTGAAGCATTACTATCTCATATATTGAGTGTCTCCTTTCCAATTTATCTTGTTTTGATAATAAAAAATATCCATTTTATTTATTTATGTTTTGATAATTACCAATTTATTAGATTCTATATAGAATGAGTGAATAAATTCATTCTAATATCACAATGGTTAGATCTTATTTTTTTTGTAGTTGTTGATTATTATTAACATTCATTATTTTTATTATGAACTAATTTTAGAGAAAAATACATTTTAGTTTAAGTCAAATTATGGCTCATATTTTGAAATTATCATAATTGAATATTTATAATTTCTCATAGAATCATTTAAATATTATTTAAATTATTATTATAGTTTTATGATTAATCTTTATAGTTTTATAAAATCATCCTTGTGTCTATACATACAAAATGTTCATTTCAAGGGACTTTTTTATCCTTATTGTTTTGATATCATGCTTACGACATAAGAGAATGATGTTTATTTAGAGTAGAATGATGTTTTTTAACATATATGATTTTTACATAGAATATAGAATGATGTTCATATAAAAAGATAAGATGATGTTTATGAACGTTCATTTTTACATAAAACACTAAGATGATGTTTAAAAAAATTGATGCTTAAGAAGAATGATTCTTAAACAAAATTTATACTTACACTAAAATAATTCTTAGACATACTTTAATAGTTTATTTTTAAGAAGTTCAACGTATTCTCTATTTTAAATATTTTTTCATATATTGATTTAATAAATATTTTTTATTGATTTAATTATTCCATATTTAAACATTAATTATTTCTACAACATAAAAAATAATTTTGATGTATACTTAGTTGAATTATAATTTCAATGAATAAAAAATGATTTATTTCCATGATGTTTTTTGGGAAATTCACAAGTTTCAAATTTGAATCATTTATAATATATAGAGTTTTTCTCTAAATTTTATAGGAGATTTCCATGGAAATTTATTAAAAATTATTTACTAATGTATTAAATTTATGATTCCTTTGAGTTTTTTACAACTAATTTAAATTTTATAGACTATTTAATGATCTCTAAACATTGAAATAGTTTATTATCTTTGAGAGAGAGAGAAATGAGGTATTATAAGAAAATATAAAAATATAGCGGTTATTCATACATATACATTTTTTGAAGGATTGTTTATCATAATTGAACTATACATATGGATTTTTACATGACCAATTCAATATAATTGAGGATAACGATATTTTTAACTATACTTTGTGATATAAGTTTACAATAACATATTACCGAGATTTAGCTAGAATTCATCATTATAATGCTTTATAGATAAATATAACATTGATTCCTTGAAACTACCACTCAATTTGTATACTGGTTTCTATATTATTGAATTAATTATGAATTTTTTTTGTAGGTAATTTATTTTTTATACATTTTTATAAAAAATTAGGACCTTAGTGTTTAGATTACACTACACCTTTTAAAAGGTAAGTTAAGTTGTAACATATTTGGTAAAATGTAAGGGCTTTAGTTGTGCCTTGTTATAGATAAATGAAAAGATGGTTCCTCCTATACTTTAAATGGAAGGTTCTGGGTTGTGACTCTAGGTGAGAAAAAGAAAATATTTTGGTTGCACCTTTAGGGGTTAAAAATAAATTTGTAAAAGGTTGTGCCTCATTTCAAAAGATAGGTCACTATATTAGTGGGTGGCATACTCTCATGTTTAGAGTATGGAGAGTAGATATAGGATCATTTTGATCTAAAATTCTATACAATAATTTAATTAATATTTTATTTTTCTACTATTAATTAAATTAACTTTAATAAGTATGTAAAATTTAGAAAAAAGGCCAATTTACCCCCACTTAGCCATTCAACCATAATGCATTTAATACTAAAAAAATCTGTATCTGAGTAGAACCATAATGAATTTTTAGCCTTGTTATATATATATATATTTATTTTTTCTAACTTTTATCATACACTTAAACATCTAATGAATATATCAATTATAGATTATAAGAACAAGTTCAAATGATGTTTGTGCTCTATAAAGACTTCTATTTTTCCATGGTAATGATTATGGATATTATCATGTTTGAATAAAATTATATCTTAAATAAATAAATATTTACCATTGGAAAGTGATGGTAAATGATGAAGCATTTTTGTGCACACTCTCAAAAATATTTATAACTAAGTGCAACATAGGGTCGGGCCAAGGTTGATCTCTTGAGGTGTTGTCACGGTCAATCACACACTACTTCTAAATAATTTTTTTTAAATATTATTTTATTTATGAAATAAAATGAAGTTAAATTGAGTTTTGATAATAAAATACAATAATAAAACTGAAAATTCAATGAAAAAAGAAAGACTGCTAACAAAATGATGTTATAAAGAAAAAAAATATCCCCAAGATAACACCCGGAGTGAACCATCAAAATCTCTTAATTAGTTTAAAATTTATTTCAGGGACATGATTCATCATATGAATTAACATACCATTATTCCTATGATTTTTAATATATATCACACTTAATGATCACTGAGATACCACACACTCACCTCCATGAACATTGGGGAACATTGTACAAGTGAAAGCTAAGCATAAGGTGGAAAGTGGAGACACAAAGGCACCTTTCCCACTAAGGCCCCCCTTGTCAAAACAATAATAAAATAAGAAACATTAAAAATAAATATTCAATGATTTAGGTTCATCACTATATTAATCCTCTAGAAACTTGTTTATGTTAGCTACTCATGATCAGGGGCATAAGCGTTCACAGTGAAGAAGAAAATGGAGAAAGAAAATAAAATATAGAAATAATAAGAGAGAAAGAAGAAAAATTAATTTAAATCATGAAATGAAATTACATAATTAAAATAAAAGATAATGAAATATTTAAATACATAAAATTTCCAACAAAGGCTACCCCTAAGTTTCCAACCCCTTGAAATAAAGATGAAAGACTCTTTTATAGGAAAAATAAGTGAAACTTTTATCTACAAAAAGTTATTCAGAAAGTATATATGAGTATTAATATTTAAATGGATGAATATTAGAATGTGTTGTTAATAATATTTTTTCCATTTTTATGCCACATAAAACCTAAAAATCATAGATTTATTGATCACATGGTAAAGGTGATATGGCTATTTTACTCAGGGAATTTAATTCTGGGAAGGTGACTCTTTATATTCCAATTCTCTACATTCCCAAGAATTAATGAAAATAATCACGAATAAATATAGTGGGACCACATTTAATGAAATTCTTCCCCATGATATTATATTTCTTCATGTCAAATTTAAGATCATTTTTTCTATCCATTTATGATATATCATCCAAAAATTACAATTTGATAGATCTGTACACAAATTTCAAGGCTGGAATTGTGATCTGAATATGTGCCCCCAAATGATGTATTAAAATTTTATTAAAGAATACTAAAGTTAATAATATATAAAATTAGAACCGATAAAAGAGGAATTTTTCAATTTTGATCAGTATAGAAAAAGTTATGTCTAAAACATTGAAATAAATATAAACTGTTAAAATCCAAAATAAGCCATTTTAGCAATTAAGATCAAAATACTTCAAAAACTATAAAATGAGACAATTTCCATTGAAATAATACTTTGGTAGGTTTAAAAACACTAAAATTAAGAATAAAATAATTGAAAATATATCCTATATCAACTACCCCACACTTAAACATTACACTCCTGGGCAATCAGCTTATACAAAGATCAAAACAAACTTCTCAAAGAATAAATGAAAACAAAGATCAATTATCCTATAAAATTAAATAGGATGCCTAATAAATGAATAAAAATTACCTAACTACTAAAAAATCATAAAAATCAATTCCATATAATTTTAATCCTCACATCCATTTCGTATTTACCTCCCTGGAGAAATAATTATCTCCTCACTCAAGGATTTTTTTAATGTAGATTTTTTTATATTTCTCAAGAACATGTGTGATCTACATAGGCCTGATATCCTCTTATTATATCAACTTCAAAGATTCTAAAATGTTTTAATCATGAGTCCTTTTTCATGGGTTATTCTCGGGATGAGGTTTGAATGGTTTTAAATGTAAATACATTAGAGGAATAATGAGGAGGGTTATGCTCTAAAGTGATGTAAATGCATGAAAATAGTTTTTTCACAAGAAGGGTGTGTTCCTCAATCATATAAAAAAAATAACCTCCAAACACCTCTTTATTTGGTAAGTTGACAATTGAAATTTTCATCATTAATGATAAAGTATCTTCCCTCTTTTCCCCATTTGTATAATTGTTTTAGATTGAATTCAGATATTCATTTCCATTTAGAATTACATTTTTGAAGAAAAGAGGTAACTTTTGACCTTCAAAAAAAGCAGTGAACTACCAAACCTCTTTGTATGATATTTTTTTTCCAACCATACATATTTCCATCATGAAATTTATTCCACCCAAGAAGTAATAAATATGGAAACTCTTTCAATTAAACTCAAACATATTCTTCATGAAATCAAAATACAACTCGTCTTCTCCCCCCCATACTTGAGTTCAACAATAATCATGCATTTTAATTCTAGAGCAGGATAGGAAGGGATAAATGGATTGTAATTTGGATGCCTAACAATGTATTTCATGGATACTAGGGGATCAATAAAGGTCATATGAAAAGGTAGGCTGATATTAGAGTTGAATTCAAAAAGGGATTTCAAAGTGGTACCTCAATCATAGGTAACACATTCCATAAACTCTAACATCATTGATAAAGATAAAAATAGAAAGTTATTGATAAAAAAAACATGTCTCAAGACTCTTAAGAGAAATATAAATCTAATAAGATTTCAAAAAAGTTTAGAATCCTCTCGAGTTGGGCATGATTTTCTATTTTTGACAGTACTAATGGACATGAGTTTCATAATCAATCAAACTTTATCAATTGTAAAGATAAAAATTAAAGAAACAAAATCAATTCAACAATAATTTAAATCATCAAACATTAAAATACATAAATGATGAAAAAACACTAATATTGTTTGAATTTTCTAAAGTATTCGATTTAGATAATGATTCTTAAAAAACACACAAAAATTGAATACATGAAAAATTTAGAAAAAAAAGACATAAAAAATAAAATTCAAGCACAAAAAAAAATAGAAACAATTAGCCAACATCCCTCCTCCACACCCATTCCATTTACTATCATATTTTTCTATTAAATTAGATAAATAATTTTTTAACACATAAATTAAATTGGGTAGAAAAATAATGAAAAGAAAAATATAAAACATGATATAATTTCCAGTTTCAACCTTGAGTAATGCTCATACCTACTACCACTTTAAAACTATAAGGAAGAAATGAAAATATATAATAAAAATAAATTAAAGGAAATATAAAGGGGATAGAAAAGAGATAATTCTTGGTTTGACCTCCCAAGCGGGTACTAGGTTTTAATTACCCCTAGTTTGGCAGTTGTAGTGGATTATCCCCTATCAGAAGGTGGGTGTGGTTTCTTTGAGATTAACCACAACATGTGACTTTTCCTAGTATCCATTAGAAAATAAAAATTATATTACCCCAAATAGGATAAGAAAATTACCAACTCCCATGAAAGTATAAAGAATGATTTTTAGATCCATAGTGGGAGGGAAAGTAAATTTGGGTGCTTCCTGATGATTTTTTTGGTGTCCTCCTCCATATGGTATGTAATTTTGGTAGAGAAGGGTTTTACACCATATGATTCTATAGATATCCTTCATAAATCACCAAAACATGTGTGTTATAATCATTAATATCAAAGTACTAATCAATTTGTCCTATATTATAAACTTTTGGAAATTAGAAGTCAGAAAACAATTCATCTTGAATAATATTAAAACATGACGAATACATGAAGAAATATTCCCTTTCAAGTATGTCAACTTGGAAGTCAATATCTTTGGGAAAGACCATTGTAAAAATCAATCTCAGTATGTGAATATTATTCATCTTATCCAAATAGGGAGAGAGATATATTGGTATAGATTGTTCATTATCAATGTTGGGAAGATCAAGTTTTAAGTTATCTTTAATAAAGTGATTCCAGGATTCTTCTAAAAATTATTGATCTCCCATAATTATATCAACAGGAATGTGTACTTCAGGGACCTCCTAGAGAAATTTTTGAGTGTAGGATGACGTGATTAGTTCCTTTAGTATCTCCTTATCACCCACATCAGGTTATTTAACATAAAAATGATTGGTGAAATCTCTTCCATAACTTGTTTTGGTTTACATTCCTTCTTTGGTTTGGGTTGCATCAAAAGTTAATGAATATATTATTAAACCCTTTAATCCTTGATATTAAATTATTATATATCTTCTTTAATTTATTTCATCTGAGCCTTTTCATTTTCTTCTTGCACTAGATATTATTTAATCGATGTAGAATCAGTTGAATTTCAATACATGATAAATAAATATTTTTTTAGTTTTTTATGAAATTTATGATTTTTTATGATTTTATATGAGAAAAATGAAATTATTTACAAAATATGAATAAAAATAACTAGTTAAGACCACTTGAATCCTAAAAATTACACCAATTTGATGAAGCGTTGTCGTGCACTCTCTCAAAAATATTTATAACTAAGTGTAGCACAAGGGCTAACCAAAGTCGATCTCTTGAGGAGCTGTTGCGGTCAATCACTCACTAATTTTAAATCAAATTTTTTAAATTTTTTATTATGAAATAAAATGAACAGAAATAGAGGTTTGAGAAAAAAATATTAAAAATAAATATGAAAAATGCAATGCAAACAAAATAATGTTATAAAGGACGAAAATATTCCTAAGAGAACACCTGGAGTGAACCTTCATTGTCTCTTAATTAGTTTCAAATTTAGTTAATGAAAATTACCCATCATATTCATGAACATCCCTATATTACTATTATTTTTAATATACTGTACACTCAATGATCGCCAAGATATCGCACATCCACCTCCTTGATCGATGGAGAATATTATAGAAGTGAAAGCTATTCCTTGGGTGGCAATGGGAGACACAAAGGCACCTTTCCCAATAAGACACCCCTCGGCATAACTTTAAGAAAATAAAAAAGATACAATATTAATGTTCAATGACTTAGGTTCATCACTGTATTAATCCCCTAAGAACTTCCTCGGGTTAGCTACTCATGATCATGAGCATAAGAGTTCACAATGAATAAGAAAACGAGGAAAGAAAACAAAAGAGAGAAACAATAAGAGAGAAAGGAGAACACTTAAATTAAAACATGAAATGAAATTATAGTATAAAAATAAAATATAATACAATACTAAACTATAGAAAATGTCCAAAAAATGATACCCCTATGTTTCCAACCCATTTAAATGAAGAAGAAAGACTCTTTTATAGGAAACAAATGAAACTTTTGGCTCCAAAAAGTTCATTAAAAATTATCCTTCATGATTAACCATTAAATAGAAGAATATTTGAAAGTATTATTAATAATATTTGTTCAATTTTTTATCCTATATCTACCCTCCAACATTGATATTTATTAGACACTTGATAAAGAAGACATGGCTATTTTATTTTGTGAATTTAATTCTTTGAAGGTGACTCTTCATATTCCAATGATCCACTTTCTCATGCATTAATAACAATGATGATGGATGAATCAGGTGGGGGCATAGTTGAATAAATATTTCTTCCTGATATCATATTTATACATGTTTAATTTCAAATAATTTGGACAATCCATTTATGAGATATCCACCCAAAATAAAAATTCAACATATCAGTAAACATATTTGGGACCGAAATTGTGAGCTATATTTAGGCACCTAAATGATATATTGATGTTTTATCAGAAGAATAAAATTAATTTACTTAAACATTTGAACTTATAAAAGAATAATTTTTCAATTTGGATAGGTATATAAAATGTTATGGCCGAAACATTGAAATAAATTAAAACTGTTAAAAACCAAAACATGCCATTTAAGAATCAAGCTCAAAATAACTAAAAAACTATAAAATGTGAAAATTTACCTTGAAATAAAACTTTGGTGGGATTATAAACACTAAAAATCAGAAAAAAATTGAAAATATTTTCTTTATCAATTACATCACACTTAATCATTGCAATCATACACAATCATCTTATGCCAAGGTCTAAAAAAACTTCTTAAAGCATAAATGACAACATAGATCAATTATCCTATCAAAGAAAATATCATTCATCATACATGGATAAAAATTCGTTAACTTGTCAAAAATAATAAAAATATATTTAATATCATGTTAATCGTCACATGCATGTCGTACCTACCTCCTCCGAAAATAATTCTCTCTTCACTTAAAGTATTTTTTAATGTGGATTTTTCTCTTTCTCAAGAACATGTGTGATATCCATAGGCTTTATATCCTCTTTATATCTACACTTCAAAGAGTAAAAAATGTGTCAATAATGAGGTATTTTCCATGGGTTGTTCTGAGGATGAGGGTTGTGGGGTTTTAATTTTAAAAACATTAGAAGCAGAATGAGGAGGATTATGCTTTAAAGTGAAGTAAATGCATGAAAATAGTTTTTTTATCAAGAATGGTGTTCTGATAAATCGGCTGAAAAAAAATCAACTTCACTAAAATATTTATTTGGGATGTTCAAACTTGAATTTTTAAGTATCAATGATAAATGTTTCCCATCTTTTCCCTATTTTTAGCATTGTTTCATCTTGAATTCAAATATGGATTTCTTTAGAATAATATTTTTTCGGAAAAAAGAGGCAGCTTTTGATCTTAAAAAAATGGTGATCTCCCATCCCATATTTTTAATGATATTTTGTTCCACCCATACATATTTCCATCATGATATTTATTCCACTGAAGAAAAAACAAATATGGAAACACTTTCAGTTCAACTCATACACATTCTTCATGAAATCAAAATACAGCTCATCTTCTCCCTTACCCACACTTGAGTTCAACAATAATCATGAATTTAACTTCTAGATCATACTGGAAAGGGATAAATGTCTTGTAATGTTGTTGAATAATAAGTTATTTCATGTCTCCTAGGGGCTTAATAAAGGTCAGATGAAAAGGAAGGCCAAAATTTTAGTTGAATTCAAAAATGGATTTCAAAGTGGTGCCTTAATCATATATAAAGCATTTCATTAACTCTAAAACATTGATAGAATACAATAGAACGTTATGGATCTCACTATATGTATCAAGACTCTCAAGACAAATAGAAATGTAAGAAAATGTCAAATAGGTTTTGAAACCTCTCGAGTTGGTCATGATTTTTAATTTATACAGTACCAGTGCACATGAGTTTCACAATCAATCAAAATTTATCAAATAAAAAGATCAGAAATAAAGATAAAAATCCATTAAAAATAATTTTAATTATAATACATTCTAATCATGTAATTTTCCAAAAACACTAAGATGGTTTTTTGTTTCTAAAGTATTCGATTTATCTCAATATTTCTAAAAGACACAAAAAAATTAAAGCGATTGAAATTGAGAAAAAGAATGATATAATAAAAAAAATACAAGCACACAAAAAACTTCCTATAAATGGGTTGAAAACTCTCCCCCACACTATTTCTATTTACTACCCTCTTTTTAACTCAAATAAGATCAAGAATTATTTCACACAGAATTTAAATTGGGTAGTAAACAAAATAAAGAAAAGGAATGATACAACATGATTGATTTTCTAGTGGCAACCTTGAGTTAAGCACATAGATCCTAAAACTTTAAATATATAATAAAGAAATGAAAATATATAATAAAAATAAATTAAAATAAATATAAATGGGATATAAATTGTATAATGCGTGGTTTGACCCTCAAGTAGGTGCTAGGTTTTAACTACCCCTAGTCAGGAAGTTGTAGTGGATTATCCCCAGTCAGAAGGTGAGTTTGGTTTATTTGAGATGAAACACCACATGTGACTTTTTAAAGTGTCTATTAGTAAATAAAAATAATATAGAAACCTAGATAAGATAAGAAAATTCTGATCTCCCCTGAAAGAATAAACAAAGAATTTGACATTCTAGAGTGGGAGGGAAAAGAGAAATGGTGTGCTTCCTAATGACTTTTGTAGCATACTTCTCCATATTGTATGCTATGTGCTCTGGAGGAGGTAGTTGAACCACACACTTTTATAGATCTTATTATTAAATTTCCAAAACATGTGTGGTATC